>JAJTUP010000005.1:1200000-1885936 GCA_021399435.1 Diaporthe sp. PMI_573
GATATCAACAAGATCATTATCCAAAAGGTAGTGGATTGTTTCGTCTAGACCCCAGCGTGTTGCGATGTGAAGGGCAGTCGCCCGTGCACCGAGAGAGTCGGCATTGGCACCTCGCTCAAGCAGCAGCTGGGCGGTTGAGACATTCCGATTGCATATTGCGTAGTGCAAAGGTGTCCAATAGGAGTGATCAGGCCATTCACGTTCTATCGGGTCACGTCTGACGAGGCTTCTCACGTGAAATTCCGGGGGCTTCGGGAGACGGTATGGGCAGTGGAACAGCTCATCATGGCATTCGCATAGCCGAGTTGATTCCAGCTCGATTTCTGCGTTGTGGTCTAGCAGGTATTGGACCATGGAGTCCCTCCCATGACTTGCGGCCCATGCAAGCGGCGAGACCATGGCCTCAGAATCAAGGTGATCCAGCACCCCCGTAAATGCCTTCATTGTGATTTCGTCCGCACAGTGGAAAATCTGGGCGAATTTGTTGATAAGGTCCGAGCCTCGAAGCATATTGACATCGACGCCACTGTCAACAAGCCGCTTCAGTGTATTGTACTGGTCATTTTCGACGGCCCAGTAGACTTGCGGTACAGCGTTAGCTTTGACTGACAAGGGTCCTTGCTGAAGTGCTTTTTCCGTGGACGGTCTCGCATTTTACTTACTGGCTAAGCCGGATTGGCGTGTGATGTGTACCTTGTATGCAGGAGAGATGGTGACTATGTAGTGGCGACGACTGGTACACGCCAGCGAGATCATATCGCGAACCGACAGACATGGCTGCTCTATGATCCCAAGGATGATCTCAACTGGCAGGCGGTCGAGATGGTTCACAGGACCCTGAGCCACGGCCATGGTGAAGATGACGAAGGCAGTTGTTGATGTGAAAAGGATGCGTAGATGTATGTAGACAGAAGGTGGGGACAAGAATTGAATGTTGATGTGCAAGCTCCAGGTTCTGTTTGACGCTGCGCTGTTGTGAAGAGGGGAAACAAAGAGCAGAGCAGGGAGGTGATTGCAATGAGCTGGGCAATCAGGCGACCAAGAAGGAAGGAAGAGGTGGTCGAGGCTGCCTGTGACGGGATGGTACAAGTGAATGCCACACCCACCGTACCACAACAATCCCAGTCCGCAATGCCTGGGCACATAAATTCCAAGTCATCAGTAACCTAGCCGTAGACATCGAAGCAGCTCTCCTCGCTCATCCAGTTCTGATGCTGATTTGTGTCCCCGACTTTCTCGCATTTCTCGGAAGCTACCAGCTGTGTTGAATCATACATCGGCTCTGGCTTGTCTGGCTTGACTTCGATTGTCAGCACGGAGAAGGACAGTGCCAATGACGAAGTAAAGGTCCGGTGCCCGGTGCACACACTCTGACAAACGGCTTGATCTTTCACTCAACGGCCAGAGTACAAGTTCCACTCGCTAGAGAATCTCTTCAGCCCATGGGTTGTGCCATAACAGTTGGCAAATAGCTTGAGACCACCATGTTGGACTTTGGTGCTTCGCATCAAAGTCTCTGCGCTCTCAAATGCTTTGATAGTTGGCATAATTTACCCCCTCCCCTGGGCCAGTCCTGATAATGGACACACAGCTTGCTGACAGCCTATCAGCGAGACTTGAGATCGCTGGTCTGACCTGCTTTCATTTCTGCCGCAATCTTTTGTGTGCAGCCTCCGTGGCTCAAAGTTGTATCGGCCACACACAGTCGAGATAACGAAGATAGAGAGAAGCAAAGTTACAGCACCTTGCAGTCAACAGCCGACATGAACCCATGGCTGCGTGGCGAACGAGCAATTTCAATGCCTCTGGACTTGGAGGGCTTGGCTAGTGAAAGTCATTTCCAAGGGACTGCCAGACATAGAGACACTAGTCGATCAATGATATTCAACAGACACGAAAAACCACAGCGCTGGTCAGGATCAACGGGCTCACGACCATTAAGCTGATCATACACACAAGGTAAAGCATATGCACCGAAAAGACTCCGAGTATTTTGATGTTCGTGTAATTCATTCATCTCATTGTATATACATTTAATTTCCCCAAGTCGGCAGTGCCAAACAGCAACATGCCATAACATGGGGGCTGATAGTAACAAAAGCCAGGCCCGGTCAGTGCCGTCGGCCTGCACCTCGTACACATTTTTTTTTTTGGCTTTCATCTCGTCCCTAACTATGCTAGAGGACTACATGTGAAAGCGCCTCGGACAGTTCCCTCGTGGTATTGGTCAATCTAGAGGTCAAAAGTTAGCATGGGGGTTCCCAAGGTCAGGTGGTGGTGGCCGGATGGGCCAGGGGGGATCAAACTTACGATATCCTGAACACTGGCGTAGGTGCCGGCAACCAGAATGACCAGACCGATGACGAAGATGATAGCGTTGACGATGGCGAGGGGCAGGTTCTCCTTGCTATGCCAGCTGCCCTTCTTGATGAGCTTGAACCACATCCACGCGGGGAAGTAGAACGTGAAGCCGCTGATGAACAGGCACGAGCTGATGGAGAGGAGGTCGCTGAAGAAGGGGATGGCCTCGGCGATGACCCACGCGATGAGGGTGATGACGGCGATAAGGGTGGCCCAAGTGATCCAGCCCATCTTGGTGTTGATGAAGCGGATGACCGAGTCCTTGTACATGCGCCCGTGGATGTACCGCCCGGCCGTGGTGCCATTAATGGATCCCGAGATAAAGATGACGGGCAGCGCGACGCCAAAGGCGACCTTGGAGAGCAGGTCGCCCGCGGACAGGAGGGCGGGCGACTTGACATCCTGGCCGACAAAGACGTAGATCAGGGCTCCCGTGACGGTGTAGATGACAATTTCGATCATGCCGAGCCACCAGATGGACTTGACGAAGTCCTTGGGCGTGTGCATCTCGTCCATGAAGGAGAACTGGCAGACGGCGAACGAGTAGGCAAAGACGATGTTGCCCAGCGCGATGAATGCCTCGACAAACGTCAGACCCTCCTTGGGCCACGCCGACCAGTCGGATGCGGGGATCAGGCCCTGGTTCTGCTGAACGCCGGTTCCGATGATCGTGATGCCGATAGCGAGGATGATCGACACGAAGTCGATGTATCCCAGAATAGCGACCTCGGCAAAGGAGGGCGGCAGGGCCAGGAGGAACAGGATGATGGTCGAAACGATACCAAAAACGAGAGAGCAGGCGCCATTGTCAGACAGATTTCCAAAAGCGATGGCTCCCGTCAGACTGTGCGAGCCAACCAGGAAGATGAGCTGCAGCGCGAACATGACACCGACAAGCTCATAGCCGAACTTGCCCATGAGCAGCTGACCGGCATCAGCGTAGTGTGTGACATGCGGGAATGCGATCTTGACCTGGCCGACGACATAAGAGGTGTAGATGGCGATGAAACCGAGACCGACACAGAGGATGACACCAGCGACCATGCCCAGGGTGGCAAAAGCGTTGGGGATAGACAGGGAGCCAAGAGCGATGGCCTCGACGATGAGCACGATTGTCAGGCGTTTCCAGCCTAGCCGGTTGAATTTTGCGTGGCCCTCGGCGGCCTTGCGCTTTTCTACGTCGTTCCAATCCGTCACCTCGCCGACCTCTGTCTGTCCGAACATGCCAGTGCCGGAGCCTTGTTGGCTCTCACTGGCGCTAATGATCTTCTCAGCCTTCTTCTCCGTGGAACCCACTTCTTGGGCGGCCGCGATGTTGTGGTCGGCCATTTTGGTAATGTGGGGTGGAGTCTTCGGGAATGTCGTCGACTACTTGTGGGGCGGAGGCCGGATATGGGTGGTCAGGACTTTGCAGCTTGTGTAGTTGGTGCACAGCTGACTAGTCTGTAATAATAAGACACACGAGACCTGGTCGAACGAAAGCGAATTTCGCGGGTCAGGTCAGGTCTGGTCGTGGGAAATCGAACCACCGAGGTTGATTTTCAAAGTGGCCACGGGGCAGGACGGTGCGATGACGTCCTTTTGTCGGCGTTTAAGCTCCGGACCGGACTTTGAGGGCGGTAAGGACTGGCCTTTGGTGAGTCTTGCCAAAGTGACAGAGATGGAAGGGAAAAGGAGAAAACCGGTGGCAAATACACTCGCGGGAGCAAGCAAGACTAAATATGAAGTGAGGGTCAAGCTTATCTATCATGAGAGGGGACCGACTCGACCGATCAACGCTTAGGGCCCGAATAGCAACGTACAACGAACTCGTCAGCATTGATCTGCCTCTCTTGCCCCGGTCGTGTCCTGGCCCGCCATGCCATGCCATGCCATGCCACGTCCCGGTCGCGCTTGCTGGCTGGCTGACAGGGCATGGCTGGGCCGGACTGGACCGGTCTTCCAGGAGCGGTATTCTAGGGCAGGGCATGTACAGTATCCATGGATATTTCCGAGGTCAACACACATCAAAGTAACCACCTGACCTCGCAGCATGATCCGTACCGTGTGTGCTAGCTCTACCACTTTGACAGGCCGGCGGTACATCAGGGTAGCGCGTAGCGTGTTTTGGACATAAAAGCCGACAAGCGAAGAGACGCCGAGGCGCAACCGACTCGTGCTGGCAGACTGCGCGAGCGTGCCTAGCCCAATTGCGGCCCAGATGGGGTCAGCAGGCATGCATGACGCACATGGCGAGGGTCGATCGCGCCCCTCGGGAGGTGGTTCTGGTGAGAGCAGGTCGCTGCTGGGGCGCGTGGTCTCGCCATTCTGGCCATTTTGGACCCTGACAGCCCGGGCCAAGTGTCCCAGAGCCCAGGACAAGGACCAGGAGCGCCCCGCGTGGGGGAGATAAGCACGGGTTGGTACGAAAACTTTAGATCTAAGATCTTGTCAGAGCAACTTGGCTTCTGAGTTATGCAATGGGCACGAACCAGTCGCATTGGTGTTGGAGTTGGCCGTGCAACATTGTGCAAGGTGTGTGCCGGCGTCTCCCGATTTCAAACGGCCAGAATCTGGCAATTCGGTCAGGTACCTGCAGGTCAATTTCGGGGGCATTCGGTGGATATTCGCTCGTAACACTGTGGGCCGCAAGGAAAACTCTTATGAAAGAGTTAGCTGACGGAATCAGGGAGCGAGTGTGACGTCTGTCGTGCATGCGGCTCTGCGGTGAGAAACTTGGCACCACGAGTCATTTGGTGTGTAATGGGAACCCGGAAATAAAATCGGCGCCATTTTGGAGATTTGGTCTCCCGTAATAGAATCCACCCCTTGGCCTGACCCTACCCGCACAACCCCTGCTTGTAAGGCTTGTTCCTGAAGTACCGGCCCACCCATCCGACTCTCCTTTCTCTCATGATTTTTTTGGCTGCTGGCCGTACACGACGAGACGTCCCAAGAGCCGAATCCCGTGTTCGTCCGAACTGGCGACGACGAGGGGGTTTGCCAAATCTTTTTCCTATCTCCATGAAGATATCTGGGCCTGACTCGGCCGGAGTTCAATTTCCATCTTCTGGCCTGTTCCACAGATAAGATGCAAGATCGACATCCAACCAGAGCAAATCAGAGTGTCAGTCGCCTCTGCGAGTCCAGGGATGAGGCCACCGGGCAATCCGAGTGTGTTCAACCATCGCGTCGGCGGGAGCTCGGCACTTCAACGCAGTAGCAGACGGTGACATCGTTTGTAGGCTCTGATAGCTTGAACTCTGTTCAAATTTTCGTGGTTATACCTTCCACATAGGGTGACCGAAATGGTATATACCACGGTTCACGACCGCTGGCAAGGAACATCCTCCTCTCTCCCACGGTGTGCAGCCTGCATCTTGCCTGCTTCGCCCAAGCTTTCACTGGTTGAGAGCTTGTGTACCTTGAGCGGGTCTTAGCGTTGCTGATCAGCACTGCAGCCATTGGCATGGATGAACGCTGAATAAGCACTCCATCTGCAGCATCCCACATCGTTAGTCAACAAACCCGCAGCATCGTGACCACGATGCCGGTGCTCGATCATCCCTCACTTTGGCGTGCTTGCGTCCAATGGGTATCCAGGCAGCACGAGGTCTCATGCCTAGCCGAAACCTTGGGGTCCAACTCATCGAAGGGACCCGTAGTCCCCATGGGGTAAAATTAATACCCTCGGCAGGTCCCGCCCACTGTCCTCATCTGAGTGCAACGCCCGGGCCGAGCGTCCGTGTTCATCCATTACTTACCCAACCATTACGAGATAACAGGGCGGAACGAGCACGAGATCAACATTGTTGAGTTTGGATTTCGCCAACTTGCTTTGGATATGCTGTCCGATTGTTCAGTATTTCCTAATTCTACCGATACCCCTCACGCGCGGTGTGCGAGGAGTGGCAAACTTCTAATGGTATCGTGCTGAATTAGAGGTATTCTAGAACAAACGTTGCTCTACTTCCCGTGCCTCGAAATGGCGCGTGGACTCCTGTGTGGAAAGCCTCCACCCTTTCCCCGCGAGTTCGATGATCACTAGTCATCGTCCCCGAAGTCCTCGGCGTCGTACTGCTCTCCCTCTTCATTCTCGTTGCCCTGGTCGTTGCCAAGCCCATAGTCATCGTCATCGCTGTCCGAATCAGAAAGTTCGGCACTTCCAGTGCGACTGGTCGGCTGACTCGCGATCTCGCTGCCAATGAGTGATCCTGGGCCCTTTCGGTCCATGTTGGTGAGGGCAGCGTAGTTGATCTTGGTCGAGATCCCGCGCCGGTTGGCCGTTTCCTGGGCGGCCTCCTCAGCCGAGCTCGCCGGTGTGGCTTGGCCCTCTCCGATACGTGGCTTTCGCGTGGTGGGCTTGCGCGGCTTCTTGACAGGCGCCATCTTCTTCTTGAACTCCTTCTCCTGCTGGAGGCGCAGCCAGTCCTTGTTCTCGTTGAGCCACAGCTGCTCCTTGATCTTGCGCTCCTCCTCATTCAGCAGGCAGTTGACCACTTCCGGGTCGTCAGCAAACTCGTCGTCCATGACTTCCGGCGCATCAAGCAGTTGGTTTTGTTGATAGTTGGCTGGTCGCATGATTTCGAGCTCTTCCATCAGCTCCTGAGTGCGCAGCCCAGCGGCATCTGCCGCAGCGACCCAGACCTTGGAGTTGATGTCTCTGATGTTGCTGAGCATTTCTTCGGCCATCTTGTTCTCGTCCTCGGTCCACTCCTCACTCTCACTGAATAGGGCAGGATTCCGCAGAGAGCTTCCTTGCAAGCGGTTTCGGTGACTCTTCGCCCCTGGAGTCACGGCTCTGTGCTGCGTCCCCGAGGCACCTGGCTCGCCATCCCCAGTGCTCAATCCAGGCAAAGGAACATCGCCATACTTGGACGCAAGCGCCTCCACTTCATCTTGTTCGTCGGTAGGCACAGCCTCGCTGATGTCATCTTCAGTCACGCGCTGTGTCTCTTCACCTGATGAGCTGGCAGGTTGTCGCTGGGGTGGCGCAGGGATAGCAAATCCATCCGCATCAGTCCTCGGCTGCTCGGATGGCGTCGCGTCGCCTTGAGAAGTGGCCGCGGAATCTGGCTGGGGGTCTTCACGAGATCTCTTGTCGGGCTGGATGGGCTCGCCGGTCTCTTGATCAATGACGGGTCGCTTTCGCTTCCGACCAGGTTTATTCTTCTTCTTCTCCATCTCTTCTTGATACTCCCTTGTCTGGCGATAGAAAGCCGGAGGATCATGGGACTTCTGTTGACCGGGGAACTCTCCCTTCATGAAGTCACTGATGCGCATCTGCGCGGCCTCGAGCCGGGCGAATTCGTCCAGACGGAGCTTTAGGGTAGCTGTGGTGACCTTTGCGACAAAGGAAACCTCAAGCGGGGTTCGACGATAGTTGAACATTCTGGCAGCGAGGATAAGGGCTGAGCCACAAATACCCGCAGGCTTACGGCCAAGCATCATCCAGTCGCGGTCCATTCGCTGGACGATGCGCACAGCAGCCGCCTGGATTTGATCGGTGTCGTTGTAGAACTCGAGGCGGCTGGCAAGGCGCCTGATGATATCCTCTGGAACCATTGGCTCGAAGGGGTAGTTAGCCTCGTCGCCGCCGTAGAGCATGTTAAGCATCTTCTTGAATGTTCGTCCGAGTAGGAATACATCGATTTTAACGACATCGGCGATATCGATGAGCATGACCGGAGTGTTGCGCTCTTTGCGGATGGCCCAATACACACAAACACTGGCAACCCTCGGGATACTTCGCCCCTGACAGAAGTTTCGACCGAGGACTTCCTTGAATTTGTTGAAGGCAGAGAGGTAAAGCTGGCCTTCAACCTGGCCCAGGTCAAGGCGGTTGAGTAGACCGATTATGAGGTCTCTCCCCTCGAGAATGGATTTGATACGATTCTCGCCGTCACCACCACCTGCAGCACGGCGAGGCCCAAAGCCAGGACCACCTAGGCGAGGGCCTGCCTGATCATGCCCAACGGTGACACCGAAAGCGATTGCTTGGCCGTTGGAAGCCTCGCCGAACTGGACGTCGGCGACGATGTTGCTGTCGTCGACGACGGCACCGCAAGACTGGCAGGTTCCGTCGACAAGGTTGGGAGCCGAACACTTGGGATTGGGACACTGGGAGCGGGCGTTGACGGGAGGCGGGGAGCCGGCAGAAGAAGAGGCCCTGCTGGCATTGTACTCGGCAATCTGCTTGCGACGGTGATCTCGGTCGTTGATTGCTCGAGCAGGGTTGGGACGCGAGGCCTTGGGTTTTGCGGCCGGCGTCTTACGGGGGTTCTTGACCATGGACGACATGACCAACAGGCGGTGCTCTGCGAGCTCCTTGGATGTAGACGACTATTCGGGTGGCCCTGCTGGCCGATGGAGGGACCAGACTCCTAAGAAGGGACGAGTGTGAAGTGAGGCGAGGCGAGGCGAGGCGAGCCCTTGAGTCACCTGTCGAGGGACGACGGCGAGCTCTGGGGTCGACTGAGATCTGGTCTGCCGTGCTCTCCAAAATAGCTCAGTGAAAAGAGAGGAATGATGATAATTGGATAGGGTTGCACAAAGGGTGTGATGCCATTGGGCAAGGGGTGTTGATGGTGGAGGGATGCTTGCCGAGGCGAGTTGGGTGTTGCGTCGGCGAGATTGCGAGTTGCGCGTTTTGGATTTTGTCGTCTGGTCCAGTGGAAAATTTCAAGCTGCACAATGGGGAAAATTGCAAGTCGGCGTGAGCCAGAGCGGGGGTGAGCGCACGGACCACTCAGCCATTTCTATGGTGAGAGTTGGCTTAGTCAGATAGACATGCTGCTGCCTGGCACAGCTTGGAGGCGGCCGTAGCCACCACAGGCGACGAGTTCGATCACAGCTCGGTGCCCAAAAAACTGCAGCATGGCTGGCCCTTTTTCTCTGCCAAGCATCACAACCAGTCGCCCACACCCAGAACTTGAGCCGCCTCTCACACATAGACAACAATTGAGCTACATCGCCATATTTCCTCGAGATGACACTGCAGCTTGAACTGATGCGGTCATGGCATCTTTTGGCTCTGTCAAGACAGCTTTGCATCTCGTAACCTGCCCCGTCTGCCCTGCGGACTCGGCTCCTGCCAGGAATCTGAAGGCTTGTCAACGGGCACCCATTTGGTGACTTCTGCCCCTTTTGAGCCACATAAATCTCGAAATAAAGTGATTATTCCTGGACACCGGTCTCTCACAAGCCTGGTTACCGGGATCGGGTCACTAATCGCATTGTATGCGCAAATGTGCCATGGCTTGTCGACATTCTCCTTTCAGCTCGGCGTTAACCTGGCTTTATTTTGCGGTGGTATTCAACTCAGTACCCTTACGGCATTGCAGATCTACCTTCGCAACAATCCAAAGCAAGCAGTGGCTCGAATCTTTCTGATGGTCTTTTTTTAAATACTCATCCTTCCGAGTATTGTATTCCAATATGTTTCATCTGGTTGCGGTGCACACCAATTGACCGCATGCTGTATCCGGACCGCTACGGCTGACGATGTAGGGACCTACAGTCTGACTTGGATAGCGCTGGTTGTGCTCATGGGATACCAGTATTACCAGAGCATCTTGGGCTTACGGCCTCTCACGGTGAAGGAAATGGTACAAGGGGAAGGACGCCAATCACCATTCACACTCATCATTACCTCAAGTTGGATACCCTTGACTGCAGCTATGAGGGAAGACATTGCGTCGGCTCTGGCGCTTCGCCATAAGGAAATTTACAAAGGTGATGAGCACGCGGAAAAGATTTTGAATGGTGATGACCGGTATCCGCGGCTGCAGTTGCTGCACATCATGGCTCCCTATGTATGGCATGATATCTTCAATTGAGCACCTGGTAGTGCATTGCACCTTCAGGTCCAAGTGAATATTACATACGCTCGGTAATTTGACGCCAATGGCGATTGCTATACTTATTCCACCCAATGAACCTTTGGTCTGGCGCCATGACGCGCAGTACCGTTGGCGAAAATGTCGACTGCGGGATGGGAGAATTTGGGACAGGTGCTGTTTCTTTGATGTTGTTTTGATTGACTGGGGCCCATGGCAACAGAAGACCGAGAATTAGCCCGGCTACTATGCCCCTGAAGTATGGTACAAGTTGCATGAAAATATCATGAACGCTGGGTTTTGTCACGCCGGTCCCGTTTTTGTAGCTTTCAGAGCTGCTTCGACAAAACATGCTGTTTGGAAGCTTCCGGTAGCCCGTGGGCTTCGGAAAGGTGACAATGGGCATGGTAAACACGCAGAATAAGGTCTGAACAAGCTAACTGACTGGTAGTGTTGTTTGCGGGAGCAGGTCAAGTAAGAGCATGGGAGCAGTGGGGTGGGTTTGTAAATCGTTGGCTTCCTTATCAGAATTTGGTAGGCTGCTCTCCTCATAGGTACGGAATCCCAGGCTCAACTAACCTTTACCCTCTGCTACGGTTTGGCAGCGTCTTGCTGCTCCGGGACGAGTCCAAGCTGGTCCTTGACATGTGGTCAGGCGGCGTTGGTTCTCAGTGTTGCACAACCGGATGCACCTAATTAAACAACCCGTTAGGTCCGGATGTCAGGCCCCTTACAGGCACCTGCCTATACGGGTCAACATGACAAGGTAGCAAGAATCCTTCGGGCCCCAACACCTGCATAGCGTACTGATATGTCATATCATGGTACCATGAGCCATTCCGTGTGTGGCAAGCGGGCGATCTTCACCGGCGATGATCACCGCCCATTTACTTTGATTCAGGCCCAAGCTCTTCATACCTACCTTCCTTCATTTTTCCCCAGCTCGCGTACCTGTCTGAGCGTCGCATTCAGCAAAGTCTTTGTGGAGAAGATGGACGATCCAACTCATCCCACTCGACGTGAGGCACACAGAATCGAAACCCAGCGTCTTGTCATCCGCACTGCCGCGCCCGGGGATGCGTCAGACATTGCTGCACTCCGCGGCAATCCGGAAAACAACCCCTACGGGGGTGCAGACTCCGGCGATCCGGATGTCTACAAGGGTCGTATTTCAAAGTGGCAGAAATCGAATGCAGAAGGACGCTATGCGTTCCTGGTGATCCTGCTCCGGGATTCCGGAAGGTTCATTGGCTTCGGTGGCTACAATGAGTTCCGTTGGATCAGTCCTTCCGGCGGCCAAACAGAGGGCAAGAAGGATGTTTTAGAGGTGGATATCGGCGCGCAGATCGACCACAGATATTGGCGGAAAGGCTATGCCCGAGAGGCTTTCCAGTGATGTTATTGGATTGGATTGGAGCTGGATCCGAGCCTCGATCCAATCCAGTCCAGACGTGGGGACAGGCAGCCTCCAGGATATCCAGAACCGATCCAGTTCATATTTTTACCCTTTTGGGACAATCAATGAGCCGCTGAATAAGCAGACTTGGAGTAGAACTGTTCTTGTCCTTGGGTTATGACACCACCTAACTACGGAGCTCATGTTCTCTAGCAACTTGCGTCTCCAGTATGTTCTTCTCGCTTCCATCATCTTCGCCGCCTTCCTCTCCCTCACCCAGCCCATCCGCCCCAACTGTACTCCCTGCCTCACCCTCCATCAAACCGATGGCAGAGTCATCAAATGCCTTCTGCTCCGGGCGACCATACCAAGCTCGTAAGCACTCGCTGGCTTCAATGACGTCCATCCGGAGCCGTGAGCGATGATTTGGTGTTTCGATTCCAGGTGGTTTAAGGTAGTACAATTGCCCTTGCCGGAAATAGGAAGTCCCTGTTGGCGCTGCTGCTGTTCGCACAGATAACAGTACCAGAACGTCTTCGTCGGGTCCTGCTTGAGTTGTATGTCTTCACCATACTGCCAGACGACTGATGTCCTTTTCTTGGTGTGCTTTTGGGACTTTGCCACAACAGAGTAGCGTACATATTGCTTCCCATTCAGCTTGAATTCGTCGGGTTCGATCAGGGTTCCGTCGGGGTCGTTTGGGCGAGGACTAATATATGTTGGAGCAAGAATAACTCTGTCAGAATCAGGACGGCGACCGCTGGCAGCACCGAAATAGCTGGAGATAGTGGCCATGGTGTAGCTGGTGAGTGGACTGTTCAGACACGTCTGCCACAGTAGAAGGACTGCTGAAGTCGCGAGCGACGCGTTTGCCTCCGTGCTTTTAATAGCGTAGCAATCTGCACGCGTTGGATGTTAACCCAATAGCGGAACGATAGTTCGCGCGTCGTGTCGTGGTCTGCGACGGCAGCTGCGACGGGAGACTCCTCATGACCACTCAATTAGGCTTAGCTCTTGCCTTATCAGGTTAGACCATTGGAGCTCCAGGAGCTGGTTGCCAATCAATCCAATCCAGTCCAAATCTTCGAGAAACCCAAATCCAGTCCAGCCATTTTCCGACAAATCCAGTCCAATCCAAATTGCCTCCAATCCAATAACATCACTGAGGCTTTCGTCGCGATGCTGGAATACGCATTCTATGATTTGGGGGCAGTGCAAGTTTCTTGCGATACAGACACCAGAAATGAGCCATGGAGAGGACTCATGCAATCAGTCGGGCTTGGGGCAAAGGAAGAGAGACAAGTGAACCCGGAAGGCCATCCAGCCTCTGGGGAGACTTCTCTGGTATGGCGGTTCACTCGAAAATATTGGGAAGCTGCAAAGGCCGTGAACAACTAAACCAGACCTCGGGACTTGTCAAATTTGTGGAGTATACCTAACGATGTCTACTATGATCGCTTCTATGAATAGTTGTTATACGAAACTTAGTTGTAATTAATGGTTATAGCAAGATAGTTGTGATCTATTGGCTTCTCTAGATTGTATGTGCTTACCTTGTTAAGGACTGACTACGATGCAAGCTGGAAGATCAACACGGAGCATAATATCCTTAGTCCCTTAAATACTTATACTCTAGGTTACTTATAACTGAATACCTCTTGTTTCTTCGATAAGGATACTAGTAGTGATTATATTAGGTAGAAAATACTAAGCTGATAAGTTAACTTGACTGTCCTTTCTAATACAAGCCATCCTGGTGTCTTATTTTAAAGTAGATATGGATATGTCAGCAGATCGGATACGGCACTGGCTGATCGCGTTGCCTGCACGAGAGTAAAATACACAACGTCGAATTCGTCGCCCACGTTGACTAAGCGCATAGCCGTGTCCAATACCAAAGCGCCCTGTTCAAAACCAGTAATTAATCTATGTTTGGAAACAAGTCGACGAAAGCCAATGATGGCCTTGGAATCAGGCGATGACATAAGCACGTCTGAAAACGAACTGCGAAAATGAGGTGTATGGAATGTCTTAGCGATACTTCAGCCCGGCCAAACTCTAACGGAGGCCAGAGTCACATTCCACCAACAGCCTCGCTGATCTGAGGCAAGAGGGGTTTCGCACAGTGGGTCTAGATTATGTTGAGACCTTTACAGCCTGATCGCTGCTTCGAGCACGCAAGCGTGACGATTGATAAGAGCCAAATGACAGTTTTCTGAATTGAACCACAAAAACTAGCCAGCAAAACCAGTGCAAGCAGTGAATGGCAGATTGCGCACACACAGCCAATGTTGCACTGTATTCCGTAGCAACCTCATTCTCCTGCTAATCCCGACGCTCACATGGTAAGCCGTAACTGAGATGTGACAGCCCAATCTGTGGGACAGAATACTAGGTAACCGCAATCAACTGGACCATGTTTTTCATACCCCAAGCCTTTGTATTGTGATATCACGTCACTGGCCGAGCTGCGTGGGTTCCCACGGGCTGGCCGTAGCAAGGTTTGAGTTCTATAGACTCTGCTGATCTTACACTCGGGAAATTTAGCACGAACTTGGCCACTGAAGCTGCCAATCTTCGGTTCGGAAAGCTTAAATTTTCTCCGGTAATTTGAACACGGGCTGTAGTAAGGCGATCTTGGGGGGTGGTTCCGGGTACGGTAGCTCTGGGTGCGGGTGTGTGTTTATGTGCTTCAGCTCAGACGAAAAGGCCGTGGTGCACGACAGTGACACCCACAGCACTGCAACGTCTGAGCTGAAGTATCTGCAGCCAAGGAGGGTTATGTCGACCTTCCATTGAGCTCACAGACGTCTTGCATGACGACGCGACATCGCAGATTAATCGATGAGCGATTCTGATGGTGGTTTCATCCCTTGTCTTGATAGGATTTAACTAATCTGGCTTTTCTGCAAGAAAGCTACGTTGCCTCCTCCATCGGATGATTAAAGGATCAGATCATGTCGAGAGCTCAGACGGGCTCCCGAAGGATGCAGACACGCGCTGGCGTGTAACGAACCTTTCATGTGGGAACCTTGGGACACCAAAGTCAAAATTCCGCGGCTAGACGTCTTCTTGGACGAGTTGGCTTTTTTAGGAGCACAGCAATCGTTTGATCCTCATCTAGGCGATAACCCGAAAGCGTGTGGATGTGTACAGATGACCTACACGACAGTATTATAAACCGAGGGCCAGCATCGCAATGTCTACCAAAGTCCGGATACAAGGCCTCTCATCATCCGGATCCATTCTTTTCGAAAAAGGCCAGCCACGCAGTATATACACCAAGAAGATGTCGTCCATTCCAAGAGCTCACATCAAGATGCACCGGACGGGAGATGACGGCAACCCCCCTCTCATCGTCAAACAGCCCGTGATGCTCGAGCCGACCGAGCTCCGCATCGGCAGCCAGAGGCCGAACAAGGTCTTCGCGGCGCTGAGCGACGCCGGCAGGGGCCATATTGTCGCCATGATCGGGGAGTACCTCGGGACGACCATGTTTCTCTTCTTCGGATATATCGCAGCGCAGACGGCGAATGAGAAGAAAGACATCACCCTCCGTGCCGCCATTGGCGCGGCTGCCGCGCCGGCCGGGCCCAGCCTGCTGCAGATATCGTACATATCATCTGTGTTTGGGCTGAGCCTTGCTGCCAACGTTTGGATTTGGTACAGAGTTAGCGGGGGCATGTTCAATCCCTCGGTTAGTAATTCCATATTTGGGCACATCGAAATTGCTCTCCGTTTCTAATGGCAGGCTCTAGATCGCATTTGGTCTATGGCTATCAGGTGCCTTCAACTGGGTCCGTCTCATCTGTGTCATCCCGGCCCAGTTGTTAGGGGGCATCACGGCTGCCGGCCTGGTAGCTGGAATCCTGCCCGGGCCGCTCCAAGCTGAGAATTCCATTGGCGAGGGTGTCAGCACAGGCGGAGGCTTCTTGATGGAAGTGTTCCTGACCGCTGAGCTGATGATCACCATCTTGATGCTGGCCGTGGAGAAGAGCCGCACGACTTTTATTGCGCCCCTTGCCATAGGAATCTCTCTCACCATCATCCACCTTGTGGGTACGTATTTGATGAGAGTCCCGAGAACCTGATCTGGAAACCTGGCGAGGCTGACAATTTCGAAACATCCAGGCATAAACATCAGCGGTGCTTCCGTCAACCCAGCGCGCAGTCTGGGTCCCGCAGTGGTCAACAATTCCTACGTCTCAGAATTTTGGATCTATTTCATTGGCCCAACTCTTGGCGCAGCGATCGCAGCAGGAATTCGTCACCTGCTCAAAGCCCTAGCTTACCAAACCGCCAACCCGGGGCAGGACGGCGATGGCATCGAGTACTTCCGCGTAGTGGCTTCGTCGTCACAGGGATCACTATATCCGTCACCAGCATGGCGCCGCAAGCCGAGAGCCTCGGAGGACAGGGAGCTGCTACTCCATGATATGGTGCAGCAGAGAGAGGTCTCACATGACTTCCCTTGAAGAATCAGTGACAATTCCTCATACCGGAAGTAACTGAATTGGTATACCTGCAAATCGTAAGAATCTGTGGCAATACGAACATGCAACAATTTTGAGTTTCTTTCTATTCAGTATTTGGAGTACTGTACCTGTCAGAAGTCGGATTACAGACCGAGCTTTACTCGCAACATAGCGACTTATTCGAGGGAGCGGCTCAGAGGTTTAGAAATTGGGCCAGGAGATTGGGCACTTGATATGCTCATCACTTTAGACAACTTTTTCATCAAATTGACAAATACGTTCACAGTAACCGGGTGGTTCCTGACAAAACAGTGGTTTGCAGAAGATTTAAAAGCCACTGTCCAAACACTTGCAAAGCGAAAATTAACTTGAGTTGCCTATGAAATACATTGTCCCTTGTCCTACTAGGTCAATGATTGCGCGGCTTACCAGAGGGGCTGAATGACTTTCGTTCAGTTTCAAGAACGCCTCGGAAGCTCTCCTAGAGGAGGTTGAGCGTCTCACTTGTGACCAGGAGATCACTGATGTGTGAGCGCTGAGTTTATAGGTCGTTATGTGTGGGGCTGGGGCCCCTGGAACGGAAGTGTTGTTAATTAATATTTGCATTGGGTACTGTGTAGGTCCTGTTCTTGGTCTCCACGGAGGAATCCTTGCGGGGGGATCTTTGAGAGAAGAACGTTTTAGAACAGCGAATTGATCCATTTGATGAGCTTATGAGCTTTTGCATGTGATGTTTTTAATGAAAGCTGTGAGCTGCGACCGGGCAGCCGGGCCGACAGTACCGCCCAGTCTCCACTGTTCCTATGCAAGGAAATTGGCAGTTGTTCCTATTCGGGAATCTGGGGGACTTGTTCCTATTTGGGATTGTGGGCACCTTCTAAGTGTGGGCCCGCAGCGAATCGATTACATGCAGCGTGCATTTAAAGCGACGCAAACGCCTTCACTAGCTTGAGTTCAATGCGTTCTGTCGTCCTGTGCGAGGAGGGTTGCTGTGACAGAGACATTCCACTTCACCCTTGACACACTAGGTATTCTTGGGATCTCGATCGATTGATATGATATGGCTCTGGTTGCTCATGATCGGTAGACCCGAATTGTGCCGCGTGTTTGATCCAATGAAAACGAAGCACCTGTCATATTTTTTGCGAGAATGAAGCATCGTCAGGTTTAAGCCCGCGGATGCTGAAGACCCTGGGGAGATCACCGTGCAAAGGATCATTCGAGGTCCACAGCTTGGCATGACCGACGCTGCACCAAAGCTGGTTTCTAAGCACGGCATCCAGTCAGTCACTTACCCCGCCGTTTAGATCATGACCAGACCCTCAAGGTGCCATTAGCATGACTACAAAAAGACACTTGTACCCAACCCTTACACTTGTCGCGACAGCACAAGCTGGCCACAAACCGCTCAAGTAATCGAATCCTATTCTCAGCCACAACAACATGTCTTCCTCCTTCAAGATCAAAGCATCCCCAAACACAGACATCTGGCGGAAGCCCCCTTCCACAGACGTGTTCACCGGTAGATCTTGTACCCTCTCACCGGCAACGCAAAAAAATAGTAGACTGACATATGCCCAGCCCCTCGAGGCGCTGCCGCCGACACACAGACCACAGCCCCGCTGTCGTCCTTCAAGTCGGCTCGCGTGTCGTTCCTCCTCCACCCCAAGGAGCAGTACGACCAGGCCGGTCTCGTGCTGTCCCTCAAGTCCCCTGGTGCGGCTGGACCCCTGCCCGGTGACTCCCCTCCCAAGTGGCTCAAGACAGGCGTCGAGTACTACAACGGCGTGCCCAAGGCCGCGACGGTCGCCTGTGACACGTGGGCCGACTGGAGCCTGTCGGATGTCAAGGGCAAGGAGGGCGACTGGGTCACCGTGCTGGTGGAGAACGGCGTGGACGTCCTGGGGAAGAGCTTCTGGATCTACCAGGTCGTCGACGGGGAGAAGGTCCCCATGAGGGAGGTGTGCTGGGTGTTTGGCTACGGCGACCCGGACAAGTGGGAGCTCAGCGTTGAGGCTTATGCTTGTCGGCCGGCGAAGGATGCTGAGGACCTTGTGGTTGAGTTCAAGGATTTTGATGTGCAGTGGGTCTAGAAGATGTCCCGGTCATGGCAGAGGGAGAGGGTCGAATCCATACGGCCATGGCGCAACAAGGTGAATCAGCTGCAGAAATGACGCTTCCAACTCACATGTGTGAAAAGAGCGAGCTACAGGACGAGCTGTCCACTCGCTAGCATACCTAAGTTGATCGACTTGTGCAATGCTCCTCCCTGGTGTCTAGCTAGGCCGTCTGAACATAAGAGGAGTACAACTAGATAGACCTCAGGTATCTCGATCAAAGTGTCGGTAAATCACGACACAATTTTGACGCCTTATTGGTTCCAATCAATCCACTGATTTCATATCATTACATTTATTTCTACAAACCTGACCATTCCCTGAAAGTATTCAACACAGGCAGGGCCACTGCCATTTCACGTCCTCTAGCCAAATTTTGAATGAATGCATCCTTTAGCCCCATGAGTTGCACATTTGGGACATCCTTCCGCTGCCTTTAGACCATGAGTTTGCCTCCTCCTGTTCTTTTCGAGGCGCCCCTGCCAGAAGTCGGGCATTCAGGTCGCCAGCCATTGCTTTTGTGCTGCTCGGTTACAGTCATTAGAAGTCTGATCCTATCGAACACATGAACATTCTAGAATAATTCTCGAAATAAATGCCTCTTTGAATCAAGGATTCAGACACGGCGTTGTACCTCGAAAGGTCATGCTTGGGGCCGTCACTGAAGTGGGCCGGGCGCATACACCAACAGCACAATGCGCCAAAGTCGAAAAATTCCTCGTAGTGGATATATTTGAGGCCGGGGAAAGACTCGGCGTGGGAATCTGCAATCAATCCCAGGAATTCGATAAGCGCGTCTCGGTGCCCCAAGGGGGGAGGAAACCAAGCCACGTCATCTTCCTCACCGTCCTCGAACTCAGCATCATGACAATCGAGGCAAGCCACAATGCTGAGGGTCTTCAGCGCACGTGGGAGGACGCTTGCTGGGCTAAGGACTTTTTCATAACCCGTAGACTTCTTCCTGACGAAAAAGTGCAAAGGCACTGTAAGGGTCTGTAGGTTTGGTAGGCCGGCCAAACTTAAAGTCCCCGAGGGTCCGAGCGTTCGGCGGAAATCGTAAGTGTAATGGAGATCGAGGTTAAGTGTCTTCAAGTTCTCGAGGGTTGCGAGGCTGTCGGTAAGATACCTGGCACCTGTTCCGGAGTCCGAATCTTCATTTGCATGGAACCGAGGCGGTGTGGAATGTGCGAAGGATTCGTGTCGGCGTGCATTGTCGACTGACAACGACTCGAGACTGCTGCACTGTGTTAGTTGCATTTTTCAAGCTGAAGGCACTGGTGGCCGAGGGCTGTGCAAGGGAGAGCTGGGGTCACTCGAGGACGTAGGACGTCTTCTACTTACGGGAACGCGGAACAAAGGGTATCAAGGCCTTGTGGAACGCAAAGGCTCTCTCCCAATTCGAGCGTTCTCACAGACTCGTACCGCGACTCGGCGTCAATCCCTGGGGGTGCGACATAGGGCATTAGTAAAATGTAGAAGAGCTGCGGAGAATATGTAAAGGTTTTGTCAAGCCAAGCAACAGAGGATCCAGGCTTACCAGATACCATCAGGAATGGAAGTGTATCAGACCGACCATGGGCGTGATTATGCCAGATGTGTTGCTTTAGGTTGGGTAGCGTGAGGAAACATCTGCAAATCAGTGCTGCAAAGCGTTGCCTAGCTAGGGGGAGAGGCTCTTTGTCGCGAGGTTCGTGGTTTCCAAGTAGCAGTAGTTTCTCGAGTCTCGACAGACAGGGTGATATCTCTTCCCACAATGAACAAAGGACTCCACCGAGTTCTTCCCAAAATTGTATCGGTCCACTTGGTCCAGCGGATATTCTGGCCGTACTCAGAAAGCGATGTATGTTGAAGTCCAACGACTCGAGGTTGTTGGTACGACTGAGAACTCTAAATAGCAAGGTGAAGAGCAGTTCAAGGGGGGATTTGTGGGATGCCCGTCCAGAGCCTTCAACTGCTGCCTTCAATTGCTCTCCTAGGCCGTGCTGGGTGTAGGAGAGGAGAGGACTCAAATCAATTGGATCGCGGTTGGGAAAACGGGCACTGGGAACAAGACGTCCATCAAAAATGTCGGGGCTCATCTGCTTGACATAGACGCCGAGTTCGGGATTCTCAAGGAAGGTCCGATAAAGAAGAATCAAGGTGTTGGCATTGGTGATGAGGACATTTCGATGAGGACATTTCGATAGAGGGCTTTCTGGGCGTTGGAAGCAATTCGTTTGGAGACCATGCAAAGGCGGATAAGGTCTCGACGGGCATTGGCATCTTCCTGCTTGCGGGTCGCTGAAGTTGAGAGGGTGGGTCGAGACACCACATACGGTGCATCGATGTCAACAGTCAACATGGCTGCGATCGACGCGATGATCTCGTTTGGAAGTGTCTCGAGCGTGAGGAGCGCGTGGGACGCGGGTTTCTCGCGAGACTCTTTGTCCAGTGTCTTTCCATCTTCTGCTGTCATTTGGTCGGCTGTGTTGCTCGAGGAGATGCTCTAACGCCGCGGTCAATACAGCTGACAGATGAAGCTTGTGTCGGAGAAATCAGAGTCAGCAGGTGAACTTACATCATGGCGCAGAGATAGTGAAATCAGTTCCAGCACCTCGTGAGGGGGTTTGTCATCGGGCGGCATCTTGGGCCCCCGCTGAAGTCGTGTTTCGTGGCTGAGGGGGCAAAAGATACGCTCGATCCTGGGTGGACCTGACAACAAACAAACGCTTTCCCTTGACACGCGCCGAATTTGATTTAGTGCAGTGCGTTATTCAATGGACTGGCTGGGTCACCGGTTCCCAGCCGAGGTCCGGGGTTCTGGCATCGCATGGATCCATACGGCCAACATATCACGAACAACAGGAATAAGCTCACGGAACAATTTTTGGAGGTGGCCGAATCTCCCATTACTAAGGCCCCCCAAAAGGGGCGCGTTTCTATCCAAGCAGAGCCAGAGGCGCGAGCATATTAAGGCTCGAAGTAGAGTACATAGACATCATACAGTACACAAAGGAATGTGGTAGTTGGTATCAAATCATCAAAACTTCGTCAATCATGCTCCCAAAAACAGAAACAGGTGAGTTGACGCAACCCAAGGCTCTGACAAATGAAAAAGGCAACGCGCAGACGGGTTTAAACACCAAATGCAGGCCACACACGGGGTTGATCGAGGGTGTAGAATCGAAGAAAAAGAATTTCGCTGCTCCATCAAGTCCATCTCTTTGCATAACCCTTTCCCCTTCCTCCTCCCATTCAATAGCCCTCCAGCTTCATCCCCTGATCATGTGACAAAGGAAAAGTAATCAAGGCATGGTCGAAGGTCGTCGTTGGTTAACAATCTGGTTTTCGGCCGCTTTAATTTTGAGATGCGATGTCGGCAGACGGAAGAGACAGTCTGGTTACGACAAGGCAGCAAGCTCGGGCTAGCCAAGCTGTTGCTGCCTGTCGTTACCGGTTGTAAAGCATTCTGGATGATCTGTTGTGTTTCGTCTCCTTTCCGGCCGCCGTTCTGGAAGAAGCAGGGATCTTTCTTTTCTCCACGTTGACAGTCTAGTTAAAGAGTCCGCATGACAGAAAAACATTAATAGAACCCGCACAAACATTTCCCGAACATGAAATGGCAAAACCAAGAAAAATCACTGAGCTGAGAGATAAAAACAATCGCGTGACACAAACTCCAGGTGTGTGTGTGGTGGTGTGTAAAAGATGGATCGGAGAGGGTAGTTGCGTCAAGAGCGGCAAACTGCACGTGTAAGGAAAAGAAATCACAGAAATTCAAAACATCGCTCGCTTCGGACTTCCTCTAAACGCCGGCTCGCCATGCGTAGGAGAGAAAAATCAGAACCCGTTCCCAAGATCCAATTGTTCCGAAGAAAGAACAGCGCTTGATGAAACACACGCAAGGCATCAACAATCGTGAGCCAGGGGGAGAGTGGATGCAGAAGGATAGACGGGCCCACTCGGGGTAGGTGTTCTTGTGGGATCCCGCAATGTCTTGGTCCGAAGATGTGTCGCCCCGATCTTCTCCCGGGCAGGATGGCATTAACGGAAGCGAGCTCCGTCCTCCTTCCCCATGCTCTCCCCTTGGCGAAAATTCAAAGTCAAAAAATCCTGGTGAGATTCGGCCAACCTCCATAAAGAAGTGAAGAAGCAAGAAATAAATCTAGCATCTCCCAAATGACCGTGTGTACCAAAACTTCGACGTGAGTTTCCGGCCATGGGGGAGGATGAAAGCAGAGAACGCCTCTGGAAATGCCAAACCAGGGCAACAACCGTTAGAGTAGAGCAGAGCAGGTTCCCAAACTGAAAAGAAAACCAGTTTTTACCCGAGCGTGTATGAGCCCATCCGTTCCTCGAAAGCAGACTCCCTCCATAGCTGCGGATTAGAGGAACCTCGCATGGGTATCATCCACTTGTCTTTAGTGGTGGAAACGCCGACGGAACGCCCGTAAGAAGAAATTGGGATTCGGATCCACCTGCCCATCGCGCGGTCTTCGTGTGTCGACCCGGACGAGCCTCACAGACTTTTCCTCAGGAACCCGCCCTCCGGCTCCCGGGTGGGGAGTTAGGGTTAGTCCCCTCAGATGGTGCGCGGCGTGCCCTTGTTCCCCGCCTCGATGACGTCGTCGAGGTGGTTGCACAGCGCGACAAACAGGTCAAAGTACAGTTTGCTGCCCTCTCCTCCCTTCTCCATCTCGGCCTGCATGGTGCCCGACCTCTTGAAGGTCTTGCGGCACCGGATGATGAGTGCCAGGTAGTGGGCGCGCAGGCGGCTGTCCGAGTCCGGGGTATGGGCGTAGCAGTACTGGGCCGAGCGCAGGATGGTGCCCACGTCGATGCCAGACTGCAGGCCCTGCTTCCGCAGCGCCAGCCGCTTCAGCTCCTCCAGCCCGTACCGCTCTGCCGCGCAGTAGACCACCGTGTCCCGGAGGAGGTGGTGGCCCACGGACGGCAGGAAGACGGTAGCCTCGACAGCCGTGGGTTGTTGTGGTGATGATGCTGCGCGGCCACCTCCGTAGGTGTTTTCTGATGTGATTCTGGGGGATGCGTTTGGCGTGCCCCCTCGGCGCGAGGGAACGCTGTCCTCGAGCTCCCAAGAGTTACGGTGCTTGTTGTGGAGCAGCCGCGGGTAGTAGTCGCCCTTGTAGAGGTACTCGAGGACCGCCGAGAAGGCCTCTGGCTCCTCATCCGGGAGCGCGATTCTCCTGGACTGCGTGTACGACTGCTCGAGGTATCCACCCCTCAGGGCCTGCTCGAAGAACGGGCTCTGCAGGAGGACATCCTCGTGAGCCGCAAATAGTCGTCCCTCCACGCCGATGGTCAGGGTGACGATCGGCGATGGCGCGAGGTTCGCCTTGGAGGCATCTTGTGTCTTGCCCGACTCGGCCTTTATTCGTGAAGCCGACCCGGAGGCCTCGCGTTGGGTAAGCGACCGCTGCAGTTTCGACAACTTGGTAGGATCCCGCACGGAACCCGCATTCGTGCCCTTCCTGGCCAGCCTCGCCGACTTGTCCACACGGTGCTGAGGATCCATGGTCGCACCAGCTGGCTGGGCGTTGGAGTTGGACCTCAGGCGCTTGAACATCGTGGTGGTGGACGCGATGACGTAGTAACGGTCGTCGGCGGGTGTTTTGACCTTGACTCTTCGGCGGCGGAGCCCCAACTTTCGTTCGTGTTGTGGCTTCGCCTGTTCAAGTTTCTCCGGAAAGCTGACTTGTGAAGAGCACTCGGACTCGAGGCGTACGGGACGACGGAAAGACAAAAAGGAACAGAACGAGGAAACCACTTTTGCGGATCTCGCGGTGTTGCTGCCTTGTCCTCGGCGTGGGTTGGTACCAAGAGAGTGACGAGACGAACGAAAACCAGATAAGAAACTCCCGCGATCGAAGGAACGACGGAACGAGAGTTAAAAAAAAAAAAAGCAAACGCTGACACACAAAAGATTGACGAGAGGGCCCGTGAAGAAATACCACTGGGTTGTACGTAACGACCGTCCAGCTCAGTAGATACCCTATAAGCAGTTGGCGCCCTGTGTGTTCGTGGTGGGGGGGAGGGAGAAGAAAGAGGAGAAAAGATTCCGAAAGGTATGGGTGGTTGACTGGGATATTTATGCGGCAACGCGGCTTGGTTGCCTGCAAATTGCCTGTAGCCTCTCAGACAGTCAGATCAACCGTCGAATCAATTGGGATCCGGGGGTTTGAGGAACCGGGTGTGGTGCCAAGGTCAATATGCAGTAGTGTGGGTGTTAAAGCTCAGAGAGCTAGCTTGTGCCCCGGAAAACAAGGTGGGATCGCCAGAAGAGCGTGCCGTCATCAGAGCGTAGGGTGGAGTCCCCAGCCAGCCCTGCCATCCTTTTTATAGAGTTGGCTCCAGGGTCGTGCCGTCACCGTCACGGCCCAGCCTCACGTTGAGGCCTACGACGTTGAAGCCCGAGAAGACCCAAAGACGACGTGTTGGACACTTGCACATGGAGGTGAGGCGATTATCGATGACTGACGAGCAGGCATCATCGCTCTGGCGTTGGCTGGTGAACGCTCTGAATGACGCGAAGCCGTAACACCGACTTGGCACTGCCGTGTATTGGGCTCACAGCACGTGTGGTGATACCGCGTTGCCTCAGGGATGCAGCGTCGAGTATTGTGCGCCTTATCGCTGGGCATGTGAGCTGTGTGACTGCAAGGAAACAGGATGAGGGGTGAAAGGAAGCGCGTCGAAGTCGCAAGAAGCTTCTCACATCAGCATTGCGACGAATCGAGTGCCAGAGTTGGGTGAGTTGTGCATTCCTGAATAGCCGCCAACCCGCTCCGCAGGCCGATGGGCATGAGTTCAGGTGTCAAGTTCGTGCGGAGCTGAGCGCGGGTTGGACATGATCACAGCCCACGTAGGACTTCCGGAGCACAGCCCGATGCCCAGCGTTGGTCCCTGATCGTTCAATCTTTGAGGTTCTCCATGTTGTCGTCGACTATGCCATCGCCCGTAGGACTCTAGAGGCCTGAGACGTTGCAGTAGAGGTCATCCACGGATGGTTGGGCAACGATTAGATTCGCCTCCGTCCGGGTGCAGACGGTGCCTGAAGAGTTCACTGATGAAAGTTCACAAGGCACTCATGATGGCCTCTTTAGCGTATCGCCCTTAGACGAGGGCTGTGAATCCTGATTCGATTCTGCTCATTCACACAAGCTCGGGCTAGGGGTGCAAGGGAAGCCTTGTCTCGGTTCCAAATGGCTGGATTGACGCTTAGACTAACTTGTTGGGGTGCCACGCTGTCACGGCGGGGTCGGCGGGAGTCCCTGAACGATACTTACGAAGGTGGGTGGGTGGGTGGCTAGGTGGGGAGAATGTCTCGCCCTGTTCACTAGCTGCCGAGAGAGGAACCCTACTCCAAGACATTCTGGTGGCTGGAATTCAGGGGTGCCACACTTTCTGATGTTCCGCGCGGTGAGCAGCTCTGTGGCCGTGGACGAAGAAAGCAACCGAGACATGGCATGTTTCCAGGCCATCATAGGTACGGCGCACATATTCTCAATCTGTATTGCGCGAAGTCTTGATACAAGAAACATATTTTAGGTAGGCCTGTGATGAATCAATGAAAACCCATTAACGGCACATCGCCACTATTACCTCCCTCGCGTCTTCCGATGAAGAAACACAGCGCATCACCCAACCGGTCTAATGAGAGTCAAACGCCCTGAGCGCCAGTTGGGCTGGGAGCCCAACGGCAATGTATCTTCACAGCATCCTGTGCTTGCTGTGGAATCATCGAGAATGGGCACGGTCAGAGATGCTTTCTCGCATGCCGATCAAGCCGTAGAGCGTGGCAAAAGCTGTTGGCAGATCAGTAAAGTGCTCATGCTGATGCCCAAACTGGTCAAAGGGTCGCATCCACGAAGGCACTCACATGCAGCTGCCAGAGCGACAAAGCCAGTGCAGTATGCTGTCACCTTCTCTTTGCTGCCAACGATGGACTCATCCAGCCAGAAGAAGGCATCCTGGCCGGTAAGTTTCGCTCCAACCGTCGCATACGCTAGGTACAGTGCAGCGGACCCAATACTGGCGAACAGGTGGGTCGGGACGGGCTGCAGTAAGGGTCAGTCACGTCGGTGGAAAAAGCCCAAGGAGGTCGGTCCACCCTTACCTCAGGTCGTCTCATGCTGTTCAGGATCACGGACTCGACCACGACCTCGAGAGCCGGGAAGACATAGAGGTTGAACAGACAGAACATAGGGAACCAGCCTTTGACCAATTTGAAAGGGTTCTTGCTGGCACCGTCTCCGTAGACCAGGAAGGCGTCACCATCGCCATCATCGCCTCCGCCACCGCCGCCCTCGCCGGGTGCCGGCAGGTGGCCATGGCCGCTTGGCGCCTGGATGGTCCAGTACACAATAACATTCATGAGGGCAAAGACGTGGGTGACGACGTGGAACAGGCTGAAGTAGATGCGGCCGCGACCACCAGCAGTCTGTTCAGGAGGAGACATGGCGCGGAGTAGTCGAGACTCCCAGCGAGTGTCGTTCTCGTCAATATCGGGCCAGTGCATGTGCGTGATCGTCCATGACTGACCCAAGCTGTTAGCAGGTATTTTCCGACGCAAGTGATGGCCCCGTTGCACTTACAAAGACAAGAACGTGGTACACGATGAGGAAGAGCCAGGTGACAGCAGAGAACTGGAAAGGAATGCGCCAGTTCGTGTATTCGCTCGGACGATGTTTGATCTCGTAGTCGAGCAGCATGCCAGCTGTTGCGATAAGGTATGCTACGAAGGCAGCTCGAATGTAGCCCAGGGCATTTTGGTTGAGGGGCCTCCAGGGCGAATGGGCAGCACGAAGGAAGATGGGCTGGGCAAGGTCAGCAAGATGTGCTGGTGACCAGTATCAAGAGCTGTTGAAGAAACATACGTGGTCACCGCCAGAGACGGCCTGGCCTTCCTCATCCTGCTGGTGGGTGCCGACGAGGTTGCCAACCTGTTGAAGCAAAGGCTGGCGCTCCATCGTTCGGCTGCTTGGTTGATAGTCGGGGAAGGAAAAATACCCGGAGGGCGGGTGGATGTCTGGCGACTGGATGTCGGCGCGTTGTCTTTCCAGGATTGTAGGCTGACCTGAGGCCAAATCGATGCTTACATGAAAAACTGAATATTCTCAGTAGGATGGGGGGTGGAACAAGAGATGCAGGTCAGCAAGAGGAGTTGTGCAGCGGAGGAAGAGTCCCACGAGAGTCGAAAGCTGCTCGGAGGAGGATGTCAACAAACGAAAGGCAGACTTCTCGGCAGGAACAGCCTGAGCTGTCTTGTTCTTGCACTTCGGGAAGGAGAGACACAGTGTCATGGGGAAGGACGTTCCAGACGTGTGAGGAGGCGCACTCGCAAAGCCAGAGCTTCCTGCTTCGTGACTTCCAAGGTTCTTGAGATATCTCTGCCTTTGAAGACCCAGAGGTCAAGGGGAAAGATTTAACATCCATACGATGGCCACCGGGCCTTGCTTTTGTAGCCCTGCGCCCAAAGTGTAAACATATTGTCAGAGATGTCAAGCCGTGGAACCAGCATGATGGAAGCTACTGCGGCTGCCCGACTGCGGCTGCCCGGTACTTGACTTGATAACTGTCCAACCTGGTCACACCGACTGTGATCAGAGTCGGACTTGATCTGGGAGAACATCCCTCAATTTGTATCCAGATCGCTGCTGTCTTTCTGGTAACAGTCATCAGCCTCGAGTAAAACAAGCGCGTGTGCCATCGCGGCATCATACCACAAAGGCAGGAGGCAGCCGAAACGTGCAACGGCCAGACGGAGCCATTCCTCATTACGGAGAACGCCAATGTCTGTACCAACAGCCAACGCTTTGTTCAACATATTTGCCCTGCTGCAGCTGGATTTGTGGTGGCAGCAGAATTCCTTTGCTTGTCGGCCTCATCAAAGTGGAGCCAAATGGGTTGAAGATGATGCGTGTGTTCAATGTTGTGCCTGGAATAAGCCCCACTGCGGCTCAGGACCCCTGCGGTACGTACCGAGGTACCCATCCAAGTGCAGTTATCCTGGTGCCAGGTACGTACCCGCTCACTCGACGTTTGAGGACAGCTTGTGAAGCTCCCCACAGGCCACCTCTCAACTTTCCTAGGCTGCATGTGCGAGCGCCAGCATCTGAAGCGTTGTGATTTCCGACCACCGAGAACCTGCCACTCCTGTACTATGCGATAGCACCCCGAGAAAAAACGAACACACCACAGATCAAAGCATCGCCATGCTTTCCGTCCTCGGGAACCCGCGGCAACTCGCCGCCCAGATCCTCAACTTTGGTATGGCCCTGCCGCTGCAAGCCCGCCCGCGTGCCCGCAAGACTGACATGCGCCGGATCCAGGTCTGATTCTCTCAACGGCTTTCATGATGTGGAAAGGGTATGGCGCTGATGCTCCCTCCTTCTTTCGCTGCCACTTGCTAACATGGACCTCCTCCAGCCTCTCCGTCGTCAGCGACTCGCCCTCGCCCATCGTCGTCGTCCTGTCCGGGTCTATGGAACCGGCGTTCCAGCGCGGCGACCTCCTCTTCCTCTGTACGAAACCCCCCGAGTTCTCTAATCGGCCTCGAACCGTCTCACCCCAAACGATAGGGGACGTGCAAGGCTGACTGCTTGCTATTAACAGGGAATCGTAACCTGATCGCAGAGACGGATATCGGCGAGGTCGTGGTCTACAACGTCAGGGACAAGGACATCCCTATTGTCCACCGAGTCGTGCGCAAGTTTGGCGAAGGGTACGAATCACCTTGGAATTACCGTTGGGGGCTGGCAAAATGTGCGGCGTGTTAGCGAAGAGGAAGCCAGCTGACACTGTCAACTGCAGAGAGCATGCCCGAATATTGACCAAGGGCGACAACAACCAGGCTGATGACACGGAGCTTTGTATGTGCTTTCCTGCCTGACACATTAACGTACAGACACCTGACAGACGCGTACAGATGCTAAGGACCAGGACTACCTTGAGAGGCAAGACATCATTGGCAGTGTTGGTAAGTTGTGGCCACGTTCCAGCCTATACGGTCTGTTGTGACTGACATCCCGGGCAGTGGGTTACATACCATTCGTCGGATACGTGACAATCATGCTTTCCGAGAATCCATGGATGAAGACAGCAATGTTGGGCATTATGGGTCTGATGGTCGTATTACAACGAGAATAGCCGTGTCGTCGACAGCGCCCGGTACCGCGCTGGTCGAACCCTCATCCATCTATCTTCAATCCATTGACCAGCATTATTGGGAATCGAACCATTGGTGTTCCTTACAAAAGTATCAATTTCTCTGCGGTTTCGACGGCGCCGTCGGGGGCGGCCTGAGACCTGTGATGTCCTGCAATTCGACGTACACTGACAACTTGCTTCTGTCTCCTAACGATATCCGATTTTTGGATCCTTCAAGAGGTCGAGCGTTGGTCATTTCTACCAACCCAATCAGCCGGGCCAACAAGCATGTGTCCTGTGTTCTCTGCATCCGTCACTCACACCCCGTGATTTGCTCAATTGTGGACACTATCAAGGGTTGAGAGGTGTCATTCAGGATTTTCTTTTCCCCGGGTGCAGTAGGTGCCTCGCTGGGCAAGTGGCTTCGGGTTCCCTGCCCGCGTGCTGGCCTCCTTGGTGGCGAGGCTGCCTAATATGACTGGTCTGTTGGTTGCTCAGCCCTTCCGAAAAGCCTTGCGAGCCTGTATTGCCAAACTCTGGACAAGACATGCAGGCACCAGCCAGGCCTCGACCACACGGGACACTGGCGAGACATTGACCTCGCAGTGCCCACAAGCGAGACACAGCTATCGCATGCGGGAGGCCTACCAAAATGGAAGACACCACATTTGTGGGGTTTCCCCCTCCCCAGAATTATATTTAATGCATTCGGCGGTCTTCGATCAATTGAGAGCTCGCAAGCTTCCCTCGAGTACCACCTGGCTCAATTTACAGTTGATTTCATCCAGACTTATCGGTTCCAAGCAGCATCTCAAACAATACCCCGTCCACACGGCTTCACCGGCCATGCCACGCAGAAGAAGGCCAGGCCGCGCAGAGGAAAGATACTGCACCTTTCCCTCCCTGCACGAAGACGTCTCCGCCCTCCTCGAAGAAGACGACCTGTACTTTGCCTTCCGCGAAGAGGACGACCCGGCCGGCTCCCTCAAAGAGTACGATACCAACATCATGGGCCGCTTCGTCTGCCGCAACGGCGGCTGCAACTCAAACGGCTGGTCAAGCAAGAAAATTGCCATCACGATTAGGATGTACCCGGGTGCAGAGTACAACGCGCGCGTGTACAAGCAGCGCTGCAGGGGTTGCGACACCCTCGGCGACCTGGTACTCGAGTCGGGCGGCTCGTACGCGGACAGGGTCGCGTACCGGATCAAGAAGTGGTGCGGCGTTTACATGGAGCCGCCGACGTACTTGGAGGGACAGGGCAAGGGCCCGCACCAGAGTGACAGGTGTGAGGGTTGCAAGGCGGGACGCTGTAAAGACGGCGTATTTGATGGCGTGTAGAGAGTCTGTGTTTTTGTTCTTGGACTTCTGTCCCTTGGATTTCATGCGTCCTGAAGCCTGTTCAGGTGGGCGTGCCACGCTTGTTTCCGATGAACGGATTCCTGTGCTGGCGTCTTCCTTCTTTGCCTAGGTGATCTCCATCGGCATCGACCCGGTGGTGCTGCCTGGGTCTAGTTGAGTTCTACTACAGCAACCTCAACTCTCTTGTCCAATGGTGCCAGATCGAGGAGCAACATGTTGCTGCAGCACTTCGATAGAGATGCATTGTATTGGCTAGTCTTCTGGACAATTAAATTGTTTGTGTATGCGCAATTCTCAGGTATGACACTGTCAGACAAGTTGGTCGAGTCTTGATACGCATTGCTATACCGATTCCTCAGACAAAAACCACCGGTTTCTAACACCGCTCGAAGTTGTTTTCTTGTATCCATATGGGCAATGGCAGAGTGTACAGGTCACACTGGAAATTATTGGCAGTTTTGTCAAAGGACAAGGAGAGAGAGCGAGGGAAATGGTCTCCAGGCACGAAACTTGCAGGCCAGAGACATCTCACGGAATGCCTGATCACGCGACAACGTGCCCATCAGAGCAAGGACGACCTCGTCAGAATTTTCCCCATCCCAAAACCTGCAATTCGAGAGGGAGGATGTTGACGAGCTATTGTGACGGGCGGTTGGGAGAGCAAGACGTCGGCCAGAAAAATACGCCCGACCAGGAGAGGCAAGCCGCAATGCACACTCTCACAATTGGCAGATTGTGGCTACGATTCAAATAAGCCACTTCTTCAGCACCCATGGTATCTATCTAGTCTAACGCTAGGTCTCTGAGTGTTTACTACGGTGTGAAGGAACTGCCTACAGCTCTATAAGCGTCTGCAAACGGATTGAAAACAAAAATAATTGCTTATGAGCTGCCTGGAGATGGTTTATAGTGAGACGGCGCCTCGACACATCTACCTATAGCTACATCAATTCTCACCGATAGGCCCCGGCAGATCAATGACACACACAAATGCACTTATCGTTCAGCATGGCGAGGGTGCGAAGCCTGGAAGCAGGTCCATAAAAGGTCGAGAATGGGCGCCAAGGGCCCCCGCATATCTCGGCGCCTTACTGACCTTCCTGATGAAGAGAGAGCACGTGATGATTGAGTACTTGGCAAAATTTTTGTGATTGAGCGGCTTCCGCTTCAAGACAAGAGCCGCGCGATAATAACTGGCTGAACGGAGCGACATTGTATGCAGTGGGTGGTCCTTTAAATGGCCATGCCCCGGGCACTTCGGAGCTTCAGGCTCGTGGTCTCCGTTTCAATGGGGGTAGAATTTTGTGTTTTGGAACAGAATTGGAATCAAGATGAAGCTTCAAGCGGGTTTGTTGCTTTTGGGAGCTGGACAGTCGCTCGCTGCAGCGTTCCCAAGCACGACTAATGGCGATAACTACCGTCCTTTCGTGAATTCAAAGCCATATCAAGATTTGATCACGACTGAGGGGTAAGTTTGTCAGATTCTGCGATGTACCACCACTGAGCCCGTCTGATTTTCTCCAGTCTGATGGGCAACCTCCAAAAGCTTGACGCAATCGCCAAAGCCAACGGTGGAAATCGGGCCTTCGGATTCCCGGGTTACAAAGCCTCTGTTGACTACATTCTCTCCCGGACGCAAAACTCGAGCAACTTCATTACCTACGTTCAGGATTTCCCCGCGTTGTGGTTTCAAGTCAAGTCGATTTCATTCCAGGTCGATAACCAGTCATACTGGGTGGTTGGACCTACTTACTCTCCTTCGACGTCTGCAGAAGGATTGACAGCCCCTTTGGTGCTCGGCGTCAATGGGCCAGCAGGCTGCACGAACGAGGCGTACGCAGACCTCGATGTTAAAGACAAGATTGTCCTCGTCCAGCGAGGGGCTTGTCCGGATGGCACAACCGTTGCTGGGCGTATCAAGCCCGCCGCAGCTGCAGGCGCCATTGCTGTCATTGCATACAGCGACCTGACAACCAAGGTCACAGGCGTTACCCTCCAAAACCCGGGACCTGAATTTGTGCCTGCAGGGTACATCAACAAGGTTGACGGCGAGGAATTGAAGGCACGACTTGATACCGGAGAATCAATAAATGCCTATTTTCAGCATACACAAACCATCGAAACGAAGATCACGCAGAACGTGTTCACCGAGACCAAGGAAGGCGACCCAACCAACGTCATCATGCTTGGTGCACATCTTGACAGCGTGCAAGCTGGTGCCGGTATCAACGATGATGGCTCGGGAACAACCTTGATCATGGAGCTCAAAACCGCGCTCGAGAAGTTCAAGGTCAAGAACAAGGTCCGTTTCGCATGGTGGGGGGCTGAAGAGAACGGTCTTCTTGGGTCTAAATACTACACCCAAAATTTGAACTCCACCGCCGCAAACAACATCTTGACATACCTGAACTTCGACATGGTGTCTCGTGGTTACTTCGGCGTCTTTGACGGTGACGGGAGCACTCATAATCTCACCGGACCGCCGGGTTCCGACGTTATTGAACAGCTCTTTTTGGACGATTACGCCAAGAAGGGCATCAACGTTACTTCCGCGCGGTTCACAGGTGGTAGCGACTACCAGTCCTTTATGAATATCGGCAAGCCAGTTGGCGGACTACACACCGGGACGGGCGTCGAGCAAGACCCCTGCTATCATCAAGAGTGTGATACGATTGACAATCCGAATCCGACCACGCTGACTATCAACGCCAAGGTAAGTTTGATCAAAACGACCACAGACATGGATCACACGCTGACATGGAACCAGGCTGCCGCCCACGTCCTTTCCATATTGGCAGTAAAGGGAGAGCAGCTGATCCCTAAATCTCCAGTCAACTCGACCATGTTCACAAGTCGAGGTCTTATTGGGCGCGATGATATAGCTTGGACGGAAGATCCGAGCGAGAGACATCTGCGCACTTGCGGACACGATGTATGATACTAGTAGGATGCAGACAACATGCACAGAATAAATATAGCGTATCCTACAAACGAGCGGCCCAGACCCTTGAACATACTTAGACATATTTAGACGCATTTCCATAAGCTCGATCGATCTAATAGATGAAGCTTAAATAGCATATAAAACGTCTAAATCTAGTGACCACCCTGTACAAAGTAGCTACCAACCACGGTAGTAGACATGTTCACATTTCAACTCGATACTCCGTCGTGGTAGGTAATTCACTACTACCCCAGGATCACGTCGGTCAAAGGCCCGGGTGCCCATACCGAGCAGCAGAGCACCTTGTCACGCGCCTTGAGCTCCAAGGCCCTGCAGTTCCAGGAGGGCCTGGTACACCAGTACATTAAGCTGTGGCTGCGATAGCTGGAAAGACTAGGCGAGGGCCGAGAAGAAGCCCATCAATGGATATTGTCTTGCCTCAAGGGTTGGATCTTTTGCCTGGGTGGCCGCATCAAATGGCTGTTTGGAAGGGAATAAACCGGGCCTTGGTGACATGACCAGGCCTGCTTCAGACCGTGCTCAGGTTGACAGCCTGGGGGCGGCGCAGCCTTTGGGTAACATGCGACCCGCAGAATAAGGGGCGAGATTGGTAGGTGCCAAGCTTAATTCCCCCAGAGGCCCACTCTGGCCGGCATGGCCTACAATCAAGCCATTGAGTTTCAGACGATCTCAGCTGTCAACAGAAGACCCGGACGAGTCAGGCCTTTTTGTGGTGCTTGTCTTTGTTTGACGGGTGCCGAGGTGGTGGCCTGGGGTGGTCGGGAAGGGGTTCGGTTCGTCCCAAGGGCCCAAGGGGATCATCCCCTAGGGGCCCTAGGGGATTTGGCGGATGGATGAAACGAAACGTTGGACAGAAGTCTCAGAAATATCCATCGCCCACGCCGTACTGCAGTTCAACAGCAGCCAACGAAACGGGCACAGGAAACAAAAGCACACTGTTAAAGAGGTGATCTGCTGCGTATATAACCCCAAAGGTTCCATACACAGTATAAGCTTGTCGCGTTGTTAAAGCCCGAGGAGCCTGTCCCGCCCGCCTCTTTGGTGCCCCCCGCGAATCGCAATTTCACAGCCAGCCAGTGCCAGGCAAGAAGTTCAGCAGAGCATTTCGTATCCCAACCCTGCCGAGCTCCACCTACGTCTAACTCAGGGGTTCGCCAATAAGCCATCCCTGCCCGCTGCGGACATTGGAACCCTGGAACCTGGAGTGCAGGGGGCGAGGCCTCTCGGTTGAGCTCATCTCAAATTCGTCCCATACATTCCCGACTGTTGTCTCCGCGACTTTATTCTTTCGCCCTCACCACCACTCACCACCATCACCATCACCAACCACCAGCCGTCGAAGTCCATTCTTTTACTTCGTGCGACTTGTCGGTCCGTCTCTCTCTTGGTTTGATTATATAGTCATTCATTCGCTCTTTTGCGCCTTCAAACACATACCACTGCTCTTCAGCATACCCCCAAAGACTCTTCACCATGCAGTCCAAGATCCTCACCGCGTCTGCCCTCGTTGCAGGCGTGTCCGCCGCCTCCAACTACCTTGGCTTCAACTCCGGATCCACCCACGGCTCCGGTGCCGCCAAGACCCAGAGCGACTTCGAGAGCGAGTTCACCACCTCCCAGAACCTCGTCGGTGCCCCTGGCGACTTCAACGCCGTCCGCCTCTACACCAACATCCAGGCCGCCACCACTGCCGACCCGATCTCGGCCTTCCCCGCCGCCATCAAGACCAAGACCTCCCTGCTGCTGGGCATCTGGACCTCTGGCACCGACAGCATCGAGAATGAGATGAACGCCCTGAAGGCTGGCCTGAAGCAGTACGGTGACGACCTCGCCAAGCTCATCATCGGTGTGTCCATCGGCTCCGAGGATCTGTACCGTGCTGGTGCCACCGGCGTCGCGAACGAGGCCGGTATTGGTGCCGGTCCCGACGCCATCGTCAAGTTCATCAAGGAGTTCAAGAGCGAGTTCTCCGACTACTCCTTCTCCATCGGTCACGTCGACACCTGGGACGCCTGGACCAACGGCTCCAACTCTGCCGTCATCGACGCCGTCGACTGGCTCGGAGTCGACGAGTACCCCTACTACCAGACCGGCGACGACAACACCATCGACAACGCCGCCAAGCTCTTCGAGGAGGCCTACGACGCCGTCGTCAAGGTCGCCGGCAGCAAGGACGTCTGGGTCACCGAGACCGGCTGGCCCTACGAGGGCCCCGACTGGGACAAGGCCGTCCCCAGCGTCGAGAACGCCAAGCAGTTCTGGGACGAGGTCGGCTGTGACAAGCTGTTCGGCAAGGTCCCCACCTTCTGGTACAACCTGGTCGACGACTCGCAGGTCAACGAGATGTCCTTTGCTATCACCAAGGACCTCAACACCAACGCCCTGTTCAACCTGACCTGCCCCGCCACAAAGTCCACCACCAGCTCCTCTGCCTCAGCCTCTGCTACCGGAATTTCCAGAGCCAACGGCACTTCGACTGCCAGCGAGGCCGGCGCGACTTCGACTGGATCGTCTAGCTCTGGCTCCGGTTCCGGCTCCTCCTCCAACTCCGAGTCTGCTGAGTCTTCCTCATCGTCCGCCGTCGCTGCCAGCGGTGCCTCCGTCGCCAAGCTCGGCTCGTCTGCCTTCGGCGCCATTGCTTTCATCGCTGCCGCCTTCGCCCTCCTCTAGATGGGACGTTGGGACAAAATATGAAGGAAGAAAATTCTAGGTGGTTGTCAACATTTTCAATTGGAGGAGCGTTGAATTCATCCTTGTGATTATTTGGTTGAGATGATGTGGGTGTGCAATCCGGCATAGAGAATCTATCCGGGCCATGTCTTGCACATCAGAATCGATACCCAAATTCTAATAGACATATAAACTTGGCATGGTCTCGAATCACTATTTATTGTATCTCTTGGCTTGTCTTGATCGGGGGTGATTATGTGAATGGTGGTCGCTTTACTCTTACAGATGGGCAGGACATCCCGGAAGATCAGCAAGCATGACATTCGGCAGTCAGTTGGTCTTGCACATGCCGTCTGTAGTCAAGGTCCATGATGTTTTTAAAATTTGCCAGATACTTTTCCTCCAACACAACGAAGCGTAAAGGGGTATCATCTATCATTACAAAATTATGTAGTAGCACTAGCCATTATGCTGTTCGAGCCTCTCTTCTATTCTATCCAACGCCCACAGTCGCTTGAAGTCTAACACCTCTCACTCAGACAACCTCATTAGCCCTCTGATCCTGGCTCCACCAGCGCCTTGTCTCTCTCTCTCTCTCTTTCTCTACGCCGCCGTCCCTGGAGCCACGCCAGCGGGCGGTGCATAAAACCCGTGCGGCCCAGGATCAGCATTGCCCTGCTGGTGCTGTTGTTGCTGGTGATGGTGCGCAGGCTGGGGCGCCAGGACGGACCCCCTGTTGCCGCCCCCGAACATCTGCGTGGCAAGGGGCGTGTAGTACGTCCTGCCGTCCGCGGGGCCCTGCGACGCGAGGAGGTAGACGACCTTTGTCGTCTTGCCGTACCTCCTCCTGCGGTCCGTCTCGACGCACGCCATGACAAAGAGCGTGAAGTGCGAGATGAGGAGCAGCACCGCGAACGCGGCCAGGGCCTCCAGCTTGCGGAAGTAGCTGTCGGCGGCGCCCTGCGAGGGGAAGCTGTAGTACTCGCAGTAGAACCTGTCGTTCGAGTAGGTGCCCATCGGGTAGTTGCTGTCGCGCTCGCAGTCCGAGTCGATGGTGTAGTTGGCCAGCTCGGACGCGATGCTCAGGCACAGCGAGGGGACCACGAGGATCGCGAGGACCCACAGGATCAGGTGCACGCCCACGTGCGCGCCCGGGTGGATCGAGCGCCAGTCCTTGCGGACGCCGAGGGTGATGTGCTCTGCCAGCTGCCAGACTAGAGACGCGACGGCCTTGTGGGTATTTGGTTAGCTCCTTGCGTTCACCAGGTAGGTTTGTGCACAAAGCACGGTTTGGGAGAGGGAGAAGGGGGTGTCGTACGAGGGACGCGCATATGATGATGCCGAGGAACGAGTCCATCGAGAAGGACGTCACGACGATGTCGAGTGACAGGCCCAGGGCGATGATGGCAAAGACGAGGTTGAAGGAGCCCAGCACCAGCTTAGCGACAGCGAAGGGCTTGCTGTTCTTGAATGGCTCGGCCCTGGGGAGATGATCCATCGGCTGGAACTGCTGCTGGGCGGGCTGGCCGTTGACGGGCTGGGCTGGCGAGCTGAAGCGTGCGGCAGCAGGCTTCTCGGGGCCGCCAGGCTGGGTGCCCGGTTGGTTCTCCATGGTGATTAAGATATTATGCCTACTAGGGCGCGGGGTCGACAATCAGGTACCGTGGAAAATGTCGTGAGGGAATGCAGTTGTGAGCAGCAGTTCCGATACAACCCAAAACAGAGACACAAAGCGAACGTGGTCGACCAGAGGCCGGATCGAGACTTGGAACGAGGGACAGCTTCACACGGAAGATAAAGTGAGAAGCAGACGAGAAGGAGGGGAAAGAAGATCGTTAGTCACAAAGGAAAAGGCTTGGGAATGACTTCAGTCTTCATATCTTTCGCCCCCCGTTCCTCCTGCCTTCCTTCGTGCCGTGCCCTACCATCGCCTACCCTGCGCTCGGCTGCCTGGCCTGGTATGCATTCAGAATGGGCGAGTTCCGCGCATGCGGCAGGCGTCGAAAATAAAATTAGGCCAGTGGTTGCCTGCAGTGGTGGTTGGCCGGTCGCTGAATCCTTCGTGCGGCTAAGCTCAAAGAAGCCTCCAGTATCCGCTTGGCATCCCGTCTTCCCAGGGTGCTTTCTAGCGCGCCACGTCAGGAGAAGAAATGGCGCGGGAAAAGTGAGCAAGAGAGAAAATTTGAAGAACGGCTCGGCTGTCGCCTGGGAGCAATCGTGGTGTGCAAAGCCACATTTTGCCGTCTTATTATGTTTCGTCCCGTGTGCCGTCCGTGTCCACACGAGACCAGATGGTTGCTGGAGGCAGAGTTGAGCGAAGGGGGGCTGACTAAGAGCATGCGGGTCATGCAACATTAACATCGTAGCGGCAAAATGTAGATACATTCTGTTAGCTGAGTGGTGGCGCCGATATTCTCCAACGCCAGCTCGTCCACAGGAGCACCGTATTCAATCACGACACTGGGGCGAACACCGGCCTAGCCGTGATCTTGTACACGAGAAACTCAGCTACTAAGCCTACGACGTGCCTCGTCCCAGAATCCAAGTCCCACGGTACTGCACACCTTGGCTATTGGGCAGCCCGAAGCCATTGAGGAAGTCCCTTCCTCAGACTTGGTCTCTGGCAGCTGAAGCCGACCTCTTAGCACAAAGCAGTGGAGAGGCAAAGGCGCCGCCTTTTGCAAAAGGGCATACCTGCATTGGTAAAGATGGAAGCTATAGCTGAGGCTCAAAAGCCCATTCTCAGGCTTGAGTCCTGGACATACCTACCGGTACACAGGACAACTGTCGAGACACCTTGTTCAAGACACCTTGTTCACTAGTCAACCCTCGCCCATTCTGACCTCCACAAGGGTAGGGAAGTGGAAATCTGCTTCTCAACAAAGGCGCCTTTGAAGACCGGCTCGGAGAAGAACCACATTACTGTGATTGGCACAATGCAATGTTATCCATACAACAGTACAAACAAAGATGGTGTCAAGCAGACAACCACACTCGCAAGTGTTGCAAGACAAAGGCATTATCTTCGTCCACTTGGCCGGACTCATAGCTCAACTACACATGTATATATTTGCCAATATCAAACTTGATAACGTCGACTTGCTTCTCATCTCCACTCACACATTGCACCCCGGTATCATCACCACACAATATTTAAGCTTACACTGCGGCATCACTACTTGAACATTGCACTGCAATCTCATCACATCCACCATGCGTGAGCAGCAGAACAACAACACCGACGCCTCTTCGTCTCGGGCTCCTGAGACTGCTCAATCTGAGCAGCACCAGTGCCCCGGCTTGTACATCTGCATCCAGTCTAGCCCACCCCCCGATGAGAGACTCCCCGCCTCCAGGGCCACGTTTGGTTTTGGACGTAGGCGTGTCCCATGCCCAGTCTCTCTCCCATCTCCCGGCGAGATGCGTGCCATCAGCGGTGCCTTTGGCTTCGCGCCTTGGCACTCTGTACCGGCTTCTCCTTCTCCCTCTGCTGTTGACCAGCGCCTGGAGGACTACTTCCGCCCGCGTTCGATGTCCGCACCGGAGATGTTGGGCGATGGCTTCTGGCCGTCTGCATTATACGCTGAGCTGTATCCGAATGGAACCCACGCGCAATACGACGACTTGGTTGACGACCTGGGTTTGAGTTATGGCCCGGGTTTGTTTCATGCCCCGCCGGGACTGTATAACATGCCGGGAAGCTACAGCCCGGTACTAGGATACGGCCCCTGGCCTGAGCAGTTCTACGGCCCAGGTTTGTTCCGCGCCACGAGTATTGACTCTGGTGATTCCTCCGGCTGGAACCTGCCGCCAACCTTGTCGAACCCGCCACGCACTCAGCAGCCCGAGCAGCTTCAGCCTGGTGAGTTCATCGAACTGCATCTCGGCCGGGCCCCCACGCCCCCGCCGCGCCCCATGGAGCCTGAGCCCGGTGTCCCCGCCTTGACGTGGCAGCGCTGTGAGCTTGAGAATGGTGAGTCCTGTTCATGCTCCCGTTACGTGATCATGTATGTGTGCCCCTGCCATGACTCCCCGCCGCAGCAGTCCGACAACCCCGAGGGTACTGAGGACCTCGAGGACGAGGACCCATGCACTTGTGATCTACACAGGCAGATGAGAGGTGAGTATTAGGCGATTCCCCTGACCATGCGAGGCTTGCCTCTTGTTTTCTCGTTTACTGCTTTATCTGGCGCGTAACTAGATTGTCACAGCGAAGGCGTTCCTTTTTCTATTAGCATCTTTAGTTCAGGATTGAGTTACTACTCTCAATTCTAGGGTAAACACGGCTAAAAGATACAAGAAAATAAAAGAAAAAGTTAGTTGCGGCTCAGCCGCTGCTTCCAAAAACAACAAGATCCATAAATTTTATCAAAATACGTGACTCCCATTTTGACTGAATCGCAGTCGGGCGCTAAGTGAACTGGTGCGCAACTCGCGTTTGTATGCCCAGATGGTTCTGCGATTGTATCATGTGAGTGTGTGCAATGTTCTTCTTCCTCGCGTCACGAGTAAACTCATGAACCGCAACGAAAAAAAGTTTTTGTAGTTGACCTGTTGAACAAAGCAACGTCGCGGAGGGGATGAACCCTCCCGGCTTCCACTCGGTGCCCCGCCGATGAACGGGAGAAAAAAGATCCGTAACCATCGGCCAAGGGGTACCGGAACAACAAGGTCATATATGTATACTCCCGAAGAAGTCTCTGTAGCTCTTTTCCACCGCTATCCACCCAAAATGCCATCGTGGGCTATCGCTCTTGAGCCGGTGGTCGCGGCCCATTCAGTCGTCGTACTTCGGCTCGAAGCCGGAACCCGGTGCGTACGTTCGTATAATCGGTCGGAAACGGCCCCGCCCTCGCCACTAATGGCAGGCTCACATCAAATCCCCCACCAAGGGTTTTACCCCGAGGCTTCTTCCCAGGCTCACCAGAGTTGTGTACTGGGCCTGCCCGTCGTGAAGGGCGGCGAATGGCTTCCTCCCTGCCTGCCCTTTTTCGTCGTTTCGTGTCTCGTCAGTCGACCCGCCTCGCCCTCGCCACTAATGGCAGGCTAACGTCAGATCCCCCACCAAGGGTTGCCCCGAGGCTTCTTCCCAGGCTCGCCAGAGTCGAAAACTGGGCCTATCCTAAAAGACGTCGAATGGCTTCCACCCTGCCTGTCTCTAGTGGTTCCAACTCACAGTTCTAAAATGGATCGGGCCCCTCGCCACTGCTGACAGGGCTCACGTCAATTTCCCCACCAAGGGAGTGCTAGGCACCCCAAGGCTTCTTCCCAGGCTCACCAGAGTCGAAGACTGGGCCTACCCACAGGAGAGACGTCGGACGGCTTCCTCCCTGCCTGTCTCTGGTGGCTCCATCTCACGGTTCGCTAAAAAGGGGTGGTGACATTGAAGGTGGTTTGACTGATGTGTATTGAAGTGTGAGTAGAGAGCAATGTTGGTGTTTGCTGCCTGAACAGGATAGTCGTGTGTGGGAAATGAAAGAGGTAAGGTGATCTGAGGGCAAGGTAAGCTTAAGGGAGAGATAGTGTGAGGGCGAGATAGTGTGAGGTCGAGATAGTGTGAGGGAAAGAGTATGGGATGGCGGGGATGGCGGGGTTGTGCGAAGGCAAGACGGTCTAGTGTCAGGCCAAGGTGATGTAAGGATGAGGCTCTGCGGGGGTGGGTTTGTGTGGAGGAAAGGTTTTGTGACGTCGAGGTCGTCCGAAGGCAAGGTTAGAGCTTGTATGAGGGAAGGTCGTATGAAGGCAAGATGGTATGAGGACAGGTTTGTGTGAGGCAGAGGCAATAAGAGAGAAGTATCGTTTAAAGGGAAAGTCCCCTAGGTAGAGAGGGGTTGGTAGGACTAGTTGGGTTGGGTTGGGCTTCGTCGAGTTGGGATGGGGTGGAATGCAAGTGGGTTGGGTTGAGAGAAAACCAAGTTGTTGAAGGGGGGAGCTGGGTTTATATATGTTTTCAGAGTATGCACAGGCCTCCAGCTGATTTCGAAGAACTGGACATTCACTTTTGCTTGTGTCCCTTGTTGGGCGAATTGAGGTGTGAAGTTTTGGCCATTAATCGACTTAGCTTGAAAGTTGGGTGTAGCGTCAAAAGTAAATTGAAGTTTAAAGGGGGTTGAGTCGCTCAAAAAGTCCATAGGGGTTCCATAGTGGTAGCCTCAATTGCCTAGGACAGTAATTAGTCACTTTCGCTCAGGCAAATGGTTTGATAGTGATTATAGGCTATGGGGAAAAGCCATGGAGGTTTTGAGGTTGACGCTAGAGGTACCTAAGTAAACAGACACTTGCAGCCAGGGGGTCATAGTCTCTTTGTTATGACAACCTCACTTTTCTGAAGCGCATGCTTAAGTAAACGGGTATGACTCAGACTCCAAGTAGCTTAGTGAGTTCGCGCGGGGCCATTGATGAATGTTTTAGTTGTAGGCACTTGAGATTGTGGATTGAGAGACTCTAGTTACTATGTAAATGCTGATTGCCTGTGCATCCATGCTGGCCCCAGTGAATAAATACTACAGCACGTCTACAACTAGGATATTGACTGGCTCATGATTTACGTTCTTACTCCAATGAGAAAATCAGTCTATGCATGCCCCCTTGCCACATTGTCCTATACTTGAAAAGAGGAACGCAGATGTACTCCAGAGACTTGAATAGAATTCATCAAAGTTACATGACCTAGAAGAAGTCGGCAGCCTCCTGGCAGCATCATTTGCATTTGAAATTTTGATTGTCTTGGATGATACTGTAGCAGGTGGGAAAGACATGCAACTGGGTCATGCAAGTCGGAAAAGAGGTCAGAGGTAAATAGCGATGCCAAGACCAGGACCTCAACTCCACATCTTATACTACTTATTTCTATGGTGTCACACATTCAAGCTTGGCCGCTGGTGTAAAGCCTGACTGGACGTGTTCAAACACAAACAAGCTGTTCCAGGTGGTCCAGAGCGCGGCAACTGACGGTGGCCTAGGTAGCTGACTGCAACTGTGCCCGTCGACAGATCTCGTTGCATGTGAGTGACATATGACAGCCGCTAGCTCATATTTGTGGCGTCTGTTTGCCCTCTGAAAATTGATGGCGGTGGTCTGGACAGCTGACGACACAAGCACAGCAGCAGAAACAACTAGACTGTGGTCTATTCACGCTTGGTGAGACATGGCTCGTCACGTTCGGTGTTCAGCCCACTGGTGCCCAAAGCCTGCAGGCGCTTGTTCAGAAGCAAGCAGAATTCCCATGTGTTGAGCTCACAAAGAGTAGCACGTGGTCAAGGACAAAACGTTGTGCACGCGACTGTGATATCAACGGTCGTGTGCGGGGCTAGGATCCCCATCATATGGTCTGTGTTAGTGTGGTTCGAGACTCTGGGGTAAAAACGTTATCGGACTTTTTTTTTTCGCGATGGGGAGGAGGAAAGGAGGGTGTCAGCCGCCCGTGCCGCCCCCTCAGAAATGGCCGGCGTGATCTCGTTGGCTGCAACCTTCAGGGCCCTGGAGGGGCTGAGGGGGGAGTGACGGCGCTACTGTGAGATCGGACGAGCTTTGGTCAGGGGACTTTCGATGAACACAATGCCACCGTGGGAAAACTCAATCCAACACGAACCATGCAAACATCGAACTCACCGTGATTCATCCTCATCGCCCGTCGTGAAACTCTGTCCCCACCCCGTTGAAGAAGAAGCGCCTTACCATTCCTTCCCCTCAAGCCCTGCTGACCGCATCCGCCCCGCGATGCGATGCAGCCCTACCATGGGCCCTGAGGAGCTGGGTTGTTCGTGGTTCAGCAAGCCAGCCCCATGTCGCACGGGAGTGGTGGTGCATCGTGTGAGGCGCATCATCAGGCGGTCTATCGGCGCTCGCTCCAGGGGGGGACCCCAAGGTGAAGGGAGCGGTGACGGGAAATTAACCCATAACATTGGCATCAAATGACAGCCCAACAATCCTGTGTACCTGCATGAATGAATGGCATGATGATGATGAAGAAGAAGAAGAAAATCCCATATGAGTCCACCACTCTGTCCCTCCTCGTCGTGCTTGCTGTGTGTGTTGTCCTGCTGGTCTTGCTTCGTTCGTCCTTTTCCAAATCTCGAAGGATTCCCTCTTACCAACCAGACCCCCTCCTCCCCTCACAGTCAGAACAAAGACAGCACAGTAAGAACCCAAACCCAAACATGCCACGTTCCGCTGTCGTCCCCGTCGTGCTGGACAACCGCGTGCAGCACCTCGGCAAGCTGTACGTAAACAACATCCGCGCCGCACACAGGATGCCCCTCGGCACGTCAGACACCGTCTACTCAAATCACTACACCTCGGTATGTTGCGACCCTGCAAGCACAGAGACATTTTGATTTTTTTCTTCTCCCTCATCCGGTCGAGTCTAACACGCGCCCCTCTCCCAGAGCTTCGTTGAGGAGGACCTCCTGGCCGCCAAGCTGCACTGGCTCAGGCATCGCGCCAACGGCCTGTTCCGCCGCAGGCCTGACCCGGACGAGCTGAGGGGCCGGCCGCGGTACCGGGACTGGGAGTAATTAACGCATCAGGAAATTACTGCATTGCTGTTTGTGTTTTTTTTTTTTTTTTTTTTTTTTGCTTTATTGGGACATGCATTACGGTTCATAATTTTCTGGGCCACCGAGGCAAATGGAGTTTTTGCATGGCAGGATGCTGGACGGCAGAGGCGAGGACGGAGGGCAACTCGGGCATTAGGCGGACGTCTCACGACATGGTTATCACGACAACATACATTCCCGGAGCGGGTATTTAATAAGAGGAGGTCATTTGTGCGTATCCGTCTATTCACGGTCTCCGATCTCTAATGCCAAAAGGTCGTCCCCTGGTGGGGGTGACGACCGGGTATCTATGAAAGCATTACTCAAGGCAGATCGCCTCCACAGGCCGCCCCACTGCGGTCCCAAACTTGTTTGCCCTCCTTGCACAGTGTCTTTCATTGAATGTCTGCAAGGAGTCACGTCGATTAACTCTCAAGCTCCCCCAACCAACCACTGCCGGGACGACCGCGCACGCTCATTACTGCGTGCTGAGGCCAGTCGCGGCGCCGTCGGCGTCGTCGGAGCTGTTGCCGCTGCGGTTCTGCATGGCGTAGGCCTTCTCCGAGTCGGACGACTTGCGGCCGGCGGCGGTCTTCTCCGGGTCGGCGGTGGTGGTGCTGTGGTGGGCCTGGTGGACCCTCTCGACCGTCTCGATGAGGCCGTAGCGCATGGCCTCCCTCTCGACCTCTTCGTCGGTGAGGAAGGGCAGCTCCTTTGCGGCGCGGACGTACGACATGTTCTCGACGCTGCCCTTGGCGAAGATGATGTCGATCTCCTCGAGGGAGCGGCGGGCCGTCTCCGGGTAGAATATCCAGATCACCGGCAGGAAGCAGGCGTTGACGACGGCGAAGAAGACGTAGGTGCCCCAGCCGATGTTGGTGATCATGATGGGCGTCACCATGACGATCAGGAAGTTGAAGAGCCAGTTGGTGCAGGTCGACACAGCGTTGGCCTTGGCGCGCGTCTTGATGGGGTTGATCTCGGCCGGGTACAGCCACGGCAGCGGCAGCCAGCTGGCGCCGAAGCTGGCGATGTAGGTGAAGAGCCCCACGGCGGCGCCCTTGGCCGCCGTGGTCGTCCCCGGGATCAGGCACGAGAACACGAGGATCATCGAGGTCATCTGCCCTATTGTGCCGTACAGGAACAGCTTCCTGCGGCCGACGCGCTCGATGATGAACCACGACACGGTCGCGAAGATGGAGTAGACGATCATGTTGACGCCGCCGAGGATGAGCGACAGGTTGCGCTGGCCCTTCAGGATGGACTCCTCGAACAGGATGGGGAAGTAGTAGATGACGGCGTTGCACCCGCCGACCTGCTGCATGAGCTGCGACGACGCGCCGAGCATCATGCGGCGGAAGTGCTGCGTCTTGCCGTTGGTAAACAGCGTGCTGTAGGGCGTCGACTTGGAGAAGCCGCCCGAGGCGCGGATCGAGTCGACGATGACGTCGCGCTCCATGGCGGTCTCGGCGCTCTCGAGCTCGTAGCCGCGCAGGGCGGCGATGACGATGTCGGCCTCCTCGTAGCGCTCGTGGGTGAGCAGCCAGCGGGGCGATTCGGGCAGGAACCACATGGGCACGGAGATGATGAGCGCAAAGATGATCTGGAAGGCGATGGGGAAGCGCCACGTCAGCTCGTCGGGCCCGAAGCTCGCGCCGTAGTCGATCCAGTAGGCGATGCAGGTGCCGAAGGCGATGACGCCGCCCTCGATGCAGATCAGTAGTCCGCGGTTCGTCGTGCGCGAGCACTCTGCCTGGTAGGTCGGGATCGTCGACGTGTTCATGCCGTTGCCGACGCCCATCACCACGCGGCCGACGATGAACTGCGCAAAGGGGTTTGAGCCGTGCACGGCGGTGACCTGGATGATGACGCCGATGATCATGACGAGGCCGCCCATGATGATGACGCGCCTCCGGCCAAGCAGGTCACCAACACCGAGAATGAGCATGGCGCCAAAGAGACACCCGACCTCGTAGATGGCCGTTGTGAACCCTTGCATGGTACTGTTGTTCTTGGTTGTCTCGAACATGTTGTTGAAGGGAACTGCGGTGATGATACCGCTCATGACACTGCGCGGTGACGATACATGTTAGCAGCCTGGTCTGAAGACGGCGGGGGGAGATGCGCCGCCGTAGTCTCTGGACCGAATACTAACCCTTGATCATATCCGAACAGAAGGAAACCCGTAGTCGCGACGACGGACACGAGCAGGGAGAGCGGTCGCCCTGACAGGCCCAGGAACTTGGGAGGCGCCATGTTGACGATTCACCCTCGCGCGGGGTGGTGGTGATGATGTTGAAGATGAGGTGGGCAGAACTCTTGACAGTGTGATCTTCAACAGAACAACAGAAATGGATCTCCTGCAGGTTGGAGAACAGACAGACAGACTCGGGTGACCTCAGGAAAGAGGCAGACCAGGTTCACACGTCGATGAGGGGTCAAGAAAGGCAGGCACATTCGCGGTTCAAGGTAGCACGAGGGCAGGGCCATCTTATACATATGTACATCACAGGCGAATGCAACGTCTGGCGCCAATGTACACGTATCGTCCTATCCATCCATCCATTCATCCGCCCATCAGTGACTGGCGCCAGTCCCGTCAGGTCCCATCGGAGACCCCATCGGCCATCGAAGGGGGTACGTCTCACCAGAACAAGTCCTTCCTCCTCTCGACGAATGCCAACCTCGGGTATGGTTGGTCACGAGTAGCGAGCGAGGGGCGAGTAGAGCAGGCTGGGGTTGAGCTGGACCGGGGTCGACTTGACGCGGGCTCTGCCGATCCACTTCGCTTCAAGGTTGGGCTGCGCTGATAGGCGAGCAGGTAGCAGAGAGGTCCCTGAATATCTGACCGACAATCTCTGGCGAGTGCAACGGTGTTATTGCAGTTCCGTGGGGTCTAGCAGCCAGCAGTGCCACCCCCCCCCAGCATCTGGTCGACCTGTCGACTCATGCATGCATACGTGCATGCAGCAACGGTGCGTATGTGTCGACGTTGGTGGTGGTGGTTGAGGATGTGAGCATGTGAGGACCCCAGTCGTTGCATGCTGACTGCGCGCACATCACTTGTCGGCCTGGTGCGAGAAGAGTACTGGGTGGCCCAGGTTGAGGCTCTGATAGGCTAAGGCGGGATGGAAGGACGGATAGCGTTGCGGTTGAGGCGTCCGGGCTCCACCGGCTCTTGGGAAACATCGCGACAAGAAGAGCAAGAGGGTGTGTGACGGCATGAGGTCATCGCGTGGCCGCCATCAAGGTTTGTCACTAACTCGGCCAAATCGCTCGCTCACTGTTCCTTCAATCAGTCTGGGGCCAAGAGGCGGCTCGGTTTCCCCGCTTTGTACAAGATCGGCCTGGGCAACTCTTCTCGTTCGACTGCAGGTTCGGAGCTTTTGTCTTCTTTCGGCCTGACATTGAAGCTCGTGCTGCCGCCCGCCGCTTGTACCCTGGCGCCGGCACTGGCTTGGTCCTCCATGACAGAAACTTTACAGAATTTTCCCAAGATGACCTGCTTCAACTAGTGATGAGACATGAGGGCAATTTGGCATCCGGGGGTGGACCTTGTGTGTGTATCTGGTTGTGTGCTTGTGTGCTTGTTCACATGCAGATGCTGTGTACCTGGGTCTGTATGAGTACACTACTTGTGCGAACTTGTGGACTCTCCAGTTCGTGGCATCTGCCGTCGGATTGCGGTCCAGCCCAACATCGAACTGCGGGCCTGCACCCGCACGACCTAGCGCCGTCCTGTGCCATGGGGATTTTGTGGGACGCGGGCGAGCCAGTTCAGTGGTGCCATGGGGATGCAGCAACTTTGGTCCCCTGTTGACTCGCGCAGGCCTTCAGCATGGCCGCCGATCAATCACGATGAGTAGGCTGGAAATCTCAGATTCGCAAACGCTCGAGATTCTCCATCTTCCTGCAGCCCACCTGTCGGCGTACGAGGCCTCGCGAGCTGGTGGGTAAATTTATGGGTACGTCCCTGATATTCTTAATCCTCATTCACAGGAAACTAGTTCATCCGCTGCTCTGATAGCACCTCCCGTTCGTGCTCTGAATCAGAAGAGACAAGCCAGCTCCAAGTTGCCCGCCCCTCTTGGATTCCGCCGCGGGCATTGGACGCGCGGGCCTGACCATGACCGCCCGTGCAGATCTTTCCGAGATCTGGGTCTTCAGGCCCGCAGCTGACAGGGAAACTCCTATTATCAAGGTTATCAGGCTGCGTCTTACAGGATCCTGACACATCCTCGGCTGTTGTGTGAACCAGTGGCGGCAACCTGGCTGGACTTACCTTTCACGAGAAGAATATTGAAGACGACGTGACATCGGTAGTGAGCCTCGGATGTACATTTCAGCTCGTCAGCGTTCCCTTCGCCTGGGAAATTTCATATCTACTCCGCTTAGGTAAATACCCGGGATAACTTTGCAACAATTTTGCATGTGGGGAACGGGTGGGTGCCCGTCTTCTGACAGTCAATAAGCTTCAGCACACGAACCACCATCCAAGTTCCTGCACGAGAATGGAGCCGCTTTTTCATTTTGTTTCCGATTGCCCTAGCTGTCGTTGCACATTTAGTGTAGAGCGGTGAAGTTTATTTGTCGTCGTTACATCGCCAAGCAGCTCTGGCTCAGTCGTCCTGCCCACATCCCTTCGCAGATGTTCCAAACGCCACACCACTTACCTCGGCACACCTCGGCGGCAGACAAAAGAAGCATCGTCCAGTCTACCAAGCAACGGAATTCCCCAGTGACGTCAATCCCTGTCCGTGGCTGTCGGTGGGATCCGAGGAGTGAACGCCCTCTGAGGCCTGCGGGAGCAGCCTGCGGGAGCGGCGCCGCCTGGATCCTACTCGGCCATCTTCCGGGGATGCGGAAGGAGCTGGATGCATTAGTGGCGCACCAAGCGGGACTGGGTGTACGGGGATAGTATCGAAGCTCGCGACTCGGTGCACACGTCGAGGTTGTGAAGGGTGCCGTTCAAGCCATGAGGTTCGACTTTGGCCAATGTCCTCGTCACCAGCACGCGTGCGGTCACGAATTGACCAGTGCGATGAGCAAATTCTTGCGTGAGATACTACCGTGAAACCAGAACTTCCATTTAACGTATGCAATAATCTATCCAATCGCTAGTCTCATACAGTTGTCTCCTAGATCTTATGCCCGACTTCCGTCAACGGTTCTCTACTCGGATGGCAGAGCCTCATCGTCGCCGGGCTCACGGTAGGAGCCACCATCGGGCTTGGCGCCCCGGGTGCGACCGTCGACAATGTTGGACTTGTCAATGGCCTCGTTGTCATCGCGCTCTGTTTCCCCACTGTTATTAGCAATTGCTATTGGCCAACAATTGTTGCAACCGAGGGACGTACCAAGCTGGGCGTCCGAGTCAGCGGTGGCAGCATCGACTCCCTCCTCGAATGGAAACATTGTCGTCCTGCACGGGGACCTGCTGGCCGCCCTCGGTGCTGTAGTCGTTGTAGGTCTGGTCGTCGGAAGACATGATGATGTTGACTTAAGGTTTAGTGTCTAAGCGCACGTGGGTTCTGACTGGAATTGTGGTCCGAAAATGCGGTTCTCGTGGAGATTGTCTTGGATTGCTGATCTTGTGAAGTGGGTATGTGACGTTGATCGTATGGCACATGCAGAACTCCAGAGACAACCCGGAGATTTCTTCGGCTTTTATATGTCCGACAGCCACAACATAACCATTCATGGTGCTTCGTCCCCCGTCACGCTGGTGGTCAAACTCGATCAGCCAAATCAATGAGCTACAGTGCTTTCATTGTCATGACGACGACGACTTCTGGGGCCATCGCTGGCCTGTCAAGTACATCATCGCGAGCCGCAGAGAGACCAGCGATTAAAACTATGGCACGTCCCGGATCTATCCCGAACCGCTGGGCACGTACTACCCCGTCGATGCACACAGGCGGGGACGAGCCGTGCATGCCCATTGAAACAATTCGGTTCCTGTCGATCACTGCCAATGTTGCACCGGGGCTGACATGGGAAAGTCATGACGAAAAGCGCCTCGAATCGGCCGATTGATCGATGATTTCGTGGGCTAGGAACCGATTTGCGGTCACATCGCGGAGCGCTTTGTCCGGCGCGTACCTGGGTATGTATGTATGATCGGATCGTCCAGCCTTCCAGACAATCGCGGACTTTGGCATCTCTCGTTTTCACAACGTGGGGACTCTGCAGAGGCACGAAATAGCGACGACGACGCGAGCAACAACACCTTCCTACCAGGCGCCCGAAGCGATACTCACGGACAAACCACACTCCCGCAAGTTCGATATTTGGTCTCTCGGATGCATCTTTCTGGAATTCACCATCTGGGTTGTGCACCATTACGAAGCCGTTGAGAAATTCAACAACGATAGGAAGCCCACAGTTGTGGGGGATGACGTCTGGGCTCACTTTTATCAGAGGAAAGACAATAAGGTCGACAACAGCACTGTGGTCCATCCTGCAGTAGTCGATAACATCAAGGATCTAAGACGTGTGGACCAGTGTGCCAAGGACACAGCGTTTGGGGAGGTCCTCGACATCATCGAGTTCCAGTTACTCAGAATTGAAGTAGAGGACCGAGTTGATGCAAAGACGCTGTGCCAGCTGCTTGCAGCGATTCTCAAGCGAGCACAAGATGACCAGGCTTATCTTTTTAAAGATTCCGAGGTGTAATAATCTCTTTGCATGACCATACTTAGTAAATCTTCTCTTAGTGTGGAGGATCATCCATAGTTGCGTTGTGGCAATTATTATTGACTTTCACTAGCGTTTTACTTTTTCTTTTTCGGTTTTTCTTTTCCTTCCAAAGATTAGCTGAGCTGCTGGTGATGGGCATGGTCAAGTCTTTGCCACATCATCATTTTTGAAGTATTCGTTCAGGTCATGAATTCAAATGTCATTATCACTGTTCTTACCCGTATTCATCATCTTTTAGCCTTGGAATTCTATACATCACAGTCGCAAAGACAGCAGAGCGCACCATATGACCGATAATTAAGGATAATCTTTCAAGCTTCTCCACAGAACAAAGCTGACTGACCAGATCTGCATTTGAGTGGTTTCGTTTTTAATCCGTATACGTACGCCTCTTAAGCAATATGTCGGCGGTCCCTTCATACAGTGCTAAACGCTTAAACACCCAGCTTTAAAAAAGAAAAACAACGCCGATAACAGTAGATTTAGAATACGATTGTCTGTGGCACGTGGCCCACACTAAATTATAGTGATCGTCTCGACCGTTTCTTCACTCTCATCCCAAGAAGTAAAGGCCGCTGCTCCGACTCTGCGAAATATCTTGCCTGAAGGGTCTTCTGTCTTGGCCAGAAGAAGCGCATCAATGCTGCACTTGGTCGTGTACTTGGTTTCTTTTTCATCTTCATCGGACTCAGTTGCCCATATCCTTTCTCGAGTGTATCTAGTCGGCCCCCGGAGACAGAGGAGCTCGCGTGGCAACGCCGTGAATCGCTTTTCCGGGTCAACGTCATCAACTGCCTTCTTGGCCCATCGCGCGTAGCCTGGAAAAGGAATCCTTCTGCCTTTGAGGTCCTCTATGGTAATGCCAGGCGTGATCTTGGTGGCTGGGAATACGGTGTTCAGCGTATCGTCGCACTCCCAAGACCCAATTTTCTTGCCCATCCTGTCGCGGATCAGCATCCCTTGAGTGCTCGTAGGGTCAACGGCTTCGACTGATGCATCTTGAAGGCCGCCAATTGTAAATGCACTCGCAGCTTCATCCCACTTGACCCAAGTTGTCTTGCCTTCAACGGTCAACTTTCCACCCCCAACCGGCCCAAAGGGATTGTCATCTGCTGCGATCAACTCAACCTCCACGTCCAAAATCGTAAGAGGTGCCTCTTCGCCCATGCCCGGGCTCAGATCCGGCCAAGTCCACCAGACCCCGCCGTCTACACTCGGCCACGCCCAAGACGGCGCTCTGTAGTCGCGGCACCTGGCCGGCTCTGGGCTCACGACCTCCTGGTCGGTGCGCCAGAAGAGGCTGCGCTCGAGCTCGATGCGCCAGTGCCCGGCGAGATAGGAGTCCTGGGCTATCTCATGGATTGTAGCCGCGAGGCCGGCTATGGCGGGCAGCTTGTCGCTGCTCTTGGTCAAGTACCGGCCTGAGTAGCTGCTGACAAGGTCGTACCATATCTTGTACCGACAGTTGCGCGACGCCACGTCGAGGAAGTCGTACAGGTCGCTGTCTGTCGGGCGGTCGAGCAAGATTGGTTTCAACAGAGGCTTCGAATCGTCTGGCCTGAGGTCGAATATGTATGTTGAGCGCCCATTTGGGGGTTCCATGAGAGAGACGACAAAGGTCTGGCTCACTGGCTCCTGCTGTTCCTCCTCATCTTCTGCAGCCGTTTCGATATGGACATCTTCATTCCTTGCAAGAGCAGTTTCTTCCGACTCTTTGATTGTACTGTCGTCATCCTTCTTGTCTTCATTGTCTTGACGTTCTAGTTGATCAGCTGGCTGGCTTTTCGCTGCATGTTGTTCACAGTCTTCCACTCCTGTTCCGGTATCTTCGATTTCGTCAGTATCACTGTCCTCCTCTTCGTAGTTTTCGAATTCGTAAACACCATTGTAAGCTCTCTTCATCGCTCCAATTCTGCCCAAGAATGCAGGATGCCACGCATTGCTTCTGTCTTCAGTGTAGCCATACTGTGCCTCTAACCTCTCGCAACACTCCCATACCCATTGGCCTGTACAGCAATGCAAGATCCTTCTTGAAAGACTCCTCTCTTGCAATGCCCATGCTCTCTGGAACAACGGTCCGCTGGCTACCTTGTCAGCCCAGGGCGGACCGGAAGTACCGATCTGTCTGGTACCTGTTACGTATGCCTGGCCATCGGTATCAGAGAATGTTTGCGGTAGCTGAACAATCTCGGAATGCGCCTCGGGAATGAAGCAGCCGCGCGAGCCATCCGCAGCACCGGTAGCCGAGATCGTGAGCATGCTGTTTCGGTAGATCGAGCTCATCAGACCAGACTCGTGGTGCCAGTCCTGTTCCGAGTCCTGAACTATGCACAGGCTGTCAATCCACAAGAACGGGATCCGCAGCTTTCTCGCGATGGTAATGGCGTCCCTGAATGATTTGGGCAACTGATCCATAGAGATAGAATCCTGGTATTGCGCCAATGTCGCAAGCCTGGTTTGGAGGAGGTTCAAGCCACCCCAGCAGTGACTCAATGCCGCATAATATCCCCGTTGACCGTCCGAGACAATCAGACGCGGGTCTAAGCCATCCTGAGTGACATCGATGACCCTATTTGGGAGTAATGGGGGGTCATCCCCAGGAGTCGGAGCGCAGACCTTGTGTCGTTTATGACAATTGTCCATCCAGGCGCGGACGACATCAAAAAGAGAGTCGCTTGGTACATCATGACTGATGATCGTACGGCCAGATACATGGAAATCGTCAGCTGCACAACCGTGCCGCCCTAGTGAATCGCCCTCTTCCACGACGAGGTGCAAATCCGTCGCCATATACTTGCTCTTCAGCCACACTCCGATGTACGCAAAGCCGGGTGCTTTCTTTGGTGACTTATTCTCGGACTCCTCAAACCAGTTGTCAGGCACAAGAGCCAGCTTCACGGCCCAGGAATCTCTTTCCGCCCTCTCGTGCTCCTTGAAGAACCAGCCGGTGTCAACGGCACCCTCGAACTGAAGCTGCGGCCCATGCTCTTTCCCGCAGCCTTCACGCCAGATTGCGCGCTCGATAATTGCGCATAGGCGACAGTTCTCGGCAGAAGATTGGAGGGCGGCTCTATTTCCTGCGTGGCGATAGAAGTTCGGAGGGCGAAGTTTGGCTATCGTGAGACCTTGGCAAAGCTCACATAGTGTTGTCTTGTCGCGTGATTGGAGGCACTCCAACCAGACGTTGCTCGAGTCCTGCGCCATCGTGAATAGCCCCTGAAGCGGTCAAAGCAGACCTGGTATGAACTCGCCCTCTTTGGGAATTTTCGAGGATAAGACAATTGATATATAGAAGAAGCATCCACGTAAGCAGAACAGGCAGGAGTGACCACCTAAGCATTGAGCACTGAAATCCTCCGCTAAGCTACTTGTATTTAGCTGCCTGAAGTGGAGACATACCATCTGCGAATACCAGGTTAAATGATGACCCAGGTAGACCCTTCAGGCCCCTGAAACGCTATTTTTACAAGGCACTACTCATGGGCTGTTCAGATCTATTGCGTTGATGACTCTCAACTGCTTATGTGGGAGCGGCTCATTCGAAGTCCGGATTAAACCCTGACCAGGGTTTGTGGCCCCGGATGTAGTGCAGAGCAGCGGACCTCCCCCCCCCCGCATTGGCTCCGGTCCTCCACACCCCAGACCTCGGCATCCCCATGTGACGGCTGACAGTCCAGCGGTGATGCAGGCGCACCGATGGCAGATACAGTGAGACTGGCAACCACGCATTCGGAGAGTTCCATGATACAGGCTCATGAAGAACCTTAGCCTGGCATGGCCTTCACACCCGTGATCATCGGCGTCGCAGACGTCAAGAACCAGTCAAAGGTCCACAAGGAGCCCGCGACCCTCATGTTCGAGGCCATATCCCACGCGATCCACGACACAGGACTCGCCTCTCTCGCGCCCGTGATATCTCAGGTCGACAGCATCGACGTCGTCAGGACTTGGACATGGCCTTACGCAGACCTCCCCGGCCTACTGGGCAAGTGGCTGGGGCTCGACAAGAGGCCCGCCTGGACGCGGTACACGGAGCACGGGGGCAACGAGCCGGCTAGGCTGGTCGACGAGGCGGCAGGCCGCATTGCAAGGGGCGAGACCAAGGTTGCTGTTGTTACTGGGGGCGAGGCGCTGGCTTCTTGTGAGTGCGCGCTGTTGGCAATAAGCTCATGGCCACCGAAACTCATAGACTTGAGCCTATTCAAGGAATCAGACTTTGGATGCAGCAAGATTTGCGTCGTGAGAGATAGTGACTAACATGTCTTTCTGGTTCCAGTGTCCGCATATTCAAAAGCTGGCCAGGCCGAGCCCCCAGGCTGGACAAAGCCAGACACGTCTGTAGACGCCGTTTTCTCACCATCAACAATAGATCTTGGCCAAGGTCTGCTGACCCGACTCCAATTTGCCTCCAAAGTGATAGAACTGTGCTGACTTCAGGCAGATATCGGCGGTATACATTCTATTGGAACACCTATACAGATATACCCGCTCTACGAAAATGGCTTCAGGGCGCACCGTGAGCAGACACCACAGGAGAACAACGACGAATCTGCCGCTCTTTACGCAGACTTCGCACAGGTCGCTGCAAATAATCAGTATTCATGGAATCATGGGAGACCTCCAGCAACAAAAGGGGATATCGGAACCGTGTCAAGAAAGAACAGGATGATATGCTCACCATGTTCGTTTCCAAGGCTGCTTCTCCTGAGAGGAAATACTAATCCCGCGCTCAGACCCTCTCCTCATGAATGCCTTCAACACTGTCAACCTCGCCGCAGCCGTCCTGTTGACATCTACCGAAAATGCAAGGGAGCTCGGCGTGCCAGAGGATAAGTGGGTGTACCCTCTGGGCGGGGCGGGGAGGAAAGAGAGAAAACATTTCTGGGAGCGGCCCAATTTTCACCACAGCGACGCAATATCGATTGCCCTGGATGAGTGTCTTTCACTGTCAGGGGTCACACTAGCAGACATCGATGTCATCGATCTGTACTCGTGAGTATCAGGAGCCCAACAGAAGGCAATAGCCATCTAAACAATGTCCCGCGCAGGTGCTTTCCCATCGTCCCGAAACTGGCCTGCCACCATCTAGGCCTCCCGATCCTCAACAGCCCCAAGCCCTTGACGCTCCTCGGGGGTCTCACATCATTCGGTGGGGCTGGCAACAACTATTCCATGCATGCAATTACCGAGATATCGCGACAGCTGCGTGCTCGGAAGGCCAAGACCGGCCTTGTGCTCGCAAACGGTGGGTTTCTGTCGTATCAGCACGCTTTGTGTCTATCTTCGGAGACGCGAAGAGATGGATCACTGTACCTGGACAGCCGCGACTCCTCGGCCGCTGTCGTGGGAGCCCCGGTCCCAGTCGAGCCATTCGCACAGGGAGAAGCCGTTGTCGAGACGTATACGGTCCAGTTCGACCGTGAGGGCAATCCAGAGATGGCCTTCGTCATCGGCCGCTTGAAAGAAAATGGCCATCGGTTCGTCGCCAACCACGGCGACCAACGGACGCTGCAGGAGCTTGCGTCTACTGCCGAGGAGCAGATTGGGAAGGTTGGGTATGTCAAGACCAGACGGGATGGGACTGGAGATCCTGAAAGCAATGCTTTCTTCCTAGGTCTCAGGCCGAGGATCTGAGTCTACTGGGTGTTACTGTGTGGGAATGAAACATCACCTGGGCGCCAAAGCCAGAAAAAGGCTGGAACTAGGTGTAGCGAAGAATATCCCTCGGGGCGATGTAGAGAACGATGAGGAACCAAAGATCTTTTGGCAAGCGCCTAATAGGGCTATAGGAAGCGCTTCAGATCTTCTGGTGTTCACGAACTCAAGTCGTACCACATAGTGCCGCCTTCCTCACATCGGAACAACATATGAGCGGAAACCTTTGCCTCTCATAGTAGAGCAGCCCGTTTAGTTGCATCTCGTAATATTGATAGTTTTGAAACGTGAGCGCATAAGGTATTGAGATTCAACCGGAAAAGAGGTGGCAATTTAGAAACAGCCAGAACTTCATCAAATTGAATGTACTTTGATCCCAGGTCTCCGTGAATATTCAAATGCGCCGAAATTACAAGATCTTCAGTATAGCAACTTGAATTACCGACCTAGCCTCCCAACACCCATACCGGGCCCCCGGTATCCCATGGATTCTTCCTCTTCGTCATCTTCGTACCGTGGCCCTTCTTGTTCGTTAGCGATCCGTCAACACCGAAACTTGCTTGAACCTGGTCATTGCAAATCTAGCCACAATAGCTCGATCGACAAGATTGTAGCTTGGCAACTCGCCTTGGAAGTTCAAGCCTCTTCAGAATGCCTGAGTGACGAGTTCCCGTAGATACACTCCAATGAGAGCACCATAGATAAGAAGACACGAAAGGGTCGTGCGTACCTGTCAAGTCTGGCTTTTTCTTGAAAATCTGGTCAATGGCGTCTCGGCTATGCTTCACGCTGTGCGTTCCATCACGTCAGCTAGTGCTATGGAGAATAGTAGAGCAGTTTCGCGATGTATGGTGGTTCAAATGAGAGCCACACTATGAAGTTCAGAGGAGAGTAGATATTTGTCGGCCAAGGGAACTGACTTGGTGCCCACGTTATGCCACTGTCCAGCAAGCTTCAATAGCTTCCGGTCATCCGGGCCCTTCCCCTTTTTGCACTCCTTCTCGTAGGCCTCCCGCTGCTCCCTCAGGAGCGGAAGGTCCCAGCAGCGGTAGTTATACCTCCTGGAGTCGAGCGACTTATTCCGCTGGTGCTCATCGAACGCGGGGGTGTTCAGCTCCTTCTGAAACTTGGCCTCCATGGTCCGGAGCTCCTGCCGGCGGATCGTCCAGCACGTGGCGCAGTTTAGGGCGTTTGCCTCGCACTTCATCGAGTGGCGGCCTTCTTTCTGGCAGGCGGTACACTTGCACGCCGCCGTTGACATGCGAGGTTCGTGGAAGGTCTTTTTGAACATATTTTGGTCGGTCAAGGAGACAAGACAACGGGTTGGTGGAAATTGAAAATGAGGTGTGGCTTGAGATGATGCTTGTAGTTTGATTTGAGAAAAGCTGCTGTAAAGGTTGGCCGTTGGGACTGACTCCTTTTATCAGAAGCCGTCCTTTTTTTTTTCTTCTTCTTTGAGTTTGGAACCACGAGGGTCGTGAGGATTAAACGACTGACGGGGCCTATCATCGCGACAGTGTGGTGAAACGCGACCTAGCGGTTGAAACTTGCAGAGATGTATTATTTTTCGGTGGCAGAGGCCTAAAATGGCCATGTCAAATGGTCTGTAAGACTCCTCCCGCAAGGAAGGCTCATGATGTCCGACTAGGTCATCGAGTTTAGCACAAGGAATATGCGTAGATCCGGCCTGGTCGACGTCAACTTTCCGCTCGTCTGCATCTGCAAGGGCTCATTCTGGGTTCAAAATTGAAACAACATCCGCCTCTTGGAAAGTCAAGGCATGGTAAGCTGTGAAGATTCTAGGCACCTTCGAATGCGCGATGAGTCCGAGGTCACAAAGTGGCTGGTCGTGCATGGCTACGCGGGTGCCGCAAGCGCCCGCCCGATTGTTCTGAGTCCGGCCTGACTGGGACTGCGACATTTCACAAAAATTACATCAGACCCGTGTTCAAGGGTACATGCTCTCAAATTGTTCAATGGCTGATGAAAGCTGATCTCGGGCAAAAATAAGCGCAGTTTATCAAGGAAAATATGAAAAAAGAAAATTAAGGTTCTCGGATACGGGGAATCGAACCCCGAGCTGGTGAGTGAGAGTCACCGATGTTAACCATTACACCATATCCGACTACGGTGTGAGAACTGAAAATTGCTCGGATTGCGTTATTATAAAGCTGCAAGCTAGCACACGCTAGAAGCCTAGAACAAAATAGGTCTCATCAAATGATGATAAAGATCAGTGGCATGTAAATGCAAATATCAATTTGATTTCAAATTTAATACGGTTTACAAATCGGAACCAGTGAGGATGTACCTAATCTTCTGGCAGAAATAGCGACTACTTGGAGCTATCTCTCACATCTTCCGCCATGGTGATGTCCCGAGCTCGCCTCCCAGATTCTATCTTCCAAAAACACGCTGCTTCTTTCTATTCCGCTTGCCTGCCGTCACATGACTTTAAGTATCGTGCTAAATTCCCTAGTCTAAAAACGTCAAGCCTTTCTGTTTCGCTTCCGCGACCGCCTAGAATGGCACACTACAGTAGCACGAACGTCCTCACCAGAGACAGTCAACCTGCGAGAAGAAGCCCAAGGTGTGCCGAACGGTGCACCGAAACTACTTGGTGCGAACTGGATTTTCCTATAGACCATCTTTTCCTTAACCACTTGACCGGAATCAGCCCGTGGACTTGATTTCCTAGGCACAGGCCAGGGTTATGCATAAACTGTTTGCGTCTAATTCTTTCAGCGGAATTAATCCTAATTTCGTCTACCTCCGTCTGCTCAGGCAAGACTCTCGGGTGGAAAACAAATGATGTGAAGCACAATAGACCTCATTCATTGCATAAAAAAAAACGAACACCGTACCTCCAACTCTGCCGACACTCAGCAGTACCGGTATATAGCTAGTTTGTTGTCACTCCCTTGTTAGCCCACATTCGAGGATAACTCGACGACCAGAATTCTTTTGTACTAGAATTGAATCCGGATAGTCTCTATGGGAAAATTTCATTGTGAACCCCTTCTCATAAAACGTCCTCCCACAGGATGGGTACAAACTCCAGCAGGACAGCCTCAAACGGGTACCTCCCCAAGGTTAACCTCACATAAACATGTACTTGTGCTATAGCCTGCTGCAAAACTTTCTTGGATAGAGAAGCCTTCTCCCATGTCCTGAAAAATTAATGTGGTAGACGTCATCCGGACAAGACAAGTCCGTCCAATCCTATATGCTATCAACTCCTTGGCAGATTTGTAGCATCATTGCAAGGTGTATGAGAGTGGAGATACATGCAGTCGACCGCACTGCCGTCAGTCTGATAAACAGTCAACGTCTGTGCGGTGCTATGGGGAGAATTTCAGTTATCCGGACGTGGCCTTGCGTCATTCACGGGCACAACGGTCGAGCCCTCACACGTCAGTGCCAGAAGAGCATGGGCACATATTTGTTTCAAACATGAGATCTGCGAGGCTGCAGCCTATAAAGACCACCAGTCGAGAGGAACAGGCCTGCTCAAAAACACAAGACGAAGTTATCCTCAGATTCCCCGCAAGTCCGTGAGTGTCGGTGGCCCTCTTGGGACTTGGGACTCCGGATCCGAGGCACCGGGACATCGGACGGAAAGAGTGCCGACTGCGGATTGCGGAGTGGCGGCAAGCGAATACCGGTATGACGCTCTATGCCATCATCGTCTTTTGAAATAATTTGTTTCTCGCCGTTATGACAGGCACATTGGATTGTGGCGCGGTGAGTGATCACGAATTCGCATGCGAGTAACTCGGTGGGCCGGATTGCAGCATCTAGAGAGAGGGCGGAGAACCACAACCACCGCGCACAGAGCTTCAGGCCCCTGCCGACAAATTTGGATGGCTGAATATTTTGTCTCAAAATTAGCAGTTTGATGGGGAGGTCTGCCACCGGCTTGAGCCTCCTCTCTCGGATCATCCGACAACTGGTCGTGGATGTCGTCATGGAGCAATATGTCGCAGGTACGAGCTGAGGAATGGGCCGCCATCTAGAAGTACACCAAGGCCGTGTCAAAGTATCGGAGGGCCCATTGGAACTAACGCTCAATTACAAGTGCAATTGCCTCGTTCTCGAAGCTCGGTGAAGCTCGATGACGCACAGATGCCTATACGATGTCCAACTTCGTTGATCAAGGCCTCCCGAGGTCATGATACCATCCGCAAGCTAGCCAGTTGAGTCTTATTCTCACACCTGTCTAGCTTGTAAGCTCGCCCTGTCCGACTTCTATTTCTGTAAAGGAATTGAGCCGCTTGGTCGTGTGGCTGCGGCTCCGGGAGACGGACAGGGCACGGAACCGGCTTTAACTGAATCTGGTTCAGTGTGATGGCCTTGGGGACAGGCCGTCGATGAATCGTTTCAGCCGCTAAGTAGAAGTGCGGCGCGACAGAGGATATGTCGGGTGCCGACCCTAAGATATGCACATGAATTGGATTCGCTTTCGCTAATCTCAAGCGCTGCATCAAGGCTACCATTTGCCTTAAAACCTCTCTTTATCGAACGGCTCACGGGCATAGCTCGCCCGAGTCACCGCAGGAGGCGCCACCGGCTGGAGGGTTGCCCTTTCTCCCGAATCAGGTTCGAATGGTGAAGTGTTGATCAGAGCCTTGCTGTCCCACGATAGGCACAAGCTCGTCCAGCACAACGCAACCGACTCAGCGCCGGGCGTGCGTGCCCTGCAGCCCCGGGGCCAATGAGCAGTCCTATGCACCTATCTTGCCCGTCTTTCCACATCCAGTCTTGCTGATCAGAGCCCCAGTCCCAGTCCTACCTGTAAGTCGATGCCTGCAGCACGTCCCCGACTAGCTAGTCTAGGACCCACACGTGCACAATATGTTAGACTTCGTATTGGAGTGACGAAGACGATCGCATCTGCACACTGCATGCGATGAAGGGTGGGGTTGCCTGCTGCTCTTCGGGGTCTCTTTTGCATAAGTTGCCCACGCTGATTAGTTCGGCAGTTAGTAGACTCCATATTCACAGGCATACTGGACTCATGCGTCGGAGACTATGTGACAGCTGTGTCTGGTTTGATGTGACCCGCAGTGACACTCTGCATGGGTAATACGTTGACATAAACATAGTGGCCGGCGGGTGTTCGGTTCTGAAGAAAGCTTGATATCCGTCCGATCCGAGATGTTCCAATTCGCAAACCGGCCAGCCGGGTGAGGGTCGGCTGCAATTACAATAATTGACCCTGTCAACAGCGGCCCGCTTTGACATAAAAACCATCGCGAGGTCGTCTGCGAGGAGGAAATCGGCAAATGTTGCCCCCTCAGAGTGGTTTCGTCCAGGAGGGGCCGTGTCAGATCTGTGCCAAGTCGTGGCCCCGGTGGGGATCAACGGCGCGGGTGGGCCGCAGGGAACGAAACACGGCGAGCCTAAATTGACGGACGTTGAGCGTGCAGCGTGCAGCGGGCGGCGGAGTGGAACGCAGCCTGGCGCAGGGAAGCGACAGGCATGGGCGCAGCTTAAGCTTTCCGTGTCTTGTTCGGATCTTCAGAGTCGGCGTTTAAGATTGAGAGGGGCGTTTGCTCAATGACGGCTCCCAAGGGGCTAGAAATGAAAAGGCAGGTTTCGAGACACCACGGGCGTGCAGGGACGGCCCTGACAAGTTGGCTCTGCCAGACTCTGGGGAGAAGCACACACGAGCTGCCAGCTTGTCTCTCCGGGCTGGTGGCAACCAATCACGACACCTCGGGGCAGAAGAGACCCAGAGGAGATCCAGAAGAGAGGAGAAGGGGAGGGCCAGAGTGGAGTGAGTGCAGTGGAGTTGAGCGAGACCCAGACTCCAGACTGAGCAGGGGCCCAAGCTCCCAAGAAGAGACATGCGGAGTGCGGCAGAGCTGCACCGAGGGCCATCCGCGGACCGGGCCAGCCCACCGAGACAAGTTTCACAGCATTTGTCGCCGAAGCGAGCGAGGACGACGAGGGCGATGAGTAAATGCGACTGTAGCGAGAGCAAGCCTCAATAGACCGAGGCCGAATGAATGCCAGACATGCATCTATCTCATCTCATCACACCATGCCGATTCGCCAAGCTGAGTGGGCGCAGCCGCCGACGATCCCGTCCGCATTGAGGGCGGTCGCACCAGGAACAGGACAAGCTCATCGCACAGGCTGCGCTGCAGATCATGGCAGGCCCAAGCCTTTCTGCTCCCTGATTATTGAGGTCATCATTCTGACAACACAGCGTCGTGCCAACACGTGTGGAGACACTGACACCGCCAGCTTGCCTGCTTGCGTGCTTTTCCTGTCTGGCTCTGGCTTTGGCCCTATCGTTCTCCATGCTTTGCCCCCTGACCTCCGCGGTTGTGACGGCAGATCGTGTCTGCCGACGGGCGTGTGCCCGGAGGTGAAGTCATTAATTGAATTCTTATTCATGCTGGCTGCTGCAGATAGCCTTTCAGCACGTGCCATCATGGACCCCTTGTCCAGTCGAATAGATTTGCGTGCCGTCGGCGGTGACGGGAACGGAGGGTGATAAATGACCCGGTGACTGATGACGGTGCAGGGCGCCATGCTGGATTCTGCTGCATCCTTCGAATGCGACGGCGAGGCTCCGACACGCGCCGAAAACACCACATGATATGGTCTGGTCAGCCTCACGATAGTGTTGCATTGATGGTCGGCCGGGCGGAGCGTCAGCCCGGATGACTCCTCGTGGGTGTGTCCACTGCTACTGCTACTGTGTACTGCACCTGGTGGGAGGATCTGGCTGGGCACGATGGACTAGCGAGCGCTGGACGAGGCTGGACTGAGCTGGACTGAGCTGGACTGAGCTGGATACGAACGAAGCTGTAGTCAGCAACAAGCGAGTGTACGCCCGGGCAGGGTCCAGCGGGTATAGAGCCCATTCAGAAACGGTTCTGCTGCATGCGAGGAATCTTGACGCCGGATCTGGGTTAGGAAATTCAAATGTAGCAGCCAAGAGCGAGTGCTACCCTGCCAGCCTGCCGGTGCCCTCTCCCATCGCCCCTGCCCTATTTGTGTTGTTGACTTGTGAGCTAGCCAGCGAATGCACCATTTGCTTGCATGCATGTGCCTGATGCGGTGCCTGGGTACCGAGGTACATACGGCACACACGACATATTGCGGCTGCCGGGCTGGCCCCTGCCCCTTCGTCCTGCTCTCATTCTCGGCGCGTTCGTCCCACGTCGAGCAGCTTCGAGAGCTTATTACCCACCACGTTTTGCATCCTGCTCCTTTTTTTGGCTGCCGGACCGCCGCCGGGCATGCTCCTGTTTCCTGTGACTTATGAGCATGCCCGAGGTGCGTGACTGGTCCCCAGATGGCGCGACCCACAGCCTCGTCTGGTCCTGGTCCTGGTCCTGGTCAACGGTTGGTCATGGTCCTGGTCCAGATGCCCCCGGTTCTGCATCTCGCTCTCTCTCTCTCTGGCGTGCTCCCTTCAGCCTGTGGCTCCGCCTTGACCATCCTGTGCTACTACTCCCTCCTACTGCTACATGACACCGTCTAATCCAGAATATTACTGCACACAGTCCCTGCCCACACCACCCTGCATTCCCCTCCACTCCAATGCTGCTGCACCCTTCTCCCCCGTCCCGTCCCGTCGTATGGCTTTAAAGGCCATGATCGCCTCCCACCCTCAGGGTCTTCTCGTGCTTGGCATCTCGCTCCCGGGGGCTTTGACGTTTTAATGAGACCTTACCTATCTGTCCACCGAGTTGACGTCTAGATGCTATTCGCATCCTCCTTCCTGTATTGTTTCTAATCATCTTGCATATGTGACTCTCGTCCAAGCTCACACACCTGGGCACCTCGTCATCGTTTCACTCCCACTTTCACAGGAGGTGAAGGTGGATCTATTTTCACTTGTCGACCTCACTTGTGATCTCATCCCGAATACAAAAGCGCTGTTCAAAATGCCTTCAGGAATCATGGTCTCCCACGATGGAGCCACCACCGGAACACCAGGCCACCAGCGCCAGCACATGCACCACGACCAAGACCAGCAACACCAACGGCCACTACCAGGCCACTTGGACGACGGCGCCTCATCTAGCTCACCATCGAGGAGCTCATACAGTCAGGATTTCAGCAAGCCCACAAATCCCTTGCAGTCCAAGAAGACGTCATTATTGTCGAGTCTGAACCCACGCAACTGGACCCGCAAAATGAGGCTTTTCGCAATCATCGGCTTCGTCCTGACCGTCGTGGCTCTTGTCCCAGGTAACTATTCCCCTCTCACCGTCCTCAAAAGACTTCCCCAGGGCTGATTATCGTCTTTCCCCCCGTTTTCCAGCCATCGCGGTGCCGCTCACACTGCGACAAACAGGCGACAAGGGCACAAAAGATAAGCCTACTCTCGTCAACCCACCGCCCATCTCGCCCATCGCCGACGACATGGACCTCAGGATCATGCCGCTGGGCGCCTCCATCACCTTTGGCCTCCGCTCCTCGGACGGGAACGGCTACAGGGACAAGCTGCTGGACCTCCTCGTCAAGAGCGGCACCAAGAACGTCCAGTACGTCGGCTCGCGGCGCAGCGGCAGCATGGCCTCGAACGCGGTCGAGGGCTGGCCTGGCCTCCGGATGGACCAGGTCTGGCCCAAGGCGCTGGCCTCGGTGCCGGTGGACCTGCCGAACGTGGTCCTGATCAACGTGGGCACCAACGACTGCGTGCAGAACTGGAACCTCGACAACACGACGCAGCTCAGCACCACGGCGCCCGAGCTGACCTCCAACGCGAACTACACCGTCGGCACGCGCATGCGCATGCTGGTCGAGGACCTGCTCGAGTGGAGCCCCAACGTGACGGTCGTCATGTCGACGCTGATTAACAACCGGGTCGAGCGGGTACAGGCCCGCACGCTCAACGCCAACGCGCAGTTCCGCGCCGTGACGGCGGACCTGCAGGCGCAGGGCAAAAAGGTCGTCCTCGCCGAGATGAGCGCCGCCGCCGGCGGGCCCAATATGACCACCATGTTCGACCAGACCCACCCCACCGACGTCGGCTACGCCCTGATGGCCAACCGGTTCTACGCGGCGATGCAGGAGGCCAGCACCAAGGGCATGATCACTGCCCCCGTGCCGAAGTGAGCACCCAAGCAGCTTGCTTAGCAAAGCAAAGCAAAGCTGCAAGCTGCAAGCTGCGTAAAGATACGCGATCGACAGGTGGCTCATTTAACTCTGTTTGATGAAGCTCCCCCAGGCTTGGCTTGGGGTTCCATGACTAGCGTCGGGAGTGGTGGATGGCAGTGCTTGGGAGTTTGGGGAAAACCTGCATTCTGCATGGAGATGATGAGGGGGAATGGGAGAGGGGAGGGGGTACGGGTTTGTGCGTTTCGCGCACGTTGCATTCGTCTGGGTTGACCTTGAAACAAGCGAGGCGTTCTGGTCTGGTTCTATCATAACCCCCAAGGATTGGTGGGCTCATTCTTTTTTTCGTCAGGGACGGCGTTCTGGTAATCAAGAGGCAGAAAAACGAGGACATTGTGCGGTTCCTCGACGTGGTCACGTTTTGGTTCCCTTTCCCTTCATTAGATGTTACGGATACCCTCGCTCGATAGAGCTAGAAGCGCCGGAGCGATACGATGCAAGCGTGTTAATGTTTTTTTTTGGTGGCTCCTAATGGATTGTCTCCTCTATTCTCCCTTCGGCTTTGTTTCCCTCCTCTCGTGACTCGTCAACGCTAGAACAGCATGGCGCAATAATAGAGTTATTTTGAGCAAATGGGGCCAGCCCGGACGACCCTAATTTGATTGCTAAGGGACCGAATTCCACGTACACTATAACCCCAAGATCCCGGCCGTCGATCGGTTCCTCCCAAGGCTGTGCCAAGCTTTTTGGGCCCCGAAGCGTCGGGGCCAACCTTTAATTCTTTGTTTTTCGCTTGGGGGGGAAGGGAGAGAGCAGGCACGGGCTGACGGGGGTGTGGGGGCACGGGGGTACGAGAATGGTAGGGAACGTGCCCTGCACCGCTGGGGGCCCAGGGTTCTAGAACGAACCGGGCACCCGCGTGAATCGCCTCTTGTTTTTTTTTTCAGGAGGATTCGCGCGCAGCACGGCAGGTGATTGGTCCCAGCGTAACGTGACACGGGGGCGGGTGGGTACCTCGCTGTAAAATGGCGCGGTGTTGGCCGGGTGTAGGCAGCTGAAAGAGAGTTCCCTCATCCATTTTTTATTTTGGGTTCTGACCACCACGCGCAGCTAAGGGGGAGCTTTGAGGCGGTAAAGAATCGTGGCTGAGCGGAGGTGCCTGGCTAGTAAGGGAGTACTACATACAGTAGTTCGCGCCCCTGGCGCGATTCTTCTCTTCTGCTGACGGTGATGAGCAACTGTGCCGTTCCTGGGGTATGCAGGTCGGAATCTCGTTTGTCATTTCGTGTGTGCTTCATGCTGGATACCGTACAACCGGTAAGATGATCGAGTCAAGTATCAGAAATTCGCGTTCACCGACTCTCCTGAGGAGCCAGTAACGCCTGTGATTTGGGTCCCCCAACGCCGTCCGTTGTACAATGGGCACCTAAGAAAAGTGTCCCACAGGATAGGTATGCACACGTCTATGTACCCTTTGGAACTGAGGCGCCAGGTGGTGGCCCAAAGACCTTCTTATAATGCTCCACCAGTCTCTCGCACATCCTCTTCCTGCCCTTCCATTCGTCTATGATGTCCTGGAGCTCGCAGCCCGTCTGGACCATGATGTCCCAGATGCTCTGCTCCACGTCAAAGCCAAACCTTTTCACCAGCTCTTCTTTCGAGCCAAGTAGTCGTAGTCTCGTCTCTCCGTCGACCGATACCAAGTCACCCTCGTCCACCAAATGACCTGCATTCATTTTGGGTGTGTTGGAATGCAGGAACATGGGCCGGATGGTCTCGCGGCTCGCGGGCTCGTGCTTGAGATCGTCCGAGGGGAGATGCTGCACCATCGCTGTCCCCTTCTGGGTGACACCGTCGTGTCGGCCGAGGGACGCTGCTGGCGTCTTGATCCTGTAGTATGTGGCGTTGAGGGCAACTGCAGCTGCGAGGAATGTCTCCTTGTCGCCTTCGCCGAGCGCGCCCTGGGACAGCAGCGGGTAGTAGTAGTCGGGGCCGAATATGTTGTAATACGTGGCCAGGAGCAGAGGCGCTAAGTGGGTCGCCTTGTTGACAGCGAGCTGGCCCGCCTCGCTCGCCGTCGCCGGCAGGTACGAGGGGAAGTCTTTGCCAGCTATGTCCCAATATTTGGGACTCTCGGTGGAGCGCCAGAAGTCAGGCCATATGATCATGCCCTTGGACTTGTATGGCTCGGTTTCGAAGATGTTGAGAAGAGGATCGAGGACCGGGATGCTGTCGCTGTCGAGGAGTAGGACGTCGGAGTAGGAGGAAAGTAGCAATGCCAGAGACTTAAGCTGGTAGTGGGTGATTTTCAGGTCCGCGTCGTCCTTCCGGCTGACCTTGATCTTACTCTTGTCGAGTATGTGCGAGAGCACCACGCACCTGGCGCCCAGTTTCTTGAGGTAATTCTTGCAGACCACCTCCTCGTACTCGCTATCATCGGGGACGAACACCTCGACTGGGAGGTTGCTGCCGGTCCGACGCAGCATGTGTATGCTGATGATGGCCGGGCCAAAGTACTCTCCCCCGCCTACCATGACCACCCCTTTCCCTTTGAAAATGCCTAGGCCCTCCCACTGCCCGTCTTGTTGCTCGCCGTCGGCTGTGTTGTTCAGAAATTCTTTTTCCAGCCCGCCGACAAACTTCCTGTGCAGCAGGCGCAAGATGTCGATGTCCTCTTCGGAGTTGCGAAGGTGATTTCGGTATGGTTCCCGCGTTATTTGTCCCTCCTTGGGCTTGTGTGCCTGGGCCTTGCCGCCCAGGGCTATCTTCGGAACCTTTGGACGTGATTCGTAGATGGCACGGCTCCATTTTGCCCAGAATTCCTCAATCTCTTTTGTGTCTGCGACGGCCTGCTGCTGTATATCGTTGTCGCCCTTGCCCCCTTCGACAGGCGGTGATGCCGCCGCCGGCTTCGCGTCACCTTTATTCGCGTCTGGGTTCGAGTCGGCGGAGGGGCTGTCGACGCCATGGGCCTTGTCCTCGACAGCCTGTGCAACGGTGGCCTTCTTCTCGCCGTCGGACTTCTCGAAGGGCAAGATGACTTGGGGGAGCTCGCGGTTCTTCGCGTTGGCCTCTTCGTCTGCGGCCTTCCACTCTGCCGAGACCTCCTCGATGGCTTCCTCGATTGTGTACTGGACGTTCCGGCGATATCGGATCAAGACGACAATAAGGGCCACGAAGGCAACGACGGCCAACAGTCTCCTGGTCAGCCGCATGTTGAGGGCTTGACCGCTGCTATGTCTGCATTGTTGGTGGCGGAGCAGATGGCGATTGGAGGCCAACGCGCTCGGAGCCAAGAGCGAGTGAAGGTGCAGACCCTGTTGAAACGAGCCCCCGAGTGCAAACAAAGAAAGGCCTGCAGGCGTGTGTGTTGGTGAGGTGGCAGGGCAAGAGGGTTGGGGAGCGTTGTTGTGGTGGTGGTGTTGATTGATTTCTCCTTATCGCGCAGCTGCAGCAGAGGTCGCCATCGAAAAGTGGACACTCCAATGGTGGCGCAGAGCTCCCTGAAGACCCCTGTTCGGACGGGCTCTCATCGGCCCCCGACCCAGCTCTCAGGGGCTAACCAGCCGCACGCAGGCATGTTTGTCGGACGAGAATAGCAGTCAGTCCTGAAGCGGACGATGTTGGATGTGAGTTTGGCCCAAGTCATGATGTGCAGCACAGATCTCTGCTCTGAATCTCGAGATGACGAGTTGAGAAGAACATGTTATAAAAGACGAGAGGGCACTCGGAATTAAAGGCTGGTGAGGTGAGTGTTGGTTCGGCTCGGCTGAATTGGGCTGGAACATGGAAATTGCGCCGTTATTATTCTGCCGTGTGGCTGGTTGCACGCGAGGGCATATCAAACCACGACCAGTCTTGCACCATTTACCCGCTCGGTGGGCGGGCATGGGCCAACACTCACTCAGTGCAGTGAAGCTCACCGTAACACAAGACGTTAATAAACGGAAGTGGATTGGGTGATGCCGTTTGCCGATGCAGCTTACAGCTTGCAGCACGCAGGGCCACGCTGACGTCACCAGCGTCCTTCGTTATGGCTCGACCAAAAAAAAACATGTGAGATTGGCTGCGTGCATGCTTCAAAGGCCCAAAGTTTACCCCCCAAATGCAAGCTTCTAGACAGAGGATGGCCGCTCGATCATGTCGAATTGAATTCATCTCATCTTGTGATCAGCGACAAGGGGCGGGACGGACTGCATTGCCTTCAGAAGCCCACCAGAAATAAGCTTCCGGGAGCCAGTCCTTGGGCCTGTCCTCTTGCAGCTAAAAGGGCTTGTACAGGTGTGCTGGTGTGCTGCATACCACAGTAGTGTGCTTACCTAGGCACGGACAGAATTGCACTTTCGACTGCCATGCTGTTGACGTATCGTAGTAGTCAGGCTTGGCAGGGGTTTGAGCCGTCTGAACCGGACGCTGCAGCCGCGTTTCCATAGTCCAGACACCCCCAGGCCATGCATGACCTCATCAGCCGCATCATCATCATCCATCAGCTTGCTGCCGCGTGCACTCGCCTTGGTTTCCCATGATCTGCACGCCGCCCAGAGGCCACTGGCAGCTATATCAGCTGGGCTCCAGTCCTGCTACTGTAGATGTCTGGACCAGATGCTCAGCTTGCACCCATCGCCAAGACGTATCATTCTACGCACACGATCTTCCCCGTCCTGCCCTGCTAGCTCGAAACTCTAAACGAGGCCGACATGGTCGGGAGACATGGCCTGAATGCCTTCGGAAGCGGCAGGTCCGCCGACAGCTCTGGGGTCAGCACAAAGCGCAGCAACAGCAGCACCACCAACCGACAAGGTGGAAACCCATATAAGCCAAAACCAGCCATCTTCCGTTTCCAGGATGGCGCAAACCACGCCCTGGAGGATGAGAGGAGGAACCAGCTCAAGCACAAGCTCATAGACTCGGTCAGGGGCGATGAGCTGGAGAAGTTCCGCAAGGCCGACGAGCAGCTCAAGGACATCAAGGACAAGAAGATCAGGCATTTCTACCAAAACCAAAACGAGACTCTGGACGACTGGCTCGAGATCGACTCCGTCGTACGCAGCATAGCCGATGATATCCTCGAATCTTTCGACCCCGACAGAGACCACGATGGGCACCGGGAACACGCCGGTAATCTGCAGCTTCAGAACGAAGATGTTGAGGCATTCCTCCCACAGAAGGAAATCGACCATCGCAGGAAAGCCGAGAGAAATGCTCGAAGGGCCATCAACGTGAGTCTTCCTTCTCTGGGCCCACGACAACCTCCCACTAACAACCATCCCAGGTGAACGTGGTCGCCAACATCCTGCTTCTGGCTGCGAAGGTCACGGCCTGCGTCTTCTCCTCGTCACTGTCTCTCATCGCCTCTACCGTGGACTCAGCCCTGGACTTACTATGTACCATTATCGTCTGGACCACCAACCGCCTGGTGCAGTGGCGTCTCACCGCCCTCCAGCGCCGATTCCCCGTCGGCCGCAGGAGGCTCGAGCCGCTCGGCATCCTGGTCTTCTCCATCTTCATGATCCTGTCCTTTGCACAGATCCTGCAGGAGTCAGTTGAGAAGCTCCTGCCCTCGGGCGACCACGCGACCGTCGACCTCGGGGTCCTCGCGATGGCGGCCATGATAGCAACTATCGTGATTAAAGGCATAATCTGGTTCGGATGCATCAGGGTCAAAACCACCCAGGTCCAGGCCTTGGCACAGGACTGCAAGACCGACGTCTATTTCAACGTCCTGTCGCTCCTGTTCCCCCTGATAGGAAAGCAAGTCGACGTCTGGTGGCTCGACCCAACCGGCGCCGCCATCCTTTCTCTGGTCATCATCTGGGACTGGGCCGGTACCGCCTTCGAAAACGTCACGCGCCTGAGCGGCTCCGCGGTCGACGACAGGCTGTTCCGGAAGCTCATATTCCTCGCCTGGCGGTTCGCACCCATTGTCGAGGGCTTCAAAAATGTGCAGGCTTACCATGCCGGTGATGGTGTCTGGGTTGAGGTCGATATTCTCCTGGACAGTCGCACTCCCCTTATGAGATCACATGATATCGCAGAAACGCTGCAATATTGCCTTGAGGGCCTGCCCGAGGTCGATCGAGTAAGTTCATGGTGTTCATGACTCCATGACACGTTGGTCCCGACTTTGCTAACGGACATAGGCATTCGTGACGACAGATTACGCCGAGTCAGGCCCGACTGGTCACAGTTCCAACCAATGCTGATGGAATTATGGAGGGCGTTGAGGTACAATTCAGATGACAGAATAAATGAGGCATTGACATTCAGCATCCGGTTAATATTGTGTTAGACTGGAAAAGACCATTTAATGCATATCAATATGTAAAGAACAAGCGCCATGTGCATCATGCCTGTTCGGTTCTGGGGATCCAGAAAGACGGTGATTGCTATATTGAACCCGCCTTCTTGTTGCCCGAGTTAGTAGACGGTTCGAGTCTATTGCACATCATATTCACCGAAATCTGGTTTGCACGATATTCTTTCATGTCGCACAGTGTCTCAGTAATGCAATTCGCAGTGCATAACAATACATGCCTATCGCTGTGGGTCCACCTCGGCCAGTGTGGTACTACTTTCTCGGCCTGACACCGAGACAAGGCCGGATGCACATCTGACAGGCTTGGAGAGACGCCTCTTGAAAGTCTATCATATTGGTGGGATGAGTCCCTCGATGAGACAGTCGATTCCTACAGTATTTTAGGCACATTAACATGAACATCGCTTCTTTGCCGAAACCCCCGCTACCAGTGGTCCCGGAACCTTACTAGTGGATTGAAGGATCACCAACCACATCACACTAGCCAAAAGAGCCGAGGCCTGTAATTTCATCTTTGTAGTTGTACCTTCCTATATAGGAATCAAGACAGGATGCAAGATACCGCATGGAAGTCGCCGGACCGGCAAGTTGTTTTACATGGACCGCCGAAAGGCCATCGCATGACCCCGTCAAGCCTGACCCATCCGCTGCGGGATCGGGCGAGGGGGAGCCACCGACTCGTAGAGGCGCATGAACCGCAGCAGGTCCTCCTCGCGTCCGTCGCGAGCCATGAGGCATAGGCCGAAGGGACGCTGGTTGTAAGTCAGGTGCCCCAAGGGCACTGTTGCAATGGGGTAGCCTAACATTGGTGTATCGTCAGTAGGTGTTCCATGGTGACTCGGTTTTCGAATTTAGCTGGTGTGTCTTGTGTGCTTACCGGCGGCTGCTGCGTGAATGCAAAGCGAGGAATCAGCAGGGGCCGCGATTATGTTGATCCCGTTCTCTTGGAAGACTGGTTCAAGGACAGATCTTGCTTGTTTGCGCAGACCGTCTCTGAGTAGCGCAATGTGCTCTTCCGTATCTACGTTCTCGAACGCCTTGATAATGTCATTCTGTTCCGTATAAGCTGGACATACGTTAGAATTTCTCAGATTGCGGGAGATGACTGGGGACTACAAACGCTCAGGCATTGCTCTGTCCTGGTTTTGCTGGTTGAATAGGACGATGTCCTCCAAGTTCCTGACTGGACACTCTTCAAAAGCTCCAAGGAATCTGGGAATACAAATGTTTTTGAACTCCCAAACTGGTCATGATCAGTTTCACTCAGAACCTTTTGGCATTAAGGCGATCTCGTACAGGCAATAGGCATGATCGCCTCTTCTCCATCGACAGTGAGGACGGAGATATCTGGGATGGATATCGGATACTGCAACCGGCACGCGGTAGATTTTAAGGCATCTACGCATGAGATGTACTTCAGTTCCTACAAGCTGTTTGTTAGCAGAAACTACGTGCGGTAGTAACGCACCCCAAACTTACCATTTCTTCCGCCGTTCCTTCATGCTGCCGGCACATTGCTCCAGCCATCTTCCACACCCGTGGGTCAGCGAGCCCTATGGAGATATCTTTCCACTCCCCAACGCCACCGCAAAGAAATTCCGTGCACAGCAGGACTTCTAGCAGTGCTTGAACGTCTGCAGCGCATTTTGCCATCGGCCCCGGGCTGTCAAAGAAGTCTGTTAACGAGTACGCCCCGGCCATATCTTGCAATCCAATTGTTGGCTTCAAAGCATAGAGGGCAGCCCGCGATGCAGGAGTGATTATAGATCCAATGGTCTCTGCTCCGATTGCAAGTGGAGAGAAGCCTGCGGCAACTGCCACGGCAGACCCAGTTGACGATCCCCCAGGTGCCTAGCGACGCGTGAGTAAAACCAGTATTGCGCAGTCCCAGTGGAGGCTTACAGAATGGCCCAGTATCGTGTCGCCGTCCTCGACTTTTCCAACATAAGGAGAGATCGTCTGACCACCGTAGGCCGACCATCCAGGCATCATCATGGTCATTTTCATGCCCGCAAATTCCTGCTTGGTTTCAGCATGGCAACAAATATTTTGAGAAATGTTTTCTCACCGTCATGTTTGTTTTGCCGAGTATAATCAGCCCAGAATCGATCAATTTCTGCACCACTGCGGAATTGTTGTTGCTTTTGGCACCGACGAGCGCCCATGATCCAGCTGTGGTAGTCATTCCAAGATCTGCAGCGGTAATGAAACAATCCTTCTCGATAATCAGAATAAGAATTCGGGTGATTATTCAAAACCGAGTTTGAGACTCGCAACTGCTTCTCACCTTCACCACAATAGGTATTCCATGTAGCTGGCTGCGTACGCGGCCTTCGAGCCTTTCTTTGTCCAGCAAGGAAGCCGATGCTATGACATCTTGTTCAGGAGCCAGGCAAATGAACGCCTTTAGTGCCACATCGTGCCTAGCGATCTGGCTAAGGTATGCTTTTACCAGTTGCACGCTACTGGCTTGCTTGGCCTGCAATAAATCTCGCAGATCTGCAGCGGTGGCGGAAAGGACGTCTAGATTCGCAATATCCATTTTGTTTAGCGGGTGGGTGACTTCATTCAACGTGGGTTTGGGATGAAGTGGACGGCGATCGGCAAGTTTGACAAAAGCCGTAGGGAATTGTTGGTCGCTCGCGAGTGGATTTTGAGCCGGGTTTTGTTTACGGAAACCAGCCTCCGCTTAGCGTGTTCTTTAAATCGCTATAGTAAGCACGTATATGCAATGTCTCGGTACGTATTCTCTTCCTAGTTCGATCATATCAAACACCGAGTGATCCTCCACCCAATCAGCCAATCCTGGGTAGACCTGGCGTTCTTTTCGGGCAAGTCTTTTGCTGCATCTTGAATTTTCAGAGCCAAACTTGACTTTTTCAAAAGATGACGGGAGAGATATCACTCTAGCACATGAGTACTGTTCTCAGTGTCTCGATGCAATGGCCTGCATGATGCTGTCGCGTGTTCTTACTCCTATCCTTTCCACATTTCCGCCTCCAATTGGGCCTTGGTCACCGTGTTGTACTTGAAATACCAGTTGTTTATAACAAGAGATGTATCTCCAGACAGGCAAGAGATGGATTTGTACATTTCAAATATCGTCGATCCAGAGTGGTAAAACATAAATACAATAAAATTTGAAGCACAGTACCGCTGGCAAGCTGACAAAACGAAAGAACAGCAATCAAAAGAGCGTGGTACACACACGAAACGCGAGGCCGTTCATACAGAGCAAACTTGTCCACCACCTCTCAGATCCTTAAATCCCAGAATCATCCTGCCGAACGACCTGATTGAACGTGCCCCAACCCTGGCACGTGTTCTGCACCGCGGTCTGGTCTACAGTCGGCATGGCTGGGACTATCTCGCCCGCCCTCTCTACAAACTCCAGCGCAAAGCCCCCGGATGCGTGCCATGCGATATGGCAGTGGGTCAGCCAGGTGCCCGGGTTATCCACCTTGAAGGCTATCGCGAGATACTGTTACAATATTTGTTAGTTAATGTGCTCGCTGGGTCTGAAAAAGCTCCAAGCTGGCCTATGACAATTTGATGGAACAAAACCCTATGGATTTTGCCCAGGTTCCTAATAATCCAGGACAGATGAGGATGGTCTAATAGAACATTACTTACCCCATTGCCGGGGAGAGTCGCCACATCGCGGCGAGGTGGGTTTGTGGTGGTCATGTTTGTGGTGGCTGGGTCGAACGTTCCGACATCCTGGGCGACAACCCAGAAGTCGTGCCCATGCAGATGAATCGGATGGAACAAACCGAAGCCAGTACCATCCTGGATCACAACTGGACGTATGTCAGTATTAGCCTGCCGCGGGGCCGAGGTCTTGTGCTGTGGAGGTTTCCAAAACACAATACAAGGGAAGAACTGTTGAGCCTGGAAGAAAAGACTTCTGCTTACGCATTGCCCAGTCGGATGAAGTGCCGTTGATGGAGACAACATTGTAATCTTTGGGGAAAGTAGTGTTGCCACCGATGACCCGGTTGAGCGTGGGAGTTGCCCAGTCCAGGAGCAAGCTGGTGTCGTTGAGCGTCCACTTGAAGTAGGTGTCGAACTTGAAGCCCAACTTTTCCGAGGCCGTTTGAGACACAGTGCCGACGTCCAAGGCTACGTGCGGCACGAGACTTTTGTACGGCTCATCGTTACAGGTTGATGTCGTGGTAACGGTGGAGTTGCTGGTCGGCGTCGCGGTGCTGCTGTTATCGTACCGCACAATGCCTGTTATACCCTTCGAGTTGCCGTTGGTCATGCACGCGTCGATCCACGCGCCGCGGAGCCAGTAGTCGCCGGGCGTGGCGTTCGCCTCGACGATGATGTCGTACCGCTGCCCCATGGTCAGCAGCACGGAGTCGGCGGTGTACGGCTTGATGGGCACGAGGTCGTTGGCTATCACTGTGAGCGAGTGGCCGTCGATGCTGAACTGGAAGTGCCCGTCGGTGGCGACGTTGACGAGCCGGATGCGGTACTTCTTCCCCGCCTGGAACACGGTCTCAAACTTCTTTCCGACTATGCCCTTGCAGGTGTCCGTGGAAGTGCAGTTGTAAGTGTTGGTTCCGTTGATGAGACCGTTCTCCATGGTCGGAGGGGCACCCTGCTTGGCCGTGTCCCAGAGCGCGAATGCGGTCTTGTGGGACCAGTCTTGGAGAAGCAGTGCTCCGAGGTCTTCATCATAGTCTGCTGTTGCCGGTCCGTTGATGATCATAGGCCCGAGGATGCCCATGCCATACTGCAGACTCAGGTGGCTGTGGTACCAAGTGGTGCCGTACTGTGTTAGGTGGAAGCTATATGTGAGCGAAGTCTTCGGAGCAATAGGGCATTGCGTGATCCCGGGGACACCGTCTGAGGCCACAGAGTTGAGCTGACGAATTCCGTGCCAGTGGATGGCGGTTCCGTTGACCGGCAGATTGTTGGTGACATGTATGTTGAGACGGTCTCCCCAGTCAGCCTACGATGTGGTCAGCGAAGATGCATTCACTGATATTCTCTAAAGTCTTACCATGATGAGGGGGCCTGGCATTGTTCCGTTAATGGTCTGACAGGTCGTGTTGACTCCATCAGGGGCACAAGGACCCTCTTGGATAGACAGCCATATATCACGGGTCACACCCGTATCAGGGAAAACGTCATAGTGGTTCGTATCAATGCTGAAGTTGCCCCAACAGCCGCGTGACGTAGGACCATTTTGACAAGAGGATTGCCTGGGCATCAGATTGGAGGTTAAGTCATGAAGCGAAGGCAGACTCATGGCCATTGCGCTCGTGGCAACAGCCAGGAGCGAAACGGATGACAGCTTCATGTTGATAAAAGTAAAACGAGAGTTGAAGAATGGAGAGAGAGTGTTGTCTGGGGTTGCCAGGAGAAGTGAAGGAGCGGATGAACATCAACATCTGGAACACAAGTCTCGTCGGTGCGAATGTCCCCTTTTATAGTATCACACTTGATACTCCTGCACTCGACTTGACTGCCACTATGAAGTTCGTAAGTGCCGGTACTGGGTACTCTAGGGTTGTGAGTCTAACAACGGAGGAAGCCTACCCACCCTTTCCGTGAGAACGGCGCTCGTGACAACCATGCCATCCTCCTTTTTTCGGAATAAACCTCACCACGCGCTCACCGACGCCCGATGCCAAGCGCGTGTACACCATCTTCCGCTCTGTCCACTCTAATTCAAGTTTGTCTGGTCCTCGGAGACGCAAGTGTTCTAAGTCCGGGATGCCAAAGATCAAGGAGGCACATGGCCATGCATGAAGGCCCTGATATCACCCTAGTGTGCTCCATGGTCGAGTTCAAGAGGTGGTCAAAGTGCCCCTCGTGTCGCCCTTCTGGCCAAGACCGTCTGAGCCAGGAACCCGGATCGGACGGGGGCTGAGGTTGAGAGGAAAACGCCCAAAAGGCGGCTATGTGAGGTCTACATTGATGCGGGTGGATCAACCCTGCATATGCGGCTCGCGAACTCACAGCGTCGTTTTGAGCCCTGTCCTGTGCCCGCCGCGGTCAAGATCCCCTGATTCACGAGTAAGAGCCATACCGTACAATACGACACTGCATGGCCTCGTCCAGATGAACGGACTTTGACATGAGATGAATTCCGTGAGCAAACGGGCGGTATAGGACGAGACTTACCTCCGTGCCTGCAATAGACTTTCGATAGTACTACCTTTCGAGGTCACCAGCCATAGGTTGCGGCTCTGCCCCATGCCCTGTAGGTGACTTTTCGGTCTGGCATACCGACTTTCTTGGAACCTTGACCCGGCATGATCGGCTCCAGGGAAGCTTGGATCTATCCGTTTCTATAGTTGCATCAACCTTTCACGCCGGCCTCGCTTGATCGGTCAAAGTCGTCCGACAATTGGCGCGAGAACGGATGCCTGACTTAAGCTCTTCAGCCTCGAAACGGCGAAACAATGCTGATAGCATAAATCATCAGACCAAAGGGTTCTATTTCTGTTTCTGTCGCCTTGGGTGTGGTGAGTTGGAAAAGATGCAGATATCTGGACAATCCAAAGGTGTAATCACATGAAACTGTGACATTTAATGGCCTTCCCATTGTTCCTCTGGACTCTTTGACTCATCACCTGTACCCTGAAGCCGTACAGGTTCATATCGGCTTCTATCCAAGTTCATACGTCCAGTCAGTGGATACTACCGGCAACGCATACATATCCCAGTTATAATTCCGATGATCGATGTCTGCCCGAACTCTCGGACATGGGAGGTACGCCTGCGGTAACAGCTAGATGACCCCCACCCTCAGGTCCATGCATCATCACTACTGTAGACTACTAATAATAATACCACTAAGCCTCCTCATGCTCCCAATCCTGGGAATTGTTCTTGGTTTGAGTTACTAGTGCTATCAACGAAGGTTGAGTTTCTGCGGTTACTTCCGCACCAGCCAACCACGCCTTTCGGAGACCCGACGGACATTATCGGTGTCGGCATATGACCTGTCGTTATGCACAAGGAACATGGGCCTGGGGGAGCCATTTCCAGAGCTCAGCCAGCCTCGTATCTGGTATTTTTGAAACACGCGTGTTCTATGACATACGTCTTGACATATCACATAGTCCTTTCTGGCGTCTTATAATTGATTGTGGCTGTGCGACCCGTTCCTGTGGCATTGTAGGTGATTGTGACCAGCCAGCAGGATGCCGGCACAGATGGATCGGCCAGTCATGGTTCGGACCCGAGGAGGAAGACCCGGAAAGCTAAGAAAAGGGGAAGTCTTACGACTGGACCAATTGTAAGGTTTACAACGGGAGTTTCTGGAGCCCCCGCCCCAGTGCATTGCCAAGCCGCATAGAAGAAACTATGTGCATGCATGTGTTAGGGTTGCATTGACCACATGGTCCCCTTTATTCCCACAACCTCATCGTCGCGGATCTGTGAAGTGACCCAACGGTGGCAGGTCACGGGCCAAAATACCGTATGGTCGATCCTCAATCTGCGCGAGCACTTATACTGATCGCTTGTGAGCTTACGCGTCAATCTGCCCAGACAACACCCACACCATGGCTGTTCATGCCGTGTGATCAGGAATTGGAGTCCTCGGCCGATGAGAAACCTTGAGTGGGATGGAAAAGCTTGTGCGTTGCATATGCTGGCTTCCGCGGATACCCCTTACTCCACTCCAGGCTTGGGTTTTGACAGCAAACTCAACTCAGGAGTCGACTTGATGCTCAACCCCAGGAGACAGGCACAATACAACGGCCAGCTCGGCACATCAGAGTTGCCCGACAGCCCCGAACGCAACCCATTCATAGCCTGTGATACTGTAGTCGGGGCTCCATCGCGTTGGGGACTGTCGGCGGGCGACGTTACTATAATGAGATGACTGTCTACGTATGCTCGCCTATTTCGTACTGAACGAGATAAGCAGTGGTCTGAGCACTCATATCGCAAGCAGGCAATCTATAGGAGCCGAGCGAGCTGCAGTGGATCACGCCACGGAACAATGTTGGCAATGGACTCACCCCACTGTAGGGACTGTGCTCAAGCATTAGTAAATCAGAACGTAGTATGCTTTCAAAACCGCAAATTTGAAAGACCACATGAGCAAAAGATTGCAACCCATCGTGAGGGGCATCCTTACAGACCCGGCAAAGGAGTGACACATCTTCGAAGGCTTTGTGGGTGTGAGTGATGCCCGATGCCTCCGGACGCCTACCTAAATAGCTATCTCAGCACTGAGGAGTAGCCACCACTATGCGCTCAACCAGGCTACTTAAAACCTGATTTCATGCCTATGCAGGTGTTGGGCGGCGCCCCGACGGGTGGGAAACGCGAGGAGTCCAAGTCTGATATTGAGCCGTGAAGGGTTACAATATTGTATTGGGCCCCACCCTCCTCAAGAGATTCCATAAATCCGTGAAACAAGATTTCCAGTACATGCCATCCGATGTATTCTGTGTTCATGGTGAGGTTGACTTTGCATGTATCCTCTCGGCGCAAAGACTGAATCGTGTAATAGAGGAGCCAAGCCATAGCCTTGATACATGTCTGGGTCAAATACTACAACGACGGAATAGGGGTCATTGACGGTGTTATTCCACGACACTCGGAGGTCGTGACGGAGTCTCGGGGAGCTGAAGAACACCGTACACATACGCGACTTTGCGGTCGGGCAGATGCGTCATTCCTTGTTGACTTATGACTCGAGACAGTCCATCTGTCCGATCAAAGAGCACAGATGACTTCACCCTGTCCGCAGAACATCTTCGAGACGAACTCACAGAATGTAGTAAAGAGAAAATAAATATCTCTAACGAGTCTAATCACCAGTATGTTCAGACCCTGAGGGACAGAACAATCTCTGATGTTCGATGACAGGGTCATGGGACCTTGCTTAAAAAGATCGCCCGAATTTAGATTTGCGCAAAGTTAATGATCTCCTTTCCCAAATTAAGCTTGCTTTGACACATTTCATCGTTGCGGATTCTGGTGATGATCTAGCCATGGATGCAAGAGGCGATGGCAAGAAGAACCCGGGACACCTTCAATGCTATTCGAATCTTGTTTTGGTGAAGTGCCAGCAATATATCAATATTTTCAAGTTGATAGCAGTGGGCATGTTTTGAGTATCATACGGTAGGAAACTGAGTTCCAAGAGCAAATTCACACACAAAGGTACACTAGAGCAGCTGTTAGAAACCCCAACCACGTTGCTCAATCCCGGGGCAATGGTCATCATGGTCACGGCCCACATACGCGAATTCTGCTCCGATTGACCGCTCTGTATCGGGAAACTCGTGCAAACTCATACCATTGGCTGGTGGGATCTGCCACCAGACCGATCATGAAGGAAGCCCACTGAAACCTCGGTCTGAAATGCGGTCCGTAGTCAACTGGTGGGACAGAGCCAACGGTGACGTTTTATCAGCGGCGGAAAATTGATCTGGCCAGATGATATATGGACAGTGATCTAACGAACGTCAACAGAACAACATGACTTTTTCTCGAAGAACCGCCACTTCACCTTCGGTCTCGAAGCAGTACTGCTGATCATCGTTTTCATTCGAGTGACCCGGCCGAGTGAATTGAATACCTCCAAATGTGGCTCGCCCGCTTGAAATTGAAACGCCACACTTGGTGCGAACCGTTTCCTCTGTTTTCCTCCCGCTCGCCAAGGCTGATATGAAGCATCTGATAGCGAGGGAGGTGAAACAGCTTTCTAACATAACATCCTAACGCAGAGAACAAGCAGTCTTGGAAGAGTCCGGCGCTTTAGCCATCGACTTCCGAGGAATGGTTTCTCGATTCAGGATTGATGGCAATGTTTGTGCACTGGTGAAATCCAAGACTTGAACAATTCTTTTGGTGGATCAACCCTTTTAATGCGATTGACTCTATCGTAACTTTGCAGCCAAATTAAGGCGGGTCTAAATGACAATAGGGGAATTCCATGTCGCGATTAACAACCAAGCTGCCGCTTATGCTTTACACCACGAAACCCCAACGAGGTTTATATCGTGAAGACCAGTTTCCAACCTCCACCAACCCCAGCCCGCCGACCCTCCACTCCGCGCATGATTCCCGTCTTGTGTGTATGTCTGAAGAGAAAAAAGCACTCCGCGCGTTGAGATCCGTGGATCCAACCATCCAATTCCATCGTAGCACGTTGAAAAAGCAAATTAAGGTATCTCGTGAATAAAGGCTCTGTGTGTCATAGCAGACACGCTTGTTTACTCGGCAGGGGTGACTTGTGCGGCGACCTGCTGGTTGTTGTCGACGATGATACCGACGCCGGCCGCGGGGGTACCGAGCTGGATCTTGGGTCCCTTCTGGAGGGCGGCCTCGGCGTACACCAGGGCGCGGTCGAAGCCGCTCTGGCGCTTCATCAGGCCGCCTTCTTGCCTGGCCTCGATCTCGGCAACCTCCTCCTCGTCCTCGTCCTCCTCCTGGCGGGGGTCGAGCTCCTTGGTTACGCCTGGAATTGGGAGAGAGGCCTGTTAGTCGGGGAAAACAAAATACAATTAGTAACCAACGCTCTTAAGGGGCAGACATACCAAGCGAACGGGACCTTACCGGCTCGTTAATGACCGAGGCCTGCTGGAGACCCTCGCCTGCCGGGGCGGCCGGGGCGACGGCCTGGCCCTGGGCAACGGCTCCGTTACTGGCAGCGGCGGCACCCTGGAGGGTGTTGACGAGGCCCTCTGCCCCTGCGACTCCGTTTCCGGCGAAAGAAATCTCACCATCACCGACCACCAGGGCAGGAGAGTAAGCACCCAGGTTGATGTTAAGCGGGGCCGCGCTGGCCGAGGCGGCGAGGAGGGCGACGAAGCTGTACTTCATTTTGAATTTTTTTGTTTTTTGTTTTGATGGAGCTGGATAGCGGGTATCACGGCGGAGTCTGGCGGACTGGAGAGAGTGTGGATAGACTGGCTTGAGTGGAACCGGGGAGGATGATGAGCAACCAGGGAGATTGGGTGTGGGGAGATATTAAAAAGAAAGCTTTTGTGGTTTAAGAAAGTAGGGAGATGCCGGATCTTTGGTCAAGAAGTGAAAGACTGAATAGTAAGAGCGCTGCTCGTGTGGATGAAAGAGAAGTTCATTCGTGAGAACAAAGTTGGGACGACATAGAGTTTTATCCTACGAGGACCTAGAGAGGCCTTGACTCGGATCGGTGCTCTCGTCGACGGTCCAAGGGCTCCCAGGCCCCGGGCGAGGGTGTCGAATGGGACCGCACGGCTTGGGTGTGCTCCGGCAGCCAAGTAAGCAGCGTGTATGAAGTGGTCTACGCGGTGCGCCCTCAGGACCTATTCTTGATCTCTTGGCGGTGATCGACGCTGGCGTAGGGCAAGATGGGATGTGACAGGCCGGTGATGGTAGAACGACAGGTTGAAACGGCTCGAAACGAACCCAAGAGCAGGAGGGCATACCCAGGCAGCGCGCTCAGTGAGCCAGCAGGCCCAGGACGGGCATGGTGGCAAGAGCACGGGAGCGTGGTTTGGGCCTGTGGTGTTGCATGGCTGGCTCACGACTTGGCGTCTGGTCTTTGACGGCCAAGTCGCCAAGAAAAGCTTCTGAGACGCGTTGCATGTTTGTACGGACTTGGCTCTCACTGCTATGGGGGTGTTTTTGTGGGGAGGACTGTCTGGAAGAGTCCAGTGCGCTTCGCCTTCCCGGGACTTGTCTAGCTTAGTATTGGCCGGATCTGCGTGGTGGTCGTCGTGGCTCTCCCCCGGCTGAGACGCCGCCAAGAGGCTCTGTGCGACTCTTCCTAAACATGCCCACGCTGCACGCTTTTGCATGCCCGCTTGCAATGCTGCTCTGCCGTACCAAGCCTGCCTCTTGCTGCAGCTCTAGGGTAGCGAGTGCCTGGGCCCATATTTCAAGACTGCCCAAGAGATCTGTCGAAAGGCTTGCGCATCCCGGGGTATTGGCCTGGTTTGTGGCCGGGTACTGCTTCATCTGTTCCCACGCCGATTCTCACCGTGGCATCGCTCCGCTCCTAGCGTGAACCCCACGCGAGCGAGCTCGTACTGTGGAAACAGCCGCGGCCAATATTTCAAAGGCCGGCCGGTCCCCCAGTCCTCTTATCAAGGCTAGGGACGTGGCGTTGCGGCTCTTACCGCTGGCCTGAATACCGGTATGTGTGTTGATCTCCGGACAGAACGTCTGCTTCGGGCCCCCTGGGCCGAGTCACGCACCCGCAAACCTGAAGCACACAAGCTATCGACGCTTTTTGCCTCCCGAACCCAAACCTGACTGCATTCCACGTCTAAGCTGGCTCTGATACCGTACGCTTGGTTGGGCTATCTATTTGACTTCCCGCTACGTCCAGACCATTGAGTCAAGGGGCTTCAGTAAGGCGCGTGAGAGGTTATTTTCTGATTCGTGCGGGCGCTGTCTTTCAAGTCTGGACTACCCCAGATATTCTACTAGGCCGCCCAGGTGGTCCAGGTGGTCGAGGCCCATCTCGGGCCATTTCGCCGAGGTCTCTTCCCGAGGCCGCCTAGCCGCGCTTATTACACAGCAAGATTCCGGGAGATCGGTCGCTAGCCAGAGCCAAGTGAGTCCTTCAGACCCTCAAACAAGCCACAGGCCGAGGCTTGACTTCTTGTTACGCGAAGCTTTTTTCATCTATTGAGGTCAATCCAGACAGGGCTGGAGCTGCTCGGTGCGTTTCGCCCAGTCACGCTTCAGATGTCTGGCCCGTTCTCGCACTGGCCCGAATCACCACTAGCCGAGTGACGCTGCAATAATAGATGGAGACCCTAGAGAAGGTGGCTGAAATCTCCTAACCGCCATTGGTGAAGACAAAAGTCCAAGAAGGCTTCTCACATTGCCGATGCGGAATCGACCTTGGCTGGAGAGAAGATCTGTGTCATGGCGACTCAGGCCTGCGTTTCGAGAACCCCAGGAGGGTTATTAGACCCTGGCTCATAATACCAGACAAAGTCGGTCAATGCGTTGCCAATTTTATTTCCTCACCATCCCGAAGTCGTGGTAGCGCGGCTATTGTGGGATCACAAGGCATACTTCCAACACCGCTTCCAACACCGCTTCCAACACCGCTTCCTTCTCGCGCGCCGTGGTTTGACGCCTTGTGCAAGGCATCAATTATGCACTCCGTTGTCGTCGTCGCCGCCGCCGCCGCCGCCGGCTTCAGCGTCTCCAGCAATGGTGCGCACCGGCCGTAAAAATAGGCATCGGTAGCGCCATTCACGGATTCTTCGCTCGAGTCAATGGCGCTCGGTCCCGAGCAAGATGAGAGTGCTCGGCGTCAAGCTCTCTTCCAAGCGTTCCAGAGCTTGCAAGAACTAAGACAGACTCAAGAGAACTCTAGCTGCCCAGGATGGAAGGCCCTTGACAAAAATGCCGCACAATGGCGCGCGTCGACTTGATGAACGAGCGATCTTGGTCTCTTGAAGCGCCAACGCAGATTGTCGCCTGACAAGGAAGCACACGATGCAAGTATGTCTTGAGACTTTACATATCTGGAATTCCTAAATCTAGACACAACTAATTCCATAGTGTGAGCTGTAATGAACATGAGCCTCGGACAAGAGCGCGTCAGTGGCAGAGGTATAACTGCATAGAGCCTTGGTGCCATTGTAAGGCTGTACTAAAGGTGAGAACCGGATGACAATCAGACGAATGTTACCTCCCAAGGTTCGGGAAAGCTTGGTCGTCTGTCCTCAACTTAGAGCACCACCTGCGTGGAGATGCTCGATGATAAGGACGATGACAATCGGCCCGACCTACACATGCCCTTCCCTAGTTGAGCACCATAGGACCTCGGCTAATAAACACAACGCATCAGAACGTCCACGCCTCCTCGCCATTCGACTCGCTGGGCGCAACCTCATCGACAACAGTACTGCCGTGAGACCTTCGGTCTCCGCGAATCGAGCGCCTTGTGTGCGAGTCCTCGAGCCGGAGGCTGGCCTGATGAACCCTGTCCGACTGACCGACAGCAACATCCTCGCCGTCAGCATCATACGGCCTAGCGGGGCCCGCATACCGAGGCAGTCTGCTTGGGATCTTGCCGTCATGAACATCAACGCCCTTGTGGCGATCTCCGCCATCAAGCACCCTCTCGCGCTTTGGGGGCGATTCTTCCTTCATGACCTCGTCGGCCTCTCCATCATGCATCGAGTCAAGGCTACGCTTCTGGGACGCTGTTTGCGCGTGGTGACTTGGGCCAGGGCTTGGTCTGGGGCTGAAGTCGAGGGTAACGCTTCGCGACGAAGGCGACCTGTTTCGGGGTTCAATGGGAACCCCAGCCCCGTACTCCGACGGCGCGATGCTCATTCGCTCCAGCAGTGGGCCGACTGCAGATACAGGTGAGTACTGGTACTCGTCGTCCGAGACCTCAATGGTAGGTAGAAGTAAATCCAGCCTGCTCTCCTGTAGGGCAAAATCCAACGCTTCGTCTTCGTTGAAGTCGCCGTTGACAGAGTTCCGTGCCTCGGTCGATAAGCCTTGGAGATAGACAACCAGGGGCCCGGTAGGCCGTGGGGCTGGGTACCGGCGAGCCTCAACCTGATTGGGAACTCTCTGGATACCATCCACTTGCTGTAGCCAGGCTCGAAGATGGTCGAAAAAAGCCTTGGCAACGCAGGAAGGGAACGCGTTTCCAATTTGCTTCTTGACATCCGTCTTGCTGCCTCCAAACTGATGCGAGGCCGGGAAGCCTTGTAAGCAGGCGATCTCACGTAGCGTATAGTCTCGAAGTCCACTGAAATGTGAGACGCCCTGAGTACCTCCGCCTGTAACGGTCTTTGAGAAAGGAAGGTTGCCGTTGCGCGGCTGATTGTTGCGAACTATGGCGTGTGCCACATCGTGCAAGGGATCTCTGCGGCTGTTGAGACCTCGAAGAGCCTGAGCTTCAGTCACGTAAGGCTTCTGGCTTCCGGTTGGCCTTTGAGCGTGGGTCGCCGTAGGCCATGGGGGCAACTGCTCTCCGGGACAGGAACCGATCACGATCAGCCGCTTTCGAGTCTGTGGCAAACCGTATTCGACGAGGGGAACGAGCTTCCTTTGAATAAGCAATTGGGTTAGTCGGTCTGAACATCCATACTAAAATGGAAATGCAGTTCATAAGACTTACCACCGAACGGAGTATCCAAGGCGCGTGAACCCCTGAATCAGGGAATTCAGATATTCTGTATGTGCAGCTTGCATCAGTCCGAACGTCTGCTCGAGGGTAAACAACCGTGGACGAATCTTTTCGATAACGTGCGTGCAGGCAAGGAGAACGGCCCTTGCCTCGTGATTCATGTTCCCATGAGCTGCATGTGGGTATGCAAGGCTCGAGAAGGGTTGGCAGGGCGGGGATAGATGAAGGATGTCGATCGAGTGAGAACGCCGGTCAATCTCGCGATTGTTGAGGATCCAGTCGGTTATATGCTGCTCAAACATGCGAGCACCTGGGAAGTTGCGCCGCCATGTTGCGCAAGCAACAGGCCAGTGGTCCACACCGAATACAAGCTGCCAGCAAGTCAGATAAGCTCGACGCACCCTTGCCTCAAGTTGGCGAAGACTTACCTTTAAGCCGGCCAAAACTGCGCCACGAGATGCACCTCCCGCACTACAGAAAGTGTCACCAAACGTGTATTGCTGGTCTTCCCTGGCCGTAGAGGGCTTATGAGAGCCTCCGCGGTGCGTTCTGCCCCGCCATTCTCGTTTGACCTCTTGATCAGACACGCGGAACGCCTCATCTGCCTCTGCCTGTGTCATCCTGAGGTGTGCTTTGGTGACATAAACTTTGTTGTTATCTTGCCGAGCGCGAGCATCCCGATACTCTACGCATAACGTCCAGCGACAAGTCAATGGTCCTTGTTCCTCTTGCTCCTTGGGCGTCCTTGTGAGCCACTGCGGGTCGCTGCCGTAGCGGCAATCTGGATATTTTGAGTTCGTCTTGTTGAGAGCCCGCACTTGCAAGATCTGCTGGGGGCTGATCTCAATCAGAGCCTGTGCTTCGTTGGGGCGCTTGTCATCGGAATCGATCTCGAGGACTTGGCTGACTTCGTTTTTCTGGAATTCTAAGCAGCCCTGCAGGTTGCGATTGCGCGTGTATGGAAGGCCGCGGATGATTACGCTGCCATCCGACCTGGAAACCCAGATGGATTTGACTTCCACAAATTGAGCCTATTCGAGAACAATTAGTAACATCAATGGCTAGCAGTGTCGTGTGGATACCACTTACCTCCCAGTTGCCGAAGGGCTCACGAAGCTCCACATAGGTGCCCGGCTTGAGGTCAATGTCTCCGAACTTGTACAATGATGTCTCTCGGTGGCTGAAAATGATCGAAGCATTTCTTAAAACCTGTCTGTACCGATAGCGACTCTGGGATTGCTCCAGGGCTCGCTGAGAAAGAACTTCTTCAGTGATTTCGATGATGTCGCAATTCTCTACACCCTGCTCGTCATGGCGGTCCACAGCCAAACCCTCACTGAAGCGAGATGCAACGCCCCTCTGAGCTTGCATTTCCGCCTGGCGCCGGAAGCTCTGCACTCGAGCATGAACATTTTGACCTGTGTTTCCAGATCCAGATGGGATAGTGGGTCGTCTGGCGGAGGCTTGTGGGCGAATCACGCCTCGTAGATGAATGTTCGGCTGCATCTCGACTGTGATAGAGCAGTTGAAGGGGAAGTAATGACTTCGGGGAAACAGAGATTTGTTACAAGGTCGAATGAGCAAGACGGATGCTTTCTGCAATACAGGAGCTCAGTGGGCAGGCGACGCCTAGCTCCTGCTGCTTAGAAACAGCTGAGCTTGGTGAAAGAGCTTTGGAAATTCGGTTTCGAAACGCTGCTAGGGTTGAGGAGGCCGTCTTCCAAGTGACCATCCCTAGTGAGCTCTTGCGTCAATAGTAAAACCAAAGAGGCATCAGTTGCGATATGGTACGAGTACAGGCTGCGCCGAGGTGGCGCAAGGGCGAAGGAGAAAATGGTGTGGGAAACGAGCGCAGGTAGGGAGACGAGTAGAGAAAAGCAGTCGGAGAGAAATTGCACACTGCTGGGCACGAAGGCAAGTTCTCCCTGCCCTAGCACTTGAAAAGCAGCCGTCAAGCTGAGGAGGAGAACTGCGATAGGTACTGGGTTTAGGAAAAGGGTGGGGGAGTGAGAGGTCAAGTTTCCAAGCTTTGAGGCTTGTGGGTGATTTCTTTTGAATGAAAATGTGTGCCGTTTCACTTGAGGTCAGATAAAATGACTTTCTTAGAAAGCAGCAGGCTGACACTTAAAGTACCGCCAGGACTGTCCCCAAGCAGTCTTTTCGTAACTGATGTGGTTACAAGCACAAAGGGAAGAACACTCCTGGTAACGTATTCTGCTCCTCACTGATTGCTGTCCTCCACGAATCAAATATAATTAAGCTCTAAGCCTTGTGGAAAGGTGTCCTTGACGGTTGACTGATACTTCAGTAACAAACCAGTCCTTTTTCTCAAAGCCTTTAATTCACTTATCCCAAGTCGTAACCCTAAACTGGAGACGTGCAAGACTGCTCCTTTAATCGATATTACTGAAGTGATGGAAAGCCCAGCAGACAGTAACCTGAAAAGCCCCAGCTTACAGCTAGACAATTCAAGTGCGTGTTGACAAGCATATCTTTCTGGCTCCCTTAGTAACTGTCTAAGCTTGTTCATCGGACGCCGCCGTCGTTCGAGTGCACGGTGTTGCTGAGCACGTAATTTTCAAGGTATTTGATATGGTCGATGGCTGTCCGCCATTGCTGCGGCGGCATGAACGAACATGCGACTAATTAGACAAGCCATTGCACTTTCTCCATCACCCGTCATTCCTCTGTGGAATAGGTTTCGATAGACATGGATTTTCTGAGCGTAACTCGTGCCTCTCTACAGCATTAAGCTTGAAGATGGCATACATATCTGAGTGAGCTTTCATAGCTACAATGAGCTTACTTGCCAAGATATAATAAGAAATTCGATACGTGATCTGCAGGCGATTCATTCGCAAAGAGTCCTAGACCACAGCTGGTGTCCATGGCTACCAGCGCGCACTAAGACATCTATGGCGCGACAGGAATGAGGCACCACCATACCAATGTCCCGAAGACGGAAATAACAACATGATGGGCCAGTGATTAATCAAAGTATCTCCTATTTCTGGATCCTGGTTGTTTTCCTCTTCACTTCGCCTGTTCCGATGTCAAAAAGTCCTCACCGGTAGAACCAGGGCCATCCACGATGCAGATCGACATCTACTGGACGACCCTCTTGGTCCTCCTCCCCACAGTCGTTATCCTCACGGGCCGCAGCCTCATACTCCGACCACTGGCGCGGATCCAATCGAGGTGGCAAAAGGTCGACACCGAGGAGAAGCCGCCCGAGTATGACTCGCTGCCGCAGGGCCCCGCCGATGAGGCGGACTCGGGAACCACCAATGGCGACGACCTGAGAAGGTTCCGGCGCGGCTTCCTCAGCATCTACCTCCTCGTCATGTCCTCTGAGTGGCTCTCCGGCCCGTACCTGTACGCCCTCCTCCGCGACGACAGGGGCCTCCCAGAGCCGGTGGTGATCGGGCTCTACGCCACCGCGTACACCTCGGCCGCAGTCTCCGCGCTGGGCGTGGGCTTCCTCGCGGACCGGTACGGGCGACGGAGGGCGTGCTTGGCGCAGTGTGTGATCCACTCGTGCGCGTGCCTGACGGTCGTGTTTGGAGGGAATTACCTCCCTGTGCTGTTCCTCGGCAGGGTGCTGGCGGGCACTGCGCTCACGCTGCTGTGGACTGTGTTCGAGAGCTGGATGGTGACCGAGTGGAACGCGAGGGGTCTCGACCGGAGCGGTGCGGAGGGAGGGCTCAGTGAGATGTTTGGTGTCATGACCACTACTAATTGCATGGCTGCCATTGTCGGTGGGCTCTTTGGGCATTGCATGGTTTCAGCGCTGGGATCGAAGATGTGGCCATTTTGGGCGGGGATCGTGAGTTCTGGTCCTGGATTGGGAAGGCAATGCCGAGCATAGCAGTGGACTGACTAGGCTGCTCTAGGTCTGCGAAGGTGTCGCGGCGGTGTTGATGCTAAAGCGATGGGTAAGCATCCACGATCTTGACGGGCAAGATAGAAACAGGTACTGACGGCCCGAGCAGAACGAGAACTTCGGCGTGAACCAGCAGCTCCGCGAGGACGACCACCTGCTTGCTGCGCCAGACGGCAGTGAAACCGGACGGCTTGGTGGTCAGTACCCGACGGGATCGTGTTCTCCATGCTTGAGCTAATGACAAAATCCAGATGGTCGCATATGGGCCTTGACCTTTGTAACGTGCTGCTTCGAGGGCACGGCGTACCTTGTGATCTTTCTGTGGCCGAGCGTCTTGCAGGGGGCACACGATGCGGCATCTCCTGAAGCCGACCCTGCCGAGATTCCTTACGGAGTCATTTTTGGGTCTTTCATGGCTGCGATGATCATCGGCGCAGTCTTTTTCAACGCGTCACTAAAGTCGATCAAGACTCCGGCGGCCCCAGTCTGGCTCCTCCTGAGCGCCATCGCCCTGGCCTGCCTCGGCCTGTTGCTGTTGTCGGTTGTCCAGGTCGAGGCTTCGCTCTATTTCGCCTTCCTAGTGTTCGAGGTCGCGAATGGTATATATGTGCCCAGCATGGCGTACATGCGCGGGCTGGTCGTGGACAACAAGAGCCGCGCCGGGATCTACGGTCTGATGAAGATCCCGCTCTTCATTTTCGTCATACTGGCTCTGGGGATCACAGCAGAGGGTGAGTCGTCGACAATGGCAAATAAATCACACACACGCTGACAGAAAAAATAGGCAAGGGTTTCCGGTGCTTCGTCTTCGCTTCCTCATCGATGTCTCTCCTCTGTGCGGCCATCGCCCTGCTGGTTGAGTTTCAGGGGAGCCTCCGTGACTCAGGTGGATCTAGCCATGTCTCCCAGGGAGTGATTGAGCGTGAAGATGCTTCTCGTGGCGATGGCGAGTCTAGAGAACAGGGAGTGAACATAGAAGGCGAAGAGGCTCTGGGAAAGAGTGTTAATGTCTCGCCATAGAACTGGGCAGGAAGGGTATAATTAAATTTGTTTGTCTTGGTATGATGTTGCCCAGAAACACCTCCTGGCTCCAGATTGGCCTATCGGTGGCCGTTTGCTATCTCTTCCTCTTCGTCCTCCCAATCCCCGTTCTTTTCAGCCTGCTCATTTGTCTTGGCCTCTGCATCGCCCTCGAGACCCTCGCTGTCGAAGCCGTCCTCATCATCCATGTAGTCGTAAGCGTCGCTTGGCAGATCGTCGAGGTCCATCTCGTCATCATCGTCTTCTGCCTCGCCATCCTTCTCACCCTTCTGGCCCCGCCTCGCTTTGCGTTTCTTCTCGACATTCTCCCGCTGCACCTGCCTGCGAGCCTCTTTTTCTTGTTTGCGCTTCTCCCACATTTTTTCGAGCTCTCGGACCTCCTCTTTCGATTTGTTGATATACTCGTGCCACATGACCTTTCCGCCGCAGAGCCCCTCCTCGACTTTGGTCAATCGCAACTTCATGCGCGGCCCCAGTTCGACAAGCTTGACCGCCCGCCGTTCCACCCTCTCATTGGTCTCGGCTGCCTCCTCCTCTTCCTCGTCCTCCTCGGCGGCGGCGGCGGCAGCAGCAGCGCGCCTTGCCGCGACCTTCTTCCGCTTGTCGGCTTCAAGAACCTCCACCTCGGCGTCTGTGTCGACCTCGCTACCGCTGGTGGCATCAGTTGTGTAGCCGTCGCCGTTCTCACCCCCTATCATGTAGTCTGCGATATCCTGCAGCTTGTTCAGATTTGGAAGCTTGCCCTTCCGGCTCTTGCTGTTCATTAACCTCTCCGCCGCGTTCAGCCTCTTGACAGCTTTGGAGACGCCTGTCACCTTGGTGGTGATCGCATAGTGTCGAAAGTTTAATATGTAAGAGCCGTCATCTTCCGGGGATCGTTCGCGATTGAGAAGGAGCACTCTGCGGATCGACTTCAAGGGCGCGACCTGGGGATTGATTGGTGGGAAGAGGCCGTGGAACACGCTTGTGACAAGCGTTTCGAGGTGTCGGGGTACCTTCTCAGAGCCTTTCCCAGGCTCACTGGTCAATGAGTTCATGACGAGCTATAGAAGAGTCAGCGGGTTCCCCCATCACCAACTTGACGGAGCAGAGCGTACCAATGGCGGACTGGTGTACTCCTTGCCACCACCCAAGGGATGTTTTTGTGCGCGCTTGACGTCTCTTGCCAGCGAGTACTTCTCGACTCGGAAGTTCAGTGTCGGACCTTGGGGCGTGGTCGCCAGACGCAGGTTGGTGTTTCCGGACGACGACCTCGAGAAGAGCAGCAGGTGAGTGACACCCAGAGGGCCGCACATTGTCACATAGTCTCGCAGCTTGTTGGCCTTCCTCTCCTTAAGTCGACTTGCCGTGCCAGGCTCCATCACCCTGCGCACGTCCGTGGCCAATTGGCTGATGCTCGAGCCAACCTCGCCCGCACCGATCCGGATGACCATGCTCTTTGGGTCGTTCTTGTCGATCTTCCCTGCTGAAACTGGGGCGCCATCTTTGGCATTGGGGTTTGCCGAAGCATGGGTTCTCTTCTTGGTTCTCTTTTTTGCCATTGTGGGTGGTGGGTGGTCTGTTGGTTGTTTGGCTGTTGTGTGAAGACAAAAGCAAGTATGTCTTGTGGCTTGGGGTTTATATGAGGCGGATGGCTTGCTACGCCCTGAGAGGGAAACTCGCAGTAGCTCGCTCCCAGAAAAATTTCAGGTGGGGCCACCGATAAGGCGGATAAAGCATCCCTGTAATCCGTAATCGCGAAAAAGACGGGCCCTCGTCCACTACCGACCCACAAAAAAGATCGAATCCCTAGATCTTTTGGATGGCCCGCCTCCCCCCCTCAACACTATCTACGCACCACACATACCACCCGACAAACCAGCCTCGTTTGCACTATCGTGCACTGCCACCAACTGCCTGTGCGAGATAGTCCCATTCCACGAGAATCTACTTAGAAAATCAGAATTCGGTACACTGGTCTTGCACCGCAATCATGTCGACCGTCCAGGCGGCCAAGCGACAGAAGATCTCCCACGCATCTCCTGGTCCGGCTTCTCCCTCGGCCGCATCCTCCTCGTCTTCCGATGGCTCGGATGTTGAGAACGAGGAAACGGGCCTTGCCGAAGATGCCCAGGTTACCAAGACCTTCAAGGACCTGGGCGTCGTCGACACCCTCGCCGAAGCATGCGCAACGCTGAAATACGAGCATCCCACACAAATCCAAGCCGAGTCAATCCCCGTCGCCCTCCAAGGCAAAGATATAGTCGGTCTCGCAGAGACGGGCTCCGGAAAGACTGCTGCATTCGCACTGCCGATCTTGCAAAAGCTACTCGACAACCCGCAACCTTTCTACTCCCTCGTTCTCGCCCCTACGCGAGAGCTGGCGTTCCAGATCGGCAAGACGTTCGAGGCTTTGGGTGCAATCATACGGTTAAGAGTGTGCACTATTGTTGGCGGCATGGAGTTCACACCGCAGCAGATTGCCCTGGGGAAGAAGCCACACATCATAGTCGCGACTCCTGGCCGAATCTTGGACCACATGGAGCGGACCAAGGGCTTCAACCTACGCAACCTGAAGTACTTGGTATTGGACGAGGCCGACAGGCTGCTGGAGCTCGAGTTCGGACCAGTAATCGAGGTAGGTTCAGGGTCAGTTCCTCTTTGCCGGGCAGTCTGCTGACTTTGCGACAGAAAATCCTCAAATTCCTGCCCCGCGAACGCAACACATTCCTCTTCAGTGCGACGATGAGCTCAAAGGTCGAGAGCTTGCAGCGTGCGTCCCTCCGCGACCCGGTCCGAATCAGCGTCAAAGATACCAAGTACCAGACGGTCAAGACCCTGATCACGAACTACGTCTTCATTCCTCACAAGCACAAGGATACCTACCTCATCTACCTGATGGCAGTTGAGTTCACGGGGCGATCGGCCATCATCTTCACACGCACTGTCAACGAGGCGCAACGACTTGCTATCCTGCTTCGCACACTAGGACTCGGAGCCATTCCCCTCCACGGGCAGCTGAGTCAGTCGAATCGACTGGGTGCCCTGAACAAGTTCAAGACGGGCAACAGGAACATGCTCGTGGCGACAGATGTTGCGGCGCGTGGTCTGGATATTCCAAACGTCGATATCGTGGTCAACTATGACTTGCCCGGTGACAGCAAGACGTACGTGCACAGGGTCGGCCGGACGGCCCGTGCGGGCAAGAGCGGCCGCGCTCTCAATCTAGTGACACAGGTGAGTCGCAGTTAGCCCATCTAACGCCTTGGATGCCCAATAATTATTGACACGTGCACAGTACGACGTCGAAGTGTTCCAGAGGATCGAATGGGCCCTCGGTGACAAGCAGGTCGAGTATCCTACTGAAAGAGAGGACGTGATGGTCTTTAAGGCTCGCGTCGAGGAAGCACAACGGCATGCCAGAAACGAGATGAAGAACCTTCACGCAGACCGAGACAGCGGCAGGAAGGGTGCCACGTTGAAGGGCCGCCACCGATCAGGCCCAAGCGCCCCAGGCGGAAAGGGTGGGAAGAGGCGTCGCGACGACATGGATGCCGAAGAGGGCTAATTGCCAATAGGGCTGTAGCCGGCCATCAGAAAAGCTTCGGCTCGATCAAGATTGCGCTGGTGTGTTGCCCATGGCTCCGATTCGCGGCTTTCGCAATGTTGGGAACGCTGCGTCGCTCAAAATTTGTCTGGTTTGCTTGAACAAGCCTGTTCCACCAAAGTGGAAGCAGCCTCGAAATTCCACCCTTGATGCCACGATGAACTCCGCCCCAACGTGAAAATGCTGCAGCCTGTGATTCCGTCTGCTCGCTGACAAGCGCTCACCCACTATTTACAATCCTCCAAGCAGTGCTCGGTCCACCCGCCGGTCAGCTCCCGTGCTGAGGTCCACTGCGGCACTCGATCTCGAGAGAAATCGGAGGGCAAAATTTCCTGCCACCGCTGCGCCGTACTTCCGCCTCCAACGTGAGGCCCACATGTCACCAACAGACTAGCCCGGCCTCGTGCATTGGACAAATGTCGAGGCCAGGAAATGATTTCAATCTCCACAAGCTGTTGGCTCCCCACCTACCTTAGCTCTGCCGCCATCCTACCCTCCACCACGAGGAACCCGGCATCTGAAATGCTTGGTAACATCACTAGCTGAACGACAGCTGGACCGGACTCAAAGCCAGCTTGCTGCGGCGCAGCCGCAGCTGTGTGCGTGGTGGTGCGCCGCTTTCCGTCAGCACTACCACATAGTGTTAGGTCCTCTGACCTGTGTCTGGTTGCCTTTCTGACTGTTGGCTATTTCTGGATCAGCCTCTCCCACTCCCGATATTAGCGATGGTCCGCTAGACTTATAAAGGAGTTAGCCATCGCTCCGGCGATGCTTGTATATTCTTGACATGGGTTTAAAATTCACGTCTACCCCTCAGAAAGTGCTGTGCTACCGTGCTTCGAGGACATACACACTCCTCTGCGACCCTAGCGCCAGCCACATATCCCACCAACCGTCACCATGGCCTTGACCTCCATCCTCCTCAAGGTCTCCATGGGCCTTCTCATGGTGGTCTCCATAATCGAGCTCTCTCTCGTCTCCGCCACCGTCGGCTTCCTCTCGCAACGCGCAAAGGGGACGTTCGACGTCGTGTCCGGCGACTCGACCTTTCCCGTCTCGGGCGAACCCACAAACCTCATCGTCGACCAGGGGCACACCAGCAACGGCGCCTCGGGGACGGCCTTCATCATTATCGGCTGCTGCGGGTTCCTCGCCCTCTGGCTGCGCAGCCGCCCCGGCTACCACACCAAGTCCTTCGCCGGCCTCTTTAGCCGCGGGTGGTATAGGCTGTGGCTCGGACTCAATGTCCCCGCGCTGTTGTTGACGCTCGGCGCGCTGGCCTTTACTTTTGCCGTGGCGAATGCCCACGATGGGCAGAGGATCGATCTCTCGGTGGCGGAGGGGCTGAACGGAGAGCCTTACTCGTCGGAGACGTGGACGCCGCAGAACTGGTTTGATGCGTTGTTGAAGCTGGACCTTGCGAGCCATACGGACAGGAATGACATCCAGCGGATTTACAGAGTCGCTAGGGGATGGCAGTACAACTTGATCCCCTTCTTTGTTGTACAGCTTGCGCAGACGGTGCTGGCTTTGTTGGAGGCGTCGAGGAAGAGGAAGGCAGACAGACAGTACGGCTACGGCGGTGTCAAGACTGAAGTTGGATATGGCGGTAATTGAAAGAGAACGGATGATCTCGGAGTCCAGGCATAGCTAATTGTATGGACTATTTGTATTCTTTGAGTTCCTCTACTAAGCTGGAACGGCAATGAGTGTCCTATAAGGACAAGGAACAATGTGTCTTATCGACGATAACAGTAAGATTTGCTATGCAAGGCTTTAAGCAGTGACTTTCCAATCTACTTCTGCAAACCAGTGCTCTGTTAGATGCCACTACTTTGCACTATAAGTCTTAGTGTTAAGCCGTGCCTAGTCTCCGCCGCTATTCGCGCCGGCGCTGTTGACAAGCTCTTAACCTTGAAATGGACCGGCCCGTTAAGGTTGAAGCTATCGCAAGACACGAGCTAGTCAGATGCCGTTAAGCACCGTTAAAGTGCCTTTGCTATGTGACTCAGGCCTTTAACTTGCCCGAAATGGACTATAAAAGCCGCCCTGTTCTAGAAGGATCCGGATCAGTTCTATACAAACTTGTCCCTTAAGATCATTTAAAAAACAATTATTTAGCCTGTCACAATTACTACCACAATACAAGTCGACCCAGTACACATATCTAAGACCTAAGTAAGTTAACTACAAGATATATATTCTAACAGCCTTGTCAGAAACAGCCACAAAAATAGACTTTAACTACAACAAGCAAGTCTACCGTAAGGCAAGGGCAGCTCTTGTATTAAAGTACCCCAACGAGAACTAATTAACAATGTCGACAAGAATAGGCGTGTTTATCAGTACACTGAGAACCCACGAGATCTATTCTGAACAGATCGAGGAGCTTCTGGCTATCAAATCAAGGATTAATAACAAAAAGCCAATCAAGAAAAAGGAGTGGAACAATATAAGCAGATGGCTTGACAAGGTCATAACTAATTGTATTGGTCCCTCTTTTGCCATACTTATCTTGTGTAGCAGAACATAAAGTTGTTGGCCACCAATTTCATTTGCGCCGTGAATCAATGTCGATGTGTCGGTGCCCAACTCAGTTTGATCAGCGATCTGGATACAGAGCCTCAAGCCTCATGCCAAGGGACACAAAGACAATATAGTGTCACCTACTGCAGCTGGAAGGTCTTATTAACCACGGCATGCGGTCATGCTGAATATGAGACAACATGCCGGCCTCATTACTGGTTATCCATCAAGAAGACGCCACCCCAAAACTTTCTGCGTTCGACATGCAGCTGAACTCTACATAATGGCCGAGCATCGAAGTCAAATTGTTTGGTTCTAATATTGTGTAAAGACATATTACACTCACGTATGTACATTGTTTAAATACACAGTCTGGGACCTGCCCTTTCGATGATGGACCAACTGCCGTCTAAGCAGGCGGGATGATAGCGTTGGCCATCGGTATCCGTCCGACGCTGCCGCCGGCGACCTCCTTGCCCGGGGTGCTGACCGCTGCTGTTTTCGCGGCTGTCTTGTAAGCATCGAGATCACCGGGCTTTCTGGAAGACAAATAATGTCAGATAAAAGTTATATGTCATCGACGGGCGAAGACAGGCTTGTTCCGTTGCTCACCCGTTGACAACCATGACCTGTCCGAGTTGACAATGTGGTCCCTGTGCGCAATAGAGGTACATTGGCTCCGTGTTCTGCACCATAACGTCGAAAGCGCCGACTGTATCCGACCCGTTGAGCATCGCTCCCGGAATGAATCCTGAGTGCAGTGCTCCAGCAACCGTGTCCTGCAATGGGGAGCAGGGGCTCGCCGGTCCAGCAGCTTGCGTGACGGTGTGGTTCGTGAGAAAGAATTGGAATTGTAGAACGTCGCCGGGGTTTGCTTTCACGTCATTCGGGGTGAATATCAGAGAGGTGTTGACGCTCATGGATCCGACGGCAATGGGGATGAGCTTCGGCTGCATTGGAGCTTCTGTATGGGAAGTCAGCAATGAGATATTTGCCACGATCTAGGCGCACGATTCCATGAAAGCATTACTTACGCCTCGGTACCGTGGCTGCTGCCGACCGAGCGGCGAGGATTGCAAGGCTGAGGAAGCTGTAGGCCAACATAGCTGCTACGGAAGGCTTGTTTCTACCGAATAAATGAGCACTCTGACGAGGTGGTTGTTCGCAAAATACTGCTCGCCTAAGAGACAGGTCACCGAGGGTGCAGCCCGTACACTTATAAAGTCATCTTTGAGCGCGCTGCTTGATGTTTCATGGGCTATCACCGAGATTTGTGCGGTGACGTACAAGTTGGGCAGTTTTCATCGGACCTACTGTTGATTCCCCCGACCCGAGAAGCCGGAAATATCCATGCTACCTATCACACGGGCTCGCGTGCATCAAAGAATATTATAAATACATGCCTCGGGGGAACTTGAAGCCACCCCGGCAGGAAAGATTTTCGAAACTGAAGAAACACACTCGTATTTGGATCCGTAGGTCCCTTCGGCGCATCGAGCCTGGACATCTGGAGCGGGGCTGTGGGCATCGAAGCCATCATCAGGTCACGCATCGAGGCATCGATACGTGGACCACATGAAATCCGACATTTTATTACTTGAATTGGAAAATTTACACCGTCGGACAACCGAGAGAAAGCCCAACTGTGTGGCTGCTGTGTCGCGGGACTGAATCGTCTGATGTATTCTGTTTCGAGTCAAGGTTCGAGTATCTGCAGCGGACGTCCCCCAGCTTGCATCCGATCACCATCTTAGGTGTCGTCCTCAAGCAACCTGTCAAGCATTACCAAGCAATGTTTTCTCGTGACGAGATGACGGAAACCCTCGGTTCGTGTTTCGGGAAACCTGGAGACAAGCCATGCTACCTTCCAAAATTAACACACGCACATACTGGCATGAAAAATGGAGTTTTCCATGGTGACCAGGTGCATGAGCAGATTTTAGCTCTGCCAAAATCTTTTTTGCTTCTCAATTTCTAGAATGAAGAGCTGTCACTGCAATCAAATTTAATGCTCATTGCTCTTTATACCTTAACGTAGAAACATAAAATTACAGGTTTCAGACATGATGAGCAGACAATATCTTTGGATTGGGCAAGTCCAAGTAGAATCAAGGAGGCGCAGTTGAGCTCACAGTCTCGAAAAAGAAAATGAGAAGGTAAAAAGGCATCGCCAATCACTGACCAAGTAAATCGATTCTAGAGCAAGGCTGCCCAGGCGGGTTTACCAATGGGCAACTTCAACTATGGTCCAGCATTCCCCTCCTTTGGAAGCTAGCCTTGTAGCAAGTCTGAGTAGAATACAGGATGGAAGAGCATCTTCCACATCCATTTCTAGGTAGTGGCCCAGACTTGATTAGAGTCTTCAGGACATGATGAACTAGATAAAGGGATCCTTCATTTAGGCCCCAGGTTGTGCTATAGAAGCTCTACAACAGTGATTATAACCAATCTTTTTTGAGACTGGTAGATTTGCTGTGAAGATTCGATGATGTTGTTTGCAGGACTATTTGTTGTTCAATATTCACACGAACATGGAGGGGAACTGGACAACCAGTACGAATGAGGACCAGCCTTACCAGACTTGCCTCTCTCGCGGGTTTGAAAGTGAAGGGCATCTATTGTTTTCTTCATACTTTGTGACATTTTCGGTGCTTGCCCGCATGGGGCCCTCTGGATTTCATTGCGGACAAGCCCTTGTCTCCAAATTCAATTGCGGTCAAGCGTCACACGTCAGTTCATTTTTGCTCACACCCTCGTCAAATTGATCGTCAGACACTGGAAAGCTCAAACGCGCAGTATTCGTCTTGTGGCCAAGAGACCTACTCGGGCTGATGTGTCTCACTTCCAAATTCGTTGCGCGAAGAGATCGCCGTTCACCAGTTGCACAAGGCGGGTGAACGAGCACGACTACCAAAGTCTCTACTCAGCTCGACTTCACTCGAGGAAGTCGGGCTACCTGTCAGTGAACGTATCAATGGGACCTCTTTCATCCTCGAACCCAGTCTTCCTGGTTTGGTGGGTCACAACCTTCTTCAGATCCCAAGCTTGTCCACTACTCCTCAGTGCCCCAAACACATCTGCCTACCTGACCACACCTTCCCTCATTCCAACCACACGAGAGCAATCATCAGCATGGGCATAAAGAAACACCCTCGACCGAGTGCTGCCCTCAAAGACTCGAACAAGCGCTCCAGCCTCCGTAACAGACCCAACATCGGCCGACAGGTCAACAAGCCCTGCATCATCAACAAGAAACAGGAAGGAATGCTGCCTCTCTACAAGAGGGCCAGAGCTCCCAGAAACGAGCATCTCCTGAAGCTTTTCGATCGTAGAGGTATGAGCTACGGGCGTTACATCATCCTTCGTACTGCCCGCAACGACTACCAGCTCCGTCGGGAGTTCTACAAACTTGGAATTCGGAGCAGGCGCGGAGCGGAGGACGCCCTCCTGGAGCTGCTTTTCCAATGCCGCAATCTGAGGGACTGGGAGTCTGGTGGCGATAACTTGGTCGACGTCTTCCGCCTCATCAAAGGAAGGATCGAGTGGGCTTCCAACTGCTCCGTCGATCTCATCATGCAGCTTTTCTTCGCTCTGCTCCGAGCCCGCCTGGGATGCCCGGCCAGATCGCGCAAGAATGCCTGCAAAGTTGCCCTGCGTGTCGACAAAGTGATCCGGGTGAGTACCACCAAAAAATTGTATTGGCGTTCACGGGTGCTCGCTCAACCTCTTTCCTGTCCAGTGGAGCCTATCGAATCAAGACATCATCCATCTTCAAAGACAGGGTGTGGGCAATTGACCCATACAACCATTTCATGGCTCTTCCATCGTTCATGGTCTCAGCGCTAACTTGTGGTTCTGCAGTACATCAATGGAGTTGACCATCTCCTTGCCGAATACGACATCTACAAGAACCTGGTGCTACCTATCCACCACGCCATTCGAAATTTGCCCAGGGAAGCCAAGACACCTCCCTCGGTCATACCTGGTGCCGTCTTCCTACAAGGAATCAGCCGCAGCAACAAGTAGATTCCTCGCCATTTCTGTTTTGCCACCTGTGAAGACCTCACGCCAACCAAGCGACGTCAGCCGGAACGGATACGGTGGTCGAGGTCAACTGGTAGTCTTGGCAAGGTCAGCAGTTGCCCAACGCAGTTCTGCTACGCCGGAATGATTTTGAAGAATATGCTATTTCCAAGGCGATCTAGCACTCGTGGCAGGTGCCTCCTCGGACCTGCTTCGGTCTGGAGGACGACAGGAGCTCTCCAAAGGAACATTGCATCATCTGAACAGGGATGCTGCTGTTGCCTGTATTTGGGTCATGAACTGCGTCTTTTATTTTCGAAGCAGAGTTCGCTGGGATGAGATCATGGTGATCGAGCCGCCGATTATTATTTTTTGGGAAAGTGGGAAAGAGAAGCAGATTGATTCCTGAGGTCAAAATGGGGCCCAATAGCACATGTTCAAGAATGAGGCAGGAATTGCCGATCAAACTGGATGAAGAGCTTTGGTCTGTTACCACGCAAATGCAGTTGATTCAATTCAAACTGCCAATAAGGAACCGTTCGATTTCTCTTGTGTTGATGTGGAGTGAAACAGGAATTCCTGCTGCACATCGCGGTTCTTATTTGCCGCCGGGGCTAATCTGCCTGCGTCTCTAGATGAAATCTAAATTCATTGGCTGGTGGAACCGGGACTTTGATGCCTGACAGGAGCCAAGCGCCCCGTCCTACCCTTGGTACATCAAATGACCACGAGATGTAGGTTTTGACATATTAAAGCGGGGTGTTTGCCGTGTCTTTGGCCGCATTCTTCTATACTCCAAGTTGATCACCGAGCGGAATACCCATTTGGTAGGTTCTCATTGATACGGGGTAGCATTGCATTCGGACAACACACCACCACATCGCCCAGGCATTGTGCGATCATCCAGCCACTGAAGTGGATGCAAGGGATGATGCCAATTGCTGACACAGCAAAGATGCCTGGATGTTCTTATATGATAACGGAACCCGTTGAGTTCTTCAAGCCTCTGGATTCAGATAGATCAATCGAACATGTGCTGTACAGAAACCTCAGCAGTCATCAAGTATCAACAACGATTGTTCCCATATCGGACTTGAAAGGCCCTGTCTTCGCCGAATAAGACAGCTAGCCAACAATGGATCAGATTGATCTTGAAACAGTCGCATTCCGGTCCCTCCTGGCTCTCGGGACGTCCATACTCCTGTGGTTTGTGATTTCAACAGTGGTCGCTTGGTATCGACTACGCCACATCCCAGGGCCGTGGCTTGCATCCGTGTCCAACATATGGATAATCAGAGCCGCAACCAGTGAAAAACTGAATGTGGTGTTCGAAGAAGCTGGAAAGACCTATGGGCCACTCGTGAGAATCGGGCCGAACCAGATCCTGACGTCTGATACCGACCTTTTGCGAAAGACTGGGTCTGTGCGAGGCACTTACAGCAGAAGCCGGTGGTATATCGCCTTCAGATGTAAGTGATATTTCATTGCTTATATTTCTTTTTGTAACATGATGACCCCTCAAAGGTTCCTCACAGACACCTTTGGATACCGTTCTAGCTTAAAGCATAGTTATACTCCAGAGTGAATAGGTAGCTCAGGAGGTTGAAGAACCCGCGACGGAGGCACAGAGGCATACCTCGGGCCCAGTTCATATGTCGAATGCACTTCTTGTAGATTCATTGACAGGAATTTATTCCAGGGCAACCGTACGTGGACAGCGTTTTCAGCATGCAAGACTATGTTAGCCATGACAAGCGAAAGGCGCAGATCTCCACCGCCTACAACATCACCGGACGGGAGGTCGACCTCATTGAGCCAAGCATCGACGAGCAGATCCTGGTGATGCTGGACGCACTGCGGACGAAATACGTGCCCAAGCGCGACAGACCCAGTCCGCCATTGCTCGACTTCTCCGATTTCTCATCTTTTCTAACCATGGATATCATCACTCGGGCTGCCTATGGAGAGGAGTTTGGGCACCTGAGGAGCGATTCAGACGTCACTGGCTTCCTGACCCAGCTGCGAGAACATTGGCCCATGGTATCATTAGTAAACGAAACTCCATTCCTTCGCAGTCTCTTCTACTCGAAGACATGGCTCAGACTTTTCGGGCCCAACATCGCAGACCCGGCCGGGATCGGAAAGCTCATGTCGTAAGTTTGCTGCTGGCTACAGATCTTGACCATTACTGATGCTTTGTCGCAGAGGAGTCGTGAGGATCACCCATCAACGGTACGCTAAACCAGAGACTCAGCTACGGAATGACATGCTGGTGAGTGGCTGGCAGCGTCTCCATTCGCATGGGTCTGGACTGACCGAGTCCCACAGGGGTCATGGATACACCATGGACTTACTCAGCAAGAGAGCGAGGCTGAAGGGATGTTGTCTCTGATCGCTGGCTCCGAGACCACTGCCTCAGTCATGCGGATCACATTGCTTTCTCTGATTTCAAGTCCCCCAGTCTATAACAAATTGAAAGACGCCGTGAGAGAAGCACTCAAGAGTGGTACCATCACCGAGCCAATCTCCTACGCCACTGCGAAAGAGATACCTTATCTGAGAGTTAGTCCCCAAATTGATAGCATGGTTTATGACCAGCGCGGAAGATTTAAATCTCTAACCGAGAAACAACAGGCTGTGGTGTACGAAGGCATGCGCATGCGACCAGGTGCCACTGGCACGTTCTCCAAAGTGGTCCCACCCCAGGGCGAAGTGGTACAAGGAAAGTTTATACCCGGGGGCACTGTCATCGCAATGAATGTGCCTGCAATTCTCCGGTCTACAGAGACTTTTGGCTCTGATGCACACTTATTCCGGCCCGAGCGGTGGCTCGAGGCATCGGAAGCCAGGCTGGACGAGATGGAGCGCCAGCTCGACATGATGTTTGGTTCCGGGAGATGGATGTGCGCTGGCAAGCCCATTGCGCTCATGGAACTGTTCAAGACCTTCTTCGAGGTAAGTCTTGAGTATCTCCACATCTCTGACCATGGGACTCTGTCTCATCTTTTACGATGATTCGATGGCTGATTCTTGCGTCCTTCTGCAGTTGTTCCGACACTTCGACTTCATGATTGCGTACCCGGACAAGCCCTGGAATTCGAAGTGCTACAACGTCTTTGTCGAGAGCAACATGTGGGTTCAGGTGGCAGAGGCAGCTTAGCCAAGAATGCCCGCTGGTCAGAGTCGGCCACCGCTTCGCTCCTTACATTGCCCCTGATTTTACTGGACTGAACACGAATAAATGGGAACATATTTCTTGCTTGTTACAACGACGTTTGTTGCAAGGCCAGAGCTGCCTCCATATTTCAAACGTGCTGAAGAGCGTGACGAGGGTATATTTGTTCTGTACATTATTGCTATATCTTGTTGTGCGGCGCTCTGACGAGTATTTCCACCAAATTACACATAAATTCTCGATTCGATTCAATCCGTTACGCTGCCTCGCAAGGAACAGTGATGATATCGCCAGGGAAGATGATGTCTTTGTTCGCGATGCCACTGGCAGTGGCAAGGGTGTCGGCATCGCTGCCAAAGTCTGCGGCGACTATACCATTCACGTCAGTCACGCCTCCTTCCAGGACCAAGATCTGCATCACTCACTGTCGTTCAGAGTATCGCCGGACTCGACTCGGTACCATCCAGAACCGGCATTGTTGGGGTCAGGTGCGCATCCCCTCTTTGCGAACGCAGTGGCCGCAAGGGCGAGAACGGAGAGGGTGATGAAAGAACGCATTTTGATTGATGATTGTGTTGTGGGTGTATTATTATGTGTATTATTTTGACGAAAGGCGGATGAGATCAACAGGTCTGGTGTGAAACGTGCTGGAGATCAAAGACTTTAAGTACTGATTCATTTTCAGGCGACAAGCATATCATGACCCGGGGTAAATGCGTTGCCCTGGTATTTTGATGATATGGATGTCTTGGCCGTTTGTCCCTGCGGCATGCTTCTCTACTCTCCATGCGCAAATGCATCCACTCTTGACTGGTTCTTCCAATCGGGACGAAGTCTGCGAGTGGTCGACTGACTCGAAATGCCCTCTAGCTCAATGTCATGGGGAGTAGCGAGTGGTAATTAAGCTTAAAGGAAATGAAATCGGGCTGAGGGCATCGTTCAACAGCCTTGCAGCTGAGCTTGGCATCGCAAAGGATGCGACGATACTGCCTGCACCCTGAATATGTGAGATTCTTAGCCCTTATTTGCTCCCAATACTACCGTTTCTATTCAAAGAATTGTCTTGCATTTGGTTGACCTAGAATCTTACCAAGATTCGAATGTGTTACAATCTGCGGCAGATCCGGCATATATTGGGAAATAGATTACTCGCGCGCTTCATGGTGAACCCGATCACTCTACCTCACACGGTATCTATTCTGTCCGGTGGGGTACAAATGGAGTTTGTGTGGGGCCTTCTTGCTGAAGGCAGCTAGTCCTTTCATCCGATGAATCGTGCAAATGAGATACTGTGCATGAACGTCGGCATTGCCCGCACCTGTTTTAAACTAAAGTCTTGGTATTACCTCTCCAGTGGTCTGACACATTGTGCCATGCCTTCTGGTAAAAGCCTCTTGGGCCATCAATAGCTTCAAACGCTACGCTTCCGTTGGTTACAGTAGACAAACCAACAAATGAAGGACTTCTCGTTGCTCATACTCCCTTCATCGTCGGAAGTCATTGATATCTAATTAATGATTCTTGTGAATCAACTTTGGTTGGCCGATCGAGGCACTCACCAAAGACCACGATCTCGAGACATAATCCGGTCTCGCTCATCATGCATGTGAATTCACAAGCAGATCTAGTGTGACCAATCTTCAAGTAGAACATATTTGATGGGACTGGCACGCCTTAACGAGCCTGCTCTGGCCAGGAATGGATACCTGTGGATGGTCTGAGGATATCTAGCAGCTATCGCATGGATGCAGCTCACGCAATGCCACGCGCTTCAATCAGCGACTTGTCGCACGATCGGCACAGTCTCAACCTTTGAGAGCGGGTTTAGTTGCCTGAAACCCCTTGATTGATACTACTTATGAAGTGAGGCTGGAGAGACCATTCTCCAGAAGAAGAAAAAAGAGGGAAAGAAAGACTGGTATGTAGTGCAGAGCATATTCCGCTCTAAATTGAGAAGAAGCTGGTTGATTTCCCTGATCCGCAATACACTTGTGGCCCGAGACCTCTTCGGCATCTGGGACTGGGATGTCAGGATGCCACCCAGCCGATTGATTGATGGGCGGATGGGGCGACGTTGCCAGGGTTAGGGGAGTTGATGCTGAGCAAGCCAAGGGCAGAAAGGGCAGGAAGAGGTAGGATCGGGCATGTGGGTCCTTTCAAGGTGATGATTGGGCTTGGCCGAAGAGCGAGGGAGCAAGGAACGATCGGTCCTCGTGGCAGCGATTCGGTCGAGTCGAGTCGAGTCGGGCCGTCGCGTCTGCACGACTGACCTTGATTTTGTCTGTAGAACTGGGCAATGTTCGAGTCTTAAACTAGATCTTAACTGATCATCTCACTCGCTCTCACTCCACAACCCCCCTTTCCTGCTCAGGCAGCACATTGCTGTCACTCGCTTTGTTCCATCTTTTGGCCAAGCTTGAACTGGGAGCAAGCCGCCCCCGGGAAGCGGAGATTGCCACGGGGTCAGACTCGGACTGCTCGGCCTTGACTGAGAAATCTCGCATCGGACATTAACACACCACACCCAGCATTGGCCAGGTCTGACGTGACGCCCCGATGTTCCGGTCCCCGATTCAAGGCGCTGCACGATAACACCAATCTGTCACGTCCAAATCCTGGCCCGCCTTGTTGTCTCCTGACATTGAAGACATGAGTTCGACCCGCGCCGCCATCTCCAACGCGCCATGGTAGTCGTCGATGGCGCTGCTGGTGCACCTGACGCTCAAAGCACCAGCGAGAAGGACCCAAGCCAAAGGCCCCAGCTCTCACACCGCTCTGTGCAGCCACCAGATCCAGCTGCACAACGCCAACAGGCGCGGTCGTCGCCCACACCCTCGCAGCGAGCGAAGCACTTGATCCGCCGGTGCTACCACAGCCTCATCGTTGAGACTCTCCTCCGCCAGAAGCCCCTGGCCCCGTCTGCAAATGGCCGCGTGGTTCCACTTGACCCGAGCCGCTCGGCTCAGCTTGTAGACGAGCGCCGCGGTCATGCCTTCATCTCGAATATCATCCGCACATCCCGCTACAACATCTTCAACTTCTTCCCCAAGCAGCTTTTCTTCCAGTTCAGCCGCCTGGGCAACTTCTACTTCCTCTGCGTGGGAATTCCTCAGACCATCCCGGGAATAAGCACCACCGGAAACGTTACCACCATCCTGCCGCTTCTCTTTTTCGTGCTGCTCACCATCGCCAAAGAGGGATACGATGACTACAAAAGGCACCGACTCGACAACGTCGAGAATGCCCAGCCCGCTACTGCCCTGCGACGTGCAGACGAGAAGTCGGTGGCCGACGCGCTTCAAGGCTGGTCATGGGTAAAGTCGGCTTCTTGGTTCAAGCGGGCTAAGCAGCCGGACCTTCCTGCTTCCAGCGCTTCAGAAGTCGTCGACGGGTTTCAATGGACGAAGACCGCATGGAGTCAGCTCAGGGTGGGCGACGTCGTCAAGCTCTCCCGAGACGACGAGGTCCCGGCTGACATTGTCCTTCTCTACGCTGACGGCGAGAATGGGCTGGCATATGTCGAGACGATGGCATTGGACGGTGAGACCAATCTTAAAAGCAAACAAGTTTTGCCCGAGTTTGAAGGCTGCGAAACGATCCGGGGTATACTGGAATGCGAAGCCAGACTTATCGTCGAGGACCCCAATGCCGACCTCTACAACTTCAATGGGAGGGTGGAGATCAACGGGAAGACAGTACCTCTGACCCTGAATGAGGTTATCTACCGTGGGACCGTTCTTCGGAACACACAATGTGCCCTTGGCCTCATCATCAACACAGGCGAGGAATCTAAGATACGGATGAACGCCAACCGGCACCCCAAGGCAAAAAAGCCCGCGCTCGAAGCCGTCTACAACCGGGTCGTCCTCAGCTTGGTTTTCTACGTCATCTGCCTGACCATGGGTTGCTCCATTGGTTATCTGCTGTGGCAACGGAGCAGTGAGGGATCTGCCTGGTATGTCAATGGGCAACGAGTGGCGGCCGAGGAAATCATCATTGGATATGCTATAATGTTCAACAATGTCATTCCACTGGCGCTGTACGTGAGCCTTGAAATCGTCAAGATTGGACAGATGCTCATGCTGAACGGCGATATGGGCATGTACGATGCTGTTTCGGATACGCCCGCAAGATGCAACACGAATACGATCTTGGAGAACCTGGGTCAGGTTGGGTACATCTTTTCCGACAAGACCGGCACGTTGACCGAGAACGTGATGAAATTCAGAAAAATGACAATCGCTGGTACGGCCTGGCTGCATGAGATGGACCTACGCCAAGAGCGATCTGTCGGCCACGGTGCGGGTGATGATCAAGGCAGGAAATCGATGCATGCACAATCCGGCAATATCCGCCCCGATGTTGCTCAGTCTGTGGTGGAACCAGACAAAATTGAGGAAGGTGATGCGTCTCCGACGACCAGTCCCCGCTCATCGTCACAGTGGCAATCGTCTGCGCGGCATAGCGCGGTGCAGCCCAATGTTACAACGGATGAACTGCTCGAATTTATTCGCGCCAGGCCGAACTCTTCGTTTGCCAGAAAAGCCACGCAGTACATTCTTGCCATGGCTCTTTGCCACAGCTGTCTTCCTGAGTTCAGGGAAGGTGGAATCGAGTACCAAGCCTCCTCGCCAGATGAGCTGGCGCTTGTCCAAGCGGCTCAGCAACTGGGCTATACGGTTGTGCAACGTTCCTCACAGCAAATCACTCTGAAGGTATCCAGCGGTGGCTCAGAGGCTACGCGGGTATACGAGATACTCGATGTTATCGAGTTCAGCAGCAAAAGGAAGAGAATGTCTATTGTTCTCCGGTGCCCTGATGGCAGGATATGGCTGGTATCCAAAGGCGCTGATTCGGTGATTCTGCCACGTTTGAAGACGGCCCAGGTTGCTCTACAGAAAGCACATGAGGTTCGACAAAGTGCAGAAATGGAGCGTGCGCTGCAGAGGAAGAGCCTGCAACAAGAGCCTCGAAATTCTTTTGGCGGCCGCCCCAGCTTGACCATCCGACGGAGCATCGGTGTTAATCGACAGCCTAACGCAGGCTCGTCTAGCCTACGTCCGCCATTATACGGTAGGAGCAAGTCTTTCGAGGTCAGCAATGTGTACAGAAGCTCAACCGACCGTTCTCGTCCGTTACTCAACAGGGGCGTGTCTCTGGACGTCTCGTCTTCCTTGATACTCCGCTCACGATCCGCCGCTGGTCGTCAACAAGACAAGTTCGCCTTCCTGGACGATCCATCCCTTAGCGACGAAGCGACGGTCTTCACGCGGTCCTTCGAGCTCCTTGACGATTTTGCAGCCGAGGGCCTGCGGACCCTCCTCTACGCTCACAAATACATCACCGAAGCGGACTATAAAGCTTGGAAAGAGGTATTCCACGCGGCGGAGACGAGTCTGATCGACAGACAGACCCGCATTGAAGATGCCGGGGACCTTATTGAGCAGAACCTGGACCTCGTCGGCGCGTCTGCCATCGAAGACAAGCTTCAAAAGGGCGTTCCTGAGACGATTGACAAGCTGCGACGGGCTAACATCAAGATCTGGATGTTGACTGGCGACAAACGTGAGACTGCCATCAACATAGCACATTCGGCACGAATATGCCTGCCAGAGTCCGAGGTATATATATTGGATGAGACACAAGGTGATCTTGAGGCACAGATGATGGAAATAATGGAGGACCTCGGCATTACCGGCAACATCCCTACGACCACAACACGCCAACACACCGTCGTCGTGATAGATGGCCACACTCTTGGCTGCATCGAAACCCCAACCGACTCTAGCAATACAAGGCTGAAAGACCTTCTCTTCGCCCTGATCCCACACATCGATAGCGTTATCTGCTGCCGAGCCTCTCCCGCCCAAAAGGCCTTCATTGTGCGAGCGACTCGTAAGACCATCTCGTCTAAACGCCCCGTCACATCGCCGACTCTGACCCTCGCTATTGGGGACGGTGCAAATGATCTCGCCATGATATCTGAGGCCCACGTGGGTATCGGGATCTCGGGTCACGAAGGCCTCCAGGCTGCGCGAGTGGCAGACTACGCCATCGCTCAGTTCCGCTTCCTCCAACGCCTCCTTCTCGTTCACGGTAGATGGAACTACGTGCGGACGGCGAAGTTTGTGTTGTGGACGTTCTGGAAGGAGATGTTCTTCTACATGCCCCAGGAGATCTTCACGCGATATACCGGGTTCACCGGGACGTCGCTCTATGAGAGCTGGAGCTTGACGGTGCTCAATGTGCTCTTCACCAGTCTGGCCACGATTGCGCCGGGAGTCTGGGAGCAGGACCTGAGCCAGGAGACCTTGCTTGCTGTGCCAGAGCTTTACGTATATGGCCAGCGCGGGGAGGCACTCAACCTGTCGCGGTACCTCGGCTGGATGATTGGTGCTGCGGTCGAGGGAATCCTTACATTTTATGGTTGCTGGGCGGGTTACGGCTACTTTGGCCAGGCCGGGGGCTTCAGGGATCAGGGGCTGTTCGCGTTGGGTGATCTCGTGTTTACTGTGTGCATTGTGTGGACGAACTGGAAGTTGTTGTGAGTACCGTCACACTCTCTGTCCCCTCCCCTTCTTAGGCAGGGGAAAGGGACAAATTGACTGACATTTGGCAGGATCGTCGAAACGCATTCCAAATCATTTCTCGTTCTCGGCTCCTTCTTTATTACCGTCGCCGGCTGGTGGCTCTGGCAGGTCTTCCTCGCTGGAGTTTATGCGCTTAAACCGTCGCCTTATAACGTCCGTGGTGGCTTCTTTAGCACATTCGGCAAGGACCCAGGATGGTGGATCACCCTCATCCTCGTCCTGATGGTCCTCTTTGTCCTGGAACTGGGCTTCAAGATGGCGAAGCGGACACTGACTATCATGGGCCTGTGGCGATGGGGCCGAGGATGGTGGAAGCGGCTCAGGAGATGGAAGAAAGTCCGCAAAGAAGACTGGATGGAGGGCAACTTGGAGGACTGGGACCTCGGCCTGTGGCAGGAAATGGAAAAGGACCCCCTTGTGAGGAAGCGGCTGAGAGATATGCTGCGGGCCGAGGACAGTGGCGATGGAACTCTTGACGTCCATGAAGAGGTGATCGATATTGAGGTGAGTGAGTTTGAGGTGGACGAAGAACGTCGTGCATAAGGAAGGGCGGCTTGGCATATTCTGGCATTATTGATACCCAAGGAGAAGGTGATGGTTGTTTGATTTTGCATACAAGCTCCTGTCTTTATCTCGTCAGCATTTACAGGCGACAGACATATTCTAGAATAATAATTCGCATTGCAGCCTAAAGGTGAAGATACCAGGGCTTCCCAACCAAAGATGTGTTCTGTTTATTACTGAAAGGAGGGGGAAAGGTGGCGTGTCATGGAGGTGGGTAGACGTCCCCAGGGTTAGGGCTCCAACCGACAGCGCGTAACTTTAGAAATTTTGGTGTCATACGGTCATCGTTCTGAACGCCGAGTCTGCTCTACCCGCCCACCTACATGCATCTCCCTCCGCCTCGAAGCGCAACAGCACTGCGAGACAGCAGGCCGCAGAGGGGAAGGGGAGCGAACAGAAAATACAGCAGCCATGCCTCGGAAACTGGACAGTGACACGAGGATCCATTTCCGGACTTATGAGGTGAGTCTGTCGGTCTGGATGACTGCACCCATGTCCTGGTCGCATCAGTCCACGCGTCTCGTTCCCTGCGCGACGAAAGCTACAGCGCGTTCAGAACGCCGCATCGATCTCGTCTCGTCCCACCGCAGCTCCCAATCCCATGCCACCCATCCCTGACGCACTTTCCCCTACTATTCAAAATCCGCAAGCATCCCATACGGTGATCACGGTCAGCTAACGTCGCCCTCAGGATGAGGCACACGCGCAGAAGCGGGCCTTCTGCCTCCACTGCAACAAGGATGCCTGCGCCGACAACATCCAGCGCATGAAGAACCACCTCACCAAATGCGAGGCCTACCTGAACAGCAGCGGCAGCGAGCCCTCCTTCGCATTCGACCTGGATGGTCCCATCGCCCCCGACACGCCCATGGCCGGCATGCCGGGTCCCTCAGCCATCCCCGACCCAGCCAACGGGGGCGACACCGCAGCACATGACCCCAGCCTGACCGCCACCCCGGGCATGGCACCCCCTCCGAGCAGCGGTGGGCCCTCCTCCTCCGCCGCCGCTGTCATTGGGACCCCCTCGGCCGCGTCGTCCTCAGCCGCGCCATCCGCCGCGATGATGAAGGCCAGCCAGGACAGCCTGAACAAGGTCCGGACGGCCATGGCCCGCTCGACGAAGCGCCTCGAGAGCCTGGAGGCCGTGCTCAAGACCCAGATCCAGGACGGTATGCACAATGCTGCGACACACGTCAGGGCGGCCATCAGGGACGAGAGGGACCGCCTGTTCAAGCTGTCGCAGACGCTGGTCAAGCAGGAGACCAAGATCAGGGATGCCCAGGCTGCCATGGGCGTTCCGATGTGAGCGACGTCAGCGGGCAGCAGACGGGCTGACTGCTGTTGGGAAGTGTTGGCGTCACGAGCGACTACATTCTTGTCTTTGGAGTTTGGCTTTGGGAGCTTCTGGGAGTGACGTACGACTTTTTTTAATTTGCTGGCTTTTAAGATGACGAACGAAGTCAGCTTGTCTTCATCAAGGTTTGCAAGGTCATGAGGCTCACGAGTTCCATTGTCTGCAGTCCACCGCATCATGTTAAACCACATCGGCTTGGCTCACACGGAGGTGTTGAGCCAAAAACAATGGGTCAAAGTTTATAGAGCCTGCATCGATACTACCTAGCGTTCCGAATTTGTTCAGGCTTGCCACAATTAATTTACCATGGGCTCGCAAGCCGTGCCAAACCCCGTCAGGTGCAGAGAACGAGGCGTGGGATCGCGAGATCTCTGGTTACAACGGCTGGTCCCGCTCTCATCGGGGGCTTACTAGTGAGGCAGGCATGTGTATCATAGCTCTATGAGGATGTCAATGTAGTAGATAAATGAGCCAGGCTTGTAACGATGCAGGCATGGACCTCTTCTTTGATGCAGAACGAAACTAAGTTGTATCATGCTTGAGCACTAATTAGTGAAGAAGTTCAACAGCCGGCTTCAATGACAGATGACGAGTCTGTACTTGGCAGCTTACTTACATACTACCCAGGCTTCCGAGAAACAAATACAGCAAGTTCTTGTCAGACCATCAAAGACCTTTCAAGATCACAAATAAAGCAGAAATGTCTTCTCGAAATGCATTCAAGGCACAATCTCATTAAGAAACACCGTCGAGAGTATCTTCTTTACTCAAAACAACTCGGCCACGCCTCTTGCCCAGAACATCCTCATTGACCCTCCTAATCTCCGCAAAGAGGTTCCGAGATGACCGAATGACTTAAATCCCACCCGGCACTCCTGATCATTGACATGCAAAACGGCTATCTGTCACCCAGAGGGTTGCTTCGGCAAGCTCGGTATGCCCGTCTCCAACCACCTCGACATCGTCGAAACCATCAACAAGCTCCGCGCAGCAAGCCACGCCGCCAAGATCCCCGTCATATTCACCCGCCTCTGCTACAAGGAAGACTACTCAGACGCCGGCGTGCAGATGGAAGAGCTACCTCAGGTCAAGGAGCCGCGGGGTTTCGTCAGCGGCACCTGGGACGCGGACGTCCTCGACGAGGTCGCCCCAAATACGACCCAAGGCGAGATCGTAATCGACAAGACCCGCAACTCGGCCTTTTTTTTTTTTTCAAAACGGACCTCGAAGATCTGCCGCGGAGTCGCGGCGTCAACCAGCTCCTGTGCACGGGTGTTGGCAGTAACGTCTGCGTCGAATCAACGGTGCGGGACGGCGCGGCGCGGGACTTCTACTGCAAAACGCCCAGCGATGCTACGGCCACCCTGACGATGGAGGATCAAAATGCCCGTATGAAGAACCTGGCCTGGTTTGGTGGGGTTACATCGGCAGATGATGTCCTTCGAGCTTCAAAGCAGAGACAGGAGAACGCCAGGTGTCATGTATTGCATGCTCCCTGTTTGAATGCCATCAAGATTTAGTCCCAAAATCCGAAGTTGAGAGATTTATCTACAGTCTCTAAAGACCACAGCTGACGAGCTCGTTCTCCGCATTTACCAAAATGGCCATGGCTGTCCCCGATTGTGGAACCTCCAATAATCTTACCGCGCTCGGCGCGATGCTCAAACCTACGCCTCCTCCTTGCAGCTTAAGAGGGTGGGCCTGGTGGTTGGGCGCCTCATGCAACTGCATAAGCGACTGTTGAAGTGGTTTCTGGGCCGAGATTAGAATCCTTGTACGGTGATTATTCCACTTCGACCTGCATCGTATTTGACGCTTACCCATGTGCCTGTGTTCTCCGAGCGGCTGACAAGTCCAAGTATTGAATAACCGCGCCTTGTGGTTGGCCCCAACAGGAACCCGTTGGTGCTATGATATCCACTTAGAAGTAACGATTAGGCGTCGTCATCCGTCACATTGCCGATCCCAAGCATTTAGTCTATCAAATAGTACCCGAGTTACTGCTCCCGCGGCTTTCACCTGATCGCTTCTCTCCCAAACGGCACATATTGCTAAATACGAGTCGCCCTGCCGTTGAATACGGCCGGTCCTGAAGGATCAGGCGGATTAAATTAAAGCATCTACTGCAGCCTCTTTTCCTTTATTGATCGAGTGTCATCAATTCCCACAGCCCTCAGTCATACGAATTCCCCGCAGTCTTCAGACTTTTCAGCCAACGATTTCGGTCTCTGACTGTACGGGAGTGGCCATGGCTGTGCCCGACACCACACAAAGAGCAAAGGAGCTCGTTGAACAGATCGCCAAGAATCACGGCTACCTTTTTAAGGAAAAGCTGCGAACAATAAAGCCTGAGCTTCGTGGTGAGACTGAAGAAGCTTTTCAGAGAAAGTCTGAGATGATTGGATTCAGTGCGATCGCGTGAGACATTTCCCTGTGTACCAAGTTCCAAACATTTGTTGACTTCATGGGTACAAAGACCGGCAAAGAATCTACATGCCAGCAAAGCCGGATTTGTGTTTGAGCTACTACAGAACGCCGATGACAATCACTACACCAAGGCGACCGCGCTCGGCAAATCACCTTATGCCTCCTTCCGCGTGTTTCCCCACCAGATCATTATGGAGTGCAACGAAGATGGCTTCACGGACGAGAACATCAAGGCAATTTGCTCCGTCGGCAAGAGCTCCAAGAAAAATTCGAGAAGATATATTGGTGGGAAAGGTGTCGGATTCAAATCTGTTTTCACGGTGGCTTGGAAAGCTCATATCGAGTCCGGGCCCTTCTCTTTCTCATTCAATCACAGAAATGGCGAATCCGGGATGGGAATGATCTCACCTTCATGGGAAGAGCCCCAGGATGAGCGAGATTCGTCTTTGACGAGGCTCACACTTCATCTTCATGACATTGGGCAGTCCGATGTGGTGGAAAAGACGCACCAAATCATTCAGCAACAGTTTCAGGAGCTTCAAGAGACGATTCTCTTGTTTTTCAAGAATCTGAGCACGATTCGTGTTGCTTTCCACCGAACCGATGGGACCGAAGAACTTTCCGTCACATACTCAATCGAGTATACAGGAGTCAATCACGCGGTTCTGACACGAGCTGTAACTGAAAATGGGACCGAAAAGAAGGATGTCAAGCACTATCATGTGACTATTCACCACGCAACGGAGCTTCCAAGACACGACAATCGGGCATGCTTTGGTCAGGCCGACCAACCCTCGCAGATCGTACTCGCTTTTCCTCTTTCTGAGACACTAGCTCCCATCATCGAACCACAGGACATATTCGCATACTATCCTGTCCGACGAGTGGGCTTCAACTTTATCATTCATGCCGACTTCGTCATTGACGCTAGTCGCCAAGATATCGCCAAAGACTCGCTACGCAACACTGCGCTACTCGATGCAATCGCTGATACGTTTGCCAGAGCTTTGATGCAGTTCTGTGAGCGTGACAATTTGCGCTTTCAGTGGATGAGGTACTTGCCAGACAGAAACCGCAAGAATTACGGTGCTCCGTGGCTATCTTTGGTAAACAAACTCGCATTCCGCTTGGGCCAGATGCATGTGTTTTACTGTCATAAAAACAGTGATCGACACCTGATCGGGGATCTGGTCTGCCTACCAAGCGACTTTTGTGAGGACGGGGAGCCCTTATTTGAGGGTGGGAACCCTGAGAGCATCATTTCACAGCGATACTTCACGAGGGATTTAAATATCCTTAAGGACTACGGACTCAAACTCGCTGGTTACGGACACTTCCTAAGTTGGCTTTCAGCAGACCTCGATCGAGGCGTGCGATCGCGCATGAGATCACCTGAAACGACGGCCAGTTGGCACACTCAAACAGCGAGGCTGCTGCACGAGCCATTCTTAAAGAATTGGCCTAAATTCAAGGCCAAGCTGAAGACCATGGCCTTGTTGCCGCTCACGGGCGGCGCATGGGTTTCGGCGACTAACGTTTGTGGTCCGGTTTTCTTCGCCAGGGTTGACGGGATAGACATACCTCCAAACATTGGGCTCGACACAATCGACGAGAAGGTCACCATTACTGACAGGATAACACTTTTTAGAGATTTGGGTGTGCGAGAAGCTCCCATATCCCTGGTCCGGAGGAAGATATTGGAGACGTATTGGCAGGTCGGGCTTGTGTTTAACATGTCGGTGCAGACCTCGAAACAGTATCTGACATTCCTCTACCTGACTCATCATCACTTAAAACCTGCGGACGAGCCTTCCTACTCGAGTATCGTACTTGTTGACAAAGATCAGTGCATTTGCAATCCCTCTGATTCAGTCATGTACATGGCCACCGACAAGAACCCCTACAGCCCTTGGGAGTTGTTGAAAGGAGGCAAATCATGCTGGCTCCCAGATACTGGGTACAGAGCACCAAGATTCAGGGCTCATTATTTCATGAACGATGGGTACTTCCTGGATCCGCCACAGACTCCGCCAAATCAGACGCTCACTTGGGTTGAATGGTTTCACAGTTGCCTCAAGATTTCGAAGTATGTGCACCTTGGGTATGCAGATCTATCCGAGGCTGCAAAGTACCTGGGAAAACACAGGCCAGACAGATTCCTCGGAGCCCTGCAGAGACATCATCACTACAATCCGCACCTTTCTCCTGAATTTATTGCATGTGTTCAGAGGACTATGATTCTATGCCCAGGGCGAAGGAAGATTGCGCTGAAAAACGCCTACTTTCCAACCAAGCAGTTGGAGAACCTCGTTACTCGCTTTCTACAGCCTGGCACGTTCTTTCCATGGATATGGACGGATAGAGAGAGCTACGATGTCATACCAGACGATATGAAAAGGCTTTTGAGCAAATTTGGAGTTGGAGTACCTCTCGATGACCTTGAATTTGCTTTGGATTTGCTGCGCTACAACGTGCGTGCCATGAAGAATGGCTTCACTTCCGCGGGCATAACAAATTTGTTCAGCTTGTATAAATACATTCAGACACAGTTTCAGGCGGAGAGGGGAACAAGTGAGGCGAAATCTGAAAGAATACGGTGCGTTTAAAACTCTTCAGTACCCACACGTTCTAACAAGCCTGAGATCACAGGAAAACGTTCGCAGATGAAGAGGCCATCTGTGTTCCACAATTTCGCCGCCTTAATCTCAACTGTTGGGTGTCTCCCGAGCAGTGTGTTTGGTATGTAAGCCTAAGATGCTTGATTCACCGCTGAATTGTGACAATTCCGGACCAACAATGTGACCCTTGCTGACTCGCAAGAGAAGGGGTGCACCTCGGCCACTGGACACCAAGTATGCTCTGCGGGTGTATTACGAGGCGTTGCCATTTTTTTGCGACGATAATCGATGGGATGTTGAAAATCTGTTCTCGAGTACTTTAGGCATATCCGACTGTACTTTGGACATCTACGTTGACGAGTTGAAGAGTCTCCAGCGTACTTACCTCCCAAAGAGTGACGACGTCGAAGTCTTATACAAAGAAATCGACAAGCTCTGCCGGATGGAGATTGAACATGGAACATCATTAAATTGGCTCAAGGACCAATTTGAAGATCACGCCCTTGTTTATGCGATATCGAACGATGGATCGTCGTGGTGCAAGCCTTCTCATTGCGTTTGGTCTACCGATTCTCGATTCGGAGATAAGGCCTGTCTCAACAAAGAATATGAAGAACTGCACTGGCTTTTTGTCCGTGTCCTCGGGTTCAAGCCTTTGGCCCTCGAGATGGCGATCGACCAATTGAATGAGGCGGGTTGTCGACAATCGGTCTCCGTTGAGGAAGTGAAGACATGTTTGCTGACGGTCAACTCACTTCTCTGCTCAGGACAGACAACGCAGCAATCAAGACTCAACAGGAAAAGTAAGATTTTCCCCGTGAGGCATCCTAAGCGAGGAGTCCAGTGTGTCTCGGCACAGACTCAGTTCTTCCTTGTCGATCGCGAGTCTTTGAGATCAGCATTCGAGTACCACGTGAAATTCCTTGATTTCAATTTGGAAGAAGTTGTCCAATTACATAAGTTCCTCAGCTGGGCCCAGCTTGATGACAGATACATCTCTCGAGGTGTGAGGGAAATCACCTCTATCAGCTCTGTTGACATCTCGGATGCGGAACCGATATCACACACAGTTGGCCAGCGTTTGCGAAATAGAGCTCACGCAGTTCTGAGGTATGGTCGTGACTTTCCCATGACCGTATAATGGCCCCACTAAATTCGAACACAGAATCGCCAAGCATTTTGATAGTCCCCGTACGAGAAGCGCAAGAGAAACAGACGCTCTCTATGAAATCTTGCGAAAGGCAAACATCTTTGCAACCGATGCGATCTCTCAGGAATTCAGCCTCTCTCAAGATGGAGCTTCCTATAAGGCCCTTAGAGGGTCAATGGGTGTGCATTTTCACGAGCAAGGTTCAAGTCTCACAATATACCTGCCGCGCAGAAAAGTCCCCCGACAGCACGCTTTCCAGTCCTTCCCAGCGAGACTCCTCCAGTGGCTTATGACGGACAAAGACACTCAGATCCCCCAAGAGACGAGCGATAAGGCAGTCATTGCGATGAAGGATGTTTGGGGCACATCTCTCACACTTTTGTCAACAACTTTGGATGAGTGTGGCATCATCAACATCGACACTCCCAGCCTTGACCCAGTATTCGGGGGACCTTCGTCCGCCAGAGAGTGTGACTCTGTGTCACAAGGAGTCACTGGCAACTGTATCAGCACTCGGGCTGCAAGCCACAATGAGGATGGTAGTCTTGTCAACAGTTCGGGGGCTGTCGACGCTCTTCATTCAGCTCCAGATGCACCGCGCAACGATATCGCAAGCACTCAATCCTGCCGCAATCCCGCCGAATGTTCCACAACTTCGATGACACAAGGCGAGCAGTTTATCCTGCCGGTGAGGCCAGTGAGGTTTCAGTTCCAAATGAGGATACCAATCAAAGGGAGTCATTCTTAACCCGTATGATCTCACTACGGTTTCTCCGGGTCCTAGGAAACATTACTGCCACAGGAACAAGTACCGGCCCTGGTCGTTACAAAGAAGGAATAGCTTATTTGCGAAAAATAGTTTACATTCCAGCATAGAGACAAGAATCAGCGGAGCCGAGTGATTCGTAGGGGATCCCAAAATTGGCGCCGCGTGAGAGATCTTCGTTAGTCCGTGGTATTACAATCCTTTCAAAGATCCCAATCACACTTTCTGGGAAGGTCCCTCCGTTGCTTTCTTGTCTGAATCCTACACTTACCATCTTTTCACGAGCCAATTGGCAGAGTAACATGCACCGCCATGTCACAATACATCAGCCTACGCCAACAAGGCCCCATTGTCAGGAATTGAGACGCTGTAGACATCACTTACAAGGATACTCCTGAAGTCTTGCAACAGCCACGTAGACCGTAGATCGTAAAAGATCAGATGGACAAACTCCACAATATTTTACAGACGTCAATATCATAATGTCGGTCTGTGATACCTCATTCTCCATGAGCAATGGCCGATACGAGAGCGAAGGTGCAGACACTCAAGCTTCGACCTTGGAAAATATGTTAATAATTCTCGGCCAGATGAAGGGCGCAACTCTCACAAGAGGAAGCAGTAGTATGATATATGTCATTTTCCGGATGTATCGGATGGATTAGAGCGACCAAGATCATGAGCTGAGAGTATATATGGACCCAGAAGCTTCAAGGCTGTCTGGGGAAATCGCAAATTGAAACCGGCTTCCACGCCCGAGTGCTGTTAATTGCTGACGCTCATTCCCGGTAGAGCCGAGAAATAAATTCTATCTTTTCTTTTTTTGGTGATCATACGAAATATAGCTTGCATATTTAGGAAATGAAGATTCTGCTGGATCAGTGTGTGTCGATACGAGAAATCATTGATACTCCATTGTCAAGAGTAGCTGAGGAACGGTAACGGACATGAAACAAATTTGCCGATGGTCACTCCATTTTCAACAGCCTCGGAACAAAATTGAAGATACGTCCTTGTGTGGCCAACTCCTAGACACATTGCCTCCGTCGCCTTAAGCAGTGGCCTTCACAATCGGCGCTCCCTCGGGTGACGACATCTTGTCCGTCTGTTCATCCTGCCGTTCCACCTGTTTCTTTAGAGCCGCAAAATGCGTGTTCATAGCATCTGCAATGAACTGCCGCCCCGTTATCTCCGGGTACTTTTTCTCTGGCCCCTGGATGATGGTATCCTTGCTCGGCTGATTGAAGAAGGCGATCGAGTACCGCTCTCCATAGAAGTCGCCCGGTTCCGTGGGCGCTTTCACTCGGTGGAATGTCGACTTGAACCGATCATCAGACCAGCGCATCAACATGTCTCCAATGTTGCAGATTATGGACCCCGGTTCGAAGTTGACCTTTGTCCAGGTGTCTCCTAGCGCGAACTTGGTGACCGCCTCTCGCCCGGGGCAGATCTCGAGGCCGGTCTGGCCTTCACGTTGGAAGAGGAGCGTGAGGAGGCCCCAGTCAGCGTGAGCCCCCGCTCTGTGCCAGATTTTGCCATCATTGGACTCTGGTGTGGGGAAATAGTGCAGCAAGCGCATGACGCTCTGGCACTTGGGGTCTGATGTGTCATGAGACATGAGGAAGTAATTGTCGGGGAACCCTAGGCTCCTGGCAACACAGACCATGAGTATGTTTGATACTTGCTGGACCCGGTGCATGAACTGCAGGCAGTCGTCTCTGAATGCGGGAAGATGAGTGTCGCTCATCCACATGCTAGCGTAGCCATTGTCGCCTTTTCCGCCGGACAGCATGTTTTCGCCGAACTGAAGCTGGTATGACTCCTTCATGTCTGGTGCGCCTGTAGATGGCCTTATCTGAGAATTCTTTTCCCAGCCGACGTTTTGAGGGTTCCACGCCACGGTCGCCTTGACATCGTCCGGCAGAGAAAAGAAGGCCTGAGATGTGGCAAAGGCGTTGTCAACCTCTGTCTGAGTAATGCCGTGATCCACGATCGAGAAGAAGCCAACATTCTCCGCAGCATCACACAGCTCCGAGGTGATCTCATCCATTCTGTTCTCAAAATCTCGCAGCGAGATCTTAGGTTGTCAGTCAAAAGCAGTGTCGAGGAAATGAAGGGGTAGGTGCAGCTCCCAGGGTACGCCTTTTCGTAGCAGAGAGTAAATGCATGATCACTGACGGGGAGCTCACTCACTTTGGGGATCTGCCTATCAACGTATTTCGTCGCCATGGTGAATTCGGGTCGACACTTGTTCGATGAGGAGATGACTGATACGTATGGGCAATGTTTTAGATGTTCCTGCTTCTCCTCAGCTGACGTCCTACGTACCTGGAAATCGAAGTAAGAAAGGTCCTGCGGAGCGGCGGTCTTTATAACGTGGGGAAGACGTGTGTGTTACACCCGGTGACGGCTAGTTCAATTGTTGATAAGCAGCTTGTCTTCGGCGCTCTCCGATGATATGCCAGGACGTGCGCAGTGCGTGACTGGCTAACTATCAAACCACAACTTTGAACTGGACGGGGTTCATTGCATAACAGAATAATTGATTGTGCTGATGGTGTCTGACTCAATCCATTTGATTCTATGTTGAATGGTTCTGGAACTCGCACCACATATTCCATACCGGTGGGTAGCATTTGCGGACTCCTTTCCTCGTGTTTCAATCTGCAACTTGCTAATACATGCCGAACTGGAGCCCCATGTTTATCAATCTACTACGAGAATCAATGAGATTCAAGTCACAAAGCATTCTAGCAGCCCCCCAAATTGCCTCAATTACCTTAGTAATGTTTGGCAGATACGAGTGCCTATCCGGTGGCGTTTCACCTCAAAGACTGACAGACACAATGCAACAGAGTCACACTGGTAATTGTTTACTCGGACCAAGTTGCATGATGCTCCCTTTCAGGGAAGCTTTGGCAACATCACATCTAGGGTAGATAATCCATCATAGCCAAGAGAAGGGAGTAGGGGTGGAAGTAGGGTGGGGATTGTCTTTCTATAATGAAATGAATTATTCAATGAACGTGGGTAGGAAGCTTGAAACTTGCAACAGATCAGGCAAAGATGACTTGGGAAACAAATAGGGTGCTTGAAACCAAAAGTCTTTGGGGTTCCGAATAGGCGTTGCTGTTTGAGATCTTGACAAATCAAGAATGTCCCCACAGCTTGGGAAACACTTATTTATAGACAATGTTGCGTCAATTTTGATCCTAGCCAGCCGGCGGCCATCCAGCGAAGTAGGTCCCATTGAATGTATCCGCAAATATATGACTATTTGTGGAAAGCATCTCGAGCACGTCAGGTTGACAAAGGCAGGTGCGTTAGTTGAGCATCCTTGCAGCTGTCTAATATCTTCACTGTCACATGAAACATTAAGAGTAATCCCTCAAATGGTTAACAGCACCACAGACGCTGTTTATTGAACAAAGGTCCATTGAAAAGCCTAAGAATTTATCGATTGAAGAAGGTTCCTACTAAGTATGAATATTGATACAACAGACTCAATCAATGCCAAGCGCAAATCCTGGGAATCGTGACCGTGAACGCCTCGCCTCAATATGTGATTTATGCAACGTCAGTTCAGCTCAGCTCAGTCGGTCGCCACGTCGGATGTGTAAATCCAATTAAGCGGGTTGCTGTCGTCGAAACGGTACTCGAAGATGCCGCTGTCTGACAGCCCGTATATCATCCTGTTCTGCGCCGTGGCTATCGCCGTGAAGTTGGACGACCCGGGCGGGCCGCCGCTGAGGGTAGGCGTGCCGCTCGTCCAGACGCTCTCGTTCCAGAAGCTGGACGTCAGGGTACCGTCCGAGGCGAGGTACGCCACGATCATGTTCGTCCACCCGTGGTCGCCGTATGAGACGGATGCCAGGCCCGGGCTGGGGTTGACCATTGTTGCGGCACTGCTGATTGAGACGTCTGAATGAAATGTCAGTCATCGGCTCAGTTCTGTCTTTGCTTAGGGGTTTGACCTACCAGAGCCACCGTCCACCCAGGTGAAGTTTGTCTCCGGGCCGTTCATGATCTCCAATAGTTTCCCCGAGGTGTCGAAGTGATATACCCTCAACGCGTTGTCGATTGTACCGGATTGGCCGATGCCGTCGTTATCAGCGAAAGGGCGGATTGCTAATCCAGTTCCATTTGTGGACAATTCAGTGCCGATTGGGCCCGCGAACGACCAGGTGTTGTTGGTGAGGTTGCAAAGCTGAATACCGCCGGACGGCTCCTGGTACGTAAGAAATAATGAGTTGGTGCAGTTTTCGCAGATCTGCCAGTAGGCGGAAAGTTTAGACCCTTCCATCGCTTGAGGCGCCAGGCGCGTGCCGAGCTCTCCTGCGAACCATGTTTCGCCAACAATGTCGGAGGCCCATATCTCCGCCACGAAATTGTCATTTGTTAGATAGTACAAGCTGACTTGGTACGAGTTCGTCACGGCTGCCAACGGTGTCCCAGCGAGAATATCCAATTCGTCTGCCCCTGTCATATTCAAGACCGCCTGCGTGACGTTACTGTAGTACCACCCATTGCTAATCGAGTCGCGGAGGGACACTAGAATGGAGCTCTCTGAGTCCTGATAGAATAAGGCGGACCGAGCGACACCAGTTGTATCTGTCCAGTTTACCGCAGCTAGCTGCGTGGTGTTCAAGATCGCGAAATAGTCGGTGGATGCGGAACTAGTACTACTCGATCTTTGCCCCTTCATGGTCAAAGTTACGCCAAGGACAGTGGCAAGCAGTATGAGCACGAAGCACAGCAGACAAACCGCCACGCACATGAAAACCCGGCTTCCCATGCCGCAGACTTTGATCTCGCGCGTCTCCTCGTCTTGGATCTGCATTTGGTCGTAGTACGGTGAGCTTGGTACGCTGCGGTTACTGGTAAGGGGCTCCGTGCTCAGATTCGACGACCGGAACATGAGGCTGTGGGGATAAGCTGGGACGGGATCCGCAAGCGACGGTGAGAGCATTGACGCCGGCATTTGCCCCTCCATCGCGGCTATCTTCTCGTTGCCCTCGTCGGTGATAACAGGCATCTTGTCGTCGGCGTGCTCCCAGAAGGGCGGGATGACCTCCACTACCTCGGGCAGGTCGCTGTAGTTGTTGTCCATCACGACTGCGGGTCTCGGAGGGTCAATATCCATTGTCGAATGTGTTGCTTGTTCGCCCTCGATTACTGTGGTTCCCTCCACTCGCCTCGTCCATATCTCCATATTCGTGTCGGCACTGTGCCCATTCGGCGCATTGGTCTCCGTTGGTGTCATGTCCAGGTCCCAGTGCGTTGTTCCGGCGATCTCGTCCACTATTAAAATCTCCGGGTTCTTGGCCTGGTCCCTTGAGTCGGAACCATACCTGGCAGCGTCACCCTCCATGGTGTCGATGATCGCGGTGAGCTTTCGTCGAGAGACGGCGCGATCGAAGGAGAATGAACGTTCGTCCTGGTCCTTGTTCAAACCAAGCTGCTGCAGTTTTTCATAATTCGTAGGTGTTGGGCTGATCCCTCAAGCCATCGACAACTCCACGTTGCGGCCGGTTTGAGAAAGGAGTGACTGAGGGTGGGTTTGATACTAAAGCGCACCCAGCGCGCGCCGCGGAACAATAGTGACAGTCGCAAATGCAATGATCGTAGATTGGTCGGCGGGGGAGAAGAAGAATCAAAAGGTGATAACGATTTGGACCAGCCTGGGAAAGAGATCGACACCACAATGGCAAGGGTCTGGGCCCGGGAAGAAAGTAAGAGAGTTTCGTGGGCAGGGAATGGGGGAATGGGGAGTGTAGGAGGTGTCGAGTCAGCCATGTGTCGACGTGACAGGGTTACTATCCACAACGGGGAGTTCATCTCCAAGCGAGGACAGACACCGAGCACCAGACTCGCGGAACAGGCCGGCGCGACGTTGAGCCTAAAAAGTCTAGACAGATTGCCGAATAGGGCGTGGAGGCGGCCTCGCCGCCCTTGGCAATAGCTTGTAATTAGTGATCCTCCAATCCAGGACTTGTTCTCGGATTCGAGATGGTGACAACGTCTCTGCTTTCCAAGTATACGGGCCTCCCGTCCCAAGGTCAAGCAGCAGGCGTGCATCTCTGCCGAACTACACTAGGTTGCACCGGCGCTTCACTGTTCAGATCAGGCGCGCGGTGATCTAGAGCTGCCCAGGTGCCGGGGGCCCCGCTTGCCGACGCAGCGAAGGGACTCAGCCTCCAGGCCGTTGTGGGTGGGATGATGCAGGGACAAGTAGGATGCAGGGGCTTTAAATTGAGCCTTGCATGCAAGGTTCATGACTCTCACACCACATAGCATGAAGTCTGTGGCGTGGAACAGCCTTAGCCGCTTGCGGCTCATTCAGCCCCGTCGGGTGGAGCAAATGCCCCATGCCAAGATGCTTGTGTGTCCTGGACCAATGGAAGCAACATCCCCAAGCTTTGGATGAAGTTTCCTCTTGATTGACGATGAATATATAGCACACCAGGATAGACAGGCCGATCGATGGACGATCGACCGTGGAGGGGCTGAAATGGTCACCTGTAAAATGTTTGCTGATAGAATCTCTAGATCCAAAGATCAGATGGGTTCCAAGTTGATTGCCGAGTTTCGCGATGCCAGGAATTTCTGAGTTCGGTTCAGCTGGTTTCAGCGTTGCAAGAATTCAATTACGCTCGAGAGTCATGACTTTGGCCAGGTGATGAGCGCGTACTCACGGTGGAAATTGACCCGAGTGAGCAAGTGGCAAGAGCGGGACCGCAACAGCCGGGTAGAGTTAAAGTATTTCCGAGACGATGAGGTCGATCTGAAAGATGCTTAAACTTGCAGACAAGCAACCAAGGATAGGCCGATGTACTTGTGGCTCGCACAGGCTCAAACGGAACAGTGGGGGTTGTACTCTGTACATTTGTTTTCCAATTGATCTTTATTCGTAAGAGAAAGATTTCCGGAATCGTCCACTGAGATCAAGATATCGCGGCTGTTGTTTGCCTACAGTCCGGCGTGTTGTCCCGAATTCTTGGTGCTGAACATATTGCCGGGCACACTTCAGTCAGACCTTCAAACATGGTCTGATGTAGACATGTTAATCAATGACATAACAGTGATCTCGTCCCGAATAGATCACAGAATGCTGGGCTCTCATAGTGCTATTCTGACTAGTATTGAGGGCTTCAACCGCTGTGCGATTGGCCCTTCATGAACCCCACAAGATATGGCAGCCAACGAGATACAGGGAAACAAATCGAAATATAGAAAAGTAGCGCGGTTATGTCAGGGATGGGGATGGTATGGGCGATAATACTGGCTCCTATAGGCCAAGAGGTCACTCCAGCCTTAATGCCCACAAACCTTATTCGAATCTTCAATATAGAATTTTAAGCATGCATTCGATGCTGTCAGTTCCCTTTCTCCCCAGCCTGTTCGTCCCGTGGATGCCGTTGGAAACGTTGACACAAGTCCGTTGGGGGTGCAATGAGAATTGGCACGGCCGCCTTGGGACCCGGTGTCTAAGACCTATCAACCCATAGCCAATGAGAAGGACGAGATTGAGGGTTGTACTTCACCCCTGGTTTGGCATCAAACACTGGCTCACCACGGCTGTATCTAGAGAGCAGGCTGAGGAACTCAGTGCAATTTCGGAAAACTTCTTCACGCTACTCTCCGATGCTTCGAATAGCTACTTGGCGACAGATTCTTATCGTTTCAGTCGCGGAGGTGTTGAAGCCAATGTGGTATGGTTAGGACGGTATCACCGGATATCGAGAAGCGAGGTTTCAAGGGGGGCGGACCTGAACGATAGCTTGGCAAATGAGCTACTAGCTCGTATCGTAGAGCAAGCGATAAAAGCGTGCCAGGGACTATGCAGTTGATCCAGCTTTAGAAAGTGAGGATTGATAGAAAATCATTTGATAGAGATGCTGTGGACTGTATCCCTTAATGCTAACCAGCGATGAAGCCTGAGAGAGCAAGAGAAGACATCTGGAAATGAGAACTCAAGTAGGAATTCAGGATTCTCAAGGGTGCTCAGACAAGAAAGCCCACTCCAGAGCCCACAGCTGATCCACGAAATATGTTGGCTTCTGCAATACATGAGTTATTAGAGCCCAAATGGAATGCAGCGTCGCGCCTTGCCCTACGTGAAGTAGGATTGTAGACACCGTAGTCAAAAGAGCGGAGCAGTGAAATGAAATTGCAAGTCTGGATGCCATTCAACGAGGCTTTACGGATATGCTTCTCTTTTTTTATGCTTGTCATCTGAGTGCTTGTCATCTGAGTCAACCGGGGTAAGTGGACAAAAATTGTCAACATTTCTTTCTGCTCCGAGGTGCCCCAGCTCGACATCAGGCTCAAGGGGGCAAGAGTGAACAATATCTCATGAAGCGACTCCTCTACACTGAGGGATCTGTAGTTCAGACCTTGGGGGAAAATCTGAAGCTGAACTGTGACCAGGCTATTTCGGCCTTCTTGAGCGATCCAGCACAGACGGCGTTCAAGTTGTTCAATCTCGATGCGCTGCGACTATCTGGATTTGCCTTTTCGGAACTGGAGAGTTCTGCTGCTGGATCTAGTGAGGATTTCAAGCGATGTTTCTTCTTTAAAAGCGATCCATACAGAATATGAAAGAAAATCCATGTCCAGTATGGCCAGTGTGAGAGAGCGACGACTGGCCTATGGAGAACTTGGTCCGCGTTGGACGCCAATCATCGCTGCCGCCGTCATTGAGGTTCACCTCGATGGGCTCATCCATTTCGAGCATCGCACTCCAACGGCGAAGGTCCAGAAACTCGGCGCCAAAATCCTTGGCAGGGGTCGCCTTCAGTATCCTAGAAACCTATGACAGCTAAATAGATTGCGGTGCCTGAGCGTTGAATGATGGCTACAGAAGCACGGGCTGGAGCGGCTGCCAGTGTCTGTTGACACCCCAAGTCGCATGATTGGCGATCGGTTTTTGGATCGGTTTTTGTTCCTGAGAGTATGCTGTGTGACCGGCAACTTTATTTCTCCTATTTCTCCTCCGTCAATCAAAGAGCGGATTGACGATTTGTTGAGGACCGCCTGCTCAATGTAGACATGTCCCGGTGTTCTGTACACAGTAGCTTCGGAATCGCCTTCGGAATATTCGGGGGCGATGATATGCCCAGCTGGGATGTCGCTGCACGTCGCTTTTTTTCATGCGTTGAGGGCTGTTTTTAGACAGCCTGCACCGCACTGGGCAGGTATATGCGCCGGGGGTGTCATCCCAGTCCGTGCGTGGATGGCCTGCTGCTCGAGCTGTCGAGCCTGTCGAGCTAGGCCCTGGCCCTGGAGCTGCTCGGGCTGGGGCAGTCGGGCAGCTCGGGCAACCGTTACTCGACATGCCATGTGGGCCGCGCGGGGAGGCACCTGCCACTTCGAGGATAGGCGCGAGCACGATATCGACGCGGAGCAGCGACTCAACGTCAGTGATCCCTCCCAGAAGCGGCCACCACCGGCCTATCGTACCGCTTACCTGCATATCCTGTCCTCTTTCGACGTGACGGTGCTGTGATATGCTTCCTTGGTTGCCTTGAATTCGATCGCGACGTAGCAGCAGCACCCACCGCTACTGACCTTGGCCGGCCGTCGCGTTGGGGGTGCCCACCAGAACTGCACTGTACTGCAGCTCACCACCACCCACCACCACGGGCAAACCTCCCCTTGTGCGTGTAGCAGCGTCAGAGACTCGGTAAGTCTTCCTACCCCCCTTCTTGGCTCCCCTCACTATTGAGGTATATCAATACCTGGTGCGTCTTTCCACTCGTGTGACAAGGCCAGGGCGTTCGAGCTGGGTGTGTTCGTCTGTCTGTTTGCCTCTCCGTCTTTGAACTTGCCAAGATGGCGTCCAAGACCAGTACCAAGGCCGTCCTCTTCGGAGCACTGGCCCTTGCAACCGGTGCCAACTGCCTCCGGACCTCGTTCTCTGTCAGTGAGCTTGGGGACTTCGCAGCAGGCGAGGCTTCGCTGCAGGAAGAATACAGCAGCGTCCAAGCAGCCGCCGCTGTTGCTGCCGACACAAACCCCAGCCTGCTGTACCCGGCTCATAACCTGTCTGTGCCGGTCGACCACTTTCACAACGACACTTTGTATGAGCCTCACGTGAGTCCCAGACCCCCTTACTTGAACACAGCCGCCTTCCAAGTTGCTAACTTGAGGTCACCCTAGACAAATGACACTTTCAATCTGAGATACTGGTTCGATGCGAGCCACTATCAACAAGGCGGGCCTGTCATTGTCCTGCAAAGCGGAGAAACCTCTGGTGTTGGCCGACTGCCTTTCCTCCAAAAGGGCATCGTGTCCATCCTTGCGCAAGCTACGGGTGGCCTGGGGGTTATCCTGGAGCACCGTTACTATGGAACGAGCTTCCCGGTCTCCGACCTGAGCATCGAAAGCCTGCGGTTCCTCACGACGGACCAAGCCTTGGCTGATATGGCTTATTTTGCTCAGAACATCAAGTTTCCAGGGCTCGAGGATGTCGACCTCACATCCGCCAGCGCACCATACATCGCATATGGAGGCTCGTACGCTGGAGCATTTGTGGCCTTCCTCCGCAAGCTCTACCCCGATGTCTACTGGGGTGCCATTTCAAGCTCTGGTGTCACAGAGGCCATCTATGACTACTGGGCGTACTACGAAGCCGCGAGGCTCTATGCACCAGGTGACTGTGCGACCACCACCCAGAAGCTGACCAACGTCGTCGACAACATCCTAATCGGCAAGAACGGCACTGAGTGGGTGCAGAGGGTGAAGGATGTGTTCGGGCTGGGCAATGTCACCCGGGACGATGACTTCGCCGGCTCAATCTCAGGCGGGGTTGCCGGCCTGCAGAGCACCAACTGGGACCCGGCTTTAAACAGCACCAGTTTTGGCGTGTATTGCGACACCGTATCCAGCGATGCAATCATCTATAACGCCACGGTGTCGAGGAAGGCCGAGGCTGTCGAGATACTGAAGGCCGGAGGCTATGAGGACGAGGTCGACACGCTCACGAACCGGTTCCTCAACTACATCGGCTACGTCAACCGCACCGTCGTTGCCAGCTGTGCGTCCCGGGGGTCAACCCAGGACGAGTGTGTGACCAACTACGACTCCGACTTCTACAAGCAAGACGACATCACACAAACCTGGCGGGCGTGGCCCTGGCAATACTGTTTTGAATGGGGGTACCTCCAGACCGGCTCGGGAGTCCCGGAAGACCAGCTCCCCCTGATCTCCCGCCTGGTTGATCTCGACTACTCTTCGGTCATCTGCAAAGAGGCGTTCAACATTACCACACCCTCGCAGGTTGAGCGCATCAACCAGTGGGGCGGATTCAATATCTCATACCCGCGGCTGGCCATCGTTGACGGCGAGAAGGACCCCTGGCGACAGGCCACACCTCACGCCATCGGCCTACCGGATAGGGTGTCCACAATAAGCGAGCCATTCATCTTGATCAAAGACGGAGTGCACCACTGGGATGAAAACGGGCTGTTCCCAAACCAGACGACAGCTGACCTGCCACCTGCTCCTGTCAAGGAGGCTCAGGCTCAGGAGGTCGAATTTGTCAAGGCCTGGGTGCAGGAGTGGAAGCAGGCGAAGAGTACGGCTGCCTAGGGCGCCTTGGATAATGAGATGTGTTACTAACCAAGCAGCAGGTAAATCCGAACAATCTGTGCCCGAGGCTGAGATGGAGCTGTAGTGGATAATAATGTGAGGCATGTGGAGGACCTGTCGAGCACCTGGCAGCATGAGTGAGGCTCAAGTCCTTGCTTGAGAACAGTGGGGCCAGTAGATGCAGATACAATATACACACCAATCCCATGAGATTCTGTAAATAATAATTACAGACACCCTGTGCCAGCTGTGTCACTTGTGGAGGTGTGAATAAATGCAAATGCATGTACCCAGGTACAGAGAAGGTGGTCCGTGCACCTGCTAGTCCCCGCAGTTAGGCTGGGGAGGGAGGCTCCTGGTGCAGTAGCTGCTGGCTTGAGCGCGATTCACCTTGTCGAGAACGCGACAGCAAAAAAACTGCTGCCGCAAACAATCCATCATTTCGCATCCATTCCACCCCTCGTCATTGTCGCCCGCCACCACCTCTGCTGCCACAACTCTGCTTGTCCGAATCGACCTTTCAGACCCCCACATCTGGTGCCATTTGATTGCTCTGCGGCGTGCTGCAGCCCCGCCGCCGGGCCCAGCCTGACCCTGAAGCCCACCAGTTCTCGGACCCCGTCGTCGCCCTCGTCCTCGACCTCCCTTTGTGGCGCCTGTGCGTGCAACAACCCTTATGCGATAGCAATCTAGTACAAAAAGCCGCTGCAATGCCCTCAAATTCAGCACGAGAGGAGCCTCAGGCCTTCTACTCCACTTATGCGCCTCGGTTGCGAGCCTACAGAAACTCTCTGCTCACACCTGCTCTGCAATCCTCGCAACCATCGGGCCCTCTGTCCCGGACCACAAAACGAGGGACCACAATCATCAACTACGCAGAAGACGGCTACGACTATGATGTATCCGAAGATGACAACTCGCGACGGCGACCCACCGGGCTGCGCAGTCTGCGCCGCGAAGACAGCGGTGCACAGATCGACCCCGGCGATAAGTTCGACAAGGAGACCTTCGAGCCCGTCGAGGTGCAAGGCGTATATCGAGACTGGATAAACAAGTCTAAGCAGGGCCTCTCCGATATGCAGAACTATGCGCAGTCCTGTCTACCGCTTACCCTCATTCCCATCCGCATCGACCTCGACATCCCAGCCTTTGCGCCCCTGCCCGCGCACCCCATGCCAGCCCCCAACATGCCGGGCATCGACTACGCCGCGCTGCAGTACAAGCAAGGCGAGATGACCATCCCGTATAAGCTCCGGGATACGTTCTTGTGGAACCTGCACGAGACATTGGTGACCACCGACCAGTTCGCGGCGACCCTGGTCCAAGACCTCGACCTTCCCAACAGGAATCTGACCATCGCCGAGATCAGCAAGCAGATCAGGACCCAGCTCGAAGAATACGCCGGCGTCGCGCTGCATCCTCTCTTTCACTCACATGCAGACGGTAGCGAATCAGCTCCCCGGCAGAACGGCACCAGCATACCACCAACTCCCCTACTCAAGGCCTCTGGTGGCTCCGATACGCCCGCTCGAAGCGGCCTGTCCCACCTGCCCGCGACCCCATCTGCCCTCGGGACATCGACACCAATACTTGGGGCTACGGGAGTACCAACACAGGACACCGCCGCCGAGGTCACCGCGACTGCGGAACACGTCACAGCCGACTCGGACGACCTTAACCCCGAAGACACCTACCGGTGTATCATCAACCTGAGCATCAACCTCGGGAACCAGTTGTACACGGACAGGTTCGAATGGTCGCTCCTACACCCTGCGGGCACCGCCGAGGCATTTTCGAAGCAGACATGCGCCGACCTTGGCCTGACCGGCGAATGGGTCCCAGCGATGACACACGCGATCTACGAGGCCGTACTGCGACTGAAGAAGGAAGCCTGCGAGTCGGGTGGCGTGATATCCGGCTGGGTGGGCGCGAGCGCCTTGAACAGCGGCGACTTCCCGAATGACGCGGCGATCACGACACACGGGGAGCGGGCCGGATGGCGATATGACCCCGAGCATCTGGCGGACGAGTGGGAGCCCAAGATAGAGACCCTGTCGAAGGAGGAGATCGAGAAGCGCGAGGGCGACCGCGAGAGGCAGATCAGGCGGCTCCGGCGGGAGACGGCGCGGTTCTCGAGCAACACGGGTATGATGGGCGGCGTGCCCGCCGGCTTCGGGTTCACAGGCCTGATCGAACAGGAGGAGGAGCGGATGGGCCGGGGCGAGCGGAGCAAGAAGAAGCGGCGGTTCAGGAGCCTATCGCCGCTGGGGAGGGCCAGCACGCCAGGAGGCCGGTTCACACCCGATGTTGGCGGCGGCGGCGGCTATGGTGGCGGCGGCGGTGGCACGCTGACGGAACAAGAGCGGTTCACGTGGAGGTGCCACCATTGCCGGGTATGGGGCAGCAGTGTCTGGGCTGTCCGCGATGGGCCCCATGGACCAAGGGTGAGTTTTCTATTTCCCACAATCCAGAATGAGGTGTGCGCACTGCTACTTGGAATAATCACTAACGCTGGTCCGGCAGACTCTATGCAACAACTGCGGCTTCATGTACGAGCGGGACAGGAAACTGCCGCGATGGACCAAGAATCTACACGGTAGGGACTCCAGGCCCCAGTAGTAGCCTGTGGTCCATTGTTTTCCTGTTCTTTTCTGCGATTGGTTGGAATTTCAAGGAGTTCCGAGGGGCTTTACAAATGTCAATTGTACGAAATGATGGTCTAGGGAGGTTCTCCTGGGTGGTGAGGACTGGGTCAAAAAAGTGGTGACCCACGTTCCTGTACGAGTACCTAGATAGATAGATGACGGTGATGTTAATAGCCCTTACTGCAGCTTTCAGCCTGGTTGACAGGTATGCTGGGTGGCTGGGTACTGGCGGATGAGAATGGATGATTCGGAACAGAAGATTGTCCAAAGTAGGACCACATTGTCTCAGTGTGCACACACGTAGAAGTACCTTAGGGGCTGGTCTCTTGACTGTTGCCGCCCCCGTCGTCAGGTAAGACAGTACCCACTAGCGCGACGAATCCCGGGCGTGTCTAAGAGGTGGGGCGTCAACGTTTGTGCTTCCCGCATGCTCTTTTCAGCAATCCTCGAGGTCACCCGGAAAGACATGCGGCCCGAAGCACTGCATCTGATCCCTCTGTGACCTATGGCCGCGGTCATGCTTTACTGATTCCTATTTTTTTTTTTTTTTTTTTTTTTTTAAAAAAAACCCCCCCCCCAAGCAGCTCGTACGATGCAAAGTCATGTTGACGGCAACGCGTCGGGCGCATCAAACGCCGACAGGCGAAAACCCGTGTAAGGAGACCGAGGCCAAGACATGGATCACCACCACCTACACAATGACTTTGTTCCGTTCACTCGTGTTGACCAGGTGATTAAACAGGTCTATAGAGGATGCTGTCGGCAACGCCTTCTTGCAACTACTGGCTGAGACGGACGGTCAAGGCCAGGACCAGGTGTATGTGGCCGAGCCTCCGTTCTTCCCCCCTTGTTCTCTATTTCGATGCTTGGGCACAACCATGTGCTTGAACATGTTGGCGCTAACTAGAATCAGTGGCACTCCTCCAAATAATGAGATAATCCAAGCATTCGCGAGAGACGTGAGGCGCCGGAAGGAGGAGCCTCCTGGTTCTTATGATGACTTCATCGATCTTGCTGCCTCGGCCGCCGCCCGTGTGCTCGCGTGCGGTCCGAATTATCCTGACGAGTGCGTCTGATCAAACCCAAACGAGTCCCATGTGAGATGGTCCTGATATGAGCTAGCAGACGCAAAGACCCTACGCCTCTCACGCTCTACCGGAGGATGCTCAGGCTCGTGAAGCGTGCATCACCAGGGATCGAGTCCAAGTCCGTTTCTCAATATTCCCCTAGAGAGTTCACTTGTTTACAAGGTGCAGTTCAGATCCGCGTCGGCAATCTTCGAGTGAGCGAGCTCAGCGGCTGGATGACGACCACGAGTTGGAGACTCGAAAGCGCCAGCAACTCCTGGGTGAAGCCTACGACACGGGCTTCTCGGCCGGTTTAGAGGCAGGTACCCGGACAGAGGCTGCTAAGCGCCAGACGGATTCAGTACAAACGGAGCAAGCCTATGCTGAAGGTTTTGCGGCTGGCCAGCGTCGCTTGGTGAACAGTGAGATCGCTTTTGCTTTCGCTAGAGGTCAAGAAGCCGAGCAGCAGCGAATTCGCGCTTATCTTGAGCAGGGAGAACAAAGCGGCCAAGTCAGGGAGATTTTAGAACGGCTTCTGGGAGCGACAACTGAGTCTCATGGGCCTTTGCAACACACCAGGCCCGCGAGTGCGTCGACAACAGACGCAGCAGCACAAGATTACCGGCAATATTCAAGGAGAGGCTCAGATTCCAGCCGTACAAGTCCCCCAGCCAGATTGCCAGAGGCTGATACTGCTTCTGATGCTTTGGATTCGTCCCTCATAGGATCTCATCCGACTATGCATCAGATGCCGGCCCCAAAACCAGCCTCTGAAACGGCCACCTTGCCCAGACGACATCGTGGCCGGCCGAGGTTGATTTCCGACGAAAGGGAGAGCCGGAACGCGGTCGCCACGTGTGTCTTCTGTGGTATACAACTCTCACAGAAATCAATCTTGCGACACAAGCGGAGGCACCACCCAGCCGAACTTGCAGCTGTCGGTGTCCCACTTCACAGCTGCCCCTGCTGGTGGCCCGGTTGTGGTCAGCTTCAAGACAATCTCGTCCACGACCAGCTGACAACACACCTCCAGCGGAAACATAACTTCTCGCCGCCCGGTGATCCGAATGCATTCACCGAGAACATCAAGTTCATTAAGAGGATGCCCAAGGACCTGCAGATCAGTATCATCGCGGAGGCCGCACAACAGCTGAACGCGGTCCAGCTACGTATCCAGGATGTGGAAGCCCAGCTTCGCCTGCTGAAGCCGTCATATGTCAGCCGGCATGGGTTTCCCGACGTGCGCCGTCTCCACGAGTCACGGCCGCGGGTCCTCTCAGCCATACTGCGATCTCGCGGGCGACTGCCGTTCATAATACAGGAGCTGCGACAGCTGACAAGGGCGCGCGGCATGAGGAGCCAGGTGCGCGGCGACGAGGGCACGTGGTGGGAGGTCGCCGACGACCTGGAGGCGGGACTCGACCCCTCGAGCAAGCTGGCCCGGGCTGTCGTCGCCCTCCCGCCGCCGGGCAGCGGGCCGACTGTGCACCTCAACCCGAATACCTTCTCCGAGGCGCCGAACATGAATGATCCTTCGTGGAGACCCCAGTGCGTCGTGCCTTTACAAACTGGTTGGGATGTTACCGGGCCGGACGACAATCCTACCTGGACGCGGACAGGTACTGGGGCACGGGATGGCATATCAGAGGTAGCTGAGCCGGCATTCAAGAATGGGTCGGAGTGTGACGAGGATGATGGTCGCTACCAGGAGCTCATGGAGGAAATCTCTCGCAGGGTGCTGGATGACAACCCACAGTCGGATTGGGACGAGACCAGCAGCGATGAGGGCGGATATGATGAGTCGGCTGATACCGAAGATGATGCAGCGCAGGACGGACCTGGACAGCCCAATGGCAGAATGGGGCCTCCACGAAAACGGAAGAGGTCGGCGGCCACGGTTTCCCCGCCGGGGAGGGTCAAACATCACAGGGCCGCTTAGCTGGTCGGATCCGCGGTCCCGCTCACTTCTACGGCTGTTCTCAAGCTGTGTTAGACTGGTTTGTGCCCTGTGGCAGTCACCGCAGTCTACTCCCGCCATCCTCGTAGTCTCTTCGTGCGAGTTGCATTCGAGCCATAGGAACTTGCTCCGGCCATTTTCCTGGCGACCCTTGCTCCCAAGTTTGCTCAATGACATGCCCGAGATTGAACCGTAGGTGTCTCAGACTTGCGTATATGCACACTCAATGAAATGATTTTGGACATATGACCTGTGAAATAATGAAATCTAGTCGTATACGCTTTCAAATTTGCCTATGATGCTCATATATCTTCATGATTCTGATGCATCTCTGTCATCGAATATGCTCCGTCATAGGGTCATGGCCTCAGAGCCACGAGCCTCCTTGACTGGAACATCAAATCCCGCCAAAGAAAACAAGAACCTCCGGTGGAGCTTCGATGCTCTTGAAGTCCACGCATATCTCATTTACCGTGAGCGATATGCTAGGTGGCTTCTGTGGCCTTCAAATGCATATTTTCGTCGACCCAAACAGACCAACTCACAGAGTCCCATGGCTTCATCGGGTGAGCTAGTTGCAAGTCGAAGTTGCGGAAGAGCTGCCAAAGACATTAGCATTGCGTTCGGTGAGCTCTCGGCCGGGGTTGCCCGGTCACGCGGGGTGTGTATATTGCCGTGCCTACCTCGAAGAAGATCTTGTTCAGCTCCATGAACGCGACAGGCTTGCCCGCGCACATCCAGCGGCCCGTCCCGAATACCAATTCTACATCCCGCTGCATCCCGGCCCTCCTGACATCGTCGAGCTCAAGGAACCTCTCGGGCCGGAAAAGGTCGGCGTCCTCCCCGAACAGCGTCGTGTCGGCCAGCATGGCCGATGTGTTCATACCGATCGCCGTTCCCTCGGGCACGAACTTGCCGCAGAGGGTGTCGCCTCCTGCTGGTACGACCTTGGCGTAGAGTCCCGGCGCCGGGGCGCGCATGCGCAGGCCCTCGTATATGACTGCTTGGAGGTACGGGAGGCGTTTTGCTTCTTCGATCCTGATGGGCTGGTGAGTGACTCTGCCGTCCTTGAGTGCTTCCTTGATCTCCTGCTTGAGACGGTTGTACACTCTGGGCAAGGACATGATGTGTAGCACAGTCACGCGAATGACGGAAGCTGTGGTCTCTGAGCCGGCGACGATCATGAAGAGGGCCTCGTTTTCGCATTGTTCTGGAGTCAAGCCGTGGGACAAGAAGGAACCCTGCAGTCAGTGGTCAGTTGATTTCAGTGTTCATCCTGCCCAGGTGTGCTCGTCCTGTGGTCATTTTGGCGGCATAGGATCGAGCCACGAGCATATCTGTCCAAGTTTTCACATACCAGCATGTCGTCGACCTGCGCGCCCTTCTCCTTTGCCAATCTCTTTTCCATCACGTCGTGGCCGACTCTGGAACCTAGGTGTCAACATGATAAGAACACACACAGACAGGCGAATACACTTACTTCATGAGCCTGCCAAGGCCCTTCTCATCAGTCATCTTTGGACCAATGAGCTTCAGGAAGAATGAAGAATAGAAAATATCCCGGAGCCAGGGCACATCCAGCGTGATGCCCATGAATTGCCAGTTGTCACGGACTCCGGACAGGAAATCAAACAGATCTTCCTCCTTCGCGAGATACCCAAACGCCTCACCGAACCCAGCCTTTGTAATAACATCCATTGTGAAATACGAAGTCACTGTCCCAAAGTCAAGCAGCTTCGCGCCGCTGAGGTACTTGTCCCTGATTAGCCGCACAAGGGTTGTGACCTGTTCATCGACTCCCGGCTCCAGCGCCGAGTTCTTGTCCCCGTACCCGATTGCTGTCTTGGATTTGATGTCATCGTGGGTCTTCGTGTCCGTCGTCGTGAACATACTGTGCACGTACGGGTTCCAGCGGCCGCCCGTGTACCAGTCGTCCTTGGTGTACTGGGCCCTGGCGGACGTCATCTTGCGGAGGACGTTCGGGTCGCTTGTCGATAGCTCGTTGGGTCCGACGCGGACGATGGGCCCGTACTTGGTGTACTCATCGCGGAAGATGTAGTACTGGCGGCCGCTCTGTTGGACATATGCCAGCCAGAGGTATGAGAATTTGGCCAAGAAGGGGCCCGGGATGTGCCGAAGGCGATACCATGACCGCACGGCTGTTGTTAGATACCAGAATGCGGACAGGGATGCCAACACAATGCCTGCTTGGATTAGGTTCATGGCGAAATACGACGGTCACCCTGGCTGGTACCTGGGTGGGCAAAGGGTTTCCTCGTGGCGCTCGTAAGCTTCGCACTCTGGTGAGTAGCAGAGAACCACCGCGAAGGACGATGATGGTCAGCACCGATTTTTACCCTTGTTTTATACTGGGCGCTCGACCGAGTGCTCGCAAAATCGTGCCCACTGTGACATTTAAGCGAGGTGGTATCCAACCTGTCGATCGTCAGCGTTCAAGGTCCACGGCAGTTGGATATGCGGCCTCTCACATCGTAGCGAACCACCACCGTGCCTGTATGCACCAGGGTGCCCCTCACCTCCATGTTACACACAACGGCTACGCGAGGGTCCTCGTAAGCTGACCCCGTTGGCGATCTTTCTCAATTCATACTGAGTCTGACATCCGGACAGCTTTTGAACGTCTTGTATGCTTTGGAGTGGTCGGGCCGGCAAGTGGGCAGCCGATTCCTAAGCTGGGGTTATATGCAGATCTGTCTTAAGCTCAGATGCTTTGAGGCCTGTTATATTTTATGACCGCAATGTTCTTTCGCGTAGTCAGTGTGCAGGTCTTCTTCGGTCACATACTGCCCCGACTACTTAGATACCTACAATTACTACAATCACGCAAGACTGCCCTGGTCACGAGATTTGTGCCCTCGGACTCAACATCCGTGAATAAGCTTGGCGTGAAGAGAATCTGCATAGGAAAAGCGGAGATGAAAAAATGCCACTGCAAGTGTCAACATTTTATTCGGCTTTGGGCAAGAGGAAGGTCCACTTTGGCCAGCACTTGGGAGTGCTTAGAGGAGATGTCCCGCAATACCTACATTGGTCAAGTTGGTTGGCGGGATTCGTCCTATCCATGTTATTGCCGGAGCTCAGAACAATTTTCCTGACGAAGTGGCTAGCGAAGAAAATGGCCTTCCCATGCTTGAGTGACTGATTTGACAGATGTAATTCATTCCTTACGCACCTCGCTCAATATGGCCCCTACGCTTCCGAATACAGTCGAAATACTCGACTCCATTTCAGTACAGTCTTTCAAGACAGACGCTGATCGATACGAAGCCAAAGAGGCGGCAGAGCGGCTTCTAGCTCGTCTAGAGACCCCGTTCGAGAGATCATGGGCCCTTTCGTTTGAGAATCCAGTGCTTATAGCCGTATTACAATTGTGTCAGGATCTGGGCGTATGGCGCAAATGGGTCTCCAAGCAAGGCAATGAGGGAGGCACGCAGAGTTTGGACAATATCTTGAAGATGTATGATGTCCCGGTGCAGCCCAACCTCATCCGTAAGCTCGAGAAATTGATTCCATCGTGCCAATTATTTCTCATCTTTGATCCTTCCAGGTCGTTTCTTGAGACACCTCGCGGCATTGAACGTGCTCGAGGAGACGGGAGTCGATATGTGGCGCCTCAGTCCATTTGCCAAAGCCATGGGTGATGACAGAACAAATATTCATCTGTCTGTACAAGCCGGGTAAGTTTGAATTCGAATATACCTGGAACGCTTTCACTACGGCTCGATGAAAGGCCATGCATTGATGTGCATCGTCGGCCGCCTATTGACGGACACCCAGGCGATTCCATTCGACGTGGATTAGCAGCTGGAGGTGTGCGGCACCATTGCGGATAACGACATAGACCGCAGTCTACACTTGTCATGAAAGTGACACAGACGGCCCATACATACCTACAAGATACCACGCCAGTCTGGCAGCGACACTGGCTGATTTCAGTTCAACAGGCTGGATCACACGATCCCTTGTGGTATAAACCTTGCACGCTTTCTTGCTAAGAACCACTACCAAGAACCTCTCGATAAGACGAAGTTTGATAACTATGCCGATCTTTTCGGAAGCGATTTCTTCGATCTTTGCCAGCGTGACCCTTCGGCCGGCGGAAGCTTTATCGGACTCATGACTGCCCTTGCGAGCCATAAGATGGACTGGACCGAGGTCTATGATACAAATGTCCTTGTTCGGGGCGCTGATCTATCAGACTCAGGATCAGCCCTGTTTGTTGACATCGGCGGAGCACACGGGCTCGACAGTGCACGTCTCTTAGCGAAGCACCCAGAACTGCCAACTTCCGCCAAAATCGTCATTCAAGATCCGCCAGAGGTGGTATCAATGCATGCCAAAGAGATGCTGGCCCGAGGATCGAGAGAATGGCATACGACTTTTTCCAGCCACAGCCATTGCGCAGTGCCAGGGCTTACTTCTTACATGCCGTCCCGCACGATTGGCCAGATGGAGACTGCAAGCGGATCTTCCACAACGTGAAGGCGGCGATGCGGAAGGGCTACTCAAAGCTGCTGATTTATGAGATAGTGCTGCCCAGCAAAGGGGCAACAAGCTTGATGACTACGCTGGATCTGCAGCTGATGAGCTGTACATCGGGTTTCGAGAGGACGGAGGAGGATTGGAAAAGTCTTCTGGGCGAAGCTGGTCTTAGGATCATCAACATTTATCGTCATCCTCGGGCAGTGGAGAGCGTGATCGAAGCTGAAGTGCTGTGAGCTTGAAAACATTCAACGAGAGTAATGATTCCTCGGTCACATCGAACTAGTGTGATCCTGTGCGTGCTTGCTCTGAGACGCGGAAGGCAAATACATAAGTTGCAGCACACTGGCAAGATCTTTATTTCATGTTTCATAGTATTCAAAGTCAAATCTACCATAAACATGGCCAAGTATTCACCCTTTCGCTGGTTTGAACCCTTCGAACGAATTTCCAACGCATACATGAAACTGTTTTCAAGAGGGAACATGATACATTCCCTTTGGCTTGACAAAGGTAGCGAGAGGTAGAGCCTTTGCACTGATGGCACGCCAATATCCAAGTACAATAGTACTGAGTACCCTAGGGTAGGCGACCACCACCAATGGGTCCACTCAGCTATCAAACTTCTGGACCCTGATCGTGCTTCACCAGAGCGGATCTAACCTCCTCGACCTGGACACTCAACTCCTTCAACATGCGCATCATCTCGCCAAGGTCAGCCGTGGCAAGTGCCGGAGCGGCTTGCCCTGCCCCAGCCTCAGCTCCAGCAGCAGGTGCCGGTGCCGGCGGTGCCGGCGGTGGCGGTGGAGCTGCCGCAGTCCCGTTGGTCCCGGCTGTCAAGGTGGTAGATGTCACCTTGACACGCCCGTTCGTGTCTTGTGAAACTCCAGTCTTCTTGGATGGCCTCTTGGATGCCTGAGCAAGCAGCGCTGCGGGAATCTTGACCTTGCCGGTCTTGGTGAGGCTGTGCTTCTTGCTAGCTGAGTTGGTGTTTGTCTTGCTCATGATGGGCTTGGGTTGGTTGGTGCTACTGGTAGAAGCGGTGTTGTTGTCGGTAACATCAAGATCCAGACCCATCGCGGCGCGTTCCTCTTCCTCGCGCTTCAGGGCAAGGGCTTCCCAGTGCTCCCACAACCAGATAGCGCCGAGGAAAGGGGTGTGAGTTGCTTTCAGCAGCATGATGCGAATCTGATTGGCCGTGGTGTCGGGTACAACAAAGAGTAGTGGCTTCAACAAGACCACTGGGATCAAGTTCTACGCAAAATTAGCATCAACAGTCTCTCCATAAGCTTCTCGAGGGGGACGACACTTACAAATGGGGCTTGGAAGTAAGTCATCTTGTCTGAAGTGACGGCCTCCAGGACGTAGACCGAATACACGAAAAGGTACTCCTCGCGAGATGAGTCGAGGACTTGACGCAAACTGTTGCTGATGTGTGCCATCATAGAGGTGATCAAAAGCTGGTTGGTCAGGACGACGAAGATGACCATGACAGGCAGTCCAAGATACGGCGAGACCTTCTGAGCGATATCGAAACCCTGCACACCGGCGCCGAAGAAACACTTGAGGATTGTGATGGACAATGAGTCCAAGGGGTAGTGGCCCATAGCAAGCATGATAAAGGTGGTGAAGAATCCAAGGTAGATGATCAGTGTGAAGCCCAGGAATCGGATGAACTGCTTGCCCATCTCCTTCAAGCACGGCAAGAGACTGCCGTAGTAAGGGCTCAAGCTGACCAGAGAGAAGATACGCGGAATCAGCAGCAGCGAGTGGAGCGCCAAGATGTTGAACGCCCACTCCATGGTCCTGTCGCTACCTCTGCTGAGGCCGATCATGCGCAACACAAAGAACGCGACGCCAATCAGTGCGATGCCGATATCCCACACTGACCAGATATCCGTGGCGTAGAAGTAAATACCCGACTCCATGAAGTCATCAAGCTCGTCGAAGACAAATCCGAGAGTAAAGATGTAGAAAAGGACTTCCCACATGGTCACGTACTCCTTGACCCGCTCCAGACATACGATATAGAATAGGCCAAGGAAGCAGAGGAAGAAGCCGATCTCGAAGATCTTCATGTAACGGGGTACTCGTAGCCGGCACCAGTAGTCCTCGGTCCTCCTGTGGTGGAATCGCGGCTTCTTGACTGCATTCACCCTGAGCCTGTTCCAGAAGACGATCTTTCCGTACCAGATACCATCCACGATGTCCTGGATGGCTCGCTGGCTGAGGAATTTCTTGGCTCCGGAGACGGCTGCAATCTCAAGAGTGTTGAGGTTCATGAACGGCTCGGTGAAGCCCTCTCCGTTGTTGGGCTTGTTGCCGTCGCCGTTCGCGCCACCGTTGGTGTCGTGGTTGCCATTGATAAGGTTAGCAACGCGGCCGTTGGTATGCGCGGGGCGGTTTCTGCGAGTCAGGAGAGCGTTCTCTTCATCGTCATCTTCGTCCTCTTCGTCATCATCGCGCAGCTCGAACAGCAGATACTCCAGAGCGTCTTGCTTCGACAGCGTCAGGACAAATTGCCATGCGACCAGCTCGCTGGCAAAGCCACGCGACTCGTTGACACCAGCATCGTCATCGGACTCGAGGGCCTTGAAGTGGCCCTTCAGGGCCACCAGAGCGGCCACGATGGCATTGTGATGACACTCAGTAGCCAGGTAGTCAATGAGAGGCTGAAGAGGCTGGAGGTGCTTGCTGCTACGCAGGTCCTCCCAGCTCAGAGGCGAGTCGACAGCCTCAATGATGTAACTAGAGCAGTTCAGTCAGCTCGATCTTCACCGCATCTCACTGCAAGAGAGACATGGGGATGTTGGGGACTCACAGCGCCAGCTTCTTGGAGATCTCGGCGAAGGAGTCGTCATCCTTGATGGTGGGTATCTCCGGCAGACTGGTGTCACTGCGGACGAGAGTTAACAAATTTGACGCCATGTTTGCCGACGATGAGTTCGGACAATGACGAGAGAACCGAGTCTTCTCCCACGCGCATGCGGTTTATTTACGTGTTTTCAGAAGATCACCGCAACGGAATTTTAGGGGTCCGTTCTGGACTCCACTGCAGATCCACATCCACAGCTGAGGTTCGTTGGCGAGCAAGCTGGCAAGGTGAGCACGGTTCAGGCCGGGGCGGAACCAAAATCTCGACTGCGGCTTGCTTCAGCCATTCTGACGTGTCAGTACCTAGGTAGATAATATGGGCCCATGGCCTGGTCGTGTATGCGGCTAAAAAGGGGAGACTCTGAAACTCTGTAACAATGGCGCCCTCTCACCGCAGGATATCGACGTGTAAGTGCAGCGGATCCCCCAGACTATCCTTGTGGCTATGAAAAGTGGCCATAGGTTGACAGCGAATCGGCCGTGGGGCCACCGCCGCCAGAGTTTTCAGAGCCCTGTTCGACCGTGTATATCTCTCATGCATCGGATTGACATCCATCGCAAGAAGGCCTGAGACACTTTCGATCATTCATGGACTTACGTACAAATCTTAAGTGGCCCCATGCGTGTCGAGTTACCGACGCAGGATACCCCACAAAAAGCCGGATGCTATACTTGATCAGTTCCTGCGTGCTTCGCTGTGTATACCTATAGAAGCGACCTGTTTGGGAGCCTGCGTTTGCCTTCTCTCCTGTTCTTTTCGGGCTCGATCATAAATTTTGCGTTGCATACGAACGCTGTCGGTTTCGTCTATGGGCCTTCTGTGCTGACGAATATCTCTTTCGGCCGTCGGAGACCCATCGGTCTCTTGCAGCTGGTTGAAATATCTCTCTATACCGTTCTGCGACGCGCATTCTTCCTCTGTAACGAATGCGATGTGAACACAGGCGCCATGACTACCTATGTTGTCCTCTGTGCACAGAGTAGTCCGGGTTTGCCGTGACACGGCTGATGAGAGACGCAGCTATTCTTGTTGCGAGATTTCCAAGTCCAGCTGTCTGGTGCATTCCTCGACTCAATTTTAGCCTCGCTAAATTTGTGGTCCTATAGAGCCCCTGCTGGCAGGGGTGAGCTTTTGTGCTACTTGTGTTTGAGTCAGACGATGTCTGCACTCATCCGCACGTGCAATCTGTCCATTTTGAATGCCAAACAGTAAGAGACTCTCCTTTCACAAAATACGAGTATTAAACCAGACGGGGAGCCAGTCGCTTCACAGTTCCTGCTCATCAGCGTCCGTTGACTAGAACCGCGTTCACAAGCTGCTCCTGGTGACGCCGAACCCATTCACAGCCGACCGGCCGGGTGCATACAATGATGTTTCGTTGTGGAAAGTACAGACGAACTGATGTCCGGTGCTATTCCGCTAGGAAGTCATATCTCTTCTCCATGTGTTCAAATCTGGTCATTTTAGCATCACCATTGCTGGTAACCTGACGCAGATCGTCCTCTTTGAGTACCCCAGTCTTGGAAATGTGTCTCAGTAGGCCCGCATCGCCCTCACGATGTTGAGCATGGCCTTTGCCGATAGTAAGGAACGAGTCCCTCAGCAGGAGCTCATCTGGTTCGTGTGCCGCGTTAGCCTTGCGCCACACAAAGGCCCAGAGAAAATTTGGGATGACCGCTCAAATATGGACTACGGTTTTGCGCAATGAATGAAGTAGGACCGCTGAAAGCTGCAGAAGATCTTTTACTTACAGTAAGCAGTGGCAAACAATGTCGCAGGGATATTGACAAGAATAGCGATTGGTGCGTATCCCATGTATGTGAAGGCCTCTCGTCCATAGAAGATCAAGGCGACGAGTCTCGTTCCCAGGTCTCTTGCGAGATTGGTGCTGATTGTAATATCGGCGAATCCCCACACCATGTTTCCATAAGCGAGGCCGACTACAGCATTCAGAGTCAGTTATCAAAGAACCAAAGAACAAGCTTCATGCCAGTACGGTAAGGAGTAAGCCACAAAGTGTCCACAGCCTGTTTCAAAACCTGCAGCCCGTAAAGTTTCTGTTGTATGGGCTAAGGATGGGGTATGTTTGTTCTTAAAGGGTAAAGATTGTATCCTAAAAGCTGCTTACTGATAAACGGTGCCGCAGAAGGTGACACGAAATGCTGTGAGTTGGTCAGCTACCGTGCGGAGCGTGGGCTGAGATAGGACCAAGACACAGAAAATGATTCACTATCCAGTCATTGGAGGCATGGAGGGATTGTGACCAGAATGACCAACATTTGCTGGATCTAAGCAGCTCCAGATTATGATTCCAATGAAGGAGTCAACGAAGAACTCAGTCATGAAAACCCAGCCTAGATTTGTTTGATTCGGATTCGGGAAAGAGCACAGAATTGACGCTGGTGCTCCATTTGCAACGAGGGGCTTTCCAGCTGCCAGGAACTGCTCGTTGGCGGCTTGGATTTCTGGCCAGTACATGCCCATGAGGACACAGCCTGCCACAAAAGCGCCAAATATCTGACTGAGAATATAGTATGGCACCCTTTTCCATGGAAACCCCTGCCAGAGGGCCAAAGCAATCGTAATAGCTGGGTTGAAGTGTCCACCGCTGGTCGATGCGCAGGTGATGATAGCGAAGGAGATTCCAACGGCGAAGGCCCAGCCAATCTGGAATATACTCCCAAAAGATGTCACCCCGAGAGGGTTCTCGAGATTTAGAGTGAAAGACGCGATCGAGGCGATTCCGGGAAAGACATAAAAGAATGTGCCGGTTGCCTCTGCCATGCATTCGCGAAGCCAGCGCGGTCGTGCATGTTCCAGGTCGAGGGTGCGCTGCGAAACGGGCTTTTTCTGCACCACCTGCCGACTGATATGGCCGATGACAGCTTCTGTAACGCCTATTTCAAGATCGTTAGTTTGGAGGCGGTTGATGTCTGACATGGTGACGGTCGTGGATCGGAATTTCCACTCAAGGACCGATAGAGTTCCAACGAGAAATGCCAACGAGGCTGTGTGGATTTACACAAGAGATCAAGTTGAAGAAACCACTGTCGTGAACAAAGAGGAGGGCAACCCCTTTTGAGAAAGAAAATGGTGGCAACCAAATATTGGAGGCATCGGAGGGGGAGGAGCAATTTGTTCCAAGGATGGGCATGCCGTCCTCGAACATCCGCAACTCCGGCGTCATTGATCTTGAGCAGGGACATGCCCATACCTTGATGGCACCTAAGGAGCACATACTAGGAAACCTCACAGCGCGGCAATAAGATCCGGTATTCCCTGAGTGTATGGTTCAGCCCAGGAAGAGCGTGCCGAACTAGTGATGACTGGGAGCGCACTTGTAGATGCATCTCAATGCCGAGGTACCTTTCGACGCTACCACTACATCTCATTGGTCATGACGCAGCAAGCAAGGGTTCTAAGCTGGGGAAATTTCCTGGGGAAGGGAGAGACAAAGGGGACAGAATCTGGGGATATTGATGCTAGCGATGAAAAGGACCGAGGATGGGTCGAACTTCCCCAGACTAAGTCCATAATTGAAGCAGTATTCGCAAGGATGCAGACGCTGAAGGTCGAGACGGCGTACTGGTCCCAGTTTGACCATGATCTCCTGATTCTTCACTCGTTTCGCGCTGCATCTCTCGATGCCCAGCCGTCTCGGGGCTCCGCACCTGCAACGAGGAATCGTGAAGCCAAGCCGCAGCAATCGTGGTGGGCGGCCAGTCACACCCTCCACCACAGCTAAGGCAATCAGATTTTATGGTTCCCGCAGCCAAGGAAGCTTATACCCCGCGGGAGTCGGCACAACGCCACTCCTAGCTTCCAGAAGGCCTAGGTCTTTCACTAGCTAGCACTGTCTCCATTATTCGGTGATGTGGACCCCAGGGGGAAGTTCTTTCTAGCCAAGTCATGTGAGACCCCTCGAGCGCAGCAGTATCGCGTAGGCCAAGCAGTATGTAAGAAGTAACCCCCTCGCTGGAAGTTGATACTTCCTTTCGGGGAAATTGCTGAAATACAATTATTCCCCGTCACTATCAATTTTTTCCAACCGCGTTCACCTTTTCAGCGGCACTGATAACGAAGTGGAGCGAGCAGACACCGGGGTTTAGACTAAGTCCGATGAAACCGATGACGAGCGCGGAGTCTCCCAGACCCGTAGACATCAAAGGACGACCGCTTAACCCCGCTTCGCCCCTGACCGGTTAAATAGATGTGGCACTGTAAGGTTCCAAATCGTGCGACAACACTGTTAAATGTTGAACTTTTTCTTAATTATCTTTACACTTGAACGCTTGCTATAGACAGACAATCCAGAATCATGGCGCAGTTGCCGATACCTCCCAAGCTCAAAGAGAGTCTATCAAACTCGAAATGCGAGTACCGATACCTCGGGAAAAGTGGCCTTCGCGTGTCAGTGCCAATCTTTGGCTGTATGAGCTTCGGTGACCCGAGGGCTCTTCCATGGGTGATTGGCGAAGAAGAGGTAAGCTCGTGGACTGGCAGCTCCGCCTAGGGCGATGTTATTCACTGACCTTCTCAGGCACTGCCACTTCTGAAGAAGGCCTACGACGAGGGATTGAACACGTGGGATACCGCCAACGTCTACAGCAACGGCGTGAGCGAAGAAATTATCGCGAAAGCCCTGAAAAAGTTCAGCATCCCGCGGCACAAGATAGTCATCCTCAGCAAGTGCTACGGAGCCGTCGCCGAAGACCCCGAGGGCCGCTACGTTTTCCAGCGAGACCAATTCCACAAGTCAAAAGACTACCAGAACCAGTATGGACTGGGCAGGTCGGCAATCTTCAACCAAGTGGAAGCCTCACTGAAGCGCCTCGACACGCCGTACCTCGATTTACTCCAGATCCACCGCTTCGACAACACCGTGCCGATCGAGGAGACTATGAAGGCACTCCATGACCTCGTGCAGAGCGGAAAGGTCCGTTATATTGGGGCTTCAAGCATGTGGGCGTACCAGTTCGCGCAGCTTCAGTTCTGCGCTGAGAAAAATGGTTGGACGAAGTTCATCAGCATGCAGGTGAGTATTCAGCCTATCCAATTCACTTAGTACTTTGTGTCCTTCAGTGACTAATCATATTTACTTGTAGAACCACTACAACCTTTTGTACAGAGAAGAAGAGCGCGAGATGAACCGCTTTTGCGACGAGACTGGTGTCGGCCTCATCCCCTGGGCGCCTTTGTGTCGAGGCCACCTGGCGCGCCGACCTGATGAGTTCGGCTCAACAGAGCGAAGCAAGGGAGAGAAGGCCAACTCAGAGATCCCTGAGATAGATCTTGCCGTCATCAAGCGGGTTATTGAGGTAGCTGAAAAGAAGGACTGGCCGATGGCGCATGTGTCCCTGGCCTGGATCAACGCGAAGGTCACCAGCCCGATTATAGGCTTCAGCAAGGCGGAGAGAATTGATCAGGCTATCACGGCAAAGGGGAAGGTTCTGAGTGAGGAGGAGGTCAAGTACTTGGAGGAGCTCTACGAGCCCAAGAAAATCTCAGGACACTCGTGAGCATACAGCGGTGTTTATTGAGATCACATACAAAGTCATCCTGCAATGAAGGCTATTAGAATTTCAGGTTAATTACACGCTTACTAGTAGGTCGCTGTTCTGCCACACCTTTCCAGTTGACTAAGAATTTCTGTCGAATACTATACGACCATTGTTAGAACAAGATTGATTGCCAAGTGTAAGGCAGCCCCGGGAAAAGCCGGTATGGCATTACCTAGGTAGTATTGTCCCAAACCATGTACATGGAAAATGTGCGAAATTAGTCCATTTCCAAATTTGAGTCGATGTCATCAACTGTAGCTTGTTCTCATGGTACACAAGATTCTGCTGGTATGCGTCTGCGGACTTTGCTACGAAGCGATCCTTGGGGGGAGGGGAGGGTTTGCTCAACTCGTACTGGTGAAGCGAAAGATCGATGTGCAGGTCACGTTGGAAACGACAACTCGGTGTTGGCACTGCGTCTTTGAATCCACTTTGTGAGATCGAGAGAAATACTACGAGATACGGTCGGATGTCGGCTACGCAGCCACGGTGGTATCTATGATACGCCTGGGCAGTGCTCACTGCACAACATCCCATGGAAGAACCTCTTGTGGAAGAACTTCCTACGGAATAACCTCCCATAGCATAACTTAACTAGCATAAAACACTAAACTCTTACCTTCTAACCTCCTACTCCTGACCTCTTAACATTCCATCTCTTACTTCCTACCTCCTACCTCTTTCATTATCTCCTACATCTTACAGTATCTCCTACCTCCTCCCTCTTACCTCTTACTTCCTGTGGCTTACTTCCTACCTCTCACCTCCTACCTCTCACTTCCTACCTCTCACTCCCTAGCTCTCACTCCCTAGCTCTTAATTCCTAATCTCCTACCGCTAAATAAAAGTCTCATAAAATTACGCCTTATAACACACCTTGTTATAGAATAAATGAGGGAAGTAGCGGGGATGGTGTTGACTACAGTGTTGCTTCTCAGGGTGTGGTGCACACGCTACCGTAATGGAGACTATATGTCATGAAAAGAGGCCTATCGCCGCCGCTGCCGGTAAAGTAAGCCTCCAACAGATGTATTTAACAATGCTGTAGACTAACGGAGAGGGAGTTTAAATCGGATGGTCATGTTTTAGCCGCTTGGATTGCCATCTGCAGTATCATGATGCTGGCACAGTGGTTGAACAAATTTAGAATGTAGGCGTCTGACTTTGGGCAATATATGATTCCCAGTCTCCTTACATTATCTGTATAGGCCAAGTCTAACTGCGGTCAGGATTTATATATGTGCAAACGTCTTCGTGACCAAGGATCTGCTTAATCATGAACCGGAGCTGTGGGATTGTCACATTTTATAAAGGGATCGCGTCGAGACTATTTTGGTCTTTGCCGTATAACTGATTGCCCGACTATTAGTCTTATGTCGACGGTTCTAGTCTATGGCGCCGCCAGAAGCGGTTCTCACTAGCCTTGTCTGTGCGGCTATCATAAGGCTGTCTATGTTTTCTCGACCACGTGCCACAATTGTATCCTAAACCTACTGTTATCGGTATTGTTTTTTTCTTTAAAAAAACGCTGGGTGTTTAAGCGTTTAACACTGTATGAAGGGACCGCCTACATACTGCTTAAGAAGCATACGTACACGGATTAAAAACGAAACCACCCACTTAAAAATGAAACCACTTGATTATGGAACAGGCGGGCATTTAGATCTATTCTTCGTCCTTGTCTGTTAGACCACTTTATCTTGATACTCACTCGATTGCCTAACGAGACGTGCAACTTGATGAAATTGTGTTTGCTATTACGATAAGTAATATGCAAGAGACCTCACTTTAGCGACTTCTATGGGCTACCACAGCTGTTTACAAGGCCCCGGGACTGAAAAGGTTTGCAGTGCAATGATACATATGTACTTTCTGCCCCAGTTCTCTCATCAAAGTTATCCACCGTATTGCAATGTCAGCAATGCACCTTAGACGCCTCGGTATTCGTAACTCCGACAGACACCAAACGGGATCAGCTGGACATACAACATATAGCGTGCTTTAGTAATAATGTGCTCAAATGTGGCGCTACGCAACCCGCTGCATGTCTGCTTGGCATATGCCCTTTGCTCGAGGCCTTCATTACATGTGTACCTAGTAAGTTCTCTTTGGTCACTCCTATGGTTGGAATGTGTGCGGACGCTTCGGATTTTGCATGAGCACATCCGAAGAAGCAAATCGCCTATTACTGTGTCTGCAGTCAGCGCTAGATGAACGATGCCAAAATCAATTCGTCAGTGGCACAGAAAAGCAACACTCGTAGACCGATCGTCTACGTCCTCCAGAACTTACCGCGGTCCGAACCAGAGTTCCCCGCAGTTGAGCACCTGCCTAAAGCAGACCGTGGCCAGTCTACTGTCGTTTCCAGCGGGGATGAGGTTCCCGGGCGCTGGTCAGTGGTCAGGTAGACCTCGGGAGAGATCCAAACCCTGCGCACGGGAGCCCGGGACAGTCTGGGCTCTGCGTGCTATCGAAACCTAAAGACGCGCCAATACTGAGCCGTCGTGCAGCTGCAGGTAGGGGACACGGGGGAGTAGCATTCAGAGTCAGGATGAACAGGTGCTGACACTATTTGCTGCAATGCAACGGTGTGATCGCGGAGGGTAAGCCGGGAATACGCCCAGGAACCGTTGCACCGTAGTGGCCGATCCGTTGAATCAACATGACATTACGCCGAGACTGACGCGGCGCAACTGACCGGATGTGTGCATGTCCGCGACCGCAGCAATGATGTAGATATATATCTAGCCCTCTATAGCGCGTCTTTGTCTATGTCGACCAGATGCTCTTCACACCTGCTCTGGTTGCTTCCCGTCACCTAAGTGTTCCGAGCGGCCGCGGATCTTGTCTGCTTTCGCTTTTCAGGATGTTGTCTTCTCTTTCGACAGTGCTGGCTACAGCATGCTTAATTGTGCAGACTCTGGCCTCTCCAACTTCTGGGAGAACACTATCGAAGAGACAAGACAGCGGCACGCCGGCGGCGCCCATTCCGCCTCTCCAAGACCCGTGGTACTCTGCTCCGGACGGCTTTGAGTCCGCAAAACCAGGGGACGTTTTACGGATTCGCCAAGCCCCAGGGAATCTCACCTCTCTCGCTAGCAACTGTTCCTCTGCGTACAACATTCTCTACCGGACGACGAACAGTCAATACAAGCCCGACTGGGCGGTCACCACCGTATTCGTCCCAGTCACCCCATCTCCGGCTCTTCTCTCATACCAAATTCCGTACGACTCGGCCTGGCTAGATGCGAGTCCTAGCTATGCTTTCTACACCAGCGATGGAACCAGATCTCTCCGTGATGTCAGCACAGGGCTATCATCCGGTTGGTTTGTGAATGTCCCGGATTATGAGGGGCCATTGGCCAGCTTCACGGCGGGGGTCATGTCTGGACATGCCACTATCGATTCAGTTCGCGCTGCGTTCAACGCGAACGAAACGCTCGGGCTGGATGTTGATGCTCGATATGCAATGTGGGGATATTCTGGTGGTGCTTTGGCGAGTGAGTGGGCGGCTGAATTGCAAGTTCAGTATGCACCAGAGGTGAGTCCCCCCGTTCCACGACTTTCCCTGTCCGAGAACGCAGTTCCAGCCGAGCTACAACTTCGAGTTCGTAACTTCCTCGCGCAAGACACCCCCTTGCTCTCATGCCGTTTAACGCCATCGAAGATCTTTCGATCTCTAATTACTATCCTTCAACAGATGAACTTCAGCGGTGCTGCCCTTGGAGGCTTGACACCTAACGTGACGAGCGTTTTATACTCTATCAACAAGGGGTACGCCGTCGGGCTGGCTCCGGTAAGTGTTGCTGCGAATTGGGATCGTTCAACTTGTGAGAACAGGGATATGCTGACACTGCGATATGAACAGTCTTCAATACTGGGTTTGTCCAGCCAGTATCCGGACGAAAAAGAGTACCTGCTCTCGAGGCTGAAGACTGAGGGACCCTTCAATGCAACAGGATTCCTGGCCGCGCTCAGTCGTGCGTAGAACCTTATTCCAGCCGCGGTGTTTTATTGATCCCAAAGAAGAGCTCCGCCCATTACTTGGTCTGATTTCGCTAACCTACAACCGACACACAGTCACGCTGAACCAGGCAGCCAGAGCCTATGCCTACCAAGACATGGGTGAATACTTCATCGGCGGCATCGCCGATATCACAACCAGTTTGGTACTGAGAATTATCAACCTTGACGGGATAATGGGCTACCACGGTGTGCCTCAAATGCCCATTTTCGCTTACAAGGCTATCGGAGACGAGATCAGTGTCGTTGAAGATACGGATACATTGGTAGACAAGTATTGTAACAGTAAGACCGACTCATACCCATTCGATGAATTTCACGGGTTCGTCACACGGACCTTGCTAATATTCGTCTGTGCAGTTGGAGCAAACATCCTATATCAGCGCAACACCGCCGGCGCTCATTCGGAGGAAGCCGTCAACGGCCGACCCTCGGCTTTGGCTTGGCTCAGCAGCGTCTTGGGAGGCACATATGCTGAAGACTATTCTGCTTCAGGCTGTACCACTAGAACGGTGACCATAGACCTTATAAACACGACGTCTACCCGGAGAGATCTCCAGGACAAGCCGGTGTGGTCCTGGGTTGATTGAGCTACGAAAAGATAGTAAAATCTACTCATCACCTACGACACGTTATCCAATAAAACAATTACTTTTCATACTCATTCTTTGGTCAAGAGTGGGCTGGGATTTTGTGCAGCCTTTGAAGACATGAATCCCGTACAAGAGACTCCAGTTGATGCTGGACGTGCTTGAGTAAACACGCAACGCCTTAGCGTAGGCCCCAAAGCTTCACTCACAAATATACGACGACTCAGGCTTTCCATTGCAAGAACGTCTGAGTTGCTCATTGCGGGACTACATAAATACTTCGTCTTAAGGTTGATTCAAGGAACTATTGAAGGGAATTTCTAGGGGTTCCCAAGGAGTGTCACCACCTGTACTGTAGCCTGCTCCAGCCAACCTCTTGCCTGCCTCCTAGACTTCATCTGGAATTTCCTGCGTGATGTGGAATCCCCTTTCTGGGTAGTCCTTGAGACGTAGCAGGGTCTCAACCATAACAGTTACGAACAAGTCGTGTGGCACATCCTCGCATGGATACTCGTCGAAACTCAATTGTGGTGAGGTGATGCTGAACTGGACAGCTGGATCAGGCCACTGCTTCTTGAAGGTTGCATAAGTCCTCCTCTCCATGTATGGCGACTGAACAAGTATCAAGCTCTTCAGTCTCAGTCCCATTTCCTCGAGTAGGTTGTATGTGAACCGCACATTCTCACCCGTGTTTGTCGACTCTTTCTCCAGGAGGATCTGCTCTTCTGGGACGCCCCTCTCCAGTGCAACATCTGCAAAGACTTCGGCTTCTGGCTTGGTGAAGAGCCTTGCGGTCCGCTTGCCGTGCCCTCCCGAGAAAATGAGATACTGCCGCTTCCCCCAGTCGAAGAGGTCCACGGCGCGATGCGCAACACGTAGGTCGAAGCTGCAGAGGGTGAAAATGGCGTCTGCAGATTTTTGGATAGGCATGCTCATGTGATGGTAGTCATATAGAAGTCTGGCGTCATTCTCGGCCCCGGGGCTCATAGGAGCGTTGGCCAGAGACATCCTGAGGGATCGCGTATGATCACACTGGGGCTCTTGTAGGGAATGGATAAGACAGCAAAACAAAAAGAAAAGGTGTTCTTGGAGGCAAGCGGTTAGGATAGGGTGTTTGATGGCTGCTTCAAAAGCTACCGTCTACAGCCTGCCTACCTAGATACCCTCTCTCTCGTAAGAGAGACAGAGGTGTGTCGATGGCCTGGCAGTGGCCACGGTTCCTGCCTATTTCCATGCGTAGCGATGTTCGCAAGCAAGATTGGGCATCCTCATCCCAAGCACGCATGTACCTAGGTACCTTGGACAGCCTGTGAGATACCCCGATCCGGGAAGGAGGACAGTAGGGCGTAGGGCGTAGGGCGTAGGGCGTAGGGCGTAGGGCGTAGGGCGTCGGACGTGCCTGCAACTACTTCTTGTCCGCTGATAACAACAATTCAAACCCTAAAGTCCTGAGTGCTCACCAACGTCCGCCTACCTGCGTGCCTAACAAGTGCTCGCCACCAACAGCATCATATAATCAGAATTTGATCAATAGTACAGTCCTTAGCAACCCCACATCACGCCGGAACCTTCCATAGACAACTTGAATAATGCAGATCATCCGCCTTGCCGTCTTCCTCCTTTCCCTGCTCTGCTTTGCGCAGGCGCACATTGCACGACACCTCCTAGCCGATCCTAGCTACCACGCCGAAGAATCAATTGATCGAGACGTCGACAATTACACCGCCAAGCGGAATGGCTCAAGCTGCGAACCGCTAATTATCGGACATGGCCCTCGACCAGATTTTTTCATATCGATACTCCCGAAGAGTTCCAAAATTTCACCACGCTCTTCGCCACCGCACGCATCGCGAGCACGCCGCTCGGATACAGATTGGTCGGGCAAGTCCTGAACGGCAGCGTCTACGGCAAGTTCTTCCATAGCGTTGAATACCTGGACGAGTACAACCCTGCTCTGTGCGCCAAAGAATACAACGCAGTTGAAGATTGCAGTTCATTCAACATTTGTACGTGGCTCTTGCACTTTGGTTGGCCGAGAGAATGTGCAGCTTACATTGGTTTTCAGACTATGAGCGAGACCCGGTTGTCGCCCCAGTTACGATGGATGTCCCAACCCTCCGTCTACCACCCTCATCAAATGTGTTCTCTGGGGCCAGTCGATCAACTCAGGTATTTCCCTGAACCGCGGGGAGGAAAGATGCGACTCCAAGGTCGTCATCGCCGGATCCAATTACTATCTCAAGCACTCCGCGCGCCAGAACCTCAGCGATTTCGGCTTTTTCGGCCCCCGTGGCGAGTAAGTCTCTCCTCCGTTCTTACTGGCCCCTTTCCGGAGGTCCGGAGGCCATATTTCTCACTACTCATGTATTGAAGTCGTGATCTTTACTGACATATGTGGCAATAGCGCGAGAGCGGGTTCCACTTTCCCTCACGTGGACATGATCGAGCCCACGGACGGCTACCTGACATTCCTCAAACTCGTGTACCGCGAACTCTATTCGACGAATGGGTCAGGTCCGAGCTACGACCCTGCTGTCTGCGTGGAGCAATGCAATGCTCTCACCGAGTACAACAGCAAGAACAGGGTTAATGAGCCTCCTTATATCAATGGCGCCATCCCGAAATGCAACATGTTCAACATTTTCGAGGTTTCGCAGTTGTCTGACAACGACCCTATATATTTTCTGTGTTTCTTCTACAGCGCAAGCTTTGACAGCCTGTACTCGACTGAGATGAGTGGGGTGGGCCCTGAAGGAAGACACCTGCATGCATCCATGGTCAGAGTGTACCAACGAATTGATTACACGGACCCGCCGATATGTGCTCTGGAGGAATGCCATGGTGCCCATTATTATCGAGGCGGCAATTGCTCGGGATGGGGTCCAGAGTACTGCACACACCCAAATGCCCACCTGCTGGAGTGATGGGTAGCTTGAGATATGCAAGCTGACCGCGTCAGCCGAACTTCCTGGAACCAGTTCCACTCTGTACCTGAGCAGCCAAATTACCTAGTATCAGCATCATAATGAAGCTGGTCCTTTCTGGCACCTTGACTGAGTGACAGAGAGATTTCTGTCAGCACAACTTCGCACGAACTTTGCTCGGGTGTCCGCTACGCAGCTACAGCATCTACCTAGGTGCATAGTAGACCACCCGGGTGTTCCTCACTACCTGACCTCCTATAAAATGACCTCCTGTGGGAGACCCTCCTATGAGATAACCTTCTATGGCATAACCTTCTATGGAATAACCTACTATAATATAACCTCCTATAGGATAACCGCCTATAGGATAATCTCTTGTCAGATAACCTCCTGTAGGACAGCCTCCTGCAAGAAGGCCTCCTGTAAGAAAACCTCCTGTTGGGATAACCTCCTATGGGGTACTCTCCTGGGGGATACCCTCCTATGGGATACCCTTGGGAAAACCCATTGTGGGATAACCTCCTATAACATAACCTCCTGGGGGATACCCTCCTGTGGGAAAACCTCTTGTATGATAACTGGAGAGAGTAATCAAGCTACAGGGTGCTCCGTAGTTGTATTTGCGACAATGGCTTAGTTACTGTAGTAATTTATGTGATTACCGAGTGCGCGTCTACGGGTCCTCAAGTAGAAGATCCCGTGGATAGCGTTCACTATTGTCACACAATCCCCAGTGCTCTCCCCTGCCCGTGGCCTTTCCTTACTTACCCTGTCGTACTATCGTGCCAAGGCGTTCATTATAATACCCCCTCGGTGCGCAGTGCCTAAGATGTGACAGCTTGTACTGCGATTTTGACGGGCCATCAGGCCGAGTGTGGCACATTACGTGGAGCTGGAAAAAATATGCGAATACCATTCGCCCTCTATTGACCGTCGGGCTGTTCAGGGAACAGCCAGCTGGCCAGCTCAATTCTGGCTGCTTCCTGACCCAGTCTACGCACATTGTACAAACCCTCACCATCCCATAACACCCAAGCACCAAATGCTTCAGTCTTACACAATCAAAGCGTGATCAGGGAATCCCTTGAGCTCCTGTAGCCAATTCATGCTTGTGTGTTCACCCAACTTTGACTTTGAATCTTTGGATTCCCATACGCGCCGCATCATGGCCATGGCAGTCTCGATATAGCCCCAAGGACAAATGAAGGGGCTGGCCACCCATATCTTTTCCATCCTCCCTAAGCACCACTGTCGCCCCTCAGGATCGTCTGTCTGAGCGCCGACCATGAAGGTCGGCCATATCAGACCCTTGGACAGGGCGTGCTCGATTGGCACAGATGCCAGATGCTTCAGAACCTTCCGGGTCTGGGCCTCCGCGGTGAGGCCCTGTCCGCAAATCGCATCAAGCTCTAGATCCGGTACGGCGAGGAGAATGTAGAGACATGTTGCCGCCCGGTGAGCATCCGCTATGTCTACTCTCGCTTCGAGGTCGTCCTTTGGGGACAGACCTGGGATGCTGTACACCCAGGCCCTAAAGTCAAGCACACAGAGCTCATCTATCAGATCTCTAGCCTTGCTAACATCTTTTTGGGATAAATGGGTAGCCTTGGATAATATCTCAAGCATCATCGGTGGATAACACCCGTAACTGAAAGGCGCTGCCCTCTGTAAAACAGATATGATATCGATGGACTCGAACGCGGACAAGGCAGTGTCCCCAGAGCTGGTGAAAGCCGAGCCGAGCACGTAGTACGTTATGCAGTCCGCCACGACGATGTCGGCCAGCTTGGCGATGCTGGGCGGTATCTGCTTCCTGATCTCCATGGCGTGGATGGACTTGAGAAGGTTCCCGGCCGCCTCCACGTGCGTCTTCCAGGAGCCTCGCCCCGACTCGATTAGGTCGAAGTTGATGAAGAAGACGACGGCCACCATGGCGATCGGCTTGTCGACCGCGGCCAGGTTGTCGAGGGCGCGGCGTAGGAGGCTGTACGCCTGCCCCTTGGCGGTGAGGGCGTCCACGAGCTGCTTTTGGTATGTGAGCCCGTGGCTACGCCGGAGGACGACCATGTGCACTGCGGATGTGGCGAGGGTTATCTCGCGGATGTAGTCGAAGCTGTCTACTAGGGAGAGCATGAAACGGAATGGGTTGTAGGCGTCTTGGTGGTCGTAGGAGACTAGGTCTTTACAGACGGATCTCTCGACTTTTGATGAAGGTCAGATGTGTGAGATACAAGCACGAGGCTGACTTTTGAATAGGTGTCTGATTGGTGCGACTCACAATGGCCGATATATTCCCGGTGTCGTGGTCCGAGGTTGACCAGCAGAGGATCAATCAGAGGCAGCTGAAGAGGTTGGATCCCCGCGTCTAACCTTTGCCGCCTTTTTGGCAGAACATTATGTGAAATGATGACATCCTTGGGCCTGCATTGGCTTTCATGTTGGGATATTTGGGAGGCAAGATTGCCCCTGACAGCCACAGCGTTCGTCCATCGGAGCAAGTTCCCGTAGCCCAGACATTTCTCACCTTTGCTGACACATTTTTGACACTCCGGGATGGACCGGTCGCATCTCAGTCGCTTCCGACGGCAATTGTGGCACGGTTTCAAGGGCGGGGATGCGTTCAGCCGGATCGGGTCCGAGTCTATCATAACGTAGACCCCTCCGTACCATGTACTGTGCGTCACACGCGAGCTTGGTATGTTCGGCTAGATGTAAAACAAGATCGAGACATAGTATATGCAATTCTTATCCCCAACGGAACAGATCAAGCTTCCAGATTGAGGCATGTGGTGGGGGATAACTGTGGGGTTCCGTCGTGATTGTGTGGTAGAAAGTCGAGGCTGAGCATGTTGGTCGAGACAAAGAATCACAGGTTTGAGAACGGCTTGTCACCACCAACGCCTTGCCTCTCTTTGTCAGCATTTCTGTACGTAATAAGCTTCTCGCCATTCTGAATTAGGTAGCCAAGACACACGACGTGCATTAGCCCCATCGACGACCCACCGTCCCGGACGAGGGGCTAGGCCTTGACGTCCGTGACGACCCTGACTACGGGAATGACGCCCCTGTCCGTCGACCTTTACCCCATTCGGTAGCAAAAGAACAACTCTTGCATTGTGAGTCGTCATTACCAAGGCTTCGACACAATTTTCTACACCGTGAATTTCAAAGACAATTGGAAATGCAAAATCGAAACTCATCAGCCAAACATACACGCCCTTCATTAGTCATGTCGGCTTTACCGACATGCGGAGTCGACAAACGTCTTGACCCACCTTGACGTATAAGTTGCTGCTGGCATCCGGAGATCGAACAAGATGGAATCGAAGGAGACTTCGAACAACCACCATAGAACGTGCAACGGATCATCTATTCCAACTCCATTTGAGTTGACAGTATGACCCTTCACGATATGTCCGCCTCGCCTGAGGACTCGGAGCGGGATGTCGCTCCCACGGCACAAGACCCAATAACGTTCCAAAAGGCCGACTTGGAGCGTCTGGGACGTCAACGGCCCGAGACCTTCAAGACGGCCTTCTCGGAGATCATGTTCTGCACGTCGATGTTGGTGTCGATGTTGATGTCGGTTAGTTTGCTACATAAACACACAAGGACTCTCCTTCTCCCATCACTCTAACATAATTGTACATGCCAGGAATACTTCGTCTCCGGCTTCAACATCCTCCTTCCAACCGTCTCAAAGGAGATGAACATCCCGCTCGGGGCTCAGATATGGCCATCCAGTGTCTTCGCCCTGATACTCGGCGCGCTGCTCCTCCCCCTAGGCAGGATAGCCGACATATACGGCGGCTTCGTCGTCTTCACCGCGGGGCTGGCCTGGTTCGTCGTCTGGACCATCATCGCCGGGTTCAGCGTCAACTACGAGATGCTCATCGCGGCCCGGGCGCTCCAGGGCCTGGGCCCCGCCGCCTTCCTGCCCACGGGCATCATGATCCTCGGCAAGATCTACCGCCCCGGCCCCAGGAAGAACCTCATCTTCAGCCTGTATGGCGCGTTCGCGCCGCTGGGCTTCTTCTTCGGCGTCATCATCGGTGGCATAGCGGGTGAGTACCTCACGTGGAGGTGGTACTTCTGGCTCGGCGCCATCGTCACCGGCTTCTGCACCGTCAGCGCGTTCTTCAGCATCCCGCGCGGCGACTTGAACACCCCCGGCGTCAAGATGGACTGGTGGGGTGTCGTGACCACGGTCCCTGCGCTCGTCCTGATTGTATATGCGGTCACGGACGGCGCCCATGCGCCAAATGGCTGGGGGACAAATTATGTCATCGCGACGTTCGTCATAGGCGTGTTGTTGCTGGCCGTGGCTGTTGTCGTTGAAGGTTCGGTCGCCGAACAGCCCCTACTGCCTAAGAGCCTGTTCCATCCAAAGTACTTCAAGACTATTCTGGTGGCCCTCAGCTTTTCGTACGGTAATTTCGGTATTTTTATGTACTACGCCAGTTTCTAGTAAGTGATGAATATCCCTTTCACCCTCGGTCAGCATGCTAATCTCGAGGACATTTACAGTCTCTACAAAGTCATGGACTACAGCGTCCTCTCAACGGCGTTGGCATTCATCCCGTGAGTAGCCTTCTATTTTATTTCCCACCTTTCTATGTTGTTCTGATCCCATCCCTTGTCTCGTCTTCATTCACAACCTCCCAGGCCTTCAATAGCTAACTCCAAACGACATAGTATGGCAGCAGGAGGAGTAGTCCTCGCGACAGTGGGCGGCTTCACCCTACACCTCCTCCCTGGCCGCGTCCTCCTGATCATCGCGGGGGCAGGCAGCATCGTCAGCGTGCTCCTCTTCGCGCTGATCCCGGAGGGCGGCTCCTACTGGGCGTGGGTGCTGCCGTCCATGATCGGTGCCACCATCGGGGTCGACATCGCCTTCAATGTCAGCAACGTCTTCATCACGACCAACGTCCCACACAAGGACCAGGGCGCCGCGGGCGCGCTCATCTACAGCATCCTGTTCCTGCCCATCAGTTTGTTTTTGGGCATCTCGGACGTCGTGGCCGCGAGCTACGAGCACAGGGGCACCATGGTGAGCTACAAGGCCGCGTTCTGGTTCAGCGTGGGCTGTGCTGCGGCGTCGATGGTGCTCTTCTGTTTTGTCGATACCGGCAAGGCGGAGAGCCAGCTGAGGGTTGAGGAGAAGGAGGCGATTGCCGAGAGCTCTGGGCAGGAGGACGAGGGCGTTATTGTAGTGGGCGTAAGAGATGATGCTGCCCGAGCCGTGTGAACTGCATTAGAGATAGATGTAATTATCATACTATAATAGCGCTGATGGTATCATTCAAAAAGCCACAACGCCACCTTTATCCAAGTTATTGTCCAAGAATATGCGTGTCCAAAACTTCCTTTACGCCTGGTTCCCCATACGCATGCCCTCTATCCCTTCTACCGGTGAAACAAACTCCCTTCCCGGTGCCTCTGGTCCACGTCGCCCTTCAGGCCAAACCCACACCTCATCTCGGTTGAATAGGCCCTCCTCCTGCGGAAGTATCCGGAGCTCGATCGCTCTTCAGGGACGGCACGCTCGCCGTAGCCCACGCTCTCCACGCCCATGAGGTTGGGATCCGGTCCGATCTCCGGAGGCGGCGACGCAGGGCTTAGGCCCCCGACCTTGCTGTCATTCATGATGCCATAACCGAGCCTGAGCTTCTTGACATCCTTGGGGACGTCCCCCCTGTCCTGGAGGGGCCCCATCCAGGCGACCTTCTCGAGCGCGGGGCCCCTCGTGGCGGCGACGAGGGACGAGAAGTGTGTGTTCCTGGTGACGCCCCCGTTCTCGCGGATCGCCAGGCTGCCGACCGCCACGCAGATGAGCGTGAGCGCCACTGCGATGCTGTACACGATCCACAGGTCCCGCTTGTGGTAGGCGTACGCGTTGCCGGTGCGGGTCCGCGTGCAGTTGTAGTTGTAGTCTGACTCGTCGCCCGTACCGGTCCGCGCGCCGGATGATGTGGGGATCCCACCTTTATAGAGGGTCCCTGACTGCTCGGAGGGCCGCGAGGCCCAGACGACCTCGACGAATTGTGGGTTGCTGAACATGGACAGGATGAGGTCCTCGTAGAGTCCCTGTACCATGGACATGAGTTCTGGGTAAGGGAAGTAGTTGTTGCGTGGGTCGAGTAATTTGGTCTGGATGGCTTCGGTATTCTGGATTGGGTTGATGAGCGTGTCCTCGACCTCGACCGTGCCGTTCACAAATTTCCGCAACATGTATCCGATGGAGTGGTACGCGGCGACCCGTCGATAGCGGGCCGTGTCCGTGGGATATATGTAGTTCTCCTCGGGTATTGCGGTAACATTGTCATCAGTTCCGTCGTTTGCCTCTATACTGGGAATAAAGGTGGTGTTGATGATGGGTGCGCCGAATTTGCGGCTGCTCATCCTGGCGGTCTGTGCCCCGTCGGTGTAGTTGAAGGTGGCGACGTAATCTGTCTCACGGTGTTCACAGGCGAATATCTTGGGCGTGAACGCATCTTCCCATTCCGGGTCGGATCGGTTGGGCTGTACCTCTCCTGGGGTGTTCAGGACAACATATCCGATCCAGATGACAGGTTCCGTTCTTAGAGCTCCGAAGTGTGGCGGTAACTCAGAATTGGGGATATTCGGAATCCCTGCCACCCCGACGTTCTTCAACTGGGTGGTTGAGTATTCGCCGCCAGTAGCATAGGCATAATAGCTGTATTGGCCTTGCGGGAGTAGGATGTCGGTGCCGAATGGGGGCTCAGCTTGGCCTGTCTCTTGGGTAAGGTTGACCGGCGTGGAGCCTACGCCGCTTGCTACCTCGGTGCAGTCGTAGCCGGGTGCAGTGAATTCGACATCGAAGGTGCAGTTCCATCCGGAGCTGCATACCTCGAAGGATGCATTCTTTCGGGCGACGACTTCCTGCAGGAAGGCGCCTAGGGTCGCTGTCTGCTGGAAGTTCGGACTTGGCCCAGTATAGTAGTCGAACCAGTCATCATCGGCCTGGTTCTGTCGCTTGGTAGTATTCCAGATTGACACAGGTATCTCGAACAGACCATCTATCCTTGTTGGCTTCCTCCAGTCGTTGAGGTCCTCAAAGGTGAAGTTCATGGTGCGTACCCCCGGACACGTCGTGTTGCTCACTATGGTTCGTGGTTCCACTAGCAGTGTGTTCGCGGTCAAGATGACCACCAGTGGTGTTGTCCATGCAAAGAAGACCAGAGCGAAGGCAGCCTTTGCGTCCCTGATAAACTCCCAGTTGAAAAGGGCGGTCAGGTCCTCGGCCGCTGCAAACATGGAGTCGAGAGCGGAGATGCTCATGAACCTCGAGCGAACGGTAACCCAGATGCGCTGCTTAAAGGCGGAGATAGCAGCAGCACTGAAGCCAGCCTTGGCTGCGAAGGCGAGGAAGGTTCCGTATCGCAGCATCTTGGTCTGTTCCTCGGCAGGCTCGCCATCGAGCTCGGCGTAGAAGATGTGGTGGCCGACGGCGCAGAGGACCCCAAAGATGAAGCATATGTACATGCCGAAAGAGTTCTGCCATCTTGGCCTGCATGATCGGGGCCGCAGGCTGCTGCCACGGCTTGGGGGCGGTTTGCCCTGGCCCGGGTACTTGAAAGTCGTCGACGGTCCGAAAGAGACAGAGCGGGATGAATGTCGGTTCCGGTGGGAGTCAAGGAGCAGGTCCGCCTGGGAGTCTCGCTGGGCTCCTGAATACTGACCGCTGTAGGGCTCGGGTGTGTATAGCTGCGGCGTCCCGGGAAAGGACTCGTCGCCATGAAAGGGCATGCGGGTTGTGGATGCATTCTGCTGGTGATAGAGCAGTGGCTCCGGTCCTTGTCGTTGTAGCGGTCCCGGACCCGGGCGGTCGGTCTCCCCCGCCTTGAGGGAGCTCAGGTCGACACCGCCGTCATCCATGGTCTTCATGGCCCGGCCTTCACTGGTGTTTATGGCAACATTCTCGGCTGGTTGCAGTGACAATCTGTCGAGGGGAGACAGCCACTTCTCGTTGCCGGAAGATGTTGTGGAGATGTTGGAGACGGAAATATCAGAAGCGGCGCTGAGTCGGCGGCCTGCGGAGGGTTTTGCAGTAGGCGTCGGGACGTCCAGGCTCTGGCCCGGCTCCTGGTCCTGGTCCTGGTTCTGATCCTGCTCCTGATCCTGCTGCTGGGTTGGCGCCTGGCTAGAGCCGGGGTTGGCCTCTGGGTCCGTCTGTATTGTCATGCTGAGCTGCAATGCGCTGCCCTACGCTTTACTAGTGCTCTCTCTCCCTGCTCCAAAACCCCCTCTAATTCCCTGACGCTGGCTGGGCGAGAACTTAGCGTGTGAGTAAGCTTAAGAGCTCGGCGCACAGCTTTGCGGGCCTGGAGATCGCTGCAACCCTCCCTGGACAACAAGAGTCGGCTTGATTCGCCGCCCATGCGGCTCGTTTATCTGCGAATTGGCTGGGCTGAGAAGAGGAGTGGGCAGATAGGCAGTCGACGGTCTAGACGCGTGGTCAGAACCGTCAGCTCGAGTGAGAAGTTGTCAGTCACTTAGTCAGTCAGTGAGCCCAGGCAGTGAAGCCAGGGACAGGCCAGGATGATGGCTTGTGTTAAAAAAGAAAAAGGCACATGCCGATGGTTTTGTGCTCTTTTGGCATTTCATCATTTCCACCTAAGCTGCTTAGCTGAGTCGCTGATTGGGATCAGCCAGGATCGTCAGTCGCGTTGGCAAATTCCGACCATGCTGTGAGACTGGTCGGATTCGAGATCAACGACAGGCGCCGTCCTGTCAGCCTGTTGACGCTGCCGCTGCCTACAACTCGAGAGGCGCCGCCTACACGACTCAAGAAAGTTTAATCCACATGGTCTGTCGACCCGCAGGGACATCCTCTTGGATCCGCTGTCTGTGGCTTTGCGGGCCTCTGCTGGCGGCCATGATGTGGCTTGCAGAATCCAAGACATTGCGCAGCCAAGACGGATCAAGAGAGACGGGAAGAAACACCATCTTTCGTGTTTATGTTTAATGACTTGCATACCTATGATGTAAAAGCAGAGGAGCCGTGTGCTGTTCGACCTTCCGTTCCACCGTACCGGAGTCCGGCACGCAGTCAAGCAGTGCACGCACATTCTGCCTGGACTCGGGGGTTATCCAGATACCCACTTTCTCGTGGCCATCTCAAGCCAGAGACCTGGTACCACATCAGCACATGGTGGTCCTTATTTCGTCCCGCCCGGCGGGGTTCATCTGGCCGCCAGTCATTTAACAGACCGGACACGAACAGCCAGGGGACAAGGGCACTGCTAAGCACTAGAACATGTCCTTAATAAAGGTGCTTTCCTTATATTCCTGGTGTAATCGGCTAATTCAACAGACTTATGGGCATCTCACCCAAGTAGGGTCTCGGGATGTGGGCAAACATCCGGAAGACCGCCGTGATCCTCATGTGGCGGGCCGACATGCGGAGGCGGAGACATGTTGGAGGGAAGAGGACGTTGCGCAATGCAACGCCCGGCTAGGTCGAATATGGAGTACGATTTTGTAGTCTACATTGTGGGCTGTTCATCCAAGTTCGACTTGGAATTTGTGAATCTTGGTTGTGGGACATGTGCAGGGCGAGACGCTGTCAGTCGATCCTTACTCCACGCCTGAGCACCCAAACTGTCCAACTTGAGAGCAGACTGCATCGAGGAAGGATTCGAAAAACACTCAGAACTTTCCCCCTAAATCAATAGCATGCATCATTCCTCAAACGTCAAATCCCAGGACATGAGGACGGGATGGACCGGTTCAGTTGTCCCATGACGGGGTTCGGCCGGCCCCACCGGGAACTCTGAAGCGGCTTTCCCCCGGTCACTACCATTACTATGGACTAGAGGCCGACACGATGGGGAGTCCTATGTGATTCCAGCTCGGTTTCCTCTATTGTCGTAACTCTGAAGACGTGGTTTCCGGGGATTTACCGACAGTCGTTCGGGTTTGCCTGCGGCATCGGCTCCTCGACGAGAGGCGGCCCGGTCCTGATTGGTATAAGAATGGAGGGGAATGCCGTTGGAGATATCTCGACACTTGGGGCAACATTCAAATGAAACCTCGCCCACCCTAGGACAACAGAGAATATCTCCGTACCCGATTTGATTCAGAGTATTCAAGCAGAACGCCAACATGGTCGCTCGTCGTCTCAAGTCTCCCCTTGTGGGAGCAACAGCTAGCTTTGCCGCCTCCCAGAAAGTCACTGAGATCGTCAAGTCTGTCATTGATGACATCCGAGCCAATGGTGACAAGGCCGTCCGGACATACTCCGAGAAATTTGACAAGTGGACTCCCGACTCCTTCAAGCTATCAGACAGTCAAGTACAGGATATTATATCCAAGGTGCCTGAGCAGACCATCAAGGACATCAAAGAGGCGCAAAAGAACGTCCGCACCTTTGCTCAGGCACAGAGGGACTCCATCAAAGACGTTGAGATCGAGATCCAACCGGGCGTCTTCCTGGGCCACAGGAACAACCCCATCAACACTGCAGGGGCTTATATCCCAGGCGGCCGCTATCCCCTTCTCGCCTCAGCACATATGACCATCACCACAGCCAAGGTCGCTGGCGTAAAACACGTGATAGCATGCACGCCGCCTATAAACGGCCAGATCCCGCATGCGACGGTCGCAGCAGCGCACCTCGCCGGGGCGGACGAGATCTTCATCCTCGGAGGGACACAGGCAGTCGCAGCCATGGCGATCGGCACCGAGACAATCCGGAAGGTCGAGTTCCTCGCCGGGCCGGGCAACGCCTTCGTGGCGGAGGCGAAGCGCCAGCTGTTCGGCGAGATAGGCATCGACCTCCTGGCGGGGCCGACCGAGACCTTGATCGTGGCTGACGAGCACGCGGACCCTTTCACTGTGGCGACGGACCTGCTCTCGCAGGCCGAGCACGGGCCTGACACCCCCGCCGTGCTGATCACCACGAGCGAGGCCGTGGGTAGGGATTCCATCAGGCTCGTCGACGAGCAGCTCAAGACGCTGTCCACGGCTGAGCTCGCGGCGACGTCGTGGCGGGACTACGGGGAGGTGGTCGTCGTGGATGACCTCGACGAGGCTTTTGCGCTCGCCGACGATTTCGCCAGCGAGCATGTCCAGATCCTCACCCAGAAGCCGAGGGAAGCTCTGGAGAAGATGACGAATTATGGTGCACTGTTCCTGGGTGAGAAGACTTGCGTGTCTTACGGTGATAAGGTGAGCAGATTTTGGCGGTTCTTCACTTGTTGATTTCTTCCTGAGCTAAGGATGCTGACAATTTTTCACAGTGTATCGGTACGAACCATGTGCTGCCAACTCGGAAAGCCGGCAGGTATACTGGCGGGCTCTGGGTCGGCAAGTACTTAAAGACGCAGACTTACCAGGAGGTTGTCTCCGAGAAGGCGAGCGGCGAGCTTGGAAGACTGTGCGGACGGTGTGCCAGGGCGGAGAACTTCGAGGGCCATGCGAGGTCAGGCGACCTCAGAAGTCAATTATACCTCAAGGATCAGCACGATTGGATAGACCAAGCTCGAGCTGCGAAGCAGACTAATGGGCACTGAAGCGTTGGTATCTGAAAATGCTATCAAGAGTGTGATGCTCATCACGCACATTAACTACACACAATTTGAACAAAATTGGTCCAATCCGAAGAGAAGTATTTACAAAGAAATGCAGATGAGCCAGGTTGGGAACCACTCCATTGCCAACTCACAGGTAGGCAGAGTCAACCCACTCAGCATAGTCACTACCCAAGACCGTAGCGATAGTCAGTGCACTGCTCAGCTTAGACGAGAAGCTAGCCCTCGTGCCCTTGGCCCCGGCACCGGTATTGCCATACTCGGCCAGGGAGACATCCTGCGTCCTGGTGTCGCTGGTGCTCCAGACCTCCCAGCCAGCAGAGTTGACGATGTTGCTCAGGTCGCACCGCTGGAACGCCACCCTGGCGTACTGGGCCCACGGCCGGCCCAGGTAGACGGTCCCGGCGGCCGGCGCTGGCGAGCCCGCCTCGATCGTGCTGTCTGTGATGACATAGTAGGATGTGTCGGAGGAAGACGGCCGGCCGCTGGCGGTGATTGCTCCGGCGCCGATGGAGACGATCTTGGAGTTGGTGATCCATGTCCGAGCATGCTGTCCGAAGATGAAGTCTACGGCGCCCTCGATATAGCTGTTGGCGTAGATCTGGTTGCCAGTCTGGGCGAGGAGCGTGTCTTGGTATCCGTACCTAATATGAATTTATCGGCATCAGCAAACCGTTGCGCTCTTCCTCATAGGATGACAGACCCCCGGGTGATACATGAAAGAGAAGAAGTTGTAGGCAAATCTATTGCATGTGGACTTACAGGCCGACACCGTAGTATCCTTGTTCAGTGTTGTAAGCAGAGAGCGCTATCGCTTGTCCACCACTACCGGAAGGCTTGCCGTAGGTGTTTTTGATGTTGATGTTGTACACAGCCACGTTAGGCGACGTGTTGATCAGCGCCGCGGTGTGCTCATCGTCAGCGGCCCCGGTGGCAAGCGCCGATTTCCATTGCAGATTGACCACATTTCCTGAATAGTCGGAAGTGTCCTTGGTATATCCGTAGATGTTGAGCTTCCCACTCAGAACTGGGATGGTGACTTGCTCGGTATAATTCCCGGAATAGATGAAAATGCTGTGCTCATCCTTGGAAGACGTGGTGATGGAGCTGACTGCGTTTTGGATCTGTGTTGGTTTGTTAGGCAGGGGGGTTCACAAGCCACAGAAGGTTGGGAAACGTACGGTGTTGTAATTGCAGCCGGATGAGCAGACTGTGATACTCCCGCTGGGAGGACTGGTTCTCGAAGCGGCAAGGACATTCACGACCAGTGCGGCCAGAACACCGAGGGATTTCGTCAAGGTCATATTGACAACACAAAAGAGGATGATTAACAGTCCAGACTAAGAATAGTGGTCTTCAAGTCCGTCGCAAATGTACAGATCTGTTAACTGCAAATGTCGATCGATGGCTTGGCATGGTGCTTATATACATCAACGGGCAGGAAAGGGGTCTCAGGGGTTCTCAAAGAGGAAGCCAGCGGAACGTAGCCATCGTATCAATGGCGGAGAAATTACAAGGGCCTGTTTGCACAGTTCTCATAGACTCGCACATTAGCGGTCATTCACGAGGGCTGTAAACCTTGTGCCTCTTCTAGGGGGCTCGTCTTTTACCGGGCACATCTCCGTGGGTCTACATCCATGTGGGAAAAGCTTAGTCTCAACTTTAATGGAGGTTGACCGTTGCGGCCAGTGATCTCCGGTGCCCGGGCAGGGATGCACGGCTGAACCCCCCAATATTTCCACCAAGGACATGTCTTGGCGTGGGAATGTCGGTGGATCTAGCGGCTCCGACTCGGAACCTGTCCCGCCTGTCTGGCACCACGAACAGGGACTGCGTACCCAAACAGTTCGTCTCCATCATTCAATAGTCGCGTTTCTTACTGAACAGCCGTGGATAAGTTCGTCTTTGTCTCCTACACCGGTAATCACAGGCGGCAGGTCCCGTCGAACGGAGGGCACCACATGGGCGCATCTCGCGAAATTCTTACTCGGTGCGGATATTGCTGGTGCCGCTGTTACCCTCGCTGTTCTCTTCGTCATTTTTCGTACGGTCTTGCGGGGCTCACATCACCCGGCATGGCCTCACGGCTACATTAGGGGGTAAGATCAGATTTTAGCCATTGGCTCGGTAAGACATGCCGGGCGTGAGGACTCTGAGAGCTCGAGTCTCAACGGTAGAAACGAGCGCCATGCGCCAGGAAAGCTAGATATTTCCTCCCCATATTCTCCCGATATTCGTGGCGGCAGACTCATAGCTTGATCAATCGCAACTGATTGCAAATTCCTATCATCGACGGTTATACATATCCCCACTTAGAGTGGAGAATGTCAATCCGAGTTTGAATGAAACTCTAGCTGATGGAGGCGGAATCACATTGGCGATCCGGTTCCGACAACTAGTGCATGCGTCAAGATTGTCATACAACTACATGTGGATTTCTCTAACAGGGGACTGTCATTACGGCAAGGACGGCTGGCACATACTGCAATGTTGCAAGAGATCGTGTATTGGCCTATGTTAGCGCTACTCAAGAACAAACGACCGCGTCTATCCTATTAGTCAACCTGCACACCACCTCTCACATTCCCACCGCCAGACCCACCATCCACATCAACGCCGGCCTCCCTTGCCGCCTTGATGTCGTCCCGCGCGGCCGCCTGCTCTGCCTATTTCCTTAGAGTCGCAAGCATGTCAGTCGCCGAGTCTACGGTGTCCATCACTACGCATGGGCGGCACACATACCTGTCGAGGTCACTCGCGTAGTCATCATATTTGACCTCTCCGTCACCGGGCGCCTTCTGGATTCCGCTCTTGCGCTGCACCGCATCGGCGACTTTACCCTCGCCGAACGTGGCCAGCTGCTCCGCGTCCACGTTCGGGTTTTGCGGCTGCTCGCCGCCGCCACTGCCTGTGTTCCTCGCCTCCGTGGCGTCGACTGGCCCGCTGCCGCCCTGGACACCCCTGCCCAAGGAGCTGAAGGTCCCTTCTTGTGAGCGCTCTGAGGGCACGCTGGCGTTTCCTTGGGTTGAAGAGTGGTTGTGGGCACGGTTTTCAGCTACTTTATTTCCAAGTGGTCCCCTTGTGATGGGGTTGCCCGGCTGGATGTAGGGCTCAATGTTTGATGGTTGTTGGTTGGCCATCGTGGCTGAGAGTCTTGTTGATGACTAGTTATTGTCTTTGGATAATGCGTGACGAGGTGAAGTAAGAGGACTTAAAATCGGGTACATGCAAATTGCCACCATGAAATTTTCAAATGTCTCTCAAAGAGCGTTTGTATTGACCTTTCCTGAGCAAACCAGTGACGTTGATCATCGACCAGTACCAGATCATTGATGACGTCGTGGCGCCCAGCGGGCCGCAAACGCAATAAACATTAGAACATGGGATCTGGGGTCTTTGCCGTGTTTGATATCTTTCGGGTCTAATTTGTACAACCCCTTTGTCACACTCCCATCTCATTGACCTACGTGGAATGTGTCAACTGTTCAAGGCTAATGCCAATTGAGTCTGCACTCCGGCAGCTCCGAGCCATTAACTGAAACCCACGCAAACTGCCACTTACTGACATCAAGAACCATTAGTATGGGTAGGGCATCACGAAAGTCTTCTTCTGGGCCTTGGATTTGATTCATCTTATTTATGCGCCTTTGCTGTCTGCCGTGAGACCACGTATTCCTCTTGTACTATTCCTCAACCTGGCCTCTGTGCCATCCAATCATATGTTGTTGGTTTTAGATACCTACCCCGCCTGTCAGCTCCAAGGCGTGGCTATATCCGTCCTGGTCTCTTGCAAGAAATAGCCCAATTTGTTGTTCCAGACAACTACTCGTTACATGGACGATATTCACTCGATTTAGACCCATCGGCCGCAGTGTTCTCTCGGTCCTCAAAATGTCGGACACGTCAATTCATGTCCTCTTGAGACCAGAAGCCGATGAAACAGGCCGACTTGTCAGCCTCGATTTGACTATCACCATCCATGGCCTGTCATTTCAGCCTGGGAATAGTCTTTGCTCCTTCGGACAACAAGGCGTGACCAAAGAACATCCAACATGGTACCCGTACTACATACCACATAATATCACGACGCTGTTCTCAGATGATAATGGGTCTCTAAACATCCACGCCTCAGGCTCAGGCACCGACAAATACCTTATTGAGAGAGACACAAAAGGCGATGTGGTCGCTGCATGGAAAGTTCCAGTCTTTGAAAGGAACGGAATCGGTAGAACGAGCCCAGGTTCCGTCTGTGAGCTCCTTCGTGACCAATGTGGCATGATAGGGGTGGGGAAGTACTTCATCCCACAATTCCGCCTCGGTGACAAAGTCCCCATTACAACCGAGTGGGACCTGTCCAATTGTCCTCAAGGGACCAGAGCCGTGACCAGCTTCGGGGAAGGCCGGCAACGCATACAGTTTACGGGTGACCCTGACAGTCTTCTCGACTGCGTCTTTATGGCCGGGCCCATCAGAAGCCACACCGACGGTCCAAAATCACTTACATCACAAGATGAGGGTGCCTGTGGAACGTATTGGTTCGGTGACCTTCCTCCGAACTTGGATGCTATCATTGGTTATGCCGCCAACATCTTCCCACGCATGTCCGAGCACTTCAACGACCCATCCGGCTCATACCGCACGTTCCTGCGGCGGGCCCCAAAGGGTTTCCAAGGCACAGCCTTCCGGTCGAGCAGCATCATAGAATACGACGCCTCGGTGAAGGACGAGGACGACTGGGACCTCGTAAGGCTCCTCAACCGCACCATGGTATCCACCTGGGCCCGCCTCGACCCCGAGGACGACGGGGCCGCAAACGCGTGGTTCACAGACGGCCTGGCGCTGCTGTACACCGTGTTTCTCCCCTTCCGCTTCGGCCAGCGCGGTCCGGATTACTTCCGTGCGACCGTCAATGCGTTCTTGTCGGCGTATTACACCAATCCGCTCGTCGCCGGCGGGCCGAACTCGGCCTCCAGGCCGTTGGACACACATGGGCTCAGCTGGTACGCGTCATCTGCAAAGGCGTACCGCGCGTTCGTGTACATGCTGAAGATGGATGCGTTCACGAGGCGGGCGGCAGTTGCGGGAGGCTCGGACGTGCTGAGGCCGATGGATGAGCTCGTGCGTGAGCTGTTGGGTCGACGCCGGGCAGGTGAAAAGGTTCAGAAGAGGCACTGGCTGGAGGGTGTTGCACGCTGGCTTGGGAAAGACGAAGCCGAGAGATGCTTCCGTGAGATGCTCGACGAGGGCGGGAGGGTCAACGAGCTGGACGACATGTTGTCCAGCTTTGGGGCCAAATTTGGTCCTCAGCCTGTTGAACAGGAGGTGCTTGATTTCGGATTCGACCGGGAAAGTCTGGATATGGGAAATGTTGTGGGCGTGGAGGAGAACTCAAGGGCTTGGGAAGCAGGTCTGAGGAATGGTGATAAGGTATCACGGCACTCCAGGCCCGAAGCTTGTGAGATTGATGTCGAGAAGAACCTCAGGCTAAGTGTTGAGAGGCGTGGGGACAAATTTGATTTTGACTATTGGCCAAGATCGAGGGAGAAAGTAAGGTGCTGGCAGGTGCTAGAGGGAAAATATGAGCCGAAATAAAGTTGAGTCGGCTGATCTCAGGCGGCACGAATATTTACGCAAGAGCGGTAAGGTTTCGAAGTAGAGAGAATAAGCCTCTTATACCTTGCTCTGATGTGCTCAATTACGGACAGAATCCCTAACTTTGGACAAGTGCAATTCCCCTTTGCGACCCCAGCCCTTCTGCTCTTTCGCAACATCAGGGCGAAACTGCTCATATATATGAAATGCTTTCGCGTCCAAATCGTCCTCCTTCCCCTTCCAATCTTGCAAAGCCTCAGTCATCGCGTCCTTTACTCTACCGTAAACGTTATCCGAGCCGTACTTCCTCACTACGCTGACCTCTCGTGTCGTCTTGGGCTTTCCCTTGACCATAACGCTGTTGTCCTTGATCGTCATAGGAAAACCCATAACCCTGACAGTTGGAAGGCCATCTCCTTTCTCCTTGCCCTGTTTGCCGGTAGCATCATCCTTTGACTGATGAGGCGGCGCGATGGTTCCAATCGACCGACCCTTGGAAATGGCTGTGATGGATGATATGCTGCTTCCTATGCTGAGGCACAGATTCCAAGATAATTCTGGGTGTAGGAAGTGGGCAACACACGCACCCCAGAGCTCAAAAACCGGGGCGCGGATTAGTGATGATGGGTTTCTCGAGCTCGTTAGTGGGTTTCATCGATATTTCGGTCTGTCTGAGAGCATTGCTGTCCTGCGCCGAGTCTTTGGTGGTGCGAGAACGCTTTGCGGGCTTGACGCCACCGGTCTCATCTTTATTGTCATCGGCAGCTTTGCGCTTCCTTGCTGCGGTGGTCTTCTCTGATGACTTAGACCCCGACTCGGCTGTGCCTTTCGCCGTAGCTGAGCGACTCTTGCGAGGAGGCATACTGGAAGCACCGAATGGCTCGAGTAGTCAAGACTGTAGTAACTAAGGCTCAATGCTATGGCCCAGGAAGCAGCGCCTCTGCCCGAAGAGGAGCTATCGCAGTTTTGATGCCGCAGCAAGCCATCAGGCTGATGTCACGGTGTCAAGCTGCTCATGTGCAACAATCAAACATATATGCGTCTCATTTTGACATTGGTCAGTCTCGTATTTGGAATCATGTAAGCCTGGCACATATTTACTTCGGCTAGAGTTGAGCACTGTTTTTTCACTGGAGCTTCATGCAATCGAAATGGCCAAGCAATCTAGACATCATGAATGGCACGATAGGCCGCGAGTTAGATCTTATTCGCGGACAGGTTTGAAGCCAAAAGACCGTCCAGACCTTTTGGTGAAGTCTGTTTGTTCCTAGTATTTTTTCCTGGCAAGATAGCATGTGGCTGAAATGCAAGTATCTGTTACGCAACAAACCTGTTGTCATGGTATCGTGTGCACCTCTAGGGCTATGCAGTACCTCATCGCAAATACTCCGACCCGTGCTCCGCCAGATTGACACACGTGTTGGAGAAGTACAAGGCTTACTCGGTTGTGCAATGTGCCCGGGTATCCAATTCACCTTTCCGAAGTTCACCGAGGATACTGTCAAGTCCATATACTTTCCAAATGCATAATTAGATGTTCTGGACGATTGATGACATAACTGGTGAATCGCATCGTTGGTTGCATGTGATGAGGGATCAATGGATCATGATCTATAGCATTCGGTCATCACTCTGAACCGTGTCAGCGTTAGCATGCCACATGTACTTCGAATTGATACGAGCAGCATTGTGGGCCAGGACCTCGAAATGGCCGGGGCATCCGCGCGGACACGGTGAATTCGATGTTGGTTTTGTTATTTCCGAGGCAAGATACGAAACTCCGTTCTGTGCTTGTACACTATACGTCATGATGCAAGGTCTAGGGAAAGAAGGTTGAAGAAGATCAATCTGATAAGATTCGCGGGAAGCAGGATCATACGACACCTCGGAACCGAAACGTGCCTCTTCGGCCCCAAGATCTGGGGGTCAGAGATCAAAGCAAGAGCCAGATGGATGAGACCCCGATTTCCCCGCAAAATGGCGAACAGGGCTTGCAGGCACAGCTCGGTGCGCCGAGTCGGGCTCGGGAACGGGCTTCGCGAAGGCCGTTGAGCCCGCGTCAGACGGACAGACCAGACAAGCCGGTCCCTGAGGCTAGCGGGAGGATCTGTGCTGCCCTGCCAGGCTGTTCTGGCTGTCAGGCTCACTGGCAGACGGGCTGAGTTGATTGAGATCGGCGAGAAATTCTCGCTGCAGGTCCAGATGACCGACCGTTGTACAGGTTTTGGATGATCTCCCCTGTTGCAGGTTGATGCTGAATTATGTTCTGTGCTCTGGGGTTGGTGCAGGATTCCCAGCGACCGCAGCAAAAAAGCAAGCATATTGTCTGAGACACATCCTTCATGGCCCTTCAAAAGTCGATTCTGTTACAGCTGTCAATGCACCTCGGGCCAGGTTTCTGCTAATGTGGCCCATTATAGTGGTGGGTGATGTGTAACGGGGACTCTCACAGGACAGGTTCCGTGGTTCCCTCTGACAGAGATGGGGCACACCCTCATTCCCAGGCGGCTGGGCTCGTGCCGTGCATCCCTCCGGCTTCTTCCTGGGGGCAGACACCGGGCTGCCAATGGGGAAGCCAGCCGGACGTCTGTCAGCCACTGGATTGCAGTGCCCGGCATGCTGGGTAACCCCACGCACGGAGGGCAGTCCTGACAGGCCTGACGGGAACCCCCCTGTAGCGAGAGAGATGCGGTGCCGGCTTCTTTTCTTCGCTAGAAGACGCAGGAAACGCGCTAGGGCGGGATTGCAAGTGGCAGCGGCGCAGCGCGTCCGAAGCTTCCGTATGCCGCAAAGTTCAGGCCAAGACGACTGGGCGATGATAGTCGTCATCATCGAAGAGATTGTGGCAGCCTGACACACCCTGACTGCCTGAACACAGCCGGACAGCCTGGGGCATGTGCCTGCGGGGCCGGTGAGGACAGATTGACAATAACAGGTTGCAAGCCCGCATGTGCACATGCAAATGGAGGGTCGTTGGTCACGGACAGATGGACGGTGGAGGGTGGGAGGTTTGGTCTCTAAGCGATCGAAGGATACAGCCGGCACAGTACTGTAGTCGCGCCTCGCTCCCGTCTCTGCCCCGTTCTGTACAGAAAACCGGTCGTGGGGCGGAGAGGATTTCAAATACTGCATCCACACTCGTATCAATGGGAGCCAATCGAGGAGACGGCATCCTGTGCTCTTGTCTCGATGCGGGAAATTGGAGTATTTTGTCTTCTTTTGTGTTCTTGTTGCTTCTTGTTGGACGAGGATGATGATGTTGTGTGGACATGCTCAGGTAGCCAGGTAGCCAGGAACCCAGGTACTCTAGGGAGGGAGCAATTGCACCTAGGATGCTAGCACGAGTTAGCAGCCCCCAAGTGCCAACATGTGCAAAAGTCCGTAAAGTCCAGCGCGCAATATCTCATCCACAGGGCCTGAGAGCCTGCTTTAGCCTGCCACACTGGCCCTCTAGGGTTCCGAGTCCTCCCTGCGAGTGTTCCCGGGATGTTTTCATGCGGCCAATCAGCAACCTGGCAGACACGCTCCTACCCTGCCGACCCACCCACCGCCAGACCCCACAACAGGGTTTGGGAAGGAGCAACTACTGAACAGGGTACTGCCCGGTGCTTGCAGGCAAGAAAGAGTGCAAGCGTGTGACTCGTCGCCCTCTGGCTGTAAGTCGCAGGGCCCGATGCGATTTTGCATATCACTCTCCAAATTTCTCGCGCCTCTCGTCCGTCTGTTCCCCTACCACTCTCCTCTACACTTCACAACTTCTCCCTTCTAACAGGTCAATACACCCTTTCTGAATAGCGCGTTTGTTTGATGTCTTGATTGGCATCAAATGAACCTGCAGTTGCGCTTTCACTTTTTCCCCCGAGTAAGTTCAAGTCCAGCCCAGCCCAAACCCACTCTTCGTTTGTCTCGGTTCCACCCGAGTCCATGACGTTCTGTGTGAGTGTGTGCGAGTGTGTGTACCTCGAGAATGTTTTTTGTCGCCCGGCCAAAACGAAAAGTTTTGTTTGGTGCGGATCAGAAATTCAACATCGTCGAGGCGAGGCGAATCAACACACTTTCCTGCATGCAATTCCTCACGGCGGCCTCTTCGAGATCGACCCAAGGCAAAATCAAACAATTTGCTCAATGCACGTATCGCTGACCAGAGTTGCCCACATCCACAGTCCCCCCACTCTAAAGGCTTCACCTAAATGCCTGGATCTATCTACAACAACTTATACACGAACTTTATCCGTTCTGGGTTCACCAAGTCTTTCACCCACGGCTACGCACAGTCTGTCGTAGCTGCTACCCACCCTCATGTTCTAAACTCCCAGAACCGGCCGTCCTTTGCGGCCCGGAAACGCCAGACCACAACCCGCCTCAGTCGTCTCCAGCAGCTTCAGAGCGCCTTCCATACCAGCGCTCACCACTCCTCCGGCCTCCCGACCGAACACCGGCACGAGAAGCTCGCCAACAACCATGGAGGACTGGATGCCTACTTCGAGAACCTCCAGAACAATGAGGCCGCTCAGGACTCCGACGAGGCCGAGTGGGTCCAGTTTCGCTTCCAGGACAAGATCGAATGGAAGCCCTCACCCGCTTCCATTCTGATTGGCTCTGAGGAGGCAAGAACACTCGAGGCAAAGGAGGCCGATGAGGATGGCGTCAGCGTGTCCGCCTTCTCGGAAGAGGAGCAGGCCGCCCTCGCCCACATCGATGCTGCCCTTTCCAAGGAAATCGAGGCCAGGCAACATGTAGACGCCGAGCACGTCGGCGTGTCGAGGGTACCCACACCCGCCCCTGAACAGGCCGCTGAGCCTCTCTCGCCGGCAAGCGTCGCCCGTTCCGTCACACCACCGATCGATCCACAATCCCAGAGCTACGCGGACCATCTAACCAAGCTCTCGGAGGCTGGACGATATGCCGAAATCCCAGCTGTCTTCGAGGCCATGCTGGTGACCAGCATACAGCCCTTGGCCACCTCTTACAATGCGCTTCTCATGGCCGCCATTCACCTCCCGGCCGAGAAGATTGAGATTGTCTCCAAGGCGCTGGACGTTTACACCGACATGATGCGCCGAAAGGTTGCACCAGACAGCGACACTTACAACATCCTTGTCGGTCTGCTGGCCGCCCGATCACTCGAGGTCTCTTCTTTGAAGAAGAGGCTCGAGGATAAGCGCGCTCGTTATGGCGGTATGGATGAGCCTGGGAAGTTCATGTTCGCGTCCTCCGAGCTTGAGCACGCCATCCTCTCCGAGGATGACCGGCTGGACTTGGCCATCAAGCTCTTCAAGAACTCCGTTTCTTGCCAGCGGGATGTGTTTTCACCCGAGACGTACCACCAGCTGATCTCAGCATGCGCTCAGTCTGGCCGCGTCTCCGACATGCTCCATCTCTACGAGCACATGGAGACCAACAAGGCCACGCCATTTGCTGCGACATTCCCAGCGATGATCACTGCTTTTGCTAACTGCGGAGACCTGGTCAGCGCTGTGGAGTGCTATAGCGAATACCGGACCCTTGCCATCGCCAACGACAACGGGGAGGCCACGCTGAAGGATCGTCTCGATGCTCAGGTGTATGCATCAGTCATCAACGCCTACATCGTCTCGGATAAGCTTGAAGGTGCCATGAAGTTCTACAAGAAGATTGTGCAGGAGTATGGCGTGCGTGCTGCAAGTATCAAAGACGCCATCATTAGCCTGGGTTTCGTCAAGGGTCTGGTTCACCGGGGAGTCTATTATGAAGCTCTCCGCTGGGCTCAGGCCATCGAGGACGAGACACGGGCCCAGTCTATGGCCGAGCTCACGGTGTCTTCGGCGGACAATGGCGACAAGCACACGGCCATCGCTGCGTTTGCGAACATCCCCATCAACTTCAACGGCATCGCCAGTCCTGCAAGTGCCCTTCTCGCACTAAGCATTCGTGGTGGTGAGGTGATGGAAGCATGGCGATATTGGCAGATTCTCAGCAGTCCCGACACTGTCGTGGATGCGTCGTTCATCGAGCCCACCGCTATGTTCGCCGTGGCACTGATTGGCTCTGGACAGGTTGTCGAAGGCCTGAACGAGGCCGAGGCGATGTTCCACCGGATACGCTCATCTAAACCGGATGATGCACAGCTGGTAGCCGAGGTCGAGGAGGGCATGGACTTTGTCTCACGCTACATGACTTCTCGAGCCATCACCGATCCCCGAGAGTCGGCCGCTTCACAGACTAGTGCCCCCTCACCTTACCAATCAGCCCCTTCCGTCTCCAGTTACGAAGACACGTTCGATCCATATGCGCATAATACTGACTTCAAGGGCTCGTCGCTCATATCTGATGAGCTTGAAGGTGCTCACGGTCGCAAGGGTCCTAAGCTGAATGATGCGCTTGCCCGGTTCCGCAACATCCGCCGAGCTGGTCGCCACCCCCGGTACATCACTTATGCCAAGCTCATCTCGGCCGCTGCCCGCGAGGGGAAAATGGAGACTTGCAACGACATTCTGAACATGGCTCGCACTGATGTTCCATTGCTGCCTCAATATGCCGTTGTTCGTTACGGTTGGTCATCGATCCTGGACTCAATGGTGGGTGCCTGCCTCAGCCTGGGCTACAGAGGCCACGCCGAGCAATACCACCAAGAGCTATTGGACATGGGCGCAACACCATCTGCCAACACCTTCGGTCTGTACATCACCACGCTCAAGGAGTCTACCAAGACCTTTGACGAGGCTTCCGAGGCGGTCAAGATCTTCCACCGCGCCAAGGCCGAGGGCGTCGAGCCGAGTTCCTTCCTCTACAACGCCCTCATCGGTAAGCTCGGCAAGGCTCGCCGCATCGACGACTGTCTATTCTTCTTTGCTGAGATGCGCGCACTTGGTATTAAGCCGACCTCCGTCACATATGGCACCATTGTCAACGCCCTCTGCCGAGTGTCCGACATCAAGTTCGCCGAGGAGCTCTTCGATGAGATGGAGGCAATGCCAAACTATAAGGCTCGTCCTGCACCATACAACAGCATGATGCAGTTCTTCCTGACCACCAAGCGCGACAAGTCCAAGGTCCTGGCATATTATGCACGCATGAAGGCCAGGGGCATCTCGCCCACTGCGCACACTTACAAGCTGCTTGTTGATACTCACGCGACTCTTGAGCCTGTGGACATGCAGGCTGCAGAATCCGTTCTGGCCAGCATTCGCGCCAGCGGTGGCAAGCCCGAGCCCGTGCACTTTGCTTCCCTGATCCACGCCCGTGGTTGTGTCTTGCACGACATGGCTGCGGCTCGGAAAACCTTCGATCAAGTCATCAATGATCGCAGTATCACTGCGACGGCATCCCTCTTCCAGGCATTGTTCGAGAGTATGGTGGCCAACCACTGTGTTTCCGACACTGAACCGCTTCTCATGGAGATGCGTCGACGGAAAGTCGAGCTGACCCCTTACATTGCCAACACTCTGATCCACGGATGGGCTTCCGAGGGCAACATCGCCCGTGCTGAGGACATCTATGGTGCCGTTGGACGTGACCGACGCGAGCCGAGTACGTACGAAGCAATGACTCGCGCATATCTCGCCGTTGAGGATAGGGAGAAGGCGAGATACGTCGTCTCCGAGATGATGGGACGGGGCTACCCCAGCGCCGTCGTCGGGAAGGTGGTGGAGCTTGTGGGTGGCGGTGAGCAGGAGGCTGCAGTTGCAGCTGTTTGAGTTGCCTGCTCCAAACACATATTAACTCCATCGCTCTTGTTTTTCTATTTCCTTTGTGTCGCGCCTCTGATTTACCGTCTTGTTTGATACCCCTTGATACGGTGCGTGGAACAACAATTGGGGAATGATGACGGACGAGAAACAATGTCCGGTGGACGTACAAGAGCAGAGGGGTGTCTGTGTGACCACGAGGCCGGCACGTGTTGGCTATTTCTTTACTGTCCTATTTCCTATGTCTTGTCATCACAGCGGGCGTTGGTATTGTGTTGAAAATCGGTTCAAACGGCCGCGCCCACGAGGCATGCTGGCTGATGGATGACCTAGGATGGAATGGTCTGTTTGGGCGGTTGGGTCTGGTTGCCCAACCTGGTGAGGGTATTGTCGTGCACAAACGGAAGGGATGTCCGGCATGGGACGATGTTGTTTTTGTTTTTCGAAGCAGTTGAGGCACGATCTTCCTGCTCGCATCTGTCGCCAATGGCGGCATATAGACAAATCTCTACTCTGCATATCAGCAAGAAAAAGACATGGACATATTACACGAGCGGTGGCGAACGGAATGGAATTTTGGGCATGGCGGCTGGTCTCGGGTCGGTTGGTCGGTCATCATCTGGATGGGAGGACTTCACGGCAAGCATCTAGAGATGATGTTCAGATGCTGGACAGGGCATGTCGCCTTTGTATATTACATAGAGCCATCGCTGATAATGATAAATGTCCAACGGCAAGTTGGATTTTGTCCAATTACATGTCTTCAGGAACTGTCAAGCTTTTATGCTCGTAACCATCATTGCCTCGAGTTCAGACAGGCAGTGTACATGGCCACAAAGTTTGTGCGTGGTGGAGAGATCACGTACATTATTGTGGCCCGTGGGAGACGAGTGCGTGAAGGACAAAACGGCTTATGGTCGCCCTCAATTTGGTCCTCATGGGGCGGTCTGAACAGCGTTGAATATCTATGCACTGGGTAACTTGTTTATTATTAAGAGACAGAAAAACATCATCGCTAATTTTGCTATTTCCACTCCTCTTATGCAATATTGAACTCGCTAGCAGCATTCATCTTCCTAAGCATCTCCTCCATCTTCCTCTTGGCCACCGCAGCATCGACATCGCCACCATCCGCGTCGTCCATGAAGTCCGCCTTCCTCTTGCTGCTACTGCCACCATCGGCGGAGAACGAAGCGCCGGCAGACGCGCCGGCAGCAGCACCACCGCCCTTCTTGTGCGTGCGCTTCTGCACGCCCCCGCCTATGCCGCCGGGGGCCTCCCGCAGCCCGTAGCTCTTGGCGATGTGGCCCAGGTGCAGCTGCTGCATATCAAACACGGACCGCTCCTCCTTGACGTGGGTGGCGTAGGCGCGCACGAGCGCCCTGAAGCCCTGCCGGGCCAAGTCGATGAGGGCAGGGCCGGAGCCGTGCTGCGGCTTCGGCGCGGGTGCGGGCGCGGGCTTCCTGCCGCCGCCCTTGGTCGGGGCTGGCTTGGGCGGCTCCGACGCCAGGATGCGCTGCTCGAGGTGCAGCTGCAGGGCCTCGGCCCTGGCGTGCGGGGACTGCTTCTTTGGTTGCTGCTCCTCGTCCTGCTCGTCCTCCTTGCCCGGGATTGAGGGCAGCGCCACCGCGGTGGCGAAGCCCTTTTGGAGGATCGTCTCGTACGACTGGGCTACCGCCGGGGGCGTGGTGGGCAGCATGTCGATGTAGCCTTCCTCGCAGCCGGGCAGCAAGAACAGGGCGGCCTTTCCGGGCCGGCCTGCACGGGCTGTGCGTCCGATACGGTGGACGTGGTCCGCGATGGCGAAGGCCGGGTCGTACTCGATGACCAGCTCCACGGCAGGGACGTCAAGACCTCGCGAGGAGATGTCGGTTGTGATGAGCACGGCAGGGTCCTTGCAAGTTGAGAAGGAGCGGAGCGTCGACGTACGCATCTGCTGGTTGAGAGAGCCGTGGAGCTTGTGGAGGAGGATGGTTGGGTTGGCCGGGGAGGTGATGTAGGCCGCAGGGTGTACAGTTGTGGCTGTGTGGTCTGGCTTGCCCTGTGCAGTCTGCTCTGACGGCTGCGCTCGCGCAGTGGGTGACTTGAGCAGGTCGAAATGGAAGTCGACCGAGTCGGCACAGGATATGAAGACGATCGCCTTCATGACGGAGCCTTTCCGTGCGAAGGCGTCCTTCAGGAACGCCATGAGTGTGACCAGGCGCAGCTTTGCCGGAACAACCAGATATGTCTGCTTCAGCTGAGCCGGTGCGGCGAAAACCGTCTCTGCCTTTGCATCTTCTTCTGCGTCGTCCTTGGAGTTGGAGGCAGTTATGAGGACGGCGTCCTGGAGACTGATCTCACCGAGCCTGTTGACATTGGCTTTCATCGTCGCGGAACAGAGGACCGTCACCCTTCTTTTCGGCATGGCCTTTGTGAGCAACACGCCATCCTTATTTTTCTCCTTCAGGCCCTCCTCTCGGATGGCCGTGACGATCTGTTTGAGGTCTTGTTCGAAACCCATCTCCATCATCCTGTCACCTTCATCGAGGATGAGCCAACGAACCGTTCCAACATCAAGAATCTTGGTATTGTCCAGGTGGTCTGTGAGACGGCCGGGCGTGGCAACCAGAATATTGCAGCCCTTGCGGATGCGAGCCTTCTCCGAATGCTTGCTCTCGCCTCCCATGACGGTGGTGCTAACAATCCATGGGCAGCATCGCAGCAGCTTTTCCAGCACGACAGAGATCTGCTTGCACAATTCTCGAGTCGGCGCGAGGATAATGGCAAATAAACCCGAATTCCTGTTTATGTTCTCACCCGTGGTGCTCCCATCGTCGTTGCGGCTCAGAGCAATGATTCGTTGTACTATCGGGAGCAGATAGGCCAGGGTCTTCCCGGAACCCGTCTGTGCCTGCAAGAAGGCGTCGTCGTCGCCGTTGACGAGCTGCGGTATGGTGTTCTTCTGGATCGACGTGGGCGCCTTCATCTCAAGCTTCGACGACAGGTGCTGGGCTATCCTCCGTGACAGGCCTAGCGCGTGGAAGTTGGACGCCTCTTCGGACAGAGGCGCGTTCGAAGGCGTCGCTGGTTCAGGCTCCTGCGCCGGGGCGGTGTCGTCGAAGACTGTCTTGGCCGTTGGATTGTAGGTGAAGAGCTTGGAGGAGACTTGGAACGGCTTCGAGGGGTCGTGGTGGCTGCCACCTGGACGACTGGTAGGTCCATGATCGGTCCTTTGTCGCTTGGGCGGTCGATCTGAGGAAAACGCAGCGGACTGTCGAGCAGAGGCACTGTCGGTGGCTGGAGGTTTCGATGTCGACCCCGTCCTCCCCTGCTCGCGGGCATTGTCTTTCTTCTGGGCCCGGCGACGATCTCTCCAAGATCCGCCAACATATTTCACCTTCTTGGCAGCGACGGAGGTATCCCCAATTGGGGCCAGGTTGAGGACTAGGTCATCAGCCATTGTAGTTGCTGTCGTTGAATGAATGGCTGGGCTAGGAGTGAGGGTGTCGGGTTACCGAAAGTCTCTGTTCCCATACAACGGCGCCCGAGTCTTGGGGACGGTGAAAATTTAGTGGGCCTAGGTCGTATCCCGTCCTATCGATTGGTGGGTGCCACTACGTGCAGCTCACACATGGGCCCCGCAACCAAGACAGATGGGCATTTCTCCCCACTGCCCAAATTGCAGAGCAGATATGCAGATCATAAATCAGCATCAACAAGTGAACTGCACACGATTATCGCACCGCGTCGAGACCTTTCGGTACAAATCACGAGATTCTTCTGGAGGGGGGGGTGGGGGGTGGGATGCATCGGATCTTACGCATCCCTCGCGAACACGACTTAGACGTAGTATGATAGCCTGCATTATTACTTTGCTTTAGGGTATCTTGACGCCCTCCATCCCCAGACTGTTCCCAAAAACAAGGATCAGAACAGCAGACCACCCACTCCCAGCCCAACACCCAACCCCAGGAGAGGTGCCATGCCCAAGCCCCCTCCATAGCCGTACCCATACCCGCCGCGTCCATAAGGCCTGCTGTAAGGGCCAACGGGCCTGGCGTACACGTTCCCGGGGCCAGCCATCATCCCGGGGGGACCACCAAAGTATCCTCCCCTGTTCCAAGGGTTGACGACGTACGCATTGTTGCGCCCGCGCAGGCCCGGCGCGCCCTGGGGAGGCTCGACCCAGACCTCTCTCCCGTCGGCGTGCTGGCCCAGCATCTGGGGCTCGCCGGTCTCGACGGCGCGCGCGATCTGGCGCCGGATGTGCTGGTGCTGGTAGTAGGCCTGCCTCTCGGCCTCGGCGCGCCTCTCGCGCTTGGCGGCGCGCTCCTGGTGGGTCGAGCTGGTGAGCTTGTCCTTGAGCTTGCGGCCGAACTTCTCGGACCTGGAGAGCTTCTCCGGGCCCGTGTCGAGGAGCCCCGGCTGCTGCTGCTGCTGCTGCTGTTGATGTTGTTGCGCCGCGGCTGCTGGTTGGCCGTGGCTGCGGGCGGTGTCGTCGTCGTCGCTGCTCTCTGCCTCGATGTCGGCGAGGCTGTGCACGCGCTGCCGGCTCTTGATCCGTTCCTTCTCTTGTTCGGGTACCGAGGCTAGGTACTGCTCGTCGTCATGGGGGTGGTGCCAGATAGAGCGGGGTGGAGTGGCCCTCGTGTCGACGAAGAACTGGTGATGCGTCTCTCGGTCGTACTGCCTCACCCAGCCATCTGGAAGGGCTCGGGCCGAGTCCTCCATGCTCCTTCGCTCCTCAGGTGGGATTCCATTGCGAGACCTCAGTGGTACGGTGAGATTGTTTGTGTCTTGGGGAGGAACACCGCCTGGGTGTGCTGGCTGGGGTTGTGAGCCGCTGGAGGTGCTGGCCTCGTACGATGGAGGGGGGTCTTCGTGTGAAGGCATGCTGACTGTGAGGATTTCGTATTCTTAGGTCGAACGTAGCTGTGATTTAATGAAGATCTGAGGCAATGATAGTAGGTTCATGAAAGGATGGTCTCATGGAATTGATTGAGAGGTGCAAGTGCTCTGCGCCTCCGGGTGATGCTATTGTGCATACATGACGTCAAGAAGGCACGCGAATTCCTCATACACTAATAAGCAAACTGGTAGCAGCACAGAACAGCACTTGCGCTAGATGGCCACTTCCATTTTTTCTGGCTGGTGATTTCGAATACCAGGTGATTTGATGCTGGGCCAGTAGCGAAACTTGGGGATGTAAGTTATAAGGCTATAAATAATTATAGATGGTGTAATATGTTGACTGGTATCCCCGACACTGAGCTTGCCACAATTTCAGGCTACATGTCTCAATCAGTACATGTATCTTGTTCACTGAGAATACTTAGATCAGATACCAAATTTCTATCTTATTGAAGAGGTACCGATTACCTTTTCGGAACGCATGTGCACTTGTGCGGAAGAAAGGAGACTTGCTGAGCAGTGCACAGGTGGAGCCGAAGCCATCAAGACACTGACAATTGTACAAAAGCTTGATTCGAAGCAAATAGATCAGAATCGAACTCGGCAAACACTGTTACCGTAATCCACCAAGCTTCAAGGTGTCGTCGAAGGACACCAATGGCAATTGTAAGTCATATCTCTCTGGGATGCTAGTAGTCACCAGGGTTAGGATCGTCACCGAACCCAGCAGGCCGTCTGCAAAAGAAACCGCCGGTAGCTTTGTACCAGAATCAGGACCCCGTAACCTTTCCAGCTATTTCACCATCACAACCATCGATTCTAACAAATATTTTGATATGATTCAAATCAGACAGTTATCTTCAAGATTATGATTTAATAACAATCAAGCACATATGATGTGGTTGTGGAATAATTGGGATATAACACGAAAGGTTTTGGTGGTACTTAGAGTTACCGGCGGTTTTTTTTTGCAGAGCGCCTGCCCAGTACCCCCAGTGCTTTGCACCATGTGACGCAGACAGCCTCACTGCCGGTGCCCGAGCGTAGGCAAAGTCAAAAGTCGCATCTGCAGAAGGCCCATGCCTGATCTCACTGTCAGAGTGATTTCTCCTCATGGCAGTTTGGAGCTTGCTGTTTGAGGAGTCATGAAGTCCACGCTCGAGTAGCAGCCTACACAACGTTGGCCATCCTGCACCCACTGCATGAGGTTACACTTGCACTCGCTGCAGTCACCCTGTACGTACCAAAAACTTCATGTGTCATGTTTGTCAAAGGGGCCGTCATCGTGACTTCACCTTCCTCTGGCGGCTTGGGTGCATATATTCAGCCAGAGGATTTAAGTTCATCGGCAGCGCTAAGTGGTTAGCCTGCTGTGGCCACGGCACAAGTCTGCACGGCACCCAGAGCATCAAGCTGCCAAGGATTGGGTCCTGACACAAAAGCTGGGCTGAGAAAGAGTCCCAGCTCTGGTCTGACGAGGGTACGGTATGTTCTGTATGTACAACGTGTAGTAAGGTAGTGGTGAAGAGGGAAAGGGGGGCAGGGGGGCCAGACTCATGCAGGCCTTGCCCCGCAGCCCCCCCACATCCCCCGTACATAGCTCATGAGCTGTATAGCTCCTTGCTGCGCGTGCGGTGTTCAGCCTGCATGGGCTGGGGAGCTCCTTTCCCCAATCGAGCTCCCCTCCACCCATTTCGTCGTCCGAGACCACTGGTCTTTTCCCATCTGTGCCTGAAGATCCTACGCCGCTTGGGCGCATCAAAACCTGGGATTAAACCTTGGGCGTCCGCCGCTGTCGTCATTGAGGGCATCGTGCTGCTCGCATAAGGCAAACACAATCCCAGGCCTGGATCTGGCTGGGCCTTTGCCGATCTCGCTCGCTTATTTCAGTTTCCCCGGGCCTCGCAGTCCGACGGTCTGTCTGCCAAGTAGCCCAAGCTGACCTCGACTCGAGACTCTTGTCTGGATTGTCCGTACTGTTTCTACCCCATTGTGCTGCCCCGGGTGCCCGCCGTGAGCTTCATTGGCATTGGTATCCCGCCAGACTGTATCCGGCCTCCCGCATTAGCAAACAGTCCATTCCTCGAACAGAATCTGCAAAAAAGAAACTTGCCCACCATGACCGTCCAGTCCGGAAACCCCACGACCGCCGTGTCCGCCCCGGGCAAGGTGCTGCTGGCCGGTGGCTACCTCGTCACCGACCGGGACTACACCGGGCTCGTCTTCGGCCTCGATGCCCGCATCAACGTCGTCGCCCGCGGTATCCCAACCTCCAAGGGCGTCCAGCTGACCGAGATTGTCGTCGAGAGCCCCCAGTTCGTCGGCGGCACTTGGCGCTATGGCTATCATCTTGCCCCTGAGGACGGCGGCATCACCGTCACTCAGCTGCAGGTGTAAGTGACGTCTCGTTCTGGAAATCACCCGTACACACATGCTTCAGCCTCAAACCTTGTTCTGTTACCCCCTTCCCCCTTTCCTTGTCTCCCTGCTTCAAAATGGCCATCTTCGTATGCATTTGCCCTTGTCCTATGAGAGACATGTCCCCAGACAAGCTCCAGCCGGCTCTCGACCACGCCCAGTCTACACCAGGTCGTCTGCTCCTCAACCTGGGCTCCTATATCAACTAACCACCACAAAAGCGGCTCGTCATACCATTCCAACCCCTTCATCGAGACAACTCTCACCTACGCTCTCACATATATCTCCCGCGTCGCCCGCCAGCGGCCCACACACTGCATCCAGTCGGCCAGGCTCACCATCCTGGCCGACACGGACTACTACTCTGCCTCATCATCATCATCATCAACAGCACCCACCACCAACCCATCCAGCAACAGGTTCATCCCCTTTGGCACCTCCCTGAAAGACGCAAAGAAGACAGGCCTCGGCTCCTCCGCCGCCCTCGTCACCAGCCTGACCGCCGCCCTCCTGTCCCACTACCTGGACCCAGCCCACTTTGACCTGACCACCGACAAGGGCCGCACCGTGCTGCACAACCTCGCCCAGGCGGCCCACTGCCGCGCCCAGGGCAAGATCGGCTCCGGCTTCGACGTCGCCGCCGCCGTCCACGGCAGCTGCCTGTACCGGCGGTTCTCGCCCTCCGTCCTGGACGCGGTCCCGCAGCCGGGCCAGCCGGGCTTCGGCAGCAAGCTGGAGGATTCCATCGCCGGCGCGGGGCGGTGGGACACCGAGATCCACAAGGAAAAGGTCAGCCTGCCCCGGGGCGTGGCCATGCGCATGGTCGACGTCGAGTGCGGCTCCCAGACCGTGGGGATGGTCAAGGCCGTCAACGCGTGGCGCGCCTCCGACCCGGCCGGGTCCAAGGCGCTGTGGAACGAGCTGCAGGGCAGGAACGAGGCCCTGGCTTCGGTCCTGGCCGAGGGGAGGCTGGACGACCTGCCCGCCGCCCTCGCGGGGAGCAGGGAGCTCGTCCGGGCCATGGGCGCCAAGTCGGACGTGCCCATCGAGCCCGAGTCCCAGACGGAGCTCATCGACGCGCTGTCGGCGGTCGAGGGGGTCTACGGCGGCGTGGTACCCGGCGCGGGAGGGTTCGACGCCGTGTCGATCCTGGTCAGGGACGACGGGGAGACAATTGAGCGGGTGGAGCGCTTCCTCGAGGAGTGGTCTGAAAAGAAGAAGGACAGCAAGGTCAAGCTGCTCGGGGTCAAGGGCGAGCTCGAGGGCGTGAGGGTCGAGAAGCTGAGGGAGTTTGATGGGTGGCTGTCCTGATGCTGCTGTTTTTCTAGCGTTGCAAGTCGTGCTGGTCCCTCTGCTGTTGATAACCTCGTTTGTTTTCAGAATGGGGAGGCTGCATGTTAATACGCCCATGTATACCACAGACTCAGTTGGGCGGATGGGGGGAAAAGCAAATAATTTTCGACGTCGGTCTTTTGTGTCACAGTCAGCCATTGAATTGAAAGCTTCGCCTTTGTTTGGTACATGGCTTGCGTGCTTGACATTATGAGGTTGACATCAGCCCCAACTGATATGTGAGTAATGCTACAGTAATTCGTCTCAAAAAAGATCGTATCTCATGGCCGGACATCCAACCCTCGCCACCGAAATAATGTTTGCTCCCCCAATAAGGTCTTTCTCCATCTGGCAGCCGGTGTCAGGTTGCCCACCTCCAAAAAATGAGTGGAAGAACGAAAACAGTTGGTTGGTTTTCCTGCTCCTTCTCCCCAGTGACTGTGGGCTCCACAAACCAGTCACGAACATCGTCGTCCGGATATCTTGGTTGTCATTCTGTTCTCCCTTCGCCTCTTCCCCGTTCAAGGGCGAGGTTGTGATCGTTTCAAAAAGTCAAAAAGGGGTAATTATGTCGTCTGCTCCTTCGCAATTCCTGCGTAATCGTACAACAGCGGTTGTCAGGGCTGTCTGCTGGTTGTTCTTGTTGGAGGTTGCAAGCCCAATAATTGCAACATCAATCAAGCCAAGAGCGCACAACTCGGTGCTCCATTGGTCTGCTTCCATGGTAATCATAAGTCTCGGTGGTACAGCTCAATTTCCAGTTCCAATGCGGGTTCGCCGTGCGAATACAGCGAGGGAGAGGAGGTGTGCTCTAGATGAGGGCCTCCTTGCCCACGTCGCAGCCGTGGACGCTCCTGCCGCTCGTCGACGACGCCGTCGTGTGGCTCAGCTGCGAGGCGCTGTCCTCGGCCGCGAATGACTGGGTGATGGAGGGACGAGAGGCGCTCAGCGGGGATGATGTGAGGCCGCGGTAGCCCGGGCGGGTCTTGTTGGGCCGGGATGGCTTCTGGTGGAGGTCGTGCTGCTGCTGCGCGAGCTGGGCGTCGATGGTGGAGAAGCGGCTGGCGATGGCCTTCTCGCGGAGGACCTGGAGCCTGCAAGATTCTGTTAGCATTGTCTTCGATCTGTGCTTTAGAAGTCCGTGGCTGCCTAGCAAACTCATCTAGGGAGTGATGCTTCAGAGCGTGGGATGCTGTCAGGTGGAGGACGTACTCTTCATCGCTGAGGCCTTTTATGTTGGTAGTGACATGTCTGAACCCGAAGGGCTCGGACTGCCATGCTGTCAGCATACACTAGAAGCAACCAGCAGGAAAACTGAGAAGCAGATGATGGCTTACAATCTGAATTGAGCGTCTCTTCTTCTCCTTGCGAAGGCGGCGGTTGACCACGTTCTTCACCACGCTCTGGACTCGCGCAAGGCGTAGCTTGAAAGAGTTGCAGACTTGCATCTTGAATGAATTTGAGAGTTCCTTGGATGGAAATCGAACGAAACGGCCGCAAAAAAAAAAAAAAAAAAAAAAAAAAAAAAAAAAGTGGCGAGTCGATATTGATATCAAGACTCGAGTACGGAGTGAGTGGCAGTTGGGAGTTGGAAGAGAGTGTGGCAAAGTTGGCTGGGTGGAGATACCAAAGTCTAAAGGAGGGAACGACTGGATGGTGAAAGAAGGTGGTGGTGATATTCCTGTGAAAGAAGCGAAGGAAGGGAAGCTTTCTCTCTGCTGCTTTAGGGGGAGGTTGGTCGAAGGGAAGGTCGTGCTCGTAGAGGGCGTAGTAGAAAAGGCTGACCAGGCAGCTGGATCGGGCAAACGATTGTCAGGCACAGGATACTGGATGCCAGGTAGATCGAAAGGACGAGCGAAGCAGGACTGGCAGCATACGATACGGTTTAAAGCAGCGGAATACACACGCAAGAAAAACTCGGACGCCAAAGGGGTGATGGCAAATGGTCCGGATGAAATTGAACAAAGGAGTGGCCAAGAACGACCAGTAGGATATGATACATGCCGTGGAGAGGGGTTTCGGAGGATCGAATATCCAAATCAAGAAGTGATTGCCTTTATCCAGAGAAATACAAAGGAAAAGACTCGAGGAAGACGGCCGGACTACCGTGCAGGTGTTGCGGAGGTTTGACACCTTGCCGTCAAAGAAGAAAGGTCTGGTTCGCTTGAGGGATAACCCACTGCTGAGAACGATAGATGGGAGCTGTAAAGGGCTGGTGAGTCGCCCTTGTCGGCAAGAAGTATTGGAATGTTGGGTTTGATACGGGAGCGGCCGCAGGCCATCCTGTGGAATGCACGCACTTTAACAGGAAAGACGCGAGGCGAGACGCGTGTGTTTAATTGGATTTGAACGCGTCAGAGTTGAATCACGAGGGAGCAAGTGAGCGCAATTGAATGGACAGTGCGGTGCATGTGGTGCGGTTTGATCTAGGCTGCTCGCAAAGGCCATCCCTTGCCTCTGCCGACATGGCATCACCATCATCTGACCTTAATTGGGGTAGTCCTTCAGGTGGTAGCTCTTCAGCTTCACAAACTGATCGAAACCGAATCGGCTCAAGGTCTGTCCCTTGCCTGAGTTCTTCCAACCAGTCCACGCCAGATCCTGCGTGTGTCTCGGTCAGCGGGGGCGACTTCGTGAACGGGTCTCGGACAACTTACGCGACTGGGGAAATCACAGCGGTTCACAAACACGGTACCAGCTTCCACGTCTTCGGCCAGCTCATAGGCCTTGTCAGTGTCCTTGGTCCAGATGCTGGCAGTCAGGCCGAATTCGCTGTCGTTCATGAGCTTGACAGCCTCCTCGTCATTCTTGACCTTCATCACTGGGATGACGGGGCCGAAGGTTTCCTCCGTCATGACAATCATGTCGTGTGTGACGTCGGTCAGCAGCGTCGGCTTCACGAAGTTCCCCTTCGGAGGAGGGTTACTGAATGACTCGTTCTCGGGCGTCACGTCTTTCGCGCCCTTGTCGACTGCGTCTTTGATGTGAGCCTCAATGGCTGCCTTTGACCTCGTCGAGATGACGGGTCCAATATTTGTGGTCTTATCGAATGGGTCTCCAAGCTTGTAGCTCTTGAGGACAATTTGAACGGCCTCGACGAATTTGTCGTGAATCTTCTCGTCGACGTAGATCCGTTCGAGGGAGCAGCAACTCTGGCCGGAGTTGAACACAGCTCCATCGACAATCTCCTCCGCCGCCCAGGCGATGTCTACATCTTCTCGGATATAGGCAGGGTCCTTGCCACCCAGTTCCAGGCCAACGTTTACAATGCGGTCCGAGGCTGCCCTTTGCACAGCCAAACCGCCGGCGACTGAGCCGGTGAAGCACACTAGGGACACCAGGGGGTTCCGGACAAGAGACTCGATCGTTGTGGGTGAGCCGGCGTGGAAGTACTGAAGGACGCCTGATGGAAGGCCTGCCTGGGCGAAGGCGTGGGCCACCTGCTCCACAATAGTAGGCGTCTGTGGCGAGGGCTTCAGGATGACTGTGTTGCCAGCAAGAAGAGCTGGGATGAGGGAGTTGACGAGAATGAGATATGGGTACTGATCAAGTTAGCCTGGGATTCTCGTCTCCTGAGCCTTTCTTTATTGATCACGCCACGGGTGCGGATATCATAATATTTGTGGCAGATAACTCACGTTCCAAGCAAAGAGGACAAGCACAGGCCCGACAGGAACCTTGCGAATGAACCGCTTGAATCCTTTCTCCGGCTCGCCATCGGTGTCCTTGAGCACTTCCTCACTGATTTTGACGAGATACTCGGACCGGCTGATGGCTGTGGCGACCTCCTTTGCTCCATAGGCAATAGGCCTGCCCATCTGGGTCGTCAGCTCGAGGGCCAGCTCATCTGTGCTGTCGGAGAGATTCTTGAGCGCCTTCCTGATGATGTCTTGTCGTTCTGCCAGAGTCGTCTTGCTCCAGCTCTTGAAAGCCTCTGCGGAAGTCCTGGGCAGGCTCTCTATATCCTCAGCCGAGGGGCCATTGCGAGTGATGACAACCTCGTTGGTGTTGGGGGAGACGGTCTTGATGACTTCGACAGACATTCTGGGTATGTTGAACGGTGTGGCCACGGGTAGTGTACAATGATGGGATGGAAGAAAGATAGAAGAAGGCGTGGAATGCGTGCCAAGGGTGCTGGCAGAATCTAATACAAATAGTTTTCCTATGTTCTCGTGTCGTTTTGCTTGGATCTCCTATTGCTTGCCACTGTGTTATCCATCAATTGCCTGCCCGACCCCTCCATATCGTGTGTGCCCTGGATGACGCTGTCCCATGGGATGCCCCACGGAGCCGATCTCGGCCACCCCCGATAAGATAACGAGTAGTGGGCGCTGCAGCCAGAAACTTGGATTTCTGGCTCGCAGCCGCATGAGCCAGCCCCACTGAAATTTTGAAGCAGCATCCTCGAAAGTCGTCAGAGGATTTCCAATTCCCTTGACAGGCCGAATCAGCACAGCACAATCCATATCTACCGCGCATACCGCCCTGATTCATTCAGCCAGCTGCTCCCGACAGTCACCCGCGCGAGAATCGTATCATGGCGCCCGAGAAGCGGAACCAATTCCTCGATGCCGAGGACAGCGACGACGATGCAGTCCAGGACAATTCGGAAGACGAATTGCGCAAGGGTGGGCGCACGGCAAAGAGGCGGAAAGTAGAGGATGATAGTGACCTTGACGACGAAGGGTCCGCCGACGAGGGCTCAGATGGCGAGGCTGAGGAGAACAGGCCTGAAAAAGACGAGAGCACCAAGCCACAAAAGCCAGCGTCTGGCAAGACGGATCGGGGAGAGACACGGCCGAAGAAAGACGACAGCGACAAACAGCCCGACGACATTCTCCAAGTCAAATCCTTGTTGAAGAAGAATCCCGTCGCCACGGAAGCAGCCATCAAAAAGTCTGGCGTCGTATACATCTCCCGCATCCCACCATTCATGAAACCTCACAAGCTGCGCTCGCTCCTGTCAAATTACGGCACGATCAACCGCATCTTCCTTGCTCCCGAAGACCCTATGGCACATCAACGGCGGGTACGTAACGGCGGCAACAAGAAAAAGATGTACACAGAGGGCTGGGTGGAGTTTGTGAACAAGAAGGACGCCAAGGACGTGTGTGAGATGCTGAACGCGCAGACAATCGGCGGCAAGAAGGGGAGCTACTACCGGGACGACATATGGACGTTGAAGTACCTCAATGGCTTCAAGTGGCACCACCTGACGGAGCAGATCGCTGCGGAGAGCGCGGAAAGGAGCAGCCGGATGATGGCGGAGCTCCAGAGGGAGAAGAAGGAGAACAAGGACTTCGTGCAGAGGGTCGAGAAGGCCAAGATGCTGGATGGTATACAGGGCAAGAAGGCCCAAAAAGCAAGCACGCATGACGGGGCAGGGCACGCACCAGCACCTACACCCACAGACGCAGGGGCTGGTTCCGAGAGGGCCAGGAAGTTCCAGCAGAAAACGTTGGCGCAGAAGAAGAAGGCGACGGAGTCAGCTCAGCCACAGAAGGCAAGCAAGGCCCTTAGCAAGGTTTTCTAAGTCTTCCCGCCCAAAGGAAGATGACCTATCCACGTTTCCGCCAGAAGCTGGGGCTGGGACTGCTACACTATGGTGCAAAACCCGCGCGGCTGCCTCATTCCGCACCGCTTTACGCAGGCTCTCATGAGTGACAGGCATTGCCCCATCGATCAGTGTTCTCGCTGGAGCTGACTGAGCAAGAGCCGCGGGGAAGGAAGGTTGCGGGGAAGCAACACAACATGTCTTTCACAAGCCATAGAAGTGATTCTGGGGCTCTTGAGTCGGCCACGGCCTGCGGTGAGATATACATCTTCAGTCCAACCCAGGGCTGTCGCTGGGGCTCCTGGTGCAGGCCAGGGCAGGTTGAGCCCAACCAGGTATAAGGTCAAGCGAGTACAAGGTCGACGTGGAAACCTTCACTGGTTTCTGGGTGAAGCTCGGATGGCACAAGGCGCCTTACTGGCGGGACCTGATGAAGCCAGGGCCGCTTGAGTGTGTAGTGACAGACCGTCTTGGTCTGACAATACGGATTGGAGAGTTGCATTATTCAAAGCTGTACAGCATGCATACTAGCGAATTGGTTGGGGAATATTTAGACAGACCAGCTCAAAGTTCACAAGCCTGGTCAGGCAGTCATATATCATATTCATCTAAGGCGCCATTTGACGCAGTTATGAGCATAGAAAGTCCGCTATGCTAAAATGGTCTCCTTGGAGCCATCCCAAGGACTAGTCTCTACTGATGATCCTGCATCGTCATCTCCTCAAACTCATCCAACAATTCGTCCATGTTCACCTTCGGCACATCGTCGTCCTCATCGTCGCCAGTGGCCTCTGTCTCAGCAACGCTCTGGCCGTCCACCTCCATCTCGCCCTCCTGTTTCTTCTTGTTCTTGTTGGTGTTCTTGTACAGCGCCAGTGCGGCGCGCAGCTCCTCGTCCTCCTCGACGTCCCGCAGGAACGCCTCGTACTCGTTGTCCAGGCGCTCCTGGTCGGCCTTCTTGGGCAGCAGCTCGCCCTCGTCCTTGTCCATGCGCTTGAGGCGCCACTTCCTGTTGCGGTGCTTGCGCTTGCGCGGGTAGTGCTTCTTGACCAGCATCACGTCCGGTATTCTCGAGCCGTAGGTGTGCGAGTTCTCTATCGCCTCGAACTGGGGGTTGTTGAAGTTGGTGCCCGTGAGCATGTAGCCCATGACCGAGTCTCCCGGGTTGAGGAAGTTGCCCAGGTGCGTGCGCACGTTGTAGGTTGTCTCCATGTTGTCCATTCTCGTAACCTCAACGTCCGCGACCAGCCACTTGCCCTTCTGGGGGCCCGTCGGCTCGATGTTTAATACCATGAACTCGACGAGGTCGGGTGCTTCTGAGAGAGAGAAGAATGGCACGCGCCAGAAGATGTCGGCGCGGAGTTCGGCTGTCTGGAGGGTGTTTGGGTCAAGGAAGTTGACGGAGGTACCGATCCTGTGGCAAAGGACCAGCGGCGAGATATTGCCGAGCTGCTTGGCCATGGGGATGGGGAGCGCGACGAGGTCGTCCTTGCAGATTGGCACCAACTCGACGGAGAAGGCAAACTTGTAGCTCTTTTTGGAGGTGTGTATGTCTTCGGAGATGAGCTCTTGACTCTTGGTCACATTAATTGGTACGACCGACTTCAAGAAATCGACGAATTTGTCGGCTTGATTTCGTTGGGCGAAGAAGAAGTCTATGCCGTCTTTCACCTCCTTGATGTTGATCGTTTCACGATGGGCGCCATGCTTCAGGATGAGTTGCTCGAGGAACAGGAACGTCCTCTTGTGGAGGACCTTTTGCCGAACCTGCACGCACGCCCTCCACACATTGGCAGTATATGACTTTGCGCAGTCGGGACACTGCTGGTAGGCAACGATGTAGACGATCTCGAAACTCTGCTGCATAAGGACGCCATCGGACACTGAATCTTGCACCGTGAGCTTGACCTTTACCCTCCTCGAATGTGGCTCGGTCCAGATGAAGCTGGCGTCGATGATTCGAGTCTTTCCAAGGCCTCGCAGCTTCTTCAGACACAGGGCAAGCAGTTCTCTCGATTCTGGGGCGGCGACGAGCCAGCTGGTGGGTGGCATGAGCCAACGGTCACAGTCTCTGCAGAAGTTGAGGACGGCCTCCCGCTGGATGCCGCTTGATATGTCGTTGGTCAGCTTGACGCAGTCGTAGCAGAGGGCGTTGGCGGCGGTGGTTCCGTCGATGGGAGCGCCGCAGTTGCAGCAGAGGATGGTTGCGCCGTTCATTGCAGTCCCCGCAGGAGGCGCAATGGACACGGCACCTTCCATATCCACGTCCATGGTGACTTGGCTCGCGAGGATACGGTGCTTTGTTGAGATGATTGTACAGTTCTGACGAGTTACTGCGTGTCGGCGAGGAGAGGCACGGCGGACGGATGGCGCAGACGAAATGCGCCTGCTTTCCCCTCCAAAAATTCCAAAGTCGCCCCGCCAAGTTTAGATTGATAAGCATGCGCCTGAGGCGATAAGACTTTTCCCAGTCACCAGGGTCCACTTTATCCACCTACTCCGCCGGACTTAGCAGAAGGACCCACAGGCCGTTGTTTACTTGCTTGTGTTGGCAGGTTGGGGAGTATTCGTGACATTCCAACCACTGGCCCCAATAGACATCTGACACCTCATTTTTCCAAGACAGAAGCCAGAAAGCTGTTAGTCAGATGAACCGCTACACGAGCGTCCTTTTTGAGCGGACATGCTAGCAGAGACATGCCAGTAGAGTTTGTGGCGCAAGGGTCGGGGCCAACATTTGCTATTATTAGTGAGACTCCAACCGAGTAGCTCATGCTCGCCAGTTTCAAACCACCAATTCCATCATGCCATCAGGAAAGCAATCATCCAGTCACACATTTACCAGATCTCTCTGCCGGAATATGAGACCCAATTCTGTACGCCATGCTATATGAAGGAAAATGCAAAGCCAGTACTGTGTAGTACTGTACTGGGCAGACAACAATCGGTAACTCAGTTAACCGCCGGCGCCCTCCTCCCACACACTTCAATACATACGCTGGAATATAGCGGTCAGAAAAGTCTCGAGGAAGTACTCGATCTTGACCAAAACTCACTTGGCCCATCTCTCACAGCACCGATCGCAACAACGATCACAGCAACGATCACAGCACCTGTCGCAGCAGCGGTCACAACATCGATCGCAGCACCTGTCGCAACATCTATCGCAGCAGCGGTCACAGCATCTATCGCAAAGCCTGTCAAAGAAGCACCAGCTTTCCCAGAAATCGGACAGGCAGTCCCAGATCCCTTCTTGGGACGTACTCGTCTGGCGACTTCTCTGGAGCTTGCGGGACATGAGTGCTTCGTAGTCGGATCTGCCGTGATCGCAATGACATTCTGGCACAGCATCGCCCTGGACTCGGTCGGGCTGGTATCGCGCTGTCATCGGCGGGACGGTCTGCGGTTGTGTGGCTGTTGGCGTCAAGAGCTCGATCGTGTCATCGCGAGGAACTCCGGCGACAATGCGGAACGGTCGGGGCGACATTGCTGAACGTAGAAGCTCCCTGCGTGGAATGAGAAATACTAGAAGCCACGGGGGTGATTGGCGCACTGAGAGAAGAACGCACACTCCTCGTCGGCGGTCATCCGGATCGTCCATAGATTTTAAAGTGCCACCGGCTTTTTGGGACAATCAGGGCAAGAAGCCAATCTGCAAAGTCAATCCACGATTGGCACTTCGGTTGCGCCGCTTGACAGCGTGGATGGGATGAAACTCGTCCTGATGCTTAATTCCTTATAAGGCGCGCTCCGGAAAGAGACGACCCCAACTGCTTTCTCGAAACACCATAGGTCGGAGGGCTTATTTTCCCTGCAAATGCTCGGCCGAAGCACGGGCATAATATCAGATGGCCATGCCGAGCACATCTAGGGTGCCACCAGAAACATTATAGATCTGTTGATATTAACAACATCGAAAACGTTCTATAAATGGAACGGCAGTTGATGTCGATAACGGTGCCTTGTAAATATTGAACCATGCTATAGAAAATGCAAAATACTACGATATTGTTAACCAAGTGCTGGTACTGATTAAGAAGACGGAACGTTGAACCCTGTTGATCAACAGCTGAGCACATGCATTATCACATTAGCTGGTCGCATGATTACACTCCAAGACTCTGATCTCCAGCACGGGATGCAAATGCACCTTTGCAGTCAACAGATTAGCATGTGCCTCCGTTGTGCCTTGGCGGACACGACATCTATGTACATATTTAGTAAACCACCTGGACAGCGCTCACTACCCGGTGCTCACTGCCCGACCTCCTATGGGTGAGCGTCGTACAGCAGGAGATCCCACCAGAGGGTATCCCAGCAGATAGTACCTGGACACGACAGGTCCTCGGTCTGTTAAAGCCTGGTTACTGGCCAATTTCAGCTAGTCAACTAGAACGGCAGAGCACATTGAACTCGCCTTGCTTGTACCAATACGGGGGATTTTTAGCTACAGGCTGTGGTTCAATGGTAGTTTGCTTCCAAGGTTGGTGCAAAGACCAATATAAACTCACAGAAAAGAGACGCTCTGGCAGTGGTATAAGTTATGTAACGCAGGACTCCAGGCTGTAGTGACCATATCGTTGTGAAGTCTTTGCTCGCCCATGAAACAATGATAACCAGCAGCCAGTAAGATTTGGCCATGTGTTCCTGTCTTCTGCCAAAAATGTCAAACGTCATATTCAAGTTGACATGAATCGTCGCTATGACCTATTTCATGGACGACGAAGAATCCGGACTAGCTGGTGCATCCTCTGGTGCATCCTCTGATGCATCCTCCACTGGATTCGGGTCGTGGCCGCAACAAATTACACTTGTGCAAAGTCGCAGCTTTAAATCTATGAAATGCATTATCAGGGTCCGATATGCCTCGCGCATGGCTTAAGGGTAGTGCAGCGCTGTGAGGTCGGCCAGAAGCACCGGTCTTCCGGTAGAAGCGAAAGGAACATGTCACACAGCCAGCAGACAGCGATATGTGACATGTCCCGTTGAAAGAGGATAGTCGCTGTCTAACAACGTCGGTAGTATAATCACCGAGAATACGAAATACAGCCTGTCTCCTTGTGACACCTCATTTGCTACTGCCTGCTTCTTAGGGACTAGTATGGCGATATTAAACTCTCACTACAGTCTTTCGATCTACCGGTTTCCAACTTGGGAAGTTAGAAATGAGAAAGAAGGAGGGTGTGTCGGCACCAAAAACAGAGAAGATACATATGTAGGCACGCTAGTTGATCAACCACATGTGGCTATGCGATTGAACCAGATCCAACCAGACATGTGAACATTTGGCTCACCGCAGTAGACTTTGCGGAACTTGATCGAGTAGGTAAAGTTACTTCAGACTTTGAGGTTATTCGGCATGGGGGCTACTCAATACTCAGATTGCCGAAACTCAGAATCTCTGATTAATCTGAATCTGCCATGGACGAGCTGAACGTAACTAAGAATATATAGGAACTGTAATAGCTATCTACAGGTATGTGGCCGATCAAGAACACTCTGTTGAAACTTCGTACAATTCCAACGGCAAGAATAGATCCCGGTGAGATAATTGCATGTTAGTCACAAAGACTAGTATTGATGTCCGCGCAATGCGTGCCCGAGATCTCGACATTGCCCCCGGGCCGAAGTAAGTAGTCCTTGGGGTTGCTGTCAAGCCCCTCCCATCGGGGATAGGATGATGTAGATGGTCGGAATCCAGAGTCATCGTCACAGATCGTGAAATCTCTCCCGAATTGTGATTTCGGTTGCATGTACCTGACGGGCGTGCAGCCAGAGGCGCCCGGGTCCTCGAAACGACTATCGGCTTCAACCTGTCCGTATCCACAAAGTCATGGGATGGGAGGCAGCAGTTATGGCGTTGTGATCAGGGCTCGCGTTCGCTCCCAGTCGGGAAAGCTTGTTTACCGGAGTTGCGTCCGAAATGTGGACGAGAAATTCCACGAATCCGGGATAACGAAATTTGGTAGGGGTCGCCTCCCCACCACGAGGCAACACGCCCCTTTACCACTGCGCGAGCTTTCCGGGGTTGCGTGTCAGACAAATTTGCATTTTCCGAATTGAGGGCATTTGAAGAGTGTGGAGCCTTTAAAGAGGCCCTCTCCTGCCATCTCGGCTCCATCTACTCTGAGGAGGATCTTGTCCATCCGACCGTCAGATCGAATTCCCCAGTCCGCCATGATGCCCAGATCTATCATCGTCGCCGCTGCCGCCTTGTGCGGGCTTGCCTCAAGCGCCGCCTTGGCTGCTGATTGCACTTTCAGTGGTGCAGACGGGTACCTGCAGGCCAGTCAGAATAAGAAGTCGTGCTCCAACATCGTTCTCGACAGCCTCCAGGTTCCTGGAGGAGTGACTCTGAACCTCGAGAAGCTTAATGACGGCACGACTGTTTGTTTTGCCTAACCCTGGTATTCTCTCAGCCTCAATACTGACAATTGGCCCAGGTCACCTTTCAGGGCCGTACTACTTGGGCCTATGCAGAATGGGAGGGGTCCCTCTTCTCAATCTCTGGCAATAACATCACGATCAAGGGCGCACCGGGTCATGTTCTAGACGGACAGGGACATCTCTGGTGGGACACCCTTGGTGGCGGCGGCGGCGTGACGAAACCAAAATTCTTCAAAGCGAATAACCTCAACAACTCGGTGCTCGACAGCATCAATGTTCAGAACGCACCCAAGAACTTCTTCAGCATCAACTATGTCAACAACTTACTGGTAACGGACGTCATCTGCAACAATACTGCCGGCGACGAGCTTCAGGATGGGAAAACCCTGGGCCACAACACCGATGCATTCGATATCAATAACGCCGACGGCGTTGTAATCCAGAACGCAAGGGTGTTTAATCAGGATGACTGTGTCGCGGTGAACTCAGGCCAGAATGTCTTGTTCAAGGACGGACTTTGCAGCGGCGGCCGTAAGCATCACTCTTCTCATGTCACGGATCCCCTTCTTTCATGTTCCACTTTTGAATGTTCTAGAATGCAACACTTTAGGATCTGTAGCAGGACTAACGGCATACTTAGACGGGGGCTCCATCGGCTCTGTTGGCGGACGCACCAACAACATTGTTCAAAACATCACCTTTGAGAATGTTCAGTTCGTGAATTCTCAGCAATCCGTCAGAATTGTAAGTTGATTGTTCGTTCGCCAGGTTGTGAAGAAGTTGCTTATTGTGGTCAACAGAAAACCATTGCCAATGAAACAGGGAGCGTATCGGACATTACCTACCGCAACATTGTTATTGACAGCAAGGCTGATAACGCCGACTACGGTATCATCGTTTCCCAGTCATACAACGGCGTCAAAGGACAACCGACAAACGGCGTGTCGATCAAGAACTTCGTACTCCAGAACGTCACGGGCACCGTCTACAAGGACGCAGTCAATGTCTACATCGAGTGCGGCCAAGGTAGCTGCTCCGACTGGACCTGGACGGACGTCAAGGTGACGGGCGGAAAGAAGGCGACCAACTGCCAGAATGTGCCGCAGGGGATATCGTGTTAACTAGCAGCGTCTATGGCCGCCGAGCGGTGTCGGTAGGAGGCGACATGTTTCAGATCTGGCACATATCGATGCACTGCCTTTCGGCTGTATATATTCAACTCCTGCATCGAATCAAGCATGGGGCTTTGTCAATAACTTCATATATATACGTACATTCAAAGCTTGATCATAAGGATCTTACTATGATTTTCTCATACCATGGGATACTCATTATGAATTGCTGAGCCGGCTCTATCACTGGAACCACATCACAACATTTGTATTACTCGTTCGCCCATTTATTCCAGTACAGCCATGCCTGAGTAGAAAATATTGAAATGCTTCCACTCAGTTTCCGTCCACTGTTCAGTGGTGGTACAGGGACATCCTATATAACCGAATATATTTCTGAGTACGGCCAAAGGAGGACAGACAATCTCGGGAATCCATATACCGGTAATTATTCCACATTATTCTATTAAATATGTAGCTTTGCAAAATTGCTTTGTTTATATACAGCCGACTTCAGCAGGCTCCAGAGATATTACAAGCTATCTTTTCAGCGAGAGCGTCTAGACGATTGTCAGCTGTTTACCAAGACAAGGACGCAAGAGGAAGTGTGGGTTATGTAGACTTACAGACAGTGGATTGAGGATGTCCCGGTGGCAACAAGGGGAAGGCGGACGCATCCACGACGCGAAGGCCCTGGACCCCAATCACTTTTGCTTCTGAGTCCACAACCGCATTGGGGTCGTCAATCTTCCCCATCTCACACGTGCAAGCGGCGTGCCAGATGGTATTGAACGCGCTGCGGATGAAGCTTTCGATCTCGGCGTCGGTAGACACCTCGGCGCCGGGGAACTTCTCCTCGCCGATAACGAGGCCCTGCAAGGCCGAAGTCCCCCAGAACTCTCGGGCCCGCTTGACGCCGGCTACCATCACATCCATGTCGGCCTGGCTGGTCAGCCAGCCCGGGTCAATGGACGGATGGACGCTGGTGTCGGCAGAGGTGATGGTGACGCTTCCCCGCGAGACAGGCGAGGCGAGGATCACTCCCATGGAGGCGTAGTTTGTGCCGTCAAATGGGTCCATAAGCTTGTAGATCTCTTGCTCATTGACGTATGAGTTGACCGTCATGTATTCAAGCTCCGGCCAGTCTTCTGGGTACGCTCGGAGACAGCCGTTGGTCGTGTTGCTCCAGCTGGCTCTCAAGTCCTGGGGTACTTTCTCCCAAGCTAGAACATCGCAATTGGGACTTGAGTAGATTCCAGTGGCGGGGTAGTTGTTGAACAAGGCTTGTTGGCCGTACAGGAATGAAGGATAGCGTAAGGAAGAGCTGGTCTGAGCATTGATCGGGTACGCCAGTGTGACCCACACGTGGTCTTGCATTCTTTGACCGACACCTGGCCTATCGGCAATAACATCGATGCCCAACGGAGACAAGACTTCGGCAGGGCCAACGCCAGACGTCTGCAGGATCTGAGGAGATGCAAAAGCACCTGCAGATACTATGACTTCTTTGTTTGCGTTCAGAGTGTACTGAAATCCTTGAGTGTCGACCAACACACCCGTAGCTTTCTTACTGGAATCGAACAAAATCTTCTTGGCCATGGTCAGGTGATATACGTGGTAGGCATCGTACTGCAATGCTTGTTGCATGAAGGAAGTCTCTGACGACGACCTGAGCATCGTGCCGCTGTCGATGGTGAACATATTGTACGAAGAACCAAGCAGACTTCCACTCTGGAATCCGTCGATGACAGACAAGTTGATCTGCTTCATGCCTTCGGCTGCGAAAGTCCCGTACACGGACGGTGAATTGGGGAACGCCACAGACAGAGGACCTGTGCCGTCTCCCATCACTGTCTGGTCGTACTGCGGTGTCGAATTCGCGAATCGAACACTCAGATCTGGTGCGCTGAAGTTGATACTCTTTTCAAAGTACGGCAGGAACTTTTCAAAAGTGTAACTCGCATCTCCAACTTGGTCTGCCCACCGCTGGTAAGATGCTGTCGTGCCGCGCTGGTATATCATCGCATTTCTCGCCGAGCTACCACCCAGAGTCTTGCCTCGCGCGTAGTGTAAGGACGCATTGTTCGCACCCTGAGTGTGGTCAGCATGAGTGGTACAGTTTCCTCTAAACCCCGGAACTCACTGGTTGAGGTGTTGTCATGTATCCCCAATCGATCAATGGCTGCCAGTCCAACGCGCTCTTGCCCGCATAATTAACGCCAGGACCGGGAACTTGAGATGCATTGCCATTGGAAAGCTCATAAAATGTTCCCGCCTCCACCACTGCTACGCTTCCTGCGTTTTGCTCAACCAGCCTGGTCGCAATAGCAAGGCCTGCGGTGCCGCCACCAACGACAACGTAGTCGAATGTCGCATTCACACCCGGAATCCCGAAAGAGGAGCCAAGAATCCGTGCTTGCACAGACTCGGCCAAGACAGCAGCCAGCCACAACCTGAAAGGGACCATGCTGATACCCTCTTGACCAGACTACCACGTGGATAAGTAGGACTGCAGCTATAAGTGAGACAAACAATCAACACTCTCCAGTCAGATCAGGGACTCATCAGAACACTTACAAAACACAGCCTACTTGTGCAGGTGGGAGACTGGAATGTAAAAAAGCAGCGTGCCAAACTCTAGAAAAAGCCTGGGAACGGGTGTGGCTGGATCATGGCACGGCAGCTTCATCAGCCTCCACCTTCCGTAACATCGATGTCAATACTACCTTCAACAAGTCTCTGGTAGACCAAAGCCGATTCGTCCGTTTGGATCATCATTAGGGCCCAGATCTATCAGCAGGTGTTTATTCCGGATTGAGGAGGTCCAGTGGGTGTTGAGAAATGGATCTGTGAGATCGGCTGTGGCGCTATGGGAGAGGCGTTCGTCTCTCAATCTTGGGTGAAGGGGTCTTCCTTGGCTTGCTTGAGCCTGGTCAGGGGTCTATGCCGACGCCCCATTCGAAAAGTGGTGACGAACGCTGGGCTCCCTATTAAGATTGAGAAAGTCAATGCGGCGCTCCTTGCATCCATTGGAAGCTCGCACACACCACGTGGGACTGAGTGTACGAGTTGCAATCTATTCGCATCTGGCACCAATCTAGGAACCCCTCCGCCCGATCTCCGCCTATGTTGGCCCCGCCGCCGGGTTGTCTCCTTGTATGTAGTGATGGCTCTTTCACTGACCTTTCTGGACCTCGTATTTACACCCGGGAATCTCATACTCGTAGCATTAAAGTGACACATGGATATGTCGGGCTGAAAAGCGTGTCCCGCAAGTGCAGAGTTTGCGATGCCGGACCAAGGAGGAAGGTGAAGCCTTGAGTTTGTGTACAAGGAGGCATGGCGATCTTGGGATTTGATCGAGAACCACCAATTCTGTTCGTGCCAATGTTCCTGTGTACACTGTATGATTAAGGCACAAGCTTGCCATACCACAGTACCGGCCGCACTTTTCAACGGCCTGCAGCTAGACGTAGCGCAAGCTTCGGAACCTTCCCCGATGGCTAACCAGTCGCCTGTGCTCCCCAGGGGTACATGTGGCATTCCAACGTGTTTTGCCACAATTTGCATGGTATTTTATTAATAGGACATGGTACCTCCGGCGTTTCTATATCAGTGAGCTACTTCTACTATACGCTTAGAGGCGTTCGCTAAGCACGGGCTCAGACGCATTAATGATCGATCCTTTACCGTGATGAGTTGGGGACTCAGGTTTTAAGTAACTGCACTAAGGCTACCTAATAACGAAAGGAAAGCAGAGGCAAAATGGACTGCATTCCGGGCTATAAATCGTTAGAGTGGTCTGGTAGTGGAGCGTCGAGTGAATACTGTAGCACATGGAGATAACTGAATATTGCCATGAACGCGTGCATGTGACCGTGCAAGTGTACTTGAATTCGACACCTTGATAAGCGTAGTTTAGCAGTAAACTTGGAATTCCATGGTAATTTGTCGCGCATTGTTTCTGCATCGGGCTTAATTTACTCATTTGTGGGATCACACGCTCTTGAAGCAGGTGAATATTACAGAGAGCCAAGGCTGGTCGACTCTGAATATGACAACGCACAGCATCGAAGTTTAAAGAGCCAAGTGTTGTCATAGCACTCACCATAGCAAGTACGTTCGGAGAGCTCAGAAGACAGCAATCTCAAAATACTTCCGGTGGCCACCTGTACTGAACAGATCACATATTTAGCTCACTCATACAACTTGTCACACCCTCTGAACCCTTAATCAAGCCAGAGTGACCGTGAACAACAAATGAAGGTAAGCCAAAGCCCTCGAATTCAACGGACTTCAGCGATCACATTTTTTCAGGCAAGCTAGCTGACCATCGATATCCCGCATGTCCTCCGTGCCCTTCGGACCACGTCTCCGTCCACGGGTGCCAGCGATCGATCCAATCCAGGCTGTAGCTGGTACCAATGGAACAGGCTGGCATTTCGGGTAGCGCATGGTAACTCTGAGGACTCGGCGGTTACGGCCGCTTTCCTATCGAGTTGACCGTACAGCAATGTACATTCACATCCAAGTAAAACATCAGTCCTGTAACTTGCACAATGCTAGTATTGAGAAGATTTCCGCAATTATTTTCAGTGTCTACTAGATTGTTAGAATACAGCGAGCAACATTTACACGGCTCAAACTCTTCCCAGATCAAAACTGATGCCCAGTTGTCACTAAGGTAATACTTGACGCAACTCAATGCTGCACCCTGTTACTGCGACCGCACACATGTGCAAGACGGGATATGGCCGAGATATACAAATAACTGGACGGGATTGTTGAGGAGCGTTTTAGGGACACCTTGATGAACAGCTTTCGGAATATTTCCTCCTTTCGCAGAGATATTCATACATCACATGCCTATATTGGCTTGCTGCTTGCATTCTAATGATGGAATGTGGCTTAGACGAAAGTCCCATGGTCTAGTAAGCCTTGAGTCCTGTCAACTCGGTGCCCTTTGATCCCGTCACGATTTCTCGAGGTTGCCGGGGGGGGGTCGTTCGTTCCTAGGTCGTTTGATAGGTATGGATCGGCAGCCAGCTAGCTGCAGTGTTGAGTACCAGAAGCTCGGCACATATCATGGGTGCGAAAAGTCGCGTCTTGTATCCAGTGTATCCGGGCCTCTGTACGCTGCCGTTCTCGGCCTCTCAGCATCTGTTGCCTCCTTTGTTTCATTATGTTTATCTTCCTTCTTCACCCATGGAATGCCCCTGACGAATTATGTGGTAGCAGAGATTCCAAAGGAAATGAAGATGCTCAATTTCCATAAGGGGCTAAAGAAAATAGATTCCTGGACACCCCAAAACGCTAGACATAATGCCGCTAGCACAGCATTCCGAAGAGATGCAGCTTTGATATGAAGACAACAGACGCGAATTTGTTTACACTGATTTTTTACACAGTTTTGAGAGGCCCTTGTGAGAATAATAACGTGGAACAGACCTTTAATACGTCCTCGTGAGCAGAGCACAAAACAGGACAACACAGCAGCCTCTCCTTTCACCCTCTTGTCTAAGGGTTTAAGCTTCCGCCATCCAAGTCAACTTTCTTTTGCTGAGCAAAAGTAACAATCATGGTGTATCTTGCCTCTCTTTTTGTTGTCCTCGGCTTTGCGGCCAGGGCATTTTCGGTGAATGATTTACTCCTGGTAGATGGGCTCCGTGGTTTTGAAGATTACCAAGCCGTGATTTATGCGGGCTTCACCATGGATTCCGTGTCCCCGGAAGCGTTTGCCTTGATGACAACAGAGGCTTTCTCAGCCTATAAAGCGATTGTCTTCGGAGACGCATACTGCGGAGCTGTCGGCAACATCGACATTATCAACAACAACAAAGCTGCGTGGTCAGCTGCCATCACCGGCAACATTGTCTTGATGGGTAGGACTGCTCTCCAACAAACAGACGACATGGATTCTAACAAGATTTCTGTAGGGACTGAGACAAGCAGATTCTCTCGCTTCGACTTTATCCTAGCACGCAGCGCCGCCGACAACTTGGTGACCAATTCCATCACTTTCGCAGCCAGTCAAAGCGGTGCAACTGGCCTTTATTTCTCCACGGCCTGTTATGGCACCCAGGGGCCTTTTTCCGCCCTCTCGTCCTTCGGAACATTCGACACAGTGAACACGCAGGCGGGGACCTTCTGCGATGTGGATATCGTCGCGTCGTCTCCCGTCCTAGGTTCGCTCTCGGGTGCGGACCTTGGAAGCTGGTGTGGTACACGCGCAGAGTTCACGGACTATCCAAATACAGGGTCGAATCCGTTCGTGCCGCTCGCCATTGTGAGTGATGTATCTGGAGAATCCTTTGGAAACGGGATTTCAGGGTTTCCGTTTATCTTGGCTCGCGCTGCGACGCCGCAGACCACAACAAGCTCCACTACATCTACCACAGAGACGTCAACAACACAGGCATCTACCACAGAAGCCTCTACCACAGAAGCCTCTACCACAGAATCGTCTACCACAGAAGCCTCTACCACAGAATCATCTACTTCGGAAGCCTCTACCACGGAAGCCTCTACCACAGAAGCCTCTACCACAGAATCATCTACCACAGAAGCCTCTACCACAGAAGCCTCTACCACAGAATCGTCTACCACAGAAGCCTCTACCGCAGAATCGTCTACTTTAGAAGCCTCTACCACGGAATTATCTACCACAGAAGCCTCTACCACAGAATCTTCTTCTACAGAGACGTCTTCCACATCTTCCACAGAGAATCCTTCCACGTTGGGCTCTACAGAGCCGTCGTCAACAACTGTACCATCGTTGACCCCAACGTCGTCTTCTACAGTCGAAGAAACCAGCTTAACAACTAGTACCTCCTTCTCGACTGGAACATCAAGCCTAGAGTATTCCGAGTCTTCTTCAGAGAGTGCATCTTTCATAGACCTAGTTTCTTCATCGACAACAGGCTACTATTTCTCCAATACTTCGACAACGTCGATCTTCAACTCTGAAACCTCCGATATGTCTTCTATGACATCGTCCCCAGCCAACTCAGAGTTTTCGGCGCCATTGGTCCTGAGTCCTACAACCCCCAATACCCTGCTAGCGACTTCGTTGTCCACGACGATTTCTACCTTAGCCGGGATAGGCCCATTCACCGCGCCGGGCTCAGCATCCTCAGTTGGTTGGTCTGTACCGAGCCTGGTTTCGAGCAGCTCTACGGGGGCATTGCCGTCAACGACACCAACGACCCCAACAATCAGCGCAATTTTCATCATCCAGGTAGTAGTTGCTCTACGCGCTAAGAGACAGTTGGCTCCCAGATTTGCCGCGGTCAACTCTGCCGGAAACGTGCAGGTCACGACATCGTGCCTAGAGTCCAGCTTATTCTTACTCACCGACGACGGCCGCATGATCAGCAACTCCCTCGTCGCTCGGGCACTGCCGGCCAACATCGCAGCCGGCTCAGGACTGTTCACATTTGCTTCGCCTCAAGCTGGAGAAATCGATACCACCTTCCTTGTCAGCGGAAGCGATGTATTGTGGAACAATGTTACCTTTGGTAATGGGAACGCCATCTTCGCCATTAATCCCACGAGCCAGTTGATCGAGGTATTTTACAGCGGTGCGCCTCCCTTGAACTACCAAACCTTTGCTTTCCGTACTTCGGTAGGTGCGAGCGTGGCCGAGGCATGCGCGGCGCTAGCTGGTTCTACAACTTCGACCACGCCTCTTGGTACTGGCCCCGTACCTACAACCACGTCGCCGGGCAGCCTCAATCCGGTTGGCATTGAAATCATTGTCTACGTCATCATCCAGACCGTCATTGTTGAAGGCGAGACGATTTGCCTCACCCACCCCGGACGCACCCGCACGAACTTCATCTACCGGAGCGCTGTTCCAGGTTATCCTTGCTATGCCTGTTTATTGGCCTCGCAGGACATCGAATGCCCGGCCGACGAGAAGAAAAAGTTCACTGTCGTCACATCATCCTGCACAGAACCCAACTCAGCCTTGTTTACAGCAAAGCCCAGCGCTGTTTACATGCCTTGTCAGACCTGCGCGGCCACCACCCTGCGCGGTGCGGCTGTTACACCAGGTGCAGCCGTGGGCGGGAACCTGGCGGGTTTCTCACCCGCGAAGACCATGACAATTGGCGGGGGCGAGGTCATCTTTGGCTCCAAGTCCGTCGACGGAAAGGTGGTCAACACTGCGCTTGCCGTGCCAGCAAATGCTCCTTACCCAGTTGATGGCCTGCCGGCACCACCACAGGCTGCGCAGCCTGCTGGAGACGCAACGCCTGTGGGAGTCGATTATACAAATGGAGCCCCCAGTCCCAACACCATACCAGTCGATACTCCAGGCAAACCTCCCGTCGATGTGGGCACCAAGAGTGCTGAAGCCCCAACTGATGCCCCCCAGCCTATCAAACCCGGGTTGAGCAGCTCAGCTCCTTCTTTTGTCAAGTCTTTAACCTTGCTGCATTTTATTTTGTTGGGTTTAATCATCTAACCAAGGCTCATGTTTAATACATTCTCTACCGCTCATCGACAATTGCTGGGAAATATTTCATTTCCACGACTGTATCATAACTTAACGGAGAATACCTTGGCATCGTTCTTCGCTCCTGATTACTATTGTACTTTTACCCCATGTATAATCCGGAGTTTGGAAAGCGGAATTCATCACTGTCTAAGTGGGGCTGTTGGTTTTGCATCTCCTATGAAAATGGCAGAAGACAAGGCATAGTTCTGTCGGAGAGTTTGACCCGGTCATGGTTTCGCGCGTGTGTCGAGGGAATATCTATTGAGAATGGTCACCACCCGCACTGCGCCGTTAACATTAATAATTGTAATTCATCAATCCAAGAGCCTGTTTAGCATATAGAGTTTCGTTCCGTGCTACGTGAACTTGTCAATTTTCTGCAAATGACCTGATAGTGTTCTCGTTTACCACAGCCCCAAGAAAGACAATTGAACCCTACACGATTGGGACCTCGGTCTCGTGGGTGTTCTTGCCATTGACCAGGAGCGTATCTGGATTCTCTGCTCCCTGCATCACATCCACTTGCACGACCATTTTCTCGTGGGGCCATAAGGTGACATAGTTATCCGACCATTTCACCGGGGTGACATGTGCCCACTTGAAATGCCCCGGTGTCGCCGTTTTGTTCTGGTGAACTAAATTCAGGCTGATGAACACAGCAGGAAAGGGCGAACAGTTCTCAAGAGTGATAGTGATTTTGCGCCTATTACTATTGTCCGTTGTGGCTGAGATTGAGATATCAGCCGGTTGGGTTCGATTCAACGACGTATAGTTGGCGTATTCTCGAACCGGCATGTAGAACCTGATATTGAGAAGGTAAGTCAAAGCTTGGTCGGCCAGAGCCTGCGGCATTATGGATGTACACTCACCAATTCGATTTGTGCCAGCTCAGTTTGTCTGCTTGGGTTGACAGCCAATAGACATTACGACTCAGAGTCTTGTTTACATGGGTGTCTTTCAGAACCATTCGAAGCAGCACCATGTCTTTGACCTTCTTCAACTTCTTTACCTTGAAGAGCGATTTGCTGGAATTGGGCTTTGTGACCAGCGATACGGTCTTGTCCCAAACTTGTTCGCCATCTAAATCGATGATGTCGAGTTCGAGTGTTCTGGGTCCTTGCCTGCCCACAGAACGATTGATCACAGAGACTCTCTTGTGCGCATAATCGTACGCTGCATGCTCCAGCCGGCTCCCTATCTTTGCTCCAAAGTATGACCCGGCTGGATGAAGATAATAGTCGAACAGGTTCCAGTGCAGACTTGGCCATGCACTGTTTAGGAGCCAGTATATCATCCCCGTGGAAGGTCGTTTGGCAGACCAATTCGACGCGTAGGCTTCAAACTGAGCCCGAGTCGCCTCATAATCCATCATCTGAGCGCTTAAAAGATAATCTGATAGCCCTCCTGGTGCACCATATCTATGCCAAAGTGCTTCGTTGTAGATAGTTCTCGTTGAAAACGTCTCAGGAGACATGTGGTACAGACTCTTGTTCGGTTGCTGCCAAAGGTCATCTATCCCAGCCCAGTCCAGGAACTTGGACAGGCTTGGGAGCTCCGGCGTGCCCACTCCCGAGCCCAGTTCCGAGCCGAAACCAAATGCTGCGCCTAAACGATCATCATACCAGTAATTAGGTGGGACCCAGGTATACGGTCCGTCCATTTTGAGACCTGAAGGTTCCAGGCTCTTTGGGTGTCCCCGTTTCGAAGCAGCGGCGATGATGGGGGTGTCCCAATGAGAGTCGTGCAACGCGCTTAAGTAGATGGATGTGGCTCTTTCGTCGGGCCAAAAGTCGCTTCCGATCAGAAATCCAAGCACGCTGGGGTGAGTCTGCATCATGCCTGCTTCGTGTCTCATACTCGCGTTCGCGATGATGTAGTCATTTGGGCCCCATTGGGAATTTTCCAATCCGTCTTCCTCGGAATAGCTCCATGCCTCCCATTTGTTGCAGCACTCCCACCCCGGTAGGACCATGATCCCGAGGTGGTCGCATATCTCATAGAGCTCAGGGTGCTCCATCTTCCCTTCAAGTCGAATAGTGTTCAAACCAATATCCAGAATGTACTCGGCAGTACTTGTGAATTGTGTGGGGTCCCATCGAAGAAAAATGTCAGGTGTATATCCTGCACCAAGGACTTGGAAAGACAACCCATTCACTTCGAACACTCTGTCGTTGTGCTTGTTGAGTCGTGAGGTAACCTTGCGAAATCCAAATGTGCTATTGCGCAGATCAGAGATTGCGTTTTCGATTGACACGCTCAAATGAGCTTCGTAAAGCGGCTGAGATCCCCATTGTCTCGGCCACCAAATATCTGAATCTGCAAAGGGAAAATCCACTTGCATTTGTATCTCTTTCGACTCAAATGGGACCAAAGTCACATTTGGTGTGGAAACTGGATTTGGCGCGGGGCCACTCGCAAGCTCAGCCACGATGTATTCTGGGTAATGTCCTTGATCGGTGTGTAACAATGACATAGCAGACTGCGGGCGATCTCCTGTTGGGCTGGCTCCAGACCCAGACTTGAAAATACCAGTCGAAGGGAAAACCTCCACGGTGCGATTCTCGAGATTACGTGCAAGCGTTCTGAGTGTCACCCGGGCAGAGGAACCAGACGCCTCGAAATCTGTCGTCACGCTGAGAGGACCCAGCATCACTGGCCCCGTCTGTTTGATGTTGACATCTCTCCAGATACCCGAGCCGTTGTCTGGGGGAGCAGGGTTCCAGTCGTTGAACCCTTGGGCCAGGTCATGATTATAGTCAGTCGGATAAACCCTGACCAACACTGCGTTGACTTCTGACGCCATTGCTGTAATGTCGTAGATATGACCGCCGTAGGAGCCCGACTGGATCTCCTTGTTGGTGATCTGCCATCCATTGAGATACATGTCCGCTTTTGAAGTGATACCGTTCGTCTCGAGAAAATAATGCCTCCCATGACCGGGATCCAAATTGAACTCTCGACGATACAGCCAGGGTTCTGTCCAAGTCTGGTTCGACCTATGGACTTCCATATTGTCCCCTGTGAAGACCTGAGCAAGGTCATTCCACGGGCTGACCCCCGCAGCATGCAGACAACCGATCAAGGTGCATTTCGAGACTGGGACATGGTGCCAGTGAGCTGACTGCACGTTGCCGGGCATTGATAGGGCTGAGACATTCTACACGGTACATTCGAGTCAATATGGTTCTCATTTCAAATAATAGAGGTATGCTAACGCGCAGGAAAGTGGTCGGCATGAGTATGGCAAGCGAGAAAGTCGTTTACATAGCGTGTTTAGTGATGTTTCAAGCTATGTACAAGCAACGGAATGTCCTCACGGGCTTATCCTCTCCGAGTATGTTGTCTTCTCCTGTGAATAAGAAAGTGGAGAAGAATGAGAAATCAGAACGGATCGCGGCAATGATGTGAGGCCTTCCTGCTAATCAGAGGAGAAGAGCGCAAGAATATCTCCGGTATCCCTGAGGGAGAGCTTCAGGACCATCAAGATTCAATTTGCTCTTGAGAGCTTTGGAGTGTAGTCCCTTCGCATCAAATGACTTGGAGCAGGACTTACTTACGTGGGAGAAAAGGGACTGTGGAGCTAGACTCCAGTTTGGAATTGGCGACACCTGGCCATTGTTGGAGACGAGTAACGGGAATATACGACGGCCCAGCATTTTCGCAGATTCTGAGTCGTGTTGGACTTCGGCACTGGAAGGCAATACACAGCCAAAGGCAAGGATAGGGAGAGATAACTCTATTTTGTAATGGTATCGCTACGTTGTAGGAGTAGGAGACAACTTCACGTGTGCGCTGGGAAGTGAGAGCATTCTGCACTCGCAGCTTCGGACCAAAGACTAGCAGTGACTTGGTAACTTCACCGAGCACTATAGCTCGCACCACCATGCTTTTAGGCCCGCACCATTTCTCCACCAAAAGAATTCTACAGCCTAGGAATATTTCGGTGCCGTTCTGCTGTCCTAGATCCATCTTCTATCTCAACCTTTCATTGGCATATGCTGAGTTACCTATTTTGAGAATGCACTATCAAAGACTAACTTGGGTCGAAAGAAGCTGTCTTTAGGGCTTTCCTCAAACCTGTAGACCAGCAGAAGGGTTTTGGAAAAGTTGACACCCTCGTGATTTTTTAAGGCCCTCCGCACGGGTATTTGAGCAAGATGGTCAAAGCTACTAGGTCAATTGGTAGGGCTATGCCACTGACAGTGTTCCGAAGACTAACACGTCTAAATTTCATCCAGACGCGCTTGTGTTTAAAATCATCTGGGCGGGACGCCTCTGAAGTACGTTTGGATCTATTTCTTTATTTACGCAAGCCTGAGGTCCATTTGATTCAATATTGCATATCGAAACACAGCAAGTCGGAGCAGTGAGTGGCCAGGTATTTGCTAATGTTGACTTTTCCACTCAAAAGATGCATCGACATCTGAGAATGAGACTGCATGAGTATCACGTATGAACATAACCTGTGTTGGCCTCTTCTTGTCTGTTCTCCCTTTTCTTTGTCATCTTCTTTCCATCCCCTCAAAAGAGCTCATCCAAAGCGCCTGTTCCTCGGGTGGAAGTCGAGAAAGCGAAGAGGTTCATATGTTACTTAAAATCAAACCCTGCACGCATCCAGCTCCACCTTAATCAGAACATGAAACTTGTTTGTGTGCAAGGTCATTCTGATCCGCTATGCCTGGGATTTCCTGTGCCCTGACTGGCATCATTGGCGTTGCGTGCAGGACTGGGCTCCAGGCCACCCACCTTGATCAACTGCCGACCGGACCGTTCTGGACTTCGCGTTGCTGTCGATCATCTGGATCAGAGCCACTTTGCCCAATTCTGACATTTATGTTGCATCAAACCAGACCTGAGGCTTGCTGAGGCTGTCGCAGATGTGTACGATATCTGGGTCTGATTAGGTCGGAGAAATCACGGATGCAGTGCATTGATAGTTACCGAACCCCGAGCGTCCCGAACGGTATTATTCGTTGGTGGTCCTATGACGTTATCCAAATCCCCGAACCAGAAGTCATGATGCTAATAAAGCAGTGACGCATTGCATTCCGTGGTAGGTAGGAGTAATTAGATCATGGCTTAGTGCCGAATGTGTGAACACGGTAGATATAGAATCCCGCGTTGCAGCATTTCCAAACTGGCTTTCATTACGGAGGAGCAACAACACTGTGAAGATGACCAAACCTGTTCTTGCCGTCATTGGATCCGGATGGGGAGGCTTTACGCTGTCCCAAAAGGTATCTCTAGAGCGATTTCATTTGAAAATTATTCCCCAGTACGCACGATTCAATACACACCCCTTCTGGCCAGTGCAGCATGTGGCCTCTTCAATTTTCGCCTGGCAGAAGAGCCCGTTAGGAGGAAATAACGTACCGACGTGGAGTACTACAAAGCAGTTGCATTAAACATCGACTTCGACAAGCGGGTTATCCGATGCAAGACGGCAGCAGAGGTTGATGGGGAGGACCCGAAAGATTTCGACGTCAAATATGATAAACTGTGTATTGCACCTGGGTGCGACGTACAAGATTTCGGCACGCCAGGCGCCGAGGAATATGCTCTTTTCCTGAAGACAACGAACGACAGCCGACTGCTTCAGCAACGCATCCTAGAAATGCTGGATCAAGCCTCGCTACCCCACGTTCTTGAGGATCCTCAGAAGCAGCGCGACATTCTGAACATTCGCATCGTTGGCGGTGGCGCTATCGGCATTGAGGCGGCTGCTGAGCTCTTCGACCTCTGGAACGAGGATATGCGGTTTCTCTTCCCGCATCTCGATGGGAAGCTCACCATAACTATTCACGACGTGGCACCGTCCATTCTGACCACTTTTGATCAGCACCTGGCCGAGTATGCCACCGAGTCATTAACCAAGGGCAAGGCGAATGTCGTACAAATAAAAACAGGCTCCCACATTGAGAAAGTCGATGCTGGTGCGCTCTACACCAAAGAAGACGGGCGTCTGCCCTACGGTGTCCTTATTTGGGCAACTGGCAACAAGGTCAACAAGCTTGTGGACACACTCTCGGATCGCATCGTGCTCCCCGAGAAGGGACTCCCAAGGATCCTGACGGATAAGTACCTTCGTGTTCTTCGTCCAGACGGAACTTCCATGGGCGGCGTGTATGCTCTGGGGGATGCGGCCGATATCAAGGGAGAATCGCTGCCTACTCTGGCTGAAGTGGCATTGCAGAAGGGCGAGTACCTCACCAAGGTATTTAACAACCACAGCGCCGATGACTCTGCGGAAGCGCCTCCGTTTGAGTACAAGCAACGTGCCCTTCTGGCGTATCTGGGACAACATGACGGAATCATCGGAGGAAAGGAGGACTGGACTGGCGCCTCGGCCTGGATTGCATGGCGCTCGGGCTCTCTGGGCTGGACGAGGAGTTGGCGCAGAAAGTTAATGATATCGGTCAGTTGGCTTTTTGTGTGGCTTGGTGGAAGAGATATTGCTAGGTACTAAAAGAACCAGTCGGGGCCACAGTACTGACGTGTTCATGGCCCTGTAAAAGTATGAAATCAAAAGCCCACACATTGCGTCAAGTTGATCGATGTTTCTGTATTCAGTAGTGCCAGTAGTCCATCGCATCAATACAGTATATCTCAATAATCGTCTAACTTTCTTGACCTCACGCCAGAACCCGGTACTCTCCAATATACCAACCCGAAATGTCATGATAGTATGGCTAGGCATGGTGGGTATACAGTCTACCTTAGAAGCTACGTGAATGGGCTATTATTCTGACTCGTCTGGAAGATGGGCTTGAGTTGTTCTCCCACATCTTCTAAAAACCTGTTGTGATTCCAAATGTGCGGAGATATGGCATTCCTGATCGTCCCAATTTCAACAACTTAGCAATCTGCCCATTTTCTCGAATTTTGATGAATTTGGCTGTAACAATCGAGCTGATCTTTGGTGTCCACGTGCCGCACCTCGTCCCGAAATCTTGGAAAACGCGTCTGAGGATTCTGAGGGCTGACTCGCTCGTCACGTAAACCCTGTCGGCTTTGAACAAATCTTTGTTGTTCTTCGACTTGCATTCGGACATCTGCCAAAGCCATCGTCAAAATTATATTTGTTCGGCAGAGTAATGAGCAAGTGGAGTGCCATTCTCGTATTCTTACGCCGAGAGTCCCCACGATAGCATCGTGACACATCTGCGGAGGTTTTCGAAACTGCGCAAATACAACGCTGTACCAACGCCAGACCGGTTTCGGTCTTCGGAGCCTCCGTGATGCAAGGCTGTCCGAATATTCGGCCAAGCTTTGCCCGAATGATGGTGCCTCGCGTCCTGTCTAGTGCTGGCGGTTGACTGGGATGACAATGTTTGTCTCTCACCATCAAAACCTGGTAATGATGGTCAGTAGACTTCCACCAGTGGACTTAATCAGGTACAAATTACGAAAGAAATCGCTTGCAAATACGGCACGGGCAGTCTTGCGGATGTGACGGCCAATGATGTTGTGTTGGACTCGCATATGTACGACCAGACTGTTCTATGACGCACCGTGATATACATCTCTCCCACACAGCAGTGGCGTCCTCCGCGTTCATGTCACGAGCGCATCGGAGCACTTGATTAGCGGATATGCGAGCGCGTTCGCTGAAAAAAATGTGGCTCCTGAGAGACGCAAGGATGCCTGTGCTTGTCATTGGTATTTCTGACACATTACGGGGTCGGGGTGCCTATCTCAAAATTCTTAAGCGAACCTGAGTTACTTATTCGGGATAACTCCCTTGCAGAATTGTACCATGTAATTGTGAGAGGCAAGAATTGATGATGTTCGCCACAATACTACGAGAGTAATAAGGCTCAAAAGATCAGATTCTTCTATTCCTCAGCTTCCCCTACGGAAGCGCCTGGCCAAGAAGTTGCATGCGTTCACTGCATCCTGTTGCAATCCTTGATACAAAGATCAAAGGGAAGTGTCAATTATTTCAAGGCCATGATTGGAGCAAAAGTTGCATAGGGAAGCCATTTTTGAATATTCTACGCACGCAGGGCTTGAGATGAGCTGACAAATGCAGGAGTTCCTCCCATAATTGCGCACTTGCGGCAATAATCATGTCGGCTGGAGATCTTAAGTGCGTCGTGGATCTTAACAATGCGGCCTTGAGCGACAGGTCGTGACCAACATTAAAGAGCAGGAAACAGCGGCTTTTCGAAAGCGAGTCAGTTCCCAAGGGCATACCGCCTAGTGGGCCAAGACTTAAGCTTCTCGCGTGCGCCAATCTGTCTCGGTGAGGCTACCGAAACACCGATGTGGAGATTTCAGGGGCCCGCAGTCATGTATGTCTGAGGCTGAAAGGGCGGGCCACCAGCTGACCGCACCCAGATCGACAACCCCGCCAGGAGATCTGGCTCACCTTCGCACACACACGCACTGACGCCATTGAGGCTCTCGTCAGGGTTCCTGTGAGGCCAAGGGCCATTGCGCCACTTCTTTTGAAGACACATGGCTCCCGGCCTGCATTCCAAGTTGCGTGCATACCTTGACCAGCGAGAGTTGAAGCAGATGGATCGATCATACTGGCCTGCCCCAATCTTGCGCACTTCGCTTCGCCACGCCACGCCGAATTGATACATCTGACACACCAGCAAACCTGCTGGCTCCTCCGCGCTTGACTCGTGAGATGCCTCATGCTTTCGCTCGCCCATGGCTCAACCCCTCGGCAACCCCTTCCCCTCCCCCAGCTATCGTCTGATCCGAGGACCCGGCAACTTGGGGCCGGATGCGGCCACAGCCCTATGATGGCAAGGGATTTTGACTTTCGGGTAGTGTCGTACCAAGGCCCCGTCATCTAATTCTTACCTGCTGAAGTCTGAATTATAGATTAGCCCTGGTCTCACTGCCCCCGTCTAGCGTTCCGCCCTCTTGCTGCTTTCCCACTTCCGCTTGGCCATTTCTATTGTTGTACCAACCCCTCTGATTTGATACGCTGGTCGTGATCTGTTCGTTGTCGCTCTTTTCCCTGTCTGTCGCTCCTTTTCCGGTCTAATATTGTGTAATTCTGCCCTGTTTTCTTGTGTACCTGCTTCGACCTCACCGGGCACGGTGACCTGGACAAGAAGACCAATTATTCAACCTGATAATTGTCTAATACTCATACACCATCGCCGACTCTCCCACACTCATTTTGAAGATGGACGCCCGGGAAAGAAAGAAGTCCTACTCGGACCTCGAGGTTATCATCCCTGGCGAAATCCCTACTCCAGCTGTACCTACCCCAAGCTCAACCACTGCCACGCCGGCAGCAGTCCGACAGTCATACTGGAATGAGAAATTCGCCATTTCAGATGACAGCAGCGCAAGCAACAAGGCCAATCCTTTTTCAGACGACAAAGCACTGGGGTTCTCCCCAGTAGATAGCCCTCAAATAGGCCCCCCCGCATACTATCTGGTCGACTCAAAGGGCCAAGCACAAGCATTATATGCCGCGCCAACCAACGATGCAACAAAAGACCGGCCATCCACAGCTGGCTCGCTCGGAGGAGTAGGCGGGGCAGGAATCTTCGGCGGCGCCAGCGGACCCGGAGAGCGCAAGACACTCTTTGGGTTGCGGAGGAGCACCTTTTACGCGCTGTCAGCAGGGATTGGACTCCTCATCATCGGCCTTCTCGTGACCATCCTCGCCGTCACGGCGCCATGGAGCAAGACCTCAGCCCTGTCCTCGGACGACGACGCGGATTCAAAATCATCCTCCGCAACGGGAATCATGATGCCCGAGTCGAGGCTGGCCGCCATGAACTGGACCGACTCCACGGGAACGACGTACACGGGAGTCTTCTACCAGAGCTCCAACGCCACGGGGAGCAGCATCATGGCCGCCATAAGGCCATCCAACGCGGACACGTGGATGTCCATCAACGTGAGCGCGTCCGCAAACCCGGCGGGGCTGGACGTGCTGGATGGGACGCCCCTCGCGGCGGCGAGCAACAACGGCCTCTGGAACGTGTACTACCTGACATCGGACCGCAAGGTCGCGGAGGTGTACTCGACCAACCCGGAGTCGCCCTCGGGCTGGCTGCAGGGCGGAATGGGATCGAGCCTGGGCAACCCGGAGGCGGCGCCGGGCTCGGGGCTGGCTGCGCTGTGGCAGAACTGCGACAACTGCACCGACAGCCTCCTGGTGCTGTACCAGGACGCGGCGACGGGCCACGTGCAGATGGCCAACATGACGAAACTGGTCTGGGCCATGGGCGACGTCGTCAGCACGAGCGCCGCGCCCGGCACGGGGCTCGGGATCTCGGCCTTTACCGACTTTGGCGGCACCGGGGCGACGGGGACGGACCTGAACGCCGTGCGCTTTTACTATGCCGATGGGGGCGACCTCATCGAGAAGCTGAGGGGGCCTTTGACCGACTTCAGGTTGGAGACAGGGAACTTTGGTAAGGTCCAGAACCCGATCCCATGGCGCTCGCCTGAGCTTTCATCACGAAACAAGCCTGAACTGACTGAAATTCCCCAACAGGAAACCAAATCACCTCGAACCTCGCCGTTAACCCGTCCCCGGAGATCGCCTCCCTCACCTTCGGCTCCAACGGTTGGACGAACAACCTTGTTCTGACCCTCGACCAGACCACTGGCGCGCTGCAATCCTCTGTCTACCGCGGGAGCGGTTGGGCCGTGCAGGCGGCCTCGCTGGACGGCAGCCCGGACGGCGCCGTCGACGATGGGTTCTCGGCCGTCGCGGTGACGCAGACAATGAAGATGTTTGCCATCGGCAAGGTCGACGGGGTGATAAATGAGTACCAGACCAACTCATCGAACCCGTTCCAATGGGAATGGCAAGGCGTAGTAGACGTTCCAGTAGCGGAGAGTGATGACGAGGATTGAGCATAAACGTGGTAGCTGCGTTTCAGGCACGCGAAGAGCGAGGGAGATTTGTTTGCGGATGCAGCCATACTGGCGCTGCGTATAAGCACACAGCGCTGAAATAGCCTATGACTACGCTTGGGCCACTGGCTGAGAAAGACAAGACTTGGGCTCTTGTAAGGTATCAATCGCTCTGTCGTCACCTCGCCTCGGTGGACAGCCACATGCAAACACCACAGCCCATACTTTGGCAACAAATTCATACCACTTCATGGTGTTTTCAGCATAGCAAGCACGGTTCTTGGGGGTTCGTAAGTACAAGTAGATTCCATGTATGTACAATAGAAAGGCGACACGAAGCCAGAGTAGGTCAATGCGTCGTTACTACCATGTTCTCAAGTGCACGCCGGCACCGGGGAATATTGTAATTAAGCAGGGATCTTGCTCTTGACGAAAGTAAGAGCCTGCTGTCCGTACTCACTTCCATAGCCCTGGTGAGTGGCGGCGTTGTTTCCGTTACAGCAGTAAGGGTCAGCAGCGTCGCAGTACGACTTGATCTTGGCGGCATTGGGGCACGAAAAGCCAGAGGGACGGGCATCGAACTATGGAAACAAGAAAGTCAGCAAACTGAAGATACAGGTCATGGAACGAGTTGCTTACTCCTCCAGCCTTGCAAGTGCCAACCTCATACGACAGACCGGCGACGAAGCGCGGGTCGCCCATGAAAATAGCTGCCTTGATCTGCGAGACAGCGGCTGACGACAATGGGACGGCAGTGCTAGTGATACCTTCAGCCGTGTCCCCACCCCTAAGGCATTCTGAGTTAGCCACTGTAACTCCGAGGAAGCTGTATTAGACAGACTGTGGGGAGAAGAAGGCTCCCGTATTCCCCATAGCGTCTGTCATACTGCCGACCTCCAATGCAAGTGATGACAAATCACGGGGATAGTAGATATTGCTCTCTGATACCATAGAGAGTGTGCACGAAATCAACTTACCCGCAAAATGCGTCATCGAAAATCTGACCTCCTTGGGAATAACCCACGAGCACGAGCGACGTGCTGGGGCACTTCTTGTTGAAAGCGTTCACGGCGGTGACGACGGCCGATACGCCTTGCTTGACGGAGTCTGCATAGCTGACGCTACCACAAGAGGCCTGGCCACCACACGCAGGATAGCTGATGGCCTCGGAAGTGGAGCCGGAATAGGTTTGTGTGATCAGGTTGACAACGGTGCCAGAGGAGCCGAATCCCGGGGACACGGTTGTCTCGCGGGCACCGAAAACGTGGACACCAGGGCAAGATTGGCGCTCTTGGATCTCGGGGACGGGATTGCCGGCGGCGAGGAGGGCCTGGGTGGCGGCGAGGACGATAGTGTTGGCCTTCATTGTAACGAAAGTGGAACGGAGAAACGTGTGGAGCGAGCAGACAAGGTGCTGGGAGTTGATGTCTTTCTTCGGAGTGTTTTAGAGGCGCAGATCATCCAGGCAAACGGCGAGGTGAGAAGTCCTTTATACACAAGTAGACCAGCTTCTGTTCTTGACGGCGAGTCGTTGTTGAATTCGGAAAGGGGGCACGAAATAGTGGAGAAACAAGCTCCAGTCACGCCCCGGCAGATGAGCTTGGGTCACATTCCGCTACCCCGTTCAGCCTCTTCCTTCTTTCTCCATATGGCAGGCATGCCGTCTGCCGGTGACGGATTCAAATTAACGAGGGCGAGAAAAGCTCCGGGGAGGAAACATGCTTCCAAGGATGTCGTGGACAGAGTGCTTTGGGCGCAGGTGGGCCCAACCAGGTTTGGACAAAGCGTGGTCTTGAGCTCATCCACGAGTTACACCCCGCCGTCCTCGAATGAGCCTCGGATTTGTGGATGTCTCCAAAAGGAAAAGGTCCGGTCTGAAACAATCTAGCAAACAGCCTGAAAGAGCTGGCAGGCTGTAATAGATTAGCGTTCGAGCTTGATGAGGTCAACCAGTCATTGTAGCCATTTGTGGGGGGATTTCTCAGGGGTATCGACAGGTCCGTGAGCCTAGCGTCCGGGGCTGACATGACATAACCGCAGTACCGTTGCCCTGAATGCTATCTGAGACAGGGACAGGGCCAATTCATTTCGGCTGTTTTCAGTCCAGTTTTATGCATAATGGAGGTGGAAGGTCCGTATATGTAAGGCATAACTACCACCCCCGGGAGGGCTGCCGTGGCTCCTGGATATTGAGCCTATTCCAAGGAAGCCGAGATGACGTTGGCACTATACAGATCTGGTTGATCTAGCATATGCAGCAAAGCTTAGCCTGCACTACCGGTTTTCAAGGTCCAGTGCCGACAGCCGTGCGGGAACCAGGAAGGAATTCCTGGGCACAAGACTCCTGCTCCAGATGCCACCTTCATCACTCAATGCTCGACCGTGGCCTTGTGCCGCGACTAATGGTTCCAGAATGTTGCGAATGAAACAAAACGAGGACGACGGAAGTAGTGTCTTGGTTCAGAATGGATCGTGGTTGAGAATCACGAGCGTTGCTTTGGGGACCAGAATAAATGATAATGGCTACTCGGGCAGATATGATGTCGAGTAGAGGCGACGAAAGGGCGTCAGAACACGTCCCACAAGCTCACCTTGCCGTCTTTGCTCCCGGATGCCAGCCAATGTGCATCCATGGCTTGTTTGACTCTTCTCTCCTTCACCGTCACCTTGAGCAGCCGCGGAGCAACCATTGTGGTCGAAGCAGCATCCTCGTCAGTTGACTTGGTTGGTGTGGCCACATCGTCACCGGTTTCGTGAACGGTGAGGTCTGCAAATGCTACAGTGAAACAACCAACGGCATGCCACTTGAGGACGGCGACCTCGCGCATTGACTTGGTCGAGTACACTCTTGTCTTGGAGTCCCAGCCTGCAGTGGCGAAGACACGCCCATCAGATCTAATCCTGAGGCCCTGTTGACCAGAGTGCTTGGTATCGATGACCTTGATAGGCTGAGTCTTGATCTCAAATTTCTTGAGAGGGACGGGGCGGGCGGCTGATTTATGGCTGGCCAGCGCTGCGGAGAGGGCCGAGTTTGGCTGCTTCTTTTCTGTACCTAGTTCTGCATCCTCCTCTCCTTTCGAGGGCATGTCCTTGGGGCCGATGTGAGGGGAACCGGTCTCAGACGCGTCTCGCGCCGAGAATGGGACAAGAGGCGCTTGCGGAAGGAGTGGATGTTTTGCGATGGTGGCGTCAGCACCTGTGGTCAAGAAATACTCTCGATTCGGTGCGACGTCAAGTGAAAGGATAGGTTGACTGTGGCTTTTGTTGCGGTATATGGTGGCCCAGGAGCCATCGCCACTGAGGTCAAGCTGTGCGACAACTGCCAAACCGTTCTCGTAGCCAACAACCAGTGTGAGCACACCATTTAGCCAAAAAAGAGCAAGAGCCATGGCCATGCCATTTTCTTGCCCTAGCCTGACAGTGTGAATGCGCGTCTGCGAGGGGAGATTATAAATATCGACAGCCTCTGAGGCCAGCGTATTGGGTACGGCAAGTAGCAGGTCTGAGCCCGGGACTGATGTTTGCGCAGATGAAGGGGCTGGTGTGGCTGATGCCGCTGGTACCGCGAATGGCGCGGTGGGACAAGAGGCGAATGAGCAGAAGTTCATGGTGTTGACCTCGAGTAGGTGCAGCATCCAAGGCTTGGGCCTGAGCTCAGTCGTCGGATCAAGAGGCAACGTTGAACTCAGAGCAGACTCGTCTTCCAGGGCCAATTTCCAGACGATAAGCTTGTTGTCCCTCCCGTGGGTGATGATCTTGTCGGGGGCCCAACCTGCTATGCCGAGGATAACACCCATATGGGCCTGCCACACGACCCTAGGTCTCATGATAGCCAGATCCCAGGCCACCACGAACCCATCGGCATCCCCGGTGAGAAGGCGCTGGTTTGACCTGATGAAGGCTGCAGCGTGGACCTGAGCTTTGTGGCCGCGGAGGACTGCCCTGGGCTGTGGAGGCAGGCCAGGATCCTGGCCTTGATCGTGGTTGGACATGGTTGGTGAAGGTCAAGAGCTCGACTCAGGCGACTGGATGCATGGCATGGCGTCGCTGGTGAGAGAAAGTCTGCTGGCAAGGGATCAGGAGGAGATTGCCATGTTTCGGGAGGTTGCAGAAGTAGAGGCAGACCAGACCGGCTGCAAGATGCAGGTGCAGATGCAGTTTCTCGATAAATTCGACGTACCATGCAGTTGGATTAGGGCATGGGACAAGGAATACGACGAGGTCACTTGGCTTGGGTCGATATTTGGTGAGGTTGGATGAGATGAGATGGAGAGGCCCTTGGCAAGCCGTTGATTGTTGTTGAAGTTGAGGCTGGCATGTTGTGCCGCCCAACTAGGACGCTGCTGCCTTTTCCTGCAAAAAACCAGAAGGCACGCTGCAGCCCCGCAGGTCCGCACCTTCCACGGCAGGAACCCAGTACCTCGGTACTCACTCCAAGTCCCTCTGGCTGCTAAGAACAAGCCGACCCGGGCTTTGGACACTTTAATCAACATCTGGTCACACAAATGGTCAAGAACACGCTTGGGGGGGAGTACGAACGTTGCTGTTTGAATGACGCCGTACCTGAAAGCCCTGCAGCCAATCCTTGGGTGGCTTTCGACTTTGCTTTTTCCCTGCTAACGACTGGCTCCTCCACCTGCCGACATTCCTCTGGCTGCCAATACGGGCCCGACTCTGCAAATCGGCATCGTGAAACGAGGTGCCATTGCTTGGCAGCTCCATTCATTCGCCTCCATTTCCTTCTTTTTCGACGGCCCCCTGCGCCTCCGTCTGTATACTACTGCACAGTGCTCCAGTCACTTGGTCTGTCAGTCATTCAGTCAGTCGCAATTGAGCCAGATGATCTCGTGGCGCCTGCGCGCAGCTTTCCTGTCTGGGGGGGGGCTTGGGGGAAGGGCGCCTTTATTCCCTCAGTTGCGCGTCTCTCCCGCGCGTACAAGCCCTTCGACAGAGAGTTCCGACTGCCGTTCTAGAAGCATAATGGTCTATCAAGTGCCAGTCGGGCCGGACAAGGCAATGCCATGCCTGGTCTGGACCACAGCCTTGGGAACCCTGGCAATGCACAACACATCGGGGAATTTCGCGCCAGGAAACGACACTAATCCCCTGCCCGCTGCCAGAACACAACCAGCTACGCCTACTTGTATCAGGCGGTGGCTTTCAGCCCTTTGAGCAAGGGAGGGTGCAATCCCATCACCAGGGGTCTCCACAAGCGGGCTGAGCGGGCGAGCCCGAGCCGGAGAATGGAACCTTATTCTATTAATGCGTTGCAACACCCGCACCCGCACCCACACCCACACCCACATTGGCAAGGGCGGCCACCCACCATCACGGCTTCGCCCTACACACCGTGACCTCGCGCTGCCTACACACATGCCTCAATAACGAGGCGTCCAACGAACCCAGCAGGCGCGCAGGGGCTTTCTGCCTAACAGGCTGGCAGCCATATCCTCAGCGATATCAAGTGTGCTTGGCCACCGATGCCCTTCATCCTGATACTTCAGACTCATCACTAAAGTATCCATGTCAACATAATCTTGACCTTCTGCCTTGCACCTGGAGATGCAGATACGCCTCGTATGCACCTGTCATTCACCATGAGGTTGTGGTGGCACTCCCCCCACATTTGCACTCGGCCGGAGGCGTGCTCGCGCCTCCCCACCCATCACAGTGCTGGGAGATAGGCGAGCTATGCAGCACGAACCACAACACGCATCGCACCCACCTCGAGCCCTCCCACGAGCTCTCCTCGAGGGCCTCGCAACAGTATTCCCCTTGATATATGGTCAGTCGTGAAGCTTCGGCCTGCTTTTGATTTGGAAGCCAAACAGGCCAAGCACTCCGGCCGGCCTCCGCCAAGACTGTGCTGTGTGTCATGGTGGCTCGGAAAGGCTTTCCCTCCGTCTCATCTGGCCAACTGCAAAACATCGGCCGATACAGCACGACGGCTCCGGCCAGTCTCCACTATGCACTTTCGGGACGATCTACTGCCGATTTCAGAGTTTACTGCAGGCAGGTGATTTGGCCTGCTCCCTGCTTCGCCGTGAAGGGGGCCGGCGGCGATTTTAGTAGTAGAACGAGCATAAGGGAGGCTCGCTGCACCTGCCCACCTCTCCACGTGATGATTACCTTTGGGGGCTCGTGTTCAAAATCCAACGCCTTTCCACCAGCAGGGTGCCGTAATCCGTGCATCTTTACTTCTCCGGGACTCGACACGAAATTCGCCCTGTCGGGCCCACAAATGCCCCTACTCACTGGCTGGGTGGAAGTGGACGATCAAACATTGACAACATTGCGAAGAATGTTTCGTCCACACCGTTCCGCACTTGTAAACGGGCAGGGATCCTTGCACGACAAGACTTGGGGTCGCAGCACCTACACAGTAAGTCTTCTGGCCTCTGCGTCTGCAGAGCTGTGCATGGTCATGGCAGGTGTGTGATCAGTCCCGCGAGTGCTGCAAGATCAAGCTGGGCAGCCCAAGCGCACAACACCCACACCGCTGCCCGCCTCGGCGTGTCTCGCTCGCTGCAAGGCAGGGACGCAAGCGCTTTCTTACGTGAAAGACTTGACAAGCAAGGTGTTGCTTTGAGAACCGACGACGGTCCTCTTGAGATCGCAAGTCTCTCTCCTGGTTAGGCATCGCAGGTTTCCCAGTAATCAGGTGCCCACCCTTGACTTTGCCAGTCGGGGGCTGGTTTCTGAAGCTCACAACCTGGGGATTGATCTTGACACGACCCCGGGACCCTGTGCTCCAGAGAAACGTATGCGACCCCACCCCGGGCGGCGGACGCTAGCCACCCAGCAGGGAGAGCTCCTGGAGAGGGCCTGTGCCGGTTGGCTCTTGACTGGTCTAAATTCAGAGCTACTGCCGCTCAAGCGACCTCCATCCCTCGGGAAGAAATCCCGAGGCCTAGATTTTCCCAGAGACTCGACTTCGAGGACAACGATTCAAGCCTTTGCTGTGTCTCTGAAGCTCTTGCGGTGACTGTCGTCCCAAGCAGAGCTCCTCATTTCCCGGGACACAGTCTGTACCACCGTGCAAGACTGATGCTCCAGCACCCCCTCGAACGCCCAATTGTCTCTCAAACTGGGTGAGCATTTCAAATTGCGCGAACCGTGTGCGACACTCTCTCAGCTGGGTCCCCAGCCCATATTACCTCAAGATCGATTTTGGACACTCTCAGGCATCTTGGACCGCGCCGAGTGGTCAAGAGCACCACGTGTTATCCGAGCAACGTCCTTTTCGCGATGGACGCTCAGTAGACGTCGACGGCTAGCCCGGGGGCTCACAAAAGTGATTCTCCTTTCGACTTTGGCGTCCAGCCCAGTCCAGGACTGGCAACTGGCAAGGAAAACAGTCGCAGACGCCACAAGCCGTCATAATCTCTCTTTCCTGTACGCAATTCGACACTCTGCGGTGGAAGAACAGCCTTGGTCACATGGGGCGCTCCCACCGTGCGTTCTTGCTTAAGGTCCTGCAACCTCCCAGCACTGTGCCGTACTCAAAGGTCACCAAGATCTTCGGCAGGTCGATACCTATCGCCCAGTCGCGAATACTACGGCTCAGATCGCGAGCCACAACATTTGGCATGCTCAAATATCAGACTCACCGCTCTAACAATACATCAGCTTTAACAATATCAACGCGGGGACCGCCAAACTCCGGTCCCGACGGGCCGAATCGCGGGCTTGCAGATTCTTGAACAAGCAGCAGAACGGTCACATCACTGCCTATGCTCTCCGACTTAACGGCACAGGCATATCGACCTCATCTCCACCCTCACTTGCGACCACTGTCACCTGCTTGGGTCGAGTCGGTCATTTCTCTGGGGTACTTTGCGAATTTCGCCAGTGCTCGAAGCCTTACCCACCCGGTGTTCTCATCCTTTCGTTCCCACATCGCCCATCTCCTACCATCAGTCCACTCCAGGCCGGTGCGGAACGGCACGGCCCTTGCGCCGCAGCCCTATTCCCTTTCAATCCGGGATATCAGTAGTCGTGGCGGCTTACGGGGCACCTCCTGGTGCTGTCTCGTCGGGCTACGGCCCTGACGGAGGCACAGTGGTGGCTGCACGTCAGCGGCATCAGTCTCGTTCTCGTGGCCAACACCATCCCTCGATCCCTCCATCGCCATACTCAGCTCACCACCACCTGCCCGGCTCTCAGCCGAATCCTTACTCCCAATACGGAATCGACAATGCCTCGCCAACATACACCACGAGTGCCAGCAGCGGTGGAGGTAACTACACCACGAGCCCAGCACCACACGGCCATTTCGAAATTCCAGCTGCCAAGCGCCAAAGGGTGTCTGATGCAGGCATCTCACGCGACCTAGTCAGACAGTTAGCCATTCGACGACTGCTAGCCCCAGGAACGCGCATGCGATGGACGGGCCGACTCCTTCGTCCTTCTCCAGGGAAACGGAGACGTCCACGGGACGCAAGAAGGCCGCAAGTCGAAGAGGCAGCGAGAGCAGGGAACTGGTGCCGCCATCAGCGTCACCAACGGTGGCCAAGCCGAAGCGTGTGCGAACGGGATGCCTGACGTGCCGGAATCGACACCTCAAATGTGACGAAGCCTTGCCGACCTGCCTGAACTGCCAGAAAAGCAATCGGAAATGCGAGCGTGGTGTGCGTCTAAACTTTATAGACCTCAAAGTGGAGCAGCCGCCAGTTCTGCTACCACCAGTAGATTGGAAAGGTAGGCTGCACCGAGGGTGCATTGGGCGCCTGAAGCGTGGCTTGGAGTCCACGACTTCAAACACATTGCTAACCATTTTGTTGCAGTTAAATTCCAAGATGAATCTCGACAGATTGCTTCCGAGTACGTCGGGGGTGCAGCGAAGTATGCAAAACTGACTTCACGACCAGTCTCGCCGTCACGTGCGACACCAGGAGCAGGGCCTCGACCTCCGCGTCCAGGGGCTTCCGTCGACCTAGGCTCTAGCCGTGTCATGGAGACCAACAGAGCTGCCCCGTTCGCCTCCACTCATGCAGTATACTACCCTGGGGCACTGTCTCGCTCCACCCATGAACAGCCTTTCTCCAGCTACGAAGATCAACTCGCTCACACGCATTCGCGAAAGAGCAGCGACGCGTTCCTTGCCTTGAGCTCTGGACCAACGCCTGGATCGTCCCATTCGGGTGGTGGTGGCAGAGCACCATCGTTCAGCGTGGGCGCGCTACACGATCCGTATGGGATGCGGGAGGAGGCTTATCAAACAGGTTACGGATATAGATCAGGTGACGGTTCCAGCGTAGCATCGTCCCTCGTCCCTCAGGGAGTTGCTGCCTCCTCTTCAGGATCCTACCGGCACGCCACGGGATCTGGCGCCCCTGACCCGCATGACGGACTTATGACACCACAATCCGAGAAGACCGGAGAACGGGACTACCTGAACACCCCAGAGGAGATCCATTATATGCAGGTGTTTATCGAGGACGTGGCTGTGTGGATGGACAGCTTGGACAACCAAAAGCATTTCGGACGCATTATTCCATACCTTGCTTTGAAGTCGCCAATGCTGCTCAATGCTTTTTTCGCCTGCGGTGTCAAACACCTGACTTTGGTTAACGGTGGCAGCTACAAGGACGACAAGGCGCTATACTACTACGACACGGCGACGACACAACTCCTCAGAAGTCTACAGAACCCGGAGCGTGACACGGAAGAGTGCGCTACCACTGCGGTGGTGCTGAACGTATACGAAATCATGAGTGAGAGGCCAGCTGCCAGGATGAACCACATCGCTGGGGCAAGAGCTTTAATCCGAGAGTGTAAATGGAACGCTAAAAGCACGGGAATCGGGGCAGCATGTTTTTGGCTCAATGTTGGGATGGAGATTCTCAGCTGCCTGGCGCACAACTGGGCAATAGAATGGGATCCGGATCACTGGGGCATTGATCCAAACGAGTTGATGGATATGACCGCCGACTCGCCGAGCCGCGAGGGCAAGGCATCGAATTCGAGCGAGACTGGGCATCATACGACCGGAAAAGCAGCCGAGGAGTTACCGTTACTTCTGAGCAGCATTGCTGGAGTTGGGAACGAGGAGATCTGGGTGCACAGGATACTATACATCGTGGCCAAGGTAGCCAACTTCCGGGCGAGCATACCGCAATTCCAGGAGCCGAACCCGCATGATGAACAAGTCAAGCTGCAAGGCCGGTTCCAGGAATGGCAGCGATTGAAGCATTGGTGCGACACATGGAATGCCAATTGTCCAAGGTCGTTGAGGCCATATGGCTATCTCTTTGCGGCCTCAACAAAATCGGCATTTCCGAATGTTTGGTACGTAACACGCTCTCGCCGGGCCCCCTCGCCAGGAGCATGAAAGTATCGGTTGAAAATGAGAATTTCCACATAAGACTGACTTCGAACGACAGGCTCATCAAACGCGTCGCCATTGTAGGCCGCCTTTTTTACCATACTGCCATGTGTCTCCTCGCCCAAATCAACCCTTTGAAGCCTCCACATCATGATGACGAGGAGTCGCGAATCCAGCAGCTTCATCATGCGCATCAAGTCTGCGGCATCATTGCGCACACCAAGGACGCTGGTGTCTCATCTGTCGCAATCCGGTCCCTAGCGATCGCGGGGGCTGTGCTGAGGGACCCCAGGGAGCAGAACGAGGTCCTGGCGATGGTCAATCGGGTATATCGCATAACTGGGTGGAACCTAAAGGGAATCATTGGAGAGCTGAGGAGGGCATGGGGCTGGGATCCACCAGATGTGCCGCCCAGCACGGCGACTTCGACAGGCCCGTCCTTACCACCACACAATGCCCCTGCTCCTGTCATCGCCCCAGCCGCACAGGGAGGAACGCTAGGCGCAGCCGCGGTGATCAGTCAGCTCTTTGGGCCGCGCGATCCGCCGGCGCATTCTCCAATGCAGCAGCAACAGGAGGACGCGCGGCGCACATCACAGCCGCCCCAGCCGCCGCTCCCACCGGTCATGCCCCCGGCTGCGGTCGCCGCGGCGGCAGAGCGACACCGGCACGCCTCCCTCACCAGCAACCCGACGCCGCCTGTCCTGCCATCGTACTCAATGTTCTCAGCAGGGTCTGCTAATGCGGCGGCTGGGGCGGCTGGGAGTGGTGCGAGGCACAGCAGCATCGCTAGCAGCAACCACCCCAGCCCGGCTGGCACAGCGCACACGCCTGCCTCGGTGTCGAGCACGGCGGCGAACGCGCCGACGCCGCCGTCGCGGCCGATGGTTAACCCCTTGCTGGCGCAGGCGGATTTCAACCAGCCAAATCACCCATACCGCGAATGGTACAAGCCGCCTGAGAAGGGGAGCGGCTCGCACCACTCTTTTGGGTCCGGTGGGGGCGGGCTCTGGCCTTACTAGGCAGGGAGGCTGTTCCCCCGTTCTATGTGGTATGGCTTGGTGTGGGCGAGGTTGCAAGACGGGTATTTTAGTCACAAAGTAATTTTGCGCAAGTCTGATCTGGGGGTATAGAGCAAGCGAGGGCTTTGGGTGGATCTTTCACATATCGACCTGGCGTTTTTCTGGGAATTCGGGGGCCGATCTTGCATGGTAAGGCGTGAGCAAGCGCATTGTGACGGGATTTTCTTTTTTGGTTCAAGGGAAGTGGGTTTTAAAGTGCGGCCCCCTCACTGGTGAGAGGGACAGGCAGGAGGTTGTGCATGATACCCATTCTTATCAGCAGGTAGTACAGCGACAAAGTATAGAGGCAGTTGGTCCCGGATGCATACACGAAATCGGTGAGAAATTCCAGGTTGTGCCATTTTGTGAGCTTGAAAGGACCTGGGTATCGTAAATGCAGTATTTGTGTTCTGCCTTCCCAAAGGTTTTCCGCGCTTTGTTCACTGCTCTCATTGGCAGACATTGACTTGGGTTGTCCCAATATGGCGAGTGTCTTGACGATTCTGCCGCGTCGTACTGCTCAACACACTGGTGCGAGGGTAGCCGCATTGGCAGCGACACAGAGAGACAAGAGCACAGCTTCACCTACGCATCGTCATTGCACAAACTGTATCTGCATGTCTGCCTAGATGTATATCAGCTCTAATTGCCTCTACATCGTGAGCTTCTCAGTGTCTAAGAACATTCCATATACATCGAACTTGACGTTGTAGCTGTACCAGAAGCAAGTTTACCCATAGAAGATGTTCTAATGAGGTCTTTCGCATCCCCTTTTGATAGACCACGATATATGCCCAACCCTACGATCCATTCTTGACCGCCACTGTCTCTGTCTCCGCTGTCTCCTTCATCCTTGGGTCTGACTCGACGTCTTTGGGCGGGACGACAATACCGTAGGAGCTGTAAGGGAAGTCGACCAGGCCCTCCAGGTACTGGGCCCACCCGTCGTCGATCTCCCCGAGCTGGTGCTCATCGACACCCACGCCGGCCTCGCCCGTCCTACCAGCCAGCACCTCGGCCTCCCGCCCGGCGTACTCCCCTTTGAGCCCCGGGCGTGGGCACCAGATGACGCGCATCCCGGCCCTCCGCCCGGCCTCGACACCGGGAACGCTGTCCTCAAAGACCAGGCACTCCTCCGGCTTGATAGGGGTCTCGCCTGGTGGCAGGGTTGAGTTGACGGTTTCCAGTGCGAGCAGGTAGATGTCTGGCAAGGGCTTCCCCCGCCCCGGCTGTATCCTCTTGTCGTCGCCCAGGACGCGGTGCGGCGACTGGAAGACGGAGAACAGGTCTGTGAGGTGCGCGGTCTTGAGCGCGAAGTTCCCGCTGTGGCTCGACGTGGCCAGGGCTATGTGGACCCTCTTTCCCTTCTTCTGATCTGCGTCGTCGCCGGCGACGTCCCAGTACCTCGTCCGGCCCAGGTCCTGGAGGAGTTGCTCCACACCGGGCAGGGCCTTGGCGCTGGGGAAGTGCTCGCGCTGCAGGGCTGAGTACTCGGCCATGTACTCGTCGTTGGAGATGGGCAGGTTGGCCCAGTTGTGGAAGAGCTCGTTGGCCTGGGGGCCGGGGCGGCCCTGGAGCTTGGCCTTTATGGACCATGGCAGGGACGGTCTGTCGTATTTGGAGAGGAGGATGTTGATGCATTGGGTGTAGATGTCTTCGGTGTCGAGGAGTAGTCCGTCCATGTCGAAGAGGCATGCCCGTATGGGCGGGAAGCTGGATCAGAGTCAGTCTGTCAGTATACGAGACCGCGCAGAAGGGCGTGAAGAAGTGAGTGCTTACTCTGTTCTAGGGGCCATCTTGAGAATCCACAGGCAGAGTGACTGGAACAGGAGACGGATGTTCAAGATTGAGTGAATTCTAGGTGATCTCGTCGGTGAGTGACAGGGTGTGTGGTGTCGTCGGAGCAAGGAGGACTACGCGATACTACTGTGAATCATCGTCGCGCGTTCATCGGCCTACCTCTAGTGTACTTTGGCGTGTGTGGAGGGGCATTCGAAGCTCAAGGGTCCCCAGCTCAAACTGGTGGGGTCGGGACAGGGGTCTCGGCCTGTGGGGTCCTAGCCCAAGGACGGGATATCGTCATAGCCTTTTTTGACTCGGCCGTGGACAACCACACCCAGCCTTCCTCGCTTCTGTTGCTTTTCTGTACGCAGACTTATCTTCTCTGCTAGGGGAGGAGGTCTATCAAGATGTCTGGCAAAGCCCCTGCTGCAGATCCTGCCGAGTACATTAAGAAGCCAGACCCCGAGGCCGATGCAAACAATGGCGCTGTTCCTGAGGAGCCCGAACCCGTGAGGTTCTCACCCGAGGAGGAGGCAGTAAGTACCCGTGGAGTTGATGATACGAGACCTCTCCGCGTGTCTGTTTCACACTTAATACGCTTGTTCTGACGATGGCATCCCCCACAGGAACTCCTAGACGAGTCCAACACACACAAGACCGAAGCAAACACCCTCTTCAGCTCGGGCAAGTACGACGCCGCCATCTCCAAGTACGACGAGGCCGTCGCCGTCTGCCCCAACTACCTCGACTTCGAGCTTGCCGTCCTCAAGTCCAACGTCTCCGCCTGCTATCTCAAGCTGCAGGAGTGGAAGAACGCCAACACCGTCGCCACGGCTGCCCTCGAGAAGCTGGCCAAGCTCGAGACCAGACTTGCAGAGGAGGAGAAGGCTGCAGCCGACGCCAAGGCGAAAGAGGAAGAGGAGGTCGAGGACGAGATCATCAGCCCCGGTGCGGAGAAGGCCGGTCCCGCAATCCCAGCACACGAGAAGGAGGATCCAGCCCAGACCGCACGGGACAAGAAGAGGGAGGACATCAAGCGCATAAGATACAAGGCCCTGATCAGGCGAGCCCGCGCCCGGAGTGAGGAGGGCGGATGGACGAACCTCTCTGGCGCAGAGGAGGACTACAAGCTCCTCGCCAAGATGGACAACGTCAGCCCCACCGACAGGAAGCTTGTGCAGCAGCAGCTGAAGGCACTGCCGGCGCGCGTCAACGAGGCCAAGGAGAAGGAGACGGCCGAGATGTGGGGCAAGCTGAAAGACGTGAGTGAGGCTTAGGTTCACATTCCTTCTTCTCATAGGTGACAGTACTTTTTGATGATTGACCTTGCCTTGTGCCGTAGCTCGGCAACGGAATATTGAAGCCATTTGGGCTATCCACGGATCAATTCCAGATGGTACAGGACCCAAAGACCGGGGGATATAGCATGAACTTCAAGTCAGACTAGAAGCCAAGTCAACTACTCATCTAGGCTCTACGTCGACAGGTAAATACAGCACTACCTCTGGATCTTTCCGAAATCACGTATCCGTAACATATGGCCTCTACGCATCTTGTTTCTGAGACCAAGTCGCTGGATAATGCGCAACATTCAAGGGGATCACTCGGTGTTTAACTCGCCAGGAAAGGTCGGATGACCCAGCCTGGGAAGCAAGGGGAAAGATTGAGGGGCAACATTTGAGATTAACCAACCCTTTCCTGACATGGGAGTTGGCAGGGACGGCGACACACGCAAAGCGGAAAGACATCTGTCCCCAGCAGTTACTCAACCACAGATGCCGCGCCGCCAGGGGAAGTCATCACTTAACATGTGTACTTGAACGGCGATCAACGGTTTAAGGCTAAAGCCTGATACCAGACCACCGGGGTACGACCACAACGCTTTTTGTACACAGAGTACTGCCTTTCCCCAGTATTCAACGGCATAGCGTGGCACGGGGAATCACGGGATGAGTGAATGTGAGGGGTTTTCAGGCTCATTTGAAGATATCTGTGTCTTGCTTGCCTAAGCATTTCTCTATATGGCTTTGACCTGTCGCACAAATCTTGGGATGTTCTTGGTGAACTTGGCTGGATCATCCCTCGCCCCCTCCTTCCAATACTCATACTCGATCCACGCATTTTCGGGCATCTGCTCCTCCATTGCTGCCATCCAGTTGCCCAGATCCTTTGACAGCGGAACCACGCCTGTCTCCAACACATACTGGTCCCACAGCTTGATGAGGTCCTTCAACCTCTGCGGCTCTTCATCAGCTAGATCATGGATCTCACCAGGGTCCTTGACCAGGTTGTACAGCTGCCATTTCTCCGGGCCTTTGGGCTTCGGGATAAACACGATCTTCCAGTCCCCCTTCCGCACGGCAGCCCGCCCGCACGTCTCCCAACCGTTCACAAAGTCCTTCTCGTGGATTCTCCCGGCCTCGTTCTGAAGGTAAGGCATCATACTCTTCCCCCGCATGCTGACGACCTCCCTGCCCTGGTATAGAGGCGCCGGGTGTGTGACTCCAGCCATGTCTAAAATTGTCGGCGCGAGGTCCATCACCGTACTGAACTGGTGCGTGACGCCACCCTTCTCTAAGCTTCCCTCCCACTGCTTCGGCACCTTCATCATGAAAGGCACGCGCACACCGCCTTCCGTGGTGTATGCCTTGTATAATCTCGAAGGGGCGGTTGCGGCCTGGGCCCAGCGCGGGCCGTACCAAATGAAGGAGTCACCGTTGCCGAGGTTGTCTATCTGGTTGTTGTAGTACTTCTTGAGGTGCTGTATCATGCTCCCCTGGACTATGGGGTATGCCTCGTATGCGGCCCCCTCGGCACCGTTGTCGGACAGGAAACACACGAACGTGTCATCCAGCTCGCCCACGGATTCGAGGTAGTCGACGACCTTGCCGACGTTGGCATCTATGCACTCGACCATGCCTGCGAACACCTCCATCGCGCGGCAGCTGTTGGCCTTCTCCTCGTCGCTCATGTCGGCCCACTCCTTGACCTCGTCGGCCACGACGGGGTGCGGCTCGACGTTCTGGTCCACCATGCCCAGCTTCTTGAGCCGCTGCAGGCGCTTCTGCCTCAGCGCGTCCGGGCCGTCATCGTACACTCCCCTGTACTTCTTGATATACTCTTGTGGCGCCTGCAGGGGCCAGTGCGGCGCGGTGAATGGGAGGTAGCCAAAGAAGGGCCTGCGGTCCTCCTCGGCCTTGCCGCCCTCGGCCTCCTCTTGCTTCCACTGCTTGAGGTACGACAGCATCTTATCCCCGTACCCGTCGCTAGAATACCAGCCCTCAGGCAGCTTCCTGACATACTCCCCGTCCTCGCTGTGCAGCGCAATGTGGCTCATGGTCATGAAGTCGGGGATCTGGTCGGCGCCCTCCAGCTGCGGCTCGTAGCCGTAGTGATTGCTACAGGCCGGGAGGTGGGCGAAGGACCTCTCGAAGCCGCGGGCGCGTGGGGAACGCTCTGGGGTAAGGCCTAGATGCCACTTGCCCGACATGAGGGTGAGGTAGCCGGCATCGCGCAAGACCTCCGGGAGCGCCGCGACGCGCTCGTTGAGGTAGCCCTCGTAGCCCGGCATTCCCCGCTGCGGCGCCGTGGACATGCCACCGCTGGGGTCGTTCTGCCCGCTGATGTTGGTCCACTCGATGAGGTTGCCGAGCCCCGCGATGTGGTGGTCGGTACCCGTGAGGATCATGGCGCGGGACGGGGAGCACGCCGCCGCCGCGTGGAAGTCTGTGAAGCGGAGGCCGCTGGCGGCGAGCCTGTCGAGGTGGGGGGTGTTGATCTCGCCGCCGAAGGGGCTTATGTCGCTGAAGCCCAGGTCGTCGGCAACGATGACGAGGAAGTTGGGGCGCTTGCCGGGAGCCATTGTGGTCTCTTGGTCGGAGTCTTGGGCTACACGGTGCTCATAGGGCCAAGGAGTATATATAAGTGCCTAAGGTCGAGTGAGGTGATGACGGTATTTGCTGAACTTAACTAACACACTTCTTCAACAATGGAAAAGCAAACTGATCGGTGTAGTCAAATCGTAAACAGCATTGGAAGACCTCTCATTTCCTGTAGTATTTGCATTTGGAACCAGCTCACCCCACATGTGGTCTCACTGAGTGGCACGAGTTGTCACTCACAATACGTCTGCATGGTCTGCCCATTCATGAGATGGGACCATAGCGAACAAAGTCCCAGCTGATCGACCATTATGAGGGGAAGTTGTGCCATTTCTCACCATGATTCGCTCCCGCACAGCATTTGGTCTCTTCCCTCCTGCAGCTTCTGCGCTCTGATATTCACCAAGACATGGAGGACCCCGCATCAGCTCCCTCCTTCATCAAATGCAGACGCGTGTGTGGCATACTTAAGAGGCCAACATCCAGCCGATCCCTGGAAGTCGGTCACATTGCAGATTCGGGACCTGTGACGAACTGGTAAACCGGGATGCGGGGGGCAGGATGTCGGTTAATTAAAAAGGAGCCCTTTTGCATCTGCTGGGATTCGAACCGCCTGCATTTCTTTCTGACTGGCTGGAAATGACATAATTGCCAGGATCAATCACGAAGGTTTCCTCACGTTGAGAAGACTCACCAAGTAGGGAAATTCACAGCGTCGCTCATGCATGTCAGAGCAGCCAATTCGTGGGTGACACCAGAGTTCAAGAACTTGCCAGCGAATGGTGGGATCGGTGTAGCATTTTGGAGGGAGGAGTCCTTCGGCTGGGTTGGAGAATGATGCTGCAGGTGTTCAGGAATGCGTCAGCTCCCACATGACCGAGAGTACGTGCCCGATGTAGAAAAGGTTGAACAGAGCTTTGGCAGAGGAAAAGTTAGCCCTTGGCTTCTTATCCTGCTGTTCAACCTGATCAGAGACATTCCCAAACAGGGTCGCTGTCTGATTTCTTGATGATAGGTCGAACTAGACCTGCTCTCTGCGAGTACAACCCCTGATCAATGAGTGGTTAGATCCTTGACCAGCGTCTTAAATCGTCCCGCAAGACACCCATCAACCCATCGCGAGGATGCAGGGCACCCGGCTCGGCAAGATCCGCGCCTACTGGCTTGGGAGCGTGGTCTGCATAGGGGGATTCCTCTTCGGATACGACTCAGGCATAGTCGGTGGCGTCCTGACCCTCGCCTCCTTCCAGAACGACTATGGCTACCAGAAGGCAGGCGCAACGCGGACCAACTCTCTGTCTGTCGGGCTCCAGCAGCTCGGGGCCTTCGTCGCGTGCTTCCTCGCCTGGCCTCTGACCGACTACCTCGGGCGCAAGAAGGCGCTGATGATCTCCAGCCTCGTCTTCTGCGTCGGCGCGCTCATTCAGACCATCGATACGCACTCGCTGGCGGCATTCTATGTCGCGAGGGTCATCGCCGGGTTGGGCTTGGGCACGGCAACAGTGGTGGTGCCAATGTTCAGTTCCGAGATGACGCCCAAGGAGATCAGGGGCCAGGTCGGGAGCTTCTTCCAGTGGTTCTTCACCTTTGGTATCTTTGTTAGTTATTGGGTTGACTATGGTGTCGCCCTGGGCCCGAGCAACTCGCGGCAGTGGCAGATCCCAATCGGCCTACAATTAGTCCCAGGGGCCCTCCTCGGCCTCGGGATGCTGACCCTCAAGGAGAGCACGAGATGGCTCACCAAGAAGGGCCGCCACGACGAGGCATTCGAAAGCCTCAAGTGGATCAGGGCAGACGACTCACAAGCTGTGGCCGACGAGATGGAGGACATCAGGCTCGGGGTTGAGATGGAGGCCCGCGCCACCGAGGGTTTCCGCCCCAGGGAGCTGCTCCAGGGCGACAACTTCAAGCGTGTCTTCGCCGCATTCGCCGTCTTCGCAGCACAGCAGGCCACCGGCGCCACGGCCTTTGCGTACTTTGGACCGCAGTACTTCAAGCTCCTCGTCGGGTCGGGCAACAAGGCCCTGCTGCTTACCGCCATTTTCGGGGCCATCAAGGTCGCTGCCTGCGGCATCTTTGTCCTCTTCGTCTCGGAGCGGGTTGGCCGGCGCAACGTGCTGATCGCAGGAGCTGCGTTCATGGCGGCGTGCCAGATCACTACTGCGGCCGTCGTCAAGGCGGTCCCTCCACCCGAGCAAGGAAACGTCACTAGCTCTGGCATCGCGACCGTTGCGTTGATCTACCTGTTTGTCATCGCGTATAACTTCAGCTGGGGCCCGATGCCGTGGCCGTATGTGGCTGAGATCTTCCCTGCTCGGATTCGTGAGCCGGGTGTGGCCGTTGGCGTTGGCACACAATGGCTGTTTAACTTTGTCTTCTCCTTGACAACACCGTATATGATCACGAATATGGGCTGGGGTACCTTCCTCCTGTGGGGCGTGTTCGATGTTGTCATTGCAGTCGTTGCTTTCTTCTTCCTCAAAGAGACCAAGGGATTGTCGCTGGAGGCCATTGCACACCAGAACTTCAAAAAGGGGAGCTCGGAGGACGACGTTATACCCACCAAGCAGCACGACGAGGACCCCCTGTAATGCAGGCGACGTGTGGGCCGGGAGAACATGACATATATGTACTCGGCCGCCTATTCCTCATAGTAATAATTCCTTCAGAATCATCAAGTTCTTAGTGTCGATCTTAAGACATCTCGGCCCTTCCCGGCATGGCTGTCATCGGTCAGCGCGACGCCCACCTCGCCCTGGGACCCGTTGACCTCCTCTGGCCTCCCGATGGAGACGGCCATTATGTTTCTAATTATGTTGTTTATGATCTCCTCCCGCGCGGGCCCCAGACCACGGCGTGAGCATTTGAAGGCGATTCTGGTGTTGTCCAGTACCTTGTGGCGGTCCAGATCTATCTCGGGCCCAAAACCCGGCCTATCTTCACACAATCTTGTTGGTGTTGCAACTTACCACAACCCGCGATTGAAGTCGGCCACAAAGCCGACCCGCTTCAGGAACACGATGCCAAAACCCAATCATTCCTTCACAGGCCTGCGGCGCAGCCCCCAACAATCAGCCGCTCGACTCAGCCAGCCAATCAGCACCTCATTTCATGAAACGGTTCTGATCGACATCTGATGTTAGTTTCAACCACGGCCGGGCTTGTTTTATCGACCTGCTTCATCGTGAAAGATCTCAGGAACTGATAGCGTTCGCATTGACTCTCGTTTGCATCCGGACCACTTGGTCAGGTTGAGGGCTTTAGGTTTCGTTTTCAGGTCATGGCCAGGCCCGGTAAACGGACTTTGTCAGAATCAAAGGATACATAACAGCGACGGGATCCTTTTCACGTAGCGCTTGCACCTTGGTCTTCTTCGAATCTTCTTCGCAGTTTGCCTCGCACACACTTGATGCCCCAACAAATAACCACTCGTACTCATCGCTGATACCGAGGTCGTTCCCTTCGAAAGCCCAAATAACTTTCAAGGTCTGAGTACCACATCCGAATCCACCCGAAATGGCACCATTACCAGCAGACCCGGTGTCGACATTCATGACACCGGCGCGGAGGAAGATCAAGACCCACAGAACCAGTCGCTCATCGGGAACCCTCTCAAAGCCGGCAGCCATCGCGATAGTCGTAGTCGTCGCAGTGGTGCTCATCGCCGCCATCATCTTATCTATCGTCATGCACAGGCGGCGCAGGGCCAAGAGCAGGGCCAAGCGCAGCACGGTGCCGGGGTATAGCACCGACAACAGCGGAGGGCTGTACGGCGGTACTCCCGGATTCTTCGCCGGGTTAAGAACCGGCGGAGGCCAACAACAACCACACGGGGCCGCCGCGCACGAGAAGTACCCCATGGACGGCGGTGCTGGCCACCAGGGCGCTGACTATGGCGCCTACGGCAAGACCGGTGGGGTCGGCTATGGTGGCATAGACAGCGGTGGCCGGGGCGAGGCGGCTGCGTACTACAATGACGGTCAATATTCGCAGGGCAGGGATTACGGGAGAGAGAATTATGAGATGCCGCAGCAGCCGTCTAGAACATTTGCATTACACCAGTCTCCTGCTCGGGTATGATTGAGGGACTGCAGTGGTGAGATCTGCATGCGCGGTGACAGTGTTGGTCTTTGACGCATGTGTACAAAATTGTCTGGCTCGTGAAACGAGGCAAGGTCTGTTTTTTCTGTTTGTCTTGCGGGATTCCGCCGAATACGACATGGTTTTGCTTCTTGCTTTTTGACGAAAGGGACGGCGCAAAGGTCATGGGGCTCAGGAGTTGAGGTTCACTTGGACACGAGGCGCTTGGGGATCTTAGGAGTCGTTCTGGTCTATCTTTGGTCTTGGGGCACGTTGAGGTAACGGTAGCATTGGTGCTCGGGATCGATAGATGTCAGCTAGCAAATCCTCGGACAGTTGCCGAATTGAGAGATTCATAAGCCGAAGTTGCACAAATGTGCACCGCTCCCAGCGTCTGTGCCCCCAGATCTACAAGTCTGTCCCACGCCAAAATCTATTTGAAGTGCACGTAGCGCACGTTGTGGCAACTCAGCTCGCACCGGTCTTGCTGACCGGCGACAAAGTGCATCGGAGTTCCCGGCTTAGTGGAGTTTTCTCGCAGGCTCGTATTCCGTGGGGACTCTCCATGGAACTAGGCCGACAGCCTCAACGTGCAGCTAGTCTCACGGCGCGACTCGCCAAGAGATCCGCGGGCCATGCTAGACCTCGGAAAAGTATAGAGGCAACGGCATATTCGGTCGGGTAGGGCCAAGCTAGCATAGTCATGCAGTAACTTACACGGCAATACGACAGAGGCGCAGACAGAGGAATGCTGCATTATGTCATAGCATTTAGGTTTGCAGCACAAGAAGAAGAAGAAAAAAGCATGGGCCCGGTAAGGTGCCGCAATGCTGTGCAGCATTATTTTGAGATTCCCACTACCCCTTTCGGCCAAGACCCGCACCTCATCTTACGGTGCTATTTTCATATTTTGGCTTCTAAGTTCCGATCGAGGCTCTACACCGCAGTAAGCTGCCGCGACATGCATGAGGGCTGAAGTGCACTCGTTCCTCATGTTGAAGCTTAAAATCAAAGTTTTAAAAACTCCAGTCCGCCCTCGGTTGTGGCATCGATCTCTTGGCCTCACCTCGCTCACCCGCCACCGAAATCAACGAAGCAGACCCCTCGAGGAGCAAGTTGATCAACACATCGCCATCCACAATGCGAGCGTCATTCAAAACATCGGCATTGGCGGCCCTGCTGCTGCGATGCGCGGAGGCTGCTCCTGTGGCTGGGAGGGCAGAGGGCTGGACGACCGACTCTTACGACTTCATCGTCGTGGGAGCTGGACCAGCGGGCATAATTGTTGCGGACAGGTTGAGTGAGACAGGCTCGAAGACGCTGCTGTTGGAGCAAGGTGGCCCGTCGTACGGAATCACAGGTGGCACAGAGAGACCTGCTTGGTTGGAGGGCACAAACTTGAGCCGTGTTGACGTGCCAGGGCTGTGTAAGTCAAAAGCGCAGGCACCTTTTGTTTTGAACAACATTTTCGAGGCCTATGACTAACATTTCAATTTTTTTTTTTTTTTTCAAACAGACAACACCATCTTTGCAGGATCCAAGACTCTCACATGCGGTGACAGAGTCGCCGCTTATGGCGGTTGCACCATCGGCGGATCAAGCGCCATCAACGCCGGCCTGTACTTCCAGCCTCCAGCGTCAGACTGGGACAACTTCCACCCAGACGGTTGGAAGAGCTCCGACGTCGCCGCTGCCACAAAGAGGCTGTACGAGAGACAGCCCTCGGTCGAGGTCACGTCTCCAGCCAACGTCCAGTCGGGCTACGAGGCAGCCAGAAAATGGCTTGTCGATGGAGCAGGCTACTCGGAGGTAGTCTTCAACGACGTGCCGGACCAGAAGCAGGCTGTCTTTGGGCACACATCCTACGACTACAGCAACGGCCAGCGGGGCGGCCCCGTCACCACATACCTGCAGTCCGCCCTGCAACGGCCGAACTTCTCGCTTCAGAGCAATGTGACGGTCTCCCGAGCTGTGCGCACGGGGTCCAGGGCAACCGGTGTCTCGGCCATTGTCGACGGTGTTGAAACCACCATCAACCTGAGCTCCACCGGCCGCGTCGTCTTCAGCGGCGGTGCCGTCTTCAGCCCTGCGCTCCTGATGCAGTCGGGCATTGGACCTGTCGACGTCCTCACGACGCTTTCCGAAGCAGGCGCCCTCGACCCGGCCATGACCCCTTCATCCTGGTTGAACAACAGCGACGTCGGTGCCGGTCTCTTTGACAACCCAAACACCTTCATCGAGCTGACCGCCCCCTCCATCGACTCGTACACTTACTCGTATGACTCTCCGGTTGAGGCCGACCGTGATACGTACCTGAACGACCGCTCGGGCCCATACTCTTATGCAGGCCAGACCTCCGCCTTCTGGACCTACATCAACCACACCGACGGTACCCCACCGACCGGCCTCCAGGGCACGATCGGCACGGCCGGATACTCCGACTTCACAAACGACAGCACCATCACGCTCAACATCTACGGCACGTCGGGCCTCCTGTCCACCGGCAAGGTAGTGCTCACCCAGGACTCCAAGACGGGCAAGTTCATCCCCGGCGGCGGCGACGGCAACTTCTACAGCGACCCGGCGGGCCGCGACGCCGACGACATCGCCCAGTTCATCGCGGACCTGTTCGCGGCGCTGGACAAGAGCGGCTCCGGCCTGGAGCCGCTCAACATCGCCAAGACGGCCACCAAGGAGGAGATCAAGACCTACATCACCACGTGGTCCGCCTACGCGAGGGGCATGGTCAACCACTGGAGCTCGAGCTGCCGCATCGGCAAGTGCGTGGACGCGCAGACGAGGGTGGTCGGGACGGAGAACATGCACGTGGTCGACGCGAGCATCCTCGCCCCGCTGACGGTAAACCCGCAGTTCGGCGTCATGGTCGCCGCGGAGAGGGCGTCGGAGCTCATCAAGGAGCTGGGCGACTCGACCGAGGTGGGGGTCAAGGTTGCTGTTAATTTGTAAAACAAGACAGAACAAAACGAAAAGACGATGATACCCGTTTAGACAAGCAGACAATGATAATTTTAATCAAGCATCTCCTTTGCTGCCCTTTAGCTATATAAGTGATTCAAGTGTGGAGGTTTGGCTTCAGATAACCCTTGCAAACAACTTAGGAAGGATCTCAGCAGCATCGCCCTGGAAAAAGAAGTCCTTGGATCCCAGCCCCGCACAAGAACCCTCGTCAGGGTTAACAACCGCCACAACAGCACCCTTCCTCTTCGCCTTCTGCGTGTAGCCGGCGGCAGGGTAAACCACAGCCGCGGTTCCCACCACCAGCATAATGTCCACCGGGGCCGAGTCGATCCAGTCGTCCGTGTCGTTCAGCATCTTGTTGTCCAGGCTCTCGCCAAACCAGACGACGCCAGGGCGGAGGAGGCCCGTCTTGCACTTTGGGCAGTGGGGCAGGTCCTTGACGTCGATCTTGGGCACTGGCACCTCGGGGTCGAGCAGGGGCAGCTTGCCGGCATTGTCCGGCGCCGTGCTCACCGCAGACGCGGCCTCCAGGGCGGGGCAGAGGGGGTCGGAGAGGTTGTCCCTCTCGGCGTAGCCGCATTCGTCGAAGCACTTGAGATCCAAGATGCTCCCGTGCAGGAGGCGCAGCCTGTCCGTGGGGTGGCCTGCGCGGATTGATAGGCCTAGGTGTCTGTCAGTATATGTCTGTTGCGCTGCGGGCTGCTCACTGTCTGGGTCTAGCGTTCTCACCATCAACATTCTGCGTCAGGCAGATGAAATCCTCCTTCTTCTTTGCCAGCTCCGCAAGCGCGCGATGGCCCTCGTTGGGCAGCGCCTGGAGACACATGTGGCGCCTCCAGGCGTAGAAGAGCCAGACCAGGGCAGGGTCCTCTTCAAAGGCCTCGGGGGTTGCGAGGGAGGTGGGTTCGTGGTTCCGCCATAGGCCGCCTGCCCCCCGGAATGTGGGCAGTCCCGAGGCTGCGGACAGGCCGGCTCCACAGAGGGCGACAATGCGGGTGCTGGACTTGATGAGGTCCTGGAAGTCCTCGATGGAGGTGCGGGGAGCCATGGCTGGGTTTGCTTGGGTAGAATTGACGCCGCTCCAGAAGCTCCGCGAAGTGCTTCTTGATCTGAAGAGCAATTTATGAGATGGCTGGACGAAGCTTTTCAGCAGTAGGGAGGGGCTGTGTGCTGCTGCCTTCATACCGGCAGCAACAACATCAGGAGCGGGAACAGTGTGGGGCTGTCCGTGACACGTCTCGCATGCCACCTGACCATTCCATCGGGCTGAGTCACCTTGAAAGCAGTAGGCAATGATATTTTCTTCTTTTATTGGAACAGGCGAGCCCAGGAAACCCCAAGGGAAGCTATAGTTGAGAGCTGGTTGGTGTTGGCGCAAAGACGAGTATGCATCAAGTAGGCAGCCGTGTTTACTGCATGTTGATGTCAGCTCCAGGGGCCCCGAGGTCCCTTTGCTTATGTAACCCTCCCGACCTATGAACATTGGCTCATTCCAAGCAGCACCCATGGTGATGAAGATCTCGGCTGCATGTAGCGCGGTGAATACCGTAGTGTCGTCGACCTTTGCGTGTTCCACATAACATAAAGCGGCTTTCAGTGCTGTCATCCTACTTTCGTCACTCTCATCCAAATCCACACCACGCTCAAGAAGGTACGCGACCATATCTCGAAGTCGCCCGTCTCGAACATCTTCGTTTCCAGCCTTCTGTCTCATGAACGGCACAATGTGGATCAGCGTCTGTTTCCACCGGAGTGTTTCATATCGCTCCACTGACGACTGTGAATAAGACCAGGGTCATGGTCCAAGAGAGCTTTCACAAAAACGAGATTTCCTTCAACCACTGCTTCGCGGATAAGGGAATGCAGCCCTAGGTGGACATCCAATCCGTTTTGCAGAAGGATGTTCAGCATCTCGGCCTTTTCGTATCGGATTGCAACATGGCCGGCCGTCTGACACCCGGGGGCGTCGTTATCATTGAAGGACCCAGAATCCCCCTTCCACTAGCAGACGCATTTCAAAGTGGAACCAAAGCGTCTCTTCAGTCGCACACACTTCTTGTGGATTTTGAAATTTACCTCATCCCGGAGAGGGATTACACAGACAGACTGCCCCTGCAATAGATTCACGTCGCACCCAGCCACGATCAACGCTTTGCACACCGCGACGTTGCCATGTGCAACAGCAAGAAAAAGAGGAGGCGGAAGCTCCGCGCGGAAGTGTTCTACATAACTCCGTCCATACTTTCGCTTCTTGAGACCTACGCCGTCAATATAAGACGGTTGGTGGGCTTGGGCCGAGCGGAGGGCCTTCAGGGCGACCGGCAATGCCGAGGCGCCTCGTATCGAAGCCCAATGCAGAGCGGTCATTCCCCGGCGATTAGTTTCCAGCAAGTCATTTGGAATCGGATCGTAGACTCGCATCTCATCAATGTTGATATCGATACGGCCTTCGCATTCATCGCACTGTCCGGCAGCACTGCTCTGCTTGCATCCCGCGTAAAAAGCTCGAAGGGGCAGGTCGGTTTGTGCATCATTCTCACCGCTGTCGCTGTCGCTGTTGCTGTCGCTGTCCCAACCTGGACCATGTCGTCGAGCTTTTTCAGCTGCCATTTGAACAAAATACCCGCATTCCTCTTGCAATGTATACGAGGGAATGACCGAGCGATCGTAGCACGGCAGTTTGTGCGCGATTCTCGCCTCGTAGGTGACCTCACATTCATAAAGGGCTGGTTGGAGATATACCCAGCTCTCTTTGTCAACTCGTGCGAGATTGAATACCCATTTTGGTTGTGGAAGTGCCTGGGCGACCAGGTAGAGGATTTGCACTGGCAAGCGTGGCACTCGATGCGGAGGGCTAGGCTTGACCACCACTCTCGGGTCGTAACGTACCGGTACAGATCTCTGAATGATGGGAGTGTTGGGCGCGTTCAAGATGTGTGGCGGTATCTCGGAGGTAGCCCTATTATTGCCGGAATAATTAAACACACTAGACATGTTACTTACAATAGCTCTGTTTGGACTTGGTCGTGATTCATTCTAATGACTGATGAGGCTTGTGGAGGTCTTGTTATTTGGAGGCAATGGTCATCACGCTATATTTGGGCAGTGACTTGTGCTTACTAGATAGTTCAGATTAGGAATTTTCACCTTGATTCTTATTTTTCCGTTGAATATTAACCTGGCAACAAAAAAAAAAGGAGTGCCCTTTGTCTGTGCCCTTTGTCTATATTTTGGGTACAAAGAAGTCTGTTTCATGAGCACCACGATAGCCTGAGCCACCTGGGCAGCCAGCCCATCAGCCCTGGAGCCCAGACCCAGCCATTCAGCTACGCTGTCACTTTTTAGGGGGCATCCATTTCCCTTTCTAGCAACTAGCCTGCTTTTCTAAGCAGAGCAAAGAAGGCAAACATCCGACTTCTCATTGTGTCATACGTGACAAGGCAGCAGTAGCAGCAGCTAGACTCAGGCATTGACAAAAGCCGAGTAAGATTAACGACCACGAACAAAAGTTGGTGTTGAACTCAGACCAAGTCTGGGAAAAGCTACAGGCTAGTTAGACACTGTGAGAACGTATCGGTGTTCGGATACGCCTTATGCGAACCGGACAGCGACCAGGACTAGCCCCAGCCTAACTACATATAGCTATGCGAAACTCCGACTTACAAACAGCCAAAAAAGCCGGCCAATTGAGGACGTCAAATTTTCTTCGGGCAAACTAGCGCTGCTGCGGACCCGGTGCCTATCCAGCTTTTGGGTCTCTTCGGCCGTTGAAGCCCGCTGGCTCGGGTCCGGCCGTTGTGGGGAGCCAACGGCCGGAAGTTTGGATCCAGGGCCGAATTGGTCCGATGGTGCTTGATATATATACGACACAGGCGACAATCATCACACAGACGTGGACTTGTAAGACACCAGTGTTCATTCTATCTATCCATCTATTTACAACAGATACACAATTATTCACTAATATGTCTGGCTTGAAAGTCCTCATAGTCGGGGCCTCTGTCGCAGGGCCAACAACAGCCTATTGGCTGGCCAAAGCCGGCGCCGAAGTCACCATAATCGAACGCTTCCCAGAGCTGCGCACTGGCGGGCAAAATGTCGACATTCGCAACGTTGGCGTCTCGGTGATGCACAAGATCCCCGGGATGGAAGACGCCGTAAAGGCGAAGACAACAGGGATGGATGGCATCAGCTTCGTGAGCGACGACGGCCGGCCGTTCGCGACCATCACCGCCACCGGCGATGCCAACCAGCAGTCGCTCGTGTCCGAGTATGAGATCTTCCGCGGCGACCTGGCACGGATCCTGTTCGATCTGACCAAGGTCAACGAGAGGATAAACTATGTCTTTGGCGAGCAAGCCTCATCGATGCAGCAGACCGACGAGGGCGGAATCGTCACTGTCGAGTTTACGAACGGCCACCCGACGACGCAGTACGACCTAGTCGTGGCCTGCGATGGCGCCACGTCGCGAACTCGGGCCATGGGGCTTGGTTGCGGTGTCCGGGACCACATCAGGTCGCTCGAGTGCTGGTCGGCGTACTTTTCCGTGGACAAGGATCTTCTTCATGGCAGCAGGACGGGACAGGCGTGGACAACACCAGGTGGCCGATTCTTTGGTCTCGGGCCAGATCCGTCTGGGGTAACTCGGGTCATCGCCCAACAGATCCATCCACGCGATAGCAAGGATGCGGCATTGCCGTTTAGGGAGGCTGCGAAGCAGGGGACCGATGCCCTGAAGTCGTACGTCGCGGGACAGTTCTCCGGCGCCGGCTGGAAGACGCAAGAAATCCTCGACGGTATGACGAAATCGGATGACTTTTATGCGTCAGAGATTGTACAGGTCAAGGTGCCGAGCCTCTACAAGGGACGTTTTGTCCTGGTCGGTGATGCGGGCTACGCACCCGGCCCTACCGGCACTGGCACGAGTCTCGCTATGGCCGGTGCTTATGTACTGGCCGGCGAGATCAGCATGCACAAGGGCGATGTGGAAGCTGGGCTTCGGGGTTACGAGGAGCGCATGAGGCCTATAATTGACGATCTGCAGAAGATCCCACCGGGAATCCCGTGGATTTTTGCACCACAGACGGCCTGGGGTATATGGATTCGGAACACAATCCTTACTGTCATTTGCTGGGGAATGGGTGCTTTCGGCGGTGTTGTTGCATGGGCTAGTGGGCTGTTCTCCAGCTCATTTGGGGGCGATAAATTCGGGCTGCCCGATTACGAATGGGCGGTTGAGGACAAGAAGGACCAGTCGTGACGCCGTCCCGGTTGTGAAGGCGTCTGGTGGACAATTCTACTAATCGGATTATAGCGTAAAGGGGACGGAGTCATACCTATATTTTGGTATCGCACCAAGTTTTATATGGTAGGACCTAGGTAGCATGATGAGCGTATACTAGAATAAGAATTATCTATCGTCACGACCAATTAACGCTGTGTAGAAGCCGTTCAAACTTGTTTAAAATACCCGCTGGACATGTTGGGCTTTTGCCTATTTCAACGAGTTCAAATTACGTCCCTCGGTATTCAAAGAATGGTGTGGTGTCATGAATTCAAATGTTATTACAAGCATGAGTCTGTTTGCTATTATGTTCCTTGGGCGCTTTCGTCCCTGATGAGCTGATCCCACAGCGCCCAGTCTTCTGTGTCGAGACTGAAGTCACTATTCACATCAAACCCTATTTCGCCAGAAAGGCTATCGAGTTCCGAGCTGGCAGCGACCGCAATATCCGGGCCAGGTCGCGGCATTTTATCATTTCCCAGATTAGAAGTCGTTGCGCCGCTATCATCCGGTTCTGCTCTGGTTGCAGGCTTACCTTTCCGCCGAGAGCGGAGGGTAGTGATAAACTCAGGTTCAGGTGTCCTGTGACCAGGAGCATTCGAATCCCATGCCTTCAGCGTGAGGCTTCTGAATGCCACATGCAGGGGCTGTTTCGATATTAATAAGTCGCCATGGTTGTTATAAACCTGCTCTAACTTGTTCCAGGTCTCATCATTCTCATCGTGCGAGAGCAGACCAGGTCTCCGCAGGCTGGTCAACACGTAAATCAAGGAATCCCAGGATCCATATGCCCAGAAGGATCTCACGTGCCATTGGTATCTTCGGAGGCCTGCGTTGGCGTAAGCAGCTGCATCTGTGTCGATGATCTTGTGCGCCAACTGGAAGAGTTCTTTCCTTTCCTCGTCCGCGGCGATCTGATTCCGGACTCTCGGCAGCCTGGCCTTGATGCGCATAGCTGTTATGGCCGATCTCGCCATGCCCATGGTCAGGAAGTGCAGCGGGTTGACAACGTCACAATAGCGGATATATTTTTCCTCCACTTCCCTCTCGGCCTCCCTGATGAGAGGCTCAACTGCGTCGTAGTGTTGAACCTGGTCCGTAGCTGCGCCACGCATCGACCTCGCAAAGAATTTTCCAATGCATGCTCGAGCCAGACAGAACATCATTTCGGTTGCTCCCTTCTGCTCTTCTGGCTTTGTGGTCATTCCCGGCCAGATTTGGTCGTCATTGATATTGAGTGGCTCCTGGGTGTCCCAGGACTCAGGTGCAATAGCGATACCTGTCCCCGAGAGCTGGCTTGCTATACCGTCAAGTGGTATCAATTGATAGAACAAGCGTCTCCTCATTTGTACGTCGAATGGCGGCAATCCGAGCGCCTCGCCGTCGCGGTGGAGCCCCATGCGTTGCGCTATGCGGACGGCAACACCCGTCAGGATCCAGTACTTATTTGGATCATAATGATATCGACAAGCAAGCAAAAATAGTATAAGAGCTTGTATGACTGGTAGAGCAGCGGTCGTGAGAAAGGACGCGTTGACAAGGGCTTGTCGAGTCGCGAAATGGAACGTCTGCATCAAAGCAGATCTCGGCCGACCAAATAGCTCCTCGCACTTTTCTTCCGTCAAGGTGAAGATTGCAAAATGATATACTGCGAACAAAACACACTCATTTGCTCTCGACGCTGCTTGGGGCTCCTGTGTAACCTCCTCGGCCATCTCGATTGATGAGGGAATATGTAGAACTTTACAAATGGGCTCCACGCTCTCGATATGTATCTTCCACAGAAGCATTGCTTCCTCATGTGTCGGGTGATAATGAAGCAAGTTCTCTTGGTAGCCCATCAACGCTCCCGCCAGGGGATCAGATGAGAAGCGGTCTGCGTGACCAAGAGCTGCTTCGGACTCTTCATGGTCGTGATCTTCTTGAACGAACGCGTGCTGCATATCATCATCTGCTAGGTTATGCCAGGTGACGCTGTTGACATATCTCGACCCCCCACGACCGAACACGACTCTGCCCATTGTCGAAGTCTCCGCAGGTGGTTCGATAAAGCGCAGGGAAATTGGCTGTCGTGGTGAATACTCAGTGGTAGGTGATGTTTGAGAGTCCTGTGGCAGCAATCCATGCTCGAGCAGTATGCGCTCGTACTGAGCAAGCTTTTCGTAGAGGTCGCCGCTGCTTAATTGCCTCTTCCGCCGTCGGAGTGGAGGGACCTGATAGAGACACTGTAGTCCACGGCTGCTACAGCTGGAACAGACCGGCTTCACCTTGTCGCACTTGACCTTGCGCTTGGCACATGTCTGGCAACTATATTGCGCGAGCCCGCGGTCGGCTCCGAGGATGTCCGGAGATGCTTCAGTAGATGCCAAAGCGAACTGTTGTTTGTCTTTTGATAGGGCGGCATGTCTTTCAACATCTTCGGCGGCCATATTTGTGCCGAGTAGAGTGATATACTAGTAATTCAGGACTTCGTCAGCCAAGCAGTTCAGTTCCGCTTGTTGTCGTTGTTTGGGCGATAGCAAGCTTCGCGTGCATGAGTTCAATTTGATCCATGATGCTTAGACCGGCAAACTCCAAATCGTCCGCCCTTGCCCACTTTCAGCTAGTCCACGCGCAATCCTTCGTAAGTACTAAGCATTGGACATGCTTGATAACAAACATCGAATAGTGGCCCGATCTCGGGACGAGGTTCCAACCAGATACTTACATTAGGTATGCTTCAAGTCGCTTGCGTCCCAGAACAACAAGGAACACGGTACCATTGACACTGAAGAGCTGACAATCTCTTGCAGCTACACAATCAAGCGGTGCAAGTCAATCAGAAGCGACCTTTTCCAGATAATGTTGGCCTCAAAACCGAGTATGAGTATGGCTGGATGAAATAAACCGGTTTTAACTGTGTTCGCCAAACTCATGGAATGAAGCATTCACACTGCGCAATTTCCTTGCAACATATGTTAATCCTAGCACAATTCAGCAGACTCAGAAGCTTCAATACTTGCAAATCTCCTTGAGCGAGACTTGCCTATCTGTCAATTGACAGCTTATTGGGTTTTCCAAATAAGGAGGGGGGATCTCATTTGCTATATAACTTAATGTCAAAAGGCAACATGTTTGCCATGCTGGATTCCACCATTGGCTGCCTATTCTTATCCACATATCCAACGGGTTTCCAATCTCGGACCCTAAAAGAAATATGACGACATTTCGGCTTTCACCATCAAGTAGCTTTCATCGAAAGCTTTCACGAGCTCATCGGGGAGCGGGCCCATTTCAAAAGCAGCGAGATTTTCCTCAAGCTGCTCGGCCGTGCTCGCTGAGGTGATGATAGCATCACCAGACTCCTTGTTCAACTGACTGTGGTGATTGACCCATCTCAGAGCTGCCTGTGCGGTTGTGAGGCCTGATTTCCTGGCGAGCGGGCGCAGTTTATCCAGAGCATCAAAATGCGCATCGTTCCAGTACTTCTTTCTGTACAGAGCACCCTGTGCATGATTAGGGTCAAATCGACCGCCCTCATGGTCCTTCGATTCCCGCTTATAGCGGTCGGTGAGAAGCCCTCCAGCCAGCGGGTTGTAGGCATAGAATGCGATGCCATAGTGTCTTAGTGCCGGGAAAAGTTCTGTCTCGACAGCTCGGTGCAACGCGTTGTATATCCCTTGGTACACATCGATCCTTTTCCATCCATTACGCTGGATCGTCTCACTCATCTGTGCTACTTCCCATGCTGCGAAGTTGCTGATTCCGAACCGCGTGAAGAACCCCTCATTATATAGATCGTTGATTTCACGAAGCGTTTGTTCGTAAGGTTTGCTGCGGTCTGGTCCGTGCAGGTATAAGAGATCCACTGTCTCCGTCTTCAGAGCACTCATGCTCTCAAGCATCAAATCGCGCAAGGTCTTGTTTCTCGTGTCCAGAAATGGTGGTACATAGACGCCAACAGGCGGCAACTTCGTGGCAAGAGCAATCCCACGAGATTGCCAATCTAGTTGAGCGAGCAAAGCCTCAGAGCTGCCTCCTCCATAGATACGAGCTGTATCCACTTCTGAGTGTCCATGGCTTTGGAAATCGTTGAGTATCTTGGCTGCGACTTCCAAATCGTGTACACGAGCTTGCTCAGCGCCTTCATTGATTAATGATAGTCAGCTGTCGACATTCCTGGTACCGCATGTGGGCACTCACTCACCTTTTTGACCGAAAGTCATCGCGCCGAAGACAATCTTTTGATGCGACTGAGCGGGAGACGCCATGCTGTCGGCTGATCACAAAAGTGAGTCGATGGTGAGTATGGATAGAAAGTCAAAACAGCTCTTAAAATTGGACAGACTTGCTGCTTTTATAGACTTCAAACATCCAGTTTCCCTTACGGAGGCTTCACCCATGAAATCAAGTAAGACCGGAGTTAGGAATTCACTTGATCTGTCATCCAAGTAAGCTGAACTGCGCATAATCAGCAGTTACACAACGCCAGACAAGTTCCTCCGAAATACCCAGGAAGTATGACCAGCGCCCAGCTCGAGGTTTTGTGAGTGACGGCAACGGATTTGCTTTCTTTCCCGATTCCCGTACCAAACTCTTTCAATGTAAGCACCGGAGCGACGGTCGCCCCTCTCCTTCGGCCCAGTCAGTCAGGGCTGAGATGATCGGTATCTGTGGTTGTACAAAGAAAACGTTGCTTGCCATTCCCGTGTGTCTTCCGGACTTATGATACTCTGCATTTGAACAGAAACCAGAAGGAGGTCATCACAAGCTTGTGCGCAGACCTGTGTACTTGCTCAATGCTTCTCTAAGGTCTTAATGATTTGTTGGCGACCAACTAAACACATAATGAAAGCTGTACAAAGCGCTCTAGACCTTGCCAGCTACCAGTCATGTTTTCCGTACACATTTATGATGACGAGAGAATGGAGAACTAACATAGCTTGTTGTCTTTTTAATCAAGCCGTGTGATACGCAACAGTTGTTTGTGGCTTTCAACCTTCGATGCCTTCAAATCCTTCTGGACACCTTTGCAGAAGTTTCCGCATCGTTTCCTTCGCTCTAGGACGTGCATTCATATCTCAGTATCTTGGTCCATGTGGGCCTGGACTCCAACACCTACGTGTGCAGGAGCTTGTAGGATTCCGGGCAGATCGCAGCTACCAGAACATCGTTTCCACTTGTACAAGTGAGCATTTTCTTCCAGAATGCAACACGGGACCAACTTAAACCCCATATAAGAATTGTCGATCATAGAAGTCCTTTTGTGGCTCTGATGCTCCAACCTCAGACTTGTAGAGGTCAACGACATCCATCTTAAGAGCATATCGAGACTCACCCATAGCTTGAAGGTCGACTACAGAGTTGCCGCATTATGAGTTGGTAGTAAGTTCTTTCGAAGCCAAGATGAACGTACCTTCCGCATGTCCATAAACGGCAGACGACTGAAATAAAATCGTTTGTTCAACATCAACCTGAATATTGCCACCCCATAAGTCGCCGTGGCAAAGCGAAGGCTTCATGTTGCGTCCACACGTTTAAAGAGGACGGAGCAGGCGAGCCAGCACATTTTGGATGAAGTCTTCGGTCAATGAGTCGAGCTCCTCGTCCTTACCATAGACTTGCTGGGCATAAGCGACGTCACTGCAGAACTGACGGCCCCAGAACTTCCCCCAATTATTCGTCCACTCTTTCCTCATCACAGGTGGGCCCCAATAAGCTCTGCAGTGGAAGCCAAATTTGCCCGTTGGCGAAACAGACGACTGATGGAGCTTCTTAACGACAGCCAAGAACCGCGGCAGCTGAGGCAGCCCAGACCGCAGATTGCGAAAACGGGTCGAATAGAAGGACTTGGTGCCATCGCCCTCGTAGTAACCCCAGGCACTTGGAACGATGATATTGTTTGGTATGATGGTCGAAAGGGCTTCCTGGGACTCGTATTCGGCTCCGGCCATGTCGGCCCACTCAGCCCGATCAATGACCTGCGTATCGGCATATAAGTCTGAAACCATTGCAAGTGCTTGTGAAGCTCTACTGTAACTTTAGGAAGTACTCTTCCCCCTACCATCAACTTCTATGTCGATACGCAAGCCTGTTGACCAGTGTGGCCCGAAGTTCAGCGGCAAAACCTGTCCTAGGGAGATCAAATCACACAAGTACTCTTGTTTTGCCATGCGGGACGACTGATAACTTTTGGTGCCCGGCAGGTAAAGGTATCAGAAAGAGTCAGATGGGATTCTGAAAGCGTACTGCCGTGCTCTTGGGACGTTGTGCCACTCACAGGGGAAAATGGCTCCATTGAGTGCCTCGTAAGTCATCGCAGCAACAATAGGATGTAGGAAAACTCGAGTTCCAAACGCAGATTCTAAGGGAAAACGATGGGTTGCCAGTGTAGTAAGAGAAATGGAAGACCTGGACTGGTTATTCAACACACAGATCGGGTTGTTTGAAGTAAAAACAAGAGAGACTGGCGAGTGTTGGACACTCCGTGGCCAATGAACGGCAACGAAACCACGTCCACGCCTGGGAGATGGCTCGAGTTCAGAATACTCTATCCTCTCCCATATCTTCATTTCTTCATGGATCAACCACTTTTGACATGAGTGATCGCACTTGCTTCGAGTCAAGATGTGCGACAATCCCTCACCGGAGGTCGGCTCTCCAACCGCTGGCTCACTCTGTTCTTGAGACCTTACCCGATCACACCTATAGTGCGCGACGAGACAAGATGTTGTGGTGTCCAAGGAACTTTGATAGGGATCATTAATAATTAAAAATCAGTCTGCATAGAAACTTCTTATGTGGGCTTCGTGTATTGGAAGTGATTCGGGATGCCCAGCTCATTGCTCTGAACGGGTATCTACGTCCAGACGTGCATGAGTGACAGATAAAACACTTTTGTTCGTTCGCTGATCACGAAATTTGGGTGTTGCCGCATTCACGATCCCCTGGACATACCAGGGGTTCGAGTGCAGGTTATTGGATCGGACCCAAGCCGGAAGCCGTGGCTCGTCGACTAGATTTGGCTTGCAGTCATCGCAGACATGGGTCAGTGCTTGCCGGATTTGCTTGCCCGTCGCCAGGCTGCCAGGTTGGCGTCCGGCCGGCAGCGATGGGTTCATCTTCACTTGACGAAGTCGCGGCAGACCGAGTATATCACGCAAAATAGCCGTGCTGATCGCCGGTACTAGCCTCAAACGTCAACCCCATGGATACCCGCCAAATCCAGCCCCATGAGGGGGCGCGGGCGATCGCCTGTGGGGATCCGCACATATAGGATCCGTGTGGCTTGCAACTATTGTTTTGATATCTCGGCCGGCGTCAAGCTGAGGTATACCGCATCGAAAGAGAGCTCGTGACTACGTCAAGTCTCGGGACAGCGATCATTGCACAGCACACACTATTCCACTCATCTTGGAACATGGAAAGGCTTCCCAGTCTACGAGACTCGCGTTCGTCAGACGTGTCGCAAGACTGTTGAGTTGCCCCTTACACAGGGATTAATCTTTACTATAGCCCCAATCCCACCGAAGTCCCCACCAGAACAGCTCTAGGATGGGTAATTACTCTTGAGGCCTGGCCATGCGTGATGGTACCTGCGATGTCGACCCGAGAACGACGAATTAGGTCGGCGGCCTGTATCCATTGAGGGAGAAGTTATTCAAACCAAGTCATGTAAAAGATGAGGGGCCCCGGCGACGGAATCCAGATCTGTCGTGCCTTGCGAGGTCATGGCTAATATGTCCACACCTTGAGGTACAGATCCCTGCTTGATCAGTCGATTGCCCGGGAAAAGGGTTTCCATCACTTCTGCACTTAATACCCACTTTTATAGCAGGTCCCCGCAGGAAAGGGCCAGAGCACAACTTGATTCTTGACTCAATACCGCAATCATTGGCCACAATATTTACCGGGACTCGTCACACATTTCGTTTTACAGGGTTAGGAACGTGGCCAAGCTTGGCGGCTTGATATGCATGCGAGCTTTGACCGCTCCGAGATACACACCTGCCATCCCATCACCGAAGGGTCAAGGTTTCGAGATGCCGTCTTGTGATCGCTCCTGAGCTCGCGTCTCTTCCGTTTCCCTTGGGTTTCCGTAAGAGGCAATTCAACTCCGTGGGCGCGTCTTTCGGGCAACGCCTCTCGTCTCGCCAAAACCCTGCGGCGAAACAATCCATTCCATCAATGTGTGCGGCGGAGCTGAGGGCAACCCAAGCCCAGTTTTTTCTTGTGATCATCAGGGGCCCGTGTGGAAATCTCCAGCGTGACCCACCGTCCCACAGCCCGACCCGGAAGCCTATGTATCATGCAGGATCACAAAAAGCCACGCTCCCCGGAGTCGACAACGGCAGTTTGGCCTTGGCATCTACACTAGAATGAACGCGAATCACTAACGATCACTACCGGCTCCAGTTTGACAGGTCACCACTTGCTGGCGATCCACGATCCACGTCCAACGTCCAACGTCCAACGGTCAACTGCACGACGTTACCGAGAAAGAAGAAAGAAAGCGCGAACCTCGAGTAATGATACGACAATGGCCCTCATGACCGATTTGATCGGTTCCAAAGACAATCTCGATGAGGAACCGGAATTTCTCAATCACACTCAGAATATCCTCGGGGTCGTTATAAGCTTCATGGTATGCATGTGCGCAATCGGATGATGGATCGATCGCCTTGTACCGGTACTCGCTCGGAACGCCATCCCTTCGGAAGATCCATCTAATAGATTGTCGTTGCCACGAGCAGATTTTGAATTGGCTATCCGCCCTACTGAGACTCTACACACGGTTCTTCATTATCAAGTCGCCCTGGTGGGATGACCTCTTTGTCGTCTTAGCACTTGTGAGTGATATGCCATGCCATGCGGTCTGAACGTCTGGGAAAGAAGGGACATGAACCAACGCTGTGCGACAGATCACGACAAGTGCCGGCTCGATATCAATATGCCTTTCGACTACTGCCGGCTTCGGGCAGCATTTCATTCTCCTTGGAGAACAAAAGATGTCGCGATATCTGAAAGTAAGCCTGCGTTTCTCTTCCATCTACACTTGGATTCCAAGCTGACCGAGGCTGCGGTCAGATCTTTTACGTCGCCAATGCCACATACCCAACCTCTGCGGGCTGTATCAAGTTGGCATTGCTATTTCAGTACCTTCGAATTTATGAGAGAGGATCACGCTTGTGGTACACCACTGTTGGGACTATCATTGTCGTCTTTGCGGTAGGTGCAGTCTGCGCATTCCTCATCTAATCCCCCCCCCCCCCAAAGAAAAAAGAAGAAGAAAACACTCAAGTGACCTCCCAGGACGGCACTTGTACATTCAAAGCCCATTACTTTCTGGTCGGGTTGTTGAAAGTTGAAAGTTATCTGTAAAGTCAATTCTAATCGCAACCTTGTGGCAGTGGTCTCTAGCATATGGAATCATGGGCTGGGTGCCGACTATACCAGTCCAGGCGTACTGGAATCTAACAATTCCAGCAACACGATATGCGTTCGGATCTCTCGAGGTGGATGAATTCGTCGCAACTTACACGAGTCTGACTGCAACAAACATGATCCTCGACATGATCATCCTTGCTATTCCTGCACCATTGCTGCTCTACAACAAGACTCAAAATATGAAATCACGATGGGCACTGATCTGCCTCTTCAGCATCGGCAGCTTGTAAGTTTGCTCGCATCCGGTATTTTTCGGCAGAGCTGACCTTCTACAGGGCCAGTATTTTCTCAATATGGCGGCTGGCGGCTATCGTCGAAACACGAGCAGCCACCACTCCAACGTTCGATCCGACATGGTATGGCCCAACACCAATCATCCTCGCTGCTCTCGAAGTGGACGTAGCTACGATTTGCGCTTCACTGCCGGTGTTTTGGCCAGTTCTCCAAAATATAGACATGTCCCAGATCCTAGTGACGCACGAAGTCAAAGTGACGCTTGAGCACCGCCGTCTCAGCACGGGAGGCACGGACAATGACCCCGACGACGACGGGATCGAGCTCCAGAGGAGCAAGAGTGGGTTGCAAACCCAGAGTAGCAAGGGATACTACGAGGATCCCTATGTTGCGCAGCAGGTGAATCCCTTCAAGGAGCCGGAGGAGTTTGGTTCCAGAGCCGAGATCAACAACAACAACACATCTCACGGTGTCAGGCACATGCGGAAGGAGAGTGTGAAGAGTGTCTCAAGAATAAAAGCTTCTAGCAGTTTCGCTTGATTTCAAAATGATAATGAAATCATAATCAGAACAACACTCTGCTTGACCCATTGACACTTGCCGCGTAAATTGGAGGCCTCGGCCCTCAGTGAATGGGCAATTTGTCCACGAATTTTGCGGTGAGCGGATTGAATCTCTGACTCGGACTGTGCCTGTCGTTGATATAGCAGTGCTGCAAATTACACAACTCTGCATTGGCTTTTCTTCATTGTGGCAGGGCTATCCTGTTTGAAGCTAATTCGAGCATTTACCGACATTGCTTGTGGGACTGTCTCCGCTGATTCTCTCATCGTACGCCACAGCCACAGCCCGGCACTGCCCGCTTCGGACCAGTTGAACTGCGAGTATGCGGCTCTACCTAGATCCATGCTCTTCCTCTGTCACCGAAATCGCTCTCTCCGCAACGCTCCAAGCGATTGCACGGCGCTCCTGGATTGAGAGGTCTGATTGACTGGAAGCAAATAACTGGTAGGATAATCCCGGCCGCACGAGCCGCAGCACGAAGACGGCCATGTCTGTACGGCTAGACTTTACTAGCACTTAATTGAACACATGATTCTGATATGCTGAGTTCCCCTCGCAACCTGGCTGTCTTCTGCATGTGGTTCCGGCTTCAATGGAGCCATCCTGGACTTGATGTCTTTGCATTACTTCGTTGCTCCGAAAATGACGTTGCCCTGGCTTAGACAGCCACATGATCGTGGACAGGTGGGAAATCATCACGTAGAGTCTGCAAACAGTGGGAACGATAAGAAAACTAGTTCAATTGGTCTGTTGTCACCAATTAAGTGGTTTCGTTTTGAATCTGTATACATACTCTTATAATGGTGCTTGATGGCGTCAGACTAGGTTGAGCTCGTGTCTCGCAATAGCTTCGACCTTAACGGGTTGACAGCACCGGCGCGAACAGACTAGGCACGGCTCATGACTAAGACTTGTGCGAAATAGTGACTTCTGAGGAAATACTGGTTTGCAAAAGATTGGAAAGTCGCTGTCTAAAGCCTTACATAGCGAATCTCACTGTAATTTATCTATTAAGATACATTGTCTCTTGTCCTCATAGGATACTCATTGTCGTTCCGGCTTAGTACAGGAACTTGAAAAATACAAATTGTCCATACATACTCTTATTATCGAGCAATCGGTGGTCCCTTCACACAGTGGTAAACGCTCAGAGACCCAGCGTTAGATAGCATGTAATGTCGATAACAGTAAGTTTGAAAAATGATTGTGGCACTTGGCCCTGTCACCTATTAAGGGTTCAGTCCTGGAGGTTTCTCCGAGGCTACAGAGCCCATTAAGCCACACTATTGTACACACGTAGTAGAACAATTACATACTTGAGCAGAACTCCTGCAATATGTTCATTGGCAATGGATCTTGCGAGTTTCACGGCCTGGTTGCCTACTCGTATGCCGACTTAGCCAATTGCTTTTCGGTTCGCCCAAGAATATCGTCCAAATGCATCCATCCACAAAAGACGGTGGGTTTCCCTCGATGAAGTGAGTGACTGAGACTACTCCGTTGCTAATATGGTAAGAATGACAGTTTCACCGGGTGTGCACCAGATATACTACTCGAGAATACAAACTCAGATGCTATAATCGTTGGATGAGCTCAATGATGGACCTTTAGCTCAGAGATTCAATTCGATAACCCAAAGAAAATTAATATTAGGTGTTGAGACATTGGAATACCAGAGCGTTTTAAAGCTGAGACATGCGGATGATAGGCGGTTCGTGCTGCAAATCTCCGGAACGCAGCATGACCCCAATAAGGTAAGGACCAACACCATAATCACTCTAAGCAAGGCCACTTGCAACTCAGAATCGTCAGTCTATTTCAACGGCTGAAGGGTGTTTCCCCATAAAAGTTGCATAAGCGAGTCCACAAATATGTTTTGATGTTCGAACTCAAAGTCGGGATCGTGGGATGCCCCGGATCTTGGCCTCGGGGCAAAATTCTCGGTGTCTGTGTGGCAACATCTTCAGTCCGTTGGTGTCAGAGTTTCCGGTTTGTTGGGTCCCCAAATCTAGCCATTCCATGGATATGCGAAACCTTATTGATGTCATCAAGTTAGAAAGCGGGGTGCTCGATTGTTTCCTGACTGCAATCAAAGATCACCGCCAGGTTTCTTCAACTTTGAGCCTCGAACCTACATATCCGTACCACGCTCTAGATTGCATCATGATGCCGGCTGATTCTTTGAACGAGAGTACCTCCATATGAAACAAGTGACTACGTAGTTAAGAGCGCCTCGTTGATTTGAATCGCAGCCCTCTCGGTGTCGTACTGGTGCTCGGTCCGTTTGATCAAGACCCTGAAATCAAGAATTTTCCAATCTGTTGGCTGCTAGTTTCACGCAGTGCCGGAGAATCCCCGGCCTGTATAACTGCCACCGCATATAGACTTTACGGTCCCGTCAATAGTTCTGTAATAATTTGGGGTCTCGTAATGCTGACCTGCCGACGGAAGCGGCCAATTTACCTAGGTAATGCCTGTTACTGTGGAGTCCCGGGGCCATGCAATGCTTGGCCGCGGTTGCATTGCCCAGGGTTGTAAGGCAATAACCTGATTTACAGCCTATGACTTTCAGGTACGATGCCGCGTAGGATCGGACCCTGATCAGGATCTCGTCAGATTCGGCCTTGTTTTCACGATGGGCTTACCCCTATCCGAGCAGCTTGGCCGAGCTCTCGTTGGCCACAAGAAGCGGCGGTTCTGTGCAAACACCGCACTTTGCCTCGATGCCAGCAAACTCTAACTCAAACATCTTATGCAGTAACTATGTCGGCCACGGTGGTGATCCGCAGCGACGAGAAGGAAGCCGGGAGTGAGATCATCACAGTCTATCACCGACCACCAAAGTGCAGTATCACAGCGACCACGGAAATCAGCCTTGCTGAAGATGAGCAACGAGCCCTGGCGTTTGCAGCTCATCCCCTGCGGAAGGCGGAGCGAGAGGTTCGCCTCTTTGTGCTCCTGCCAGCGTCTAATTTGGACGATGAGGTGCGCTGCGAATTTCGCGTTGTGTCTTTAAGACCGTCTAGCCGAAAAGGTCCGAAGCCACACGCTTTACAGTACGAAGCATTATCCTATACCCGGGGAGAGTCAACAAGCAACCGATCAATAACGCTCTGTGGCCGAGCGAACTTCAAAGTTACCGACAGCCTATACGCCGCTCTGGTTCGCCTACGACGTACGGACACGAACAGGATCCTCTGGGTAGACGATCTTTGCATTTATCATGAGAACAATGCCGAACGGAACTGGCAGGTAGCTCTGATTCCCCAAATCTTGAAGGCTGCCGACACAGTCCTAGTCTGGCTCGGAGACTACGAGGCACAGTATGAGCCCACTGCAAGTCAAGAGAGGGAACGGGAGCAATGGCTCAGGCAAAGTGGCAGAGCTTTGGGGCGTGCTGTACACGAACCTCTCTGGACAGAAAGCGCTTGGTCTATCCAGGCAGCTGTGCTCGCCACTGTTCCGCCCGTCTTTCAATTCGGCTCCAGCACTTGGAGTTGGGAACTTCTCAGCTACGGGCTCAGCCAGTGGCCACGGTCAGAATTACCGCGCGACGCTCTTGAGAGGTTGCGAAGACTTCGAGAACAAGTATCTGAACTGGAAAAGCTACGCCGTCAATTTGCGCACGGAACAGCCGAGCAACAAACAAACACAGCCGGCATGATACAGTTTCTCCCAAACCTAGCACGCCGTGAAGCAATGGATCCCCGCGACATGGTGTACTGCCTCCTCGGACTGACCAAGGAAGAAGAGAGCGGCCTCATCACCCCGAGCTACGACCAGCCACCCGCTCAGTGTTATAGCAGAGCAACTTTCGCGCTTGTTTCATCCGAGAAGCACCTGGCCTGCATCGGCTTGGCACAACACGGAGACATACCATCGTGGGCTATTGACTTTACCCTCTCGGGCTGCGAGGTTGACAATGCTCAGCTGGAGTTGGCAAGGAGTACATTGTCCAGGATGAGACGTCGAGATATATGGGATGATTACCTGTTCGAGATGCCACCACCACCATCACTCAGCGAGGACGGCTCCAGACTTCGACTCTCGGGCTTTATACTGGACCGAGTAACCAGCATGACCCGCGCGTCTTCTTTTGCATATCAGCACTGCGCAACATGTCTTGAACTCGAGCAATATCGCTCGTCTCTTCGAGACCTCTTCTCGTCGATGCCAAGAATGCACCCACGTCAAGCCCTGATGCAAGGCGACCGCCCCGTTGCCATTGAGCCAGGCCTTGCAAGCCCTGACTGGACAAATCTCCAGTCTGTTTTTGAATACCAGCTACTCGATACCGAGCGACTGGGTCTTCACCTCGCCGGCGCCTGGTACTCAGCCACGGGGCTCGAGAGCCCGCTCCTGTCCAGCCTGTGGTGGAAGACCATCCTTGACTACAGCAAGATCGTATCGGACCCTGAGCCGGTGTGGTTTAAGTCATCGTACGGCTTCATCGGCTGGAGTCCCAGGCTTCTCGAGCCCGGCGACATGTTATGCCTAGTGACTTCTGACACACACCCGATGGTTCTCAGAAAGGCTGGGAGCGGGTACACCTTTGTCTGCTTTGCTTGGGTCCCAGGCCTCTTGAACCACGAAATAGACGGAATACTTCACGAAGTAGGGGCGACAGATATTGAATTGGTCTGAGAGCACTCCCCTGGATAGTTTCCGGAAACGCTATGGCATATGGCCTGACGTCACCACTGCGGCGGGAGCCAAGACAATCTGTTCGACCCTTTTGAGCCTGCGACTTGGAGAGACTATCCAATTGTGGCAGGCGACGCTGTACTACCACCACATCTTCAGATGCTCATGCGGTATTCGAATGCTTCTCAAACTGTCATTCGGCCAATGTAAATTGTTCTCAGGATTTGCACTTCAACCTGTCCAAACGAATCGATTACTGGCGTGGAGGCTGTCGCGCATCACTAGAGCCAGGAGTGGAAAGCCGCTATCCAGCATGAAGAGAAGCGCTGCATTAGGCTCGAGCTCATCGAAGACGAAAAAGCGACGTGTCGAGTTGCCAGACTATCACGCAGCCCCTTCTGTGAGGACGGAGTCTGGAGAAATCATCTGGCCAGCGCCTGAAGAGCAGATCGAGTCAGCCAGAGAATTTATACGTGAATGGTAAGTGAGCCAGACCAGAATATGCTTTCTTGCATGATACTGACAGGTCAAAAGCGCCGCGTCTGGGAAGAAGACCTTGGTTGTGCCGGATAAGGACGCTGATGGGCTCAGCTCGGGAGCAATAATACAAAAGACGCTGGTTCTCCTTGGACTAAGTCCGGACAAAATATCAGCCCACTTGCTTCAGAAAGGGCACAGTGTTCATGATGACGACGAAAGAGCTGCGATGACAGCTCATGACCCAGAATACATTTTCGTACTCGATCAAGGATCAAGGAAGTCACCTCCGGTAATAGAGGAGCCGCACAAAGCCTTGATCATCGATCACCATCACGCTCTTGAGGACGACTTCCCACAGGGCTCTCAGCATGTTACGGCTTGTAACAGTCCACCAGTGGCGACCAGCTCGTTGCTGACGTATCTCATCTGCCGAGACCTGCACGAGAACGTCCAGAACGAGTGTGACTGGCTATGCATCATGGGAACGCACGGCGACCTCGGAAACACCCTGAAGTGGGAGCCGCCATTCCCGGACATGAAGGGCGCTTTCAAGCAGTATACCAAAAAAGCCATCAACGAAGCCGTGTCGCTCGTCAACGCCCCTCGGCGCACAGCAGCGTTCGGCGTCCCCGTGGCGTGGGCTGCCCTGACCACCGCGAAGTCACCATCGGACCTGCTCAAGAACAGGGAACTGCTCGCGGCTCGCGCCGAGGTCAACGCCGAGGTTGAGCGGTGCACACACACGGCGCCCAAGTTCAGCTCGGACGCCAAGATCGCAGTGTTCAGGATCAGCTCCAAGGCACAGATCCATCCGGTGATCGCTACGAGATGGGCCGGCCACCTGCAGTCAAACAAGCTTGAAGTCGTCATGTGTGCGAACGAAGGGTACCTGCCAGGCATGGTCAATTTCTCGTGTCGTATTCCACGCACGGCCAGGGCGAGGGATCCGCCTGTGAATATCATCGAGGTGCTGAAGGGGATCGCGGACAAGGCGACGGATGAGACGCTGCGGGCGAGGATGGGTGAGTCTTTTGCACGAGGGCATAAAGAGGCCAGCGGGGGCATAGTGCCAGTGAAGGAGTTTGAGGAGTTGATGGAGATTATGGAAGTTGGGAAAAAGCCTGAAGGAGGCACGCCCAAGAAAGGGGCAGAAGCGAAGCCGGCGAACACTATTACAAACTACTTTGGGAAGCGGTCATGAAGTTTCGATATTACTCTACGCGAGTGTAAAATTTATAGAACCAAGCTCAAATTCTAACCAAGCAGTACAGCCGCGTGATCCGCAGATCAATGAATTTGACTGTCATGCGCGGCTCTAGAAGAGGTGCAGATGGGTTGGTTTGTTGGGGGGGGGGGGGTTGAAGTATAACAAGAGGAAGGTAGATTCCGATAAGGGTCCAACCCCGATGGAGAGCTTCTGACCTCAGCTTCAAACGTCCTCAAAACTGCGCTGTACAAATCCATCACGATGTCCACATAAAAACACCGACCACGCCCTTGCGATGGGGCGACGGCAATTTCTGACCTTCTCTTGACTCTTCTTCTGCCATCAGTGAGCTCTTAGACTCCTGGGCCCCCCTTTTCCGCCATGTTCGCCCGCGCAATGCAAACCCGAGCAGCGTCGCGTGCAGTCGCGTGCGCCGCCCGCCGCCCGCCGACCAGACTCTGCGCGCCGATATCACCGGCGGCTCTGAGCGCTGTTCGAAGCTTCACCAAAGGCTTCAATGCGGCCCAGGAGCCGGCTCGAGGCACCCGCTTCCGCCCTGACTTCGTGACGCGCGAGCTACAGATCCCGATTGACCCGGCCGTGCCCCGCGAGCCACTCGGCGAGACCATCCCCGGCTCGCCAATCTCCGTCCTCCGCACCGTCACCGGCATCCGCGACTGGGCCTCCGCCGCCTGCCACGACCGAGCCCATGGCGGCGTCAGCGACCAGGGCCTCGCCCTCGTTCCCACCATGGGCGCCCTGCACGAGGGCCACCTGCGCCTGATCCGCGCCGCCGTGCGCCGCGGCCACAACAAGATCGTCGTGAGCATCTACGTCAACCCTGCCCAGTTTGGCGTCGCCGAGGACCTCGACAGCTACCCCAAGACCTGGGACGCCGACTGCGCCGCTCTCAGGGCGCTACACGAAGAGCTCAAGGGCAAGGAGCCCCTCGAGATGGCCGTCTTCGCGCCGACCACCCGCGAGATGTACCCCTCCGGCTTCCCGGGCCAGGAGATCGACTCGGACGGGAGCTTCGTGACCATCACGCCGGTGGGCGGGCTCCTCGAGGGCCGCACGCGACCCACCTTCTTCCGAGGGGTGGCGACCGTGTGCATGAAGCTGTTCAACATCGTGCAGCCGGCGCGCGTCTTCTTCGGCCAGAAGGACGTCCAGCAGACCGTCGTCATCCGCAAGATGGTCCGCGACTTCTGCATGCCGCTCGAGGCCGTCGTCGTGCCCACCGTCCGCGACGAGGCCGACGGCCTCGCCCTGAGCAGCCGCAACGTCTACCTGGGCACGAGGAGGCGCCGCGCCGCGCCCGTGCTGATCCGCGCGCTCAGGGCCGCGGAGCACGCCTACGTCGTCGACGGGGCTCTCGACGCGGGCGAGGTCGTCCCCGCCGCGCTCAGGGTGATCCTCGACACGCTGGACGAGCAGAAGGGCCTGCCACCCCACGAGGGCGTCCTGTTCAAGCTCGACTACATATCGCTAGCTGACCCTGACACGATGGAGGAGATCGACGAGATCGACCCGTCCAAGGGCGCGATCCTGAGCGGGGCCGTCAAGATGCTGCCTGTATATGAACCACAAGAAGGCGAGGACTTGGGCCACAACAATGGGCCACCAGTGAGGCTGATAGACAACATCATCCTGCCACCAAAAGCGTAGACTTGCGGGTGGCCCGGGGCAAAAATGTCTCGGGGCGGAGTACAAAACAGAAAAACGTTCGGACAGATGAGAAATGATACCCATTAAAGCAGGGCAACACTGCGCTACCAAACAAGCCGCACTCAGATGTTCAATTGATTCGTGCGTAGTTTGTGCATTATGCTCTCTTGTTACAACATATATTCCCAGATAGAACTTTCAAGAGGTTTAGCTCATATCTACAACCGCGCTCTTTTCTCGAGACCCCTCCGCCGGCGCTGCTCCCTGACGGTCCTCTTAAGAACCAAGGCGTCCTCGCTACTTAGTGTAGGGTAGCTGCCCTTCTCCTTGCCCTTTCCTTTGCCCTTGCCCTCAGAACCGCTCACCGCCTCCTCGAACAGCTTGCGCCCGAGCACATCCGTCAGCCTCACGACCCTGGTGCTCACCGTCGCGCCGTCACGCCTGTTCTTGCCCTCGCGCCTGCTGCTTGCTATCTTCTCGGTGAAGTTCCACAGCCGCGAGCCTATGGCGCTGAGGGTCCCGGTGTCCGGGTCGCGGGCTGGCTGCCACTCGGGCGCCAGACGTAGTCGCGGTGGGATCTTTGTGTCTCTGGACTTGACGACTTGGATTATACCTTCCTCCTCGAAGCGTGTGTAGGCATTCTTTAGGGTTTCCTTGTTTACGGCCTCGAAGTAGGATAGGTCGCCCTGGTGGTACAGAGTTTTGCCGAGCTGGGATTCGGGTTAGGACTGGTGGGCTCGCGTGCGTGGCTGCTGGAGCAAAACTTACCGTCTGGGCACTATTTTGTGCCTTCGAAAGCTCGATCCAAACCTCGCTCTCCTGCCCAACAAGTGGTGTGAGGCCCATTAATGACACGGCCGCCAGCCAGCTGGCTTCTATGAAGGGCCAGATCAGGAAGCAGTAAAAGTCGTAGTTCTCCCGGCCGACCCTTCTCTCCTGGTCAGATAGCCCCACGGTGGTTACTTGGCCTTGGTCGTCCCGTTTTAGAGTTAATACGCCGTCGGCTTCGAGGCCAGTGAGTGCCTTGCTCAGGTTGACCGCCAGCCCTTCACCCGAGAAGATGAATTCCCCTCTGAAAAGTGAGCTGAGAAAAAGAACTTGGTCATGCAGGTCCTTGTATGGTATATCCTGTATGGCCGGCCCGCCGCCCTGCTTGACGCGAGTGTACATGCCTGCCGAGACCAACGCCTCGGTGATAAACAAGTGGATAGTCATATTTCTGTAGAAGCTGAGCTGGAAGCGATCGACGGCGTAATAGGTTGGTTCCGGAAGACCCTCGACAACGCCGACTAGGTCTCTACCGAGCACCTCGAGGCCACGGTCGATCACCTCGGACAGAGGCGCATTGCCGAAATGCGCGACGCGCCCGCCCTTGGCGCGCACTCTCTCAATGAGCCATTCCACCCTCCGTACGAGCTCCGTCTTACCAACTCCACGGCCGCGTAGCGTGAGGAGGACGGTTCCGATGAGAGCGGTGGGCATCACCACGGACACACCGTTTATGTCGCCTAATACCCGATATCCGAGGATGCGAAGGAGCTTCTGGCGGATGCTCGGGTCTATATCTACCTTCAAGGATTTCGCGGGGTGGTTCATCTTCGTGAGTTGTTCGTTGATGAAACCTCGCAGGCTCCAAGGCTCGTGGAAACGCACGTCCACTCTGCCCAGCCTCAACGAGAGTACGGACCCGCCGCTGCTCAAGAAGTCTGCGAGGTTCTCCTTTTTCTTGGGCACGCCGAGTAACTCCGTGACATAGCCCTCGGTTTCAATGACCTTGTCGTATTGAGTGCTGACCGGACATATGATGGTATCGTTGACTCGTCCAGACAACAGGCTGTCGATAATGAAGCCCAGTATGCCAAACTTGGGCGACAACAGCTTGCCGGTTCTTGAGCGTCCACCCTCAATAAAGCACTCAAAGTTAAAGCCACCCTGTAGTAAAGTATCGATATAAGTCTGGACAAGCGTAGTATACAGGGCGTCGTCTCCGAATGCCCTTCGTATATAGAAGGCACCAGCGTGCTGCAGGAAACTGCCCACCAAAGGAAAGTTCAGGTTGTCGCCAGCAACGACGACGGGCAGAGCAATTCCGAGACGGTAGCAAATGAGCTGCATGGAGACATAATCGACGTGCGACCGGTGGCAAGGCAGGAAGACAATGCTTTGCTTGTTGGCGGTGGCCTGCTCAGCGACTCTCCGCAGCCGCAGGACCTCCTCGGACGACACATGTATGCCCTGGTGGTATGCCCTGGTCAGGAGCTGGGTGACGAGGTAGTAGGCGCCCCTGATGAAGGTCTTGCTCTCGAACTTGCAGATCATGTGGTCTGTCCACTTCTCCGCAACCTCCCTCAGGCCGCTCTCGAGGAAATTCCGCCGCTGCGCCTTGCGAATCTCGTATTCCCGGCTGTCCTTCTTTCTGTCCCCCAGCAGGCCCTGGCTCTCCTCCACGGCCAGCCTCCGCTCTGCCAGCTTGGATATCCGAGCGTTCAGCAGGGGCGCGGAGAGGATGGTATTCTTCATGTTTTCGGAGAAGCCCGAGTAGAAGATGGGCTGGCCGATGACATCGTCGTATGCGCGCCATCCTGTCCCGGAAACATACAAGGACACTTCTCGAAGGAACTGCAGGGGCTCGGAGCGGAAGTGGGCAGTGTGTTTCATGAGGGCCTCTTCCTTCTCGGCCTCGGCGGCGGCGTCGACATCGGCATCGTGGACAGGATGAGGGGGCTCGACATAGCCCGAGGGCTGGAGGGTTATCTGATCGCCGAGAATCTGGAGGTCGGGCGCAGAGTCGCGCGAAGCATCGTCGTCACCATTGGCCATGATGTGCGATCGCAGGCCAGGTCAGGAGCTGAAGGCGGGTTTGGACGGGGCTTTCCAAGTTCTATTCGGTGACAGGCTTTGGCAGCGATGACGGGTCCGATCATGTCATGGCCGTCACGCTTTTCGGGGGTGGAAATGGGATAATAACAGGAGCATTGTCGGCGGGAGTCAAGCGCACCGAGGCAGACCGAGAGACGGTCATTGACCCTGCCGCATAGACGCCTCCCCCAGGCGCCGGGTTCTAGCATGTGAAGTCTGGTGCTACGGGCACCTAAAAGTTGGGGTAAATTGAGCCGCCCAGGTGGGCCCCTGCATGCAGCCCAAGCTTTCTAGCCTCTCGGCCAAAAAGTTGGAGCTCGAGCTCCCGTCACCTCGACCTGCATTGTTCCATTTTGCGCAACATCGAACTCGTCCCCAGCTCAACAAGACGCACAAAAACAGTCCCTCCACAAAAGAAATGAGACACTCACAGAGCCACAATCTGCCGGCAACATGACCTCGAAGGGCCAACCTGTAACCCAGGCGCTTCTCGCGCGCGCCCACTCCCCAACCACGGCCGAGCGCATCTACTCGGACAAGATCCAACACCGCCCACTCTTCCTGCGACCGACCTCCCCCCCACCTCAAGCCACCGCCCGACAAGCCCGCCGGAAAGAACGCGAGCGCAAGGCAAAGGAGCGCAAGAAAGCCCTCAAGCCAAAACCACTATCTGCCAAACAACGACGCAAGCTCGGCCTCTACGACGTGCCCCGCCACGGCCAGAAATATGCCACCTTCCTGCCGCTGCACAACCTGTGGCTGGGCTACGTGAGGGAGATCCTGGGGAGCGAGGTCTATACTGGCGGACAAGGCGCCGCGTCAAAGCTTAGCTCGGCCGACATGCACGGCGCCGAGGTCGAGGTTGTCCGGAGTGGCTGTGTGGGACGAGTAGGCATCAAGGGGATCGTCATCAAGGACGCCAGATTCGTGTTCGAGGTAATCACGCCCGAGAACAAAGTCAAACTCGTCCCAAAGGAGGGGACACTCTTCCGGGTCGAAGTTCCACCACCAGAGACGGTCAGCGACGGCGAGGCGACCGAGGGAGAACAAGCAACACCCAAGAAGAGCTTGGTCTATGAGATCCATGGTGACCAGTTCTCTGTTCCGTCGGCTGAGCGGGCCAACAGGAAGTTCAAGCCGCACTTCCTCGAGAAGGTGTGAAGGACATCCAAGAGCTCCCGATTTCATCCGGTCGGGAGTCTGATTCACAATTGGTACTGTCGCCTCGACTTTGGGAAATGATTGGTTAGGCGAGACCAAATGCTTGGCACCAGACACTGGGACGCTTCACATGAACTTCTGGTCACGGCGATAAGCAATACGATCGGGCCGATGACGCCACGAGCAGTGGTACGAAGTGACGGCCATGGGCGTATGATTCGTTCGCCCTTCCTCCGCAAAAATTTGGGAAGAGACTTGGCTAAAGAGCACCAGAGCTCTTGGTCCACTCAAAGCCACTACGAGCCATGTATGCTCATAGACGGGATTAGCAAAATGCTCCGAGGGATGTCTCGTCCAGGTGGCGTTTGAGTCCTCTCAGGCAACAGCCAGTAGGCCCAAGGGAAATATTGAAATTGGCAGGGCCAAAGCATGCTCGCTTTGGGTATAAAAGCCCGGGCCATACTCAATCGCTGCAACGATACTGCCGCCGCCAAAGGGGCTCGGTCAGTTTTCACTAGGGCGGTGAGCGACGGATAATCATGGTGTTGAGAAGGTAGAGTCGGTGATAGCTCGCTCCGCCCCCAGCCTATGGAACAAATTATCCGCCTTGGCCAACGATGAAGTGCGCCAAGCAAGAAATAAAGAAGATGAAGCAACCACGCAAATGACACAATCAATCTCGTCCTGTTGAGACATCTATACCGTCTGGTCACTACAACAATGAAGGCTTGCAAGTGGATTTCTCGATCGGCTTTTGTGTTGAAAGGAATGACCTTCAGTCGGGATTCCGTGTTTACCTATACATTATCACCCAGGCCATCAAGGCACCTTTGTCTTTGGTACCAATAAATAAACTGATCGCTTGCGCATTGGAAGTCCTCAGCCTTGGCTCCTAAGAATTGGAAAGTAAATTGCTGTACAAGAGCAGCAAGGGTGGGATACACTTCGGCCCATGCGAGACTATCATCCTTCTGATTAGATCCATCAAGGTCTACGTGAAGAGAGAAGACTTGCTGCATTCCGGCACACATTCTACTTCCTCTCGAAAACGGCGCGTAAGCATTGTCGACATTCTTACGGCCGCCGCTCCCATCAAGCCATCGCTCGGGACGAAAGGGATAGGGGTCTGGGTATGAATTTTCATCTGTGCGCATCAAGATTGTTGTCATTCCTACAGGCATTCCTGCAGGGATTCTCCAGTCTCTGTAGGAAAGATCTCTGTCTGGGGCAATTCGTGCCATGCGGGTGGCAACGCCAGGACTCAAGCGCAACCCTTCCATACTGACTGCAGTCAGAAAGGGAAGCTGCTCTGTCTTTCTCAGCTCTATTGTGCCAAGCACTGATGTACCTGCACTGTAAAGCTCAGGAAGCAGTCCATGAAGGATCTTGGGGTCGCTGAAGACGTGGTAGGACAGAAGGCGAAGTAACATTAGCATTCATGTTTTAAGTGCACTCAGTCCTCAAGAATCATTCCAGATGCACTCTGAATATTTGACAGGACATCTGGACCATTTGTGCTGACGCGCAAGAATCAAGAGGCATTTCTGTATTTGTTTGATTGTTTCCATCTTTAATTATTGTGGTAATTACAGTCTGTGACGCAGTGGAATCTTGAATTGAGAAACTGGTTTGGACTGTTTGACCAGTCTTGCAACAACACCTATGATCATCTCAGGATGGCCGCGAAGAGGCCTGAAACGAATACCTCCACTCTATACTGTTATAAGGCCAGCACAAATATTCACATACTTTCTCTGTTCGCCTTGTCATATCGTGTCCACCCTTAGAAATGCCAATGCACACAACAGCCGCAGCCCCTTCGCCGCAGGTCGCATTCCGCATTGCCACTCTGTGGTCAGAACCAACCAGGGCGAGAGCAAGAGCTCAAAAGGACACAATAAAGAAAAGGGCGGGCAGGGTTTTCCGGTATTCTCATCGCATGGGGTGAGATTCAGTGACTGGCTTGTTTGAGTCGCTTGCCTCAACATACTCACTACCTTTCACTTTCAAAGTTACACTTAATTACTTCGTTAGTTGGCCATATGGAGCTGAAGACAAACAATTCAAAGTGATCCGATCCCGGCCCACGTCCTCTGTCAGCGTGACCCAAGTTCTTTGTACCAAGACCCACCGATTGGTGATAGTGGGACATGAGGACGCATGTCGTAATAGTGTATTGGTCTCCATTCTCGGTAGATATTCTGATGTTGCTTGCTCTAGGCTGCTGCCTGTCAATACACCGCCTCAGTGATCGTCGGTATTGTGGCCCTCTGCTGGCTACGCACAACTGTCAGGATCCAGAAGGAAGCTTGGCACCTGGCTCAACCATTCTCTGCCACAATTTTCACATCATGACAGGCTTTTTTGGGGACCAGGATTTTAGGGACGTCAAGGATATAAGATTAATTGAACCATGAGCTGTTCTTGCCGACGTGCAGTGCAGAATACAATTGCTTGACCTTTGCCCAAACTCTTTGGAGAGTGCTCATATTTGAGGTTCCTAGGATCGACACAAGAATTACCATGTCCGGATTACAATATACCCTTGCAGGCGAGACTGCCAACTGCAATGACTCGAGGCTCTCGCTATTCACGCCAGTCCTCCGTAACAACACGGGGTCGCGCGTGTGCGGCATTCAGAGTGCCGACACCAGCAGCATCCAATCCTGCTGCGACGGTGAGGTCCAACTCTACTGGTGTAACGCATATTGCGCCACATCCATGAGCGTGCTCGAGTTCAGCCAATGCTACGCTAACAACACAAACACCACCACCTATACCGGTAACGGCTTCGCATACTGCCAGGACAGCATTAGCAGCACTCAAAACGAAACCATCCAGACATCATCCGGTTTCCCTCGCGCAGGCTCCCCATCTCGCCTCCTGCTCGCGCTCTTCCTCACCTTGCTTGCCGTCCTCCCGGCCTCTGCCTTTGTAGTCGACTCACTCGACGGTGGGCTCACGAGGAGACAGTCCGACAGCTCGGAATGCGGCTTCGAGATCGACAGCAAATACACCAGCCAGGGTGACCATATTGTGCTGACCTCCACCGTTACTGGCGATGCCATAAGCGGTGTCGGCGCCCCTGTGACGATGGGCACAACGCAGAACAACCGCACTGTGAACGACACCTCGGCGGCGGAACCACGCTATGACGCCTTCTTCGATGTTCTCGCTAATTTGACGAATCGCCGCTTTCCGGCCCTGAGTGGTGTCAGTTTGCACCGTGTGTATCCCCCCCCCCCAACCAACCAACCAATGGACAGTGAATTCCCCTGCAGCCCGCTGCAAGGATCTCCGGCCTCTTTCTGTCGTTGGCCAGTTCCCCTTGGTATATTGCTAATTCCTCTTAGTTGAGTGGACAACCGATGGCACCGATACACAGCTATACTTCTATCCCTACCGCGTAAGTGCTTTCACAATTTTCAGCTGGGGTCCACGGGTGAGAGTATTGTAAAATGCAGAGCATACACTGACATTTTTACTCTTACTTCTAGTACTGTGTCAACGGAACGGTATCTGGTTGCGCCGATGCCTTTGGAGATGATCAAGATTCTCAATTTGTAGAAGCGTGCGGGCCGTTGTTTGGTTCAGACTGGGTTGCGGAGGGTGAGCAGGCCGTGACTGGAGGACTGGAGGCAGAGACACCACAGGGAACATTACAAGTTGTGAGCTTTAACTAATCAGGGGATTACTTGTGATTATCTGAGAAATCAGGCAAACAGTAATAGTATTTGGCTACATAAGAGGCAGAGAAAAGGAAAAGGCCAAAAGGCCTGCATTCTAAGCCATAAGTGCTCGAGCAGTTGAGTGGTCTGTGACTGGACCGAGAATGTCACTATTCACCGAACCACATGAGCTCAATATGGAGACAAGTCATAAATTGCTACGGGTATATAACCATAGCGTGATCATGAATCCATGTACCGGTAAAAGACTCGGAAGACGTACAGACAGTCTGGGCTACGGAACCAGTTCTACTCACCCTATATCAGGGCACGACTGTGAGCCTTCTATTTCTCCCAACCATTTATTGATCGGAGCCTCAATGCTTTTTGAGTTCCCGTGGGTATTTTGCCTCGCGTCACCCACTGCTGGCGCAGTGGGCGCCACAACCTCGGTTGATACCTTACTTTTTCTAAAAATCACATACAAATCAGCTCTAAATCAGGTACCGCTTAAAGCTTGGCAGAAATTTAATAAAAAAGAGTTTGATTTAAACACTACAGTAGAATTATACAGTATGTCTATTTTAAAATTAAAATTATAAGAACTGCCTTAATCTAAGGATTTTAAAACTGTTCTCTGTTTTTAAATTAGATTAGAATTAATTAAGTTATAAGAAAGTTAGTTCCATTTCTTATTTATATCTACATCAAACAAGAGTATATAACAAGTCTTTAGTTATAATATATTAAAAGTAATTTAAGTTAATTGATATAAATAGGACAAGTAGGCTTCATATTGAAGATTTAGAATTGTTAAACGGAAACGCTTGTGTGGGCGCTGCACGTAGGGAGTTACCCTAGACTTGGCACTGGATTTCCTCTAAGTGCCCATGGGGCGTGCACGCCGGCAGATAAGTTTGGTGGCCGTGAGTCGATTTTTTGGGCTGTTTTAAGACCCTAACTTCGTACCTCTGCATTACCCTTATTTCTTACCCAAAAAGCATGTAACCTAGTTTATTAGATAGTCTGATTTCTGAAGTTTATCTGTATTTAGTTTGGTTACTGTCAGGGTTAGGGTTGGCTGGTTATTTAAAGTCAAAGATAGTGGGTCTGAGGGCCGAATTTTCCGGCCTCCCTATCTGCGCACCAGAGCCAACCCACGCGTGCCCGCGGGTGAGACGATGTCGGAGGGACTGTGAGGAGGGCTGACAGAAGCCCACTCAAATTCAATGCAAAGTTGTCCGAACCACTCTCAATCGTCCCAACTCGTCTTCAGGCACCCTGCTGCGACCCTGCCAAATACACACTGCTGAAGGCACTAACCTTCAGAAAGATTAATGGTGGAACTGAGACTTAAATGTGGTATGGGAAACTATACTAAAAAAACACCGCCGTAAACAAGGTTTTGGCTGACCGCAGGTTTTTGCATCCACTACGCCGAAAAGCATATGTGGCAACCAAAGTAAAGACCCACGGGTAACCCAGGTATCTCAGAAGCCATGTCATCCATGAAACAAGCAGAGATAAAAAAAATGCAAAAGCTATGCGCCAGCCCGGAGTCGAACCGGGGGCCCATCGATGGCAACGATGGATTTTACCGCTAAACCACTGGCGCTTTTTGTACTTCATGTGCTTGTTGAACATCGGAGTTCAAAGATTATTCATATAGCATTATTTAATGTTTTTTTAATAAAAGAAATTATAAAATCTTTTTTTATTTAAAAGTACTAACAAGTAAACATTTACAGTAAAATAATTACTTTTAGCACTATCTAGATAGTTAGTTTATTATAATTTAAATAATTTTAACTAATTAATTATAATTATACTATTTAAGTAACATTTTAATATATAGTCCTATCTTATTTAAATAATATATAAGCTCTTTTATATAGACGTATAAGTTTTAGTTAAGATTAGTAGTTAGAGTTAGTAACAAAAAGTAGGGTTAATTTAGAGAATATATTTAAATAATTAACGGTTTCTTATTTAAATATGCTAGGAGCTTACTTAACATTTAAATGGAATATCTAAATGTGAAATGAGCTCCTCATATATTTAAATATATTATTAAAATGTCAATCGAGCTACCGGGGTTATGGCCATTTGACCGCACCACTTCACGCCAACGCGTTGTTTGACTCGACGAACAACAACGGATGCAAGCTCATGTCTAAGGTCCACGAGCAGTCTTCAGTCTTTATACCAGTACTGGGCTGTGAAGCTCATCAGCCAGTCAGCAGGTTGCAGAGCTCACAAGTTCTTGCGAGTGGGCTTTCAAGGTTTGGGATAACTGAACTATCATGATCATGACCATTCATCTGCTGCCGCTCCTTGCGAAACGGTCTCCAGTACCTAAAGTTTTCGGTCTAAGTCTAAAATGCACCGTCACAGATCTGCAGAAAGCAGCAATCTCCCCAAATTCGGCTGTGCCAAATGTCCACAAGACAAGCGCACAAATCACAAGACTATGTCAAGTGTCCCGTCAGGCTGCAGGTACTTGCGGACGCCGTACCTCATTGCCTCGATCCTGCTACTGTCAGCGGGTGATCTGAGGATGGGGTGGTCCGGTTAGCTTACGAGTACTCCAGTGTGCCAGTGTCCATGATGCGCATGCCGTCGATGAACATCTTAACATCCTGGTTCAGTTGGGGTTCCGCGAGCGTCATTGCGTGAAGCCTCGCAGCAGCAGAATCAAGGCGGTCCCGGGATGCGTGCATCTCTTCGATGAGACGTGGAACGACTTGGTCGAGGCTCAGACCCGTCTTGTACAGCACAGGCACAAGGTTCACGACACAGTCCGTGGCCTGTAGCTGTGTCAGCAACCCAGTGTTTAGGTCTCAAAATGAGTTTCTCGCCTGTGCTTGGCAACTTACAATTTCCTTCTTGAGTGACAGAATATCGTTGACGCTGGGGCTCTTGGTTAGGCTATCGTTGAACAACCGATGTAAAGGTGAGAACATACACGATGATGATGAAGTTGCACTCCTCGACAATCTCCTCCATCTCTGATGAGTCCATGACCCACGCTGGCAGCTTCGTCTGTTGAGTGATCCTATCAAATCAGGGTTAGGTAAACTGGTTCGAACTGTCTGCGGTAGTTGATGAATTCATCGAACATACTCTAGCAAGAGTGTGAACATTCGTACGCCAGTCACGCCGTAACGAATGTTCATGTACTCATCGTAATCGGGAACTCGGCCGGCCAGACGCTCGGCTTGCTCGAGCCTGTTGTGCGCGACGAAGTGCTCTATCTTGGAGTACATGCGGCGTCGTTGCTCTGATAGAACCACAGGGGTTAGTTGCTATAAGGACACACATTCGCAGGCTGGTAGTAGTCGGCGAACCGTCACCAAAGTTCTTGCAAAACCTCTCCGCAAATTCCTTGAACAGAAGGCAGATTTGGTCGGGACAGTATGGCTCCTCGTTCTGCGAGGACAGCTGGAGATGGTATCTGAAATAGTCGAGGGATTGTTTGCGCCAGACCTCAGCCCTGGCGAAATCGGAGGCCAGGATGTGCTCGTTCGTATCGATTGTGTCGTCCCAGACGAAGAGGGCCACGGCGAACAACATTGCAGTGTACAGATCATCCCAATGCGCAAACGGCCACCACAGGACGGAGAACAAGGCGAAGTCGCTCTTCTTGAACTTCTTGCATCGCTCAACGTCCGGCACACCACTGATGAAGGTGACATTGGTTAGATGCAAACAGCAAGAAAAGAAGCAAGGGGTATCTTACATTTCGAGAACCCGATTGCATTCAATCTGAAGGCGACTGTAGTGTGGGTTCTTTGCACCAGAGGGCCAGGCGCAGAAGCTCTTCGTCATGTCAACGCTGAACCTCTGGCCTCGGAGCTCGTTCGCAAGAGCCGTATTAGGATCCAGCGGGTAGGGAACCTTCTCGCACTGGGGCGATTTCGTTTGTTCTGGGGAGGCACGCCAGAGGAGAGACAGGGTGAGACCCATGGTGATAGATATCGCACAAGATTGACCGTAGAATCTACAAAGGGTGCGCAGGTTGCAGGTCCAGAGAAAGATTCTGATGTCTTGCGATGCCAGGTGGTTTGGGGGCTTTAAATAAATCTCAAGGAAACGGTAATATGATTCACCCAGGTATAGTGAAGCCCACGGGTGACTTTGGGCCGTCAGACCTGCAGCTAACTTTCAGTGAAGGTCCAGCCACCGGTGAAGTCCCTTGCAGCTGTGAGGTTTTGTCACTTTTCAAACAATTCACTTGTTGCTTGTTCAATAAATGTGACTGTGGACCGGTGATGGACCGAACCATCACTGACCGCACACCTGGGTGGCCTTGTTTTTACAGCACTGGTCTCCTAATGCTGGTGTTCAAAGCTCAAATCTCCTATGAACTACTCTTGCCTGAGACTTATTTTGTTTGCGTTTGTATGGTCGAATGGTTTACTTGCCATGCTCCGTTCGGCTTCTCACGTCAGACATTCTGGATTAATGACATAATATCTTTGTACGGGTCCCGAACTGCTGGAAGCAACGGGTTGTCTGGTAGACACGTGGTAGGCGATTGAAGAAGCAAATGAACCAAGACTGAGTCCGACATGCTACGAATACTGCGAGGAAAAGATCCTTGTGGGAAAATGTTCCACCGGCTGCACGACCTTAACCCCCGAGGGCAGGAACCGCATTCCGGGGCCCGCAAAAGCACTTTAAAAGTGAATCACATCGTTGAATTGTTTTTGTTGATTTCAGATCTTATCCTCCTCGATTCTTTCCGAGGTGTGATCCCACAACCCTGGGAGCAGGATCGATCTTGCATCTTCGATCCACCCACACTTGTTCGGTAATGCGCACATAGCCCGGTTTAGGGGCCCCTGGAATGCGCTGGAGTTCGAGTCACACAGCATCATCTCGTGGCGTGTAATGCTACCGGCGAGCACAGGCTCGAATCCTGGCTGGAGATTCGGCAATGGTCTCGGGCACCTGCAGTTAATCCAACCTGAAATCCACCCAATAGCTCGGGCTTAACACAGAAACCCTGCCCTCGCCGGCCGGCGCAGACCGTGAGTGCTAGCTGGACAGACTCGGGGAATCACGATAATCCACACTGGGGTTAAGACGGCGCCTCTTTCCCTGGGATGCACAACCTGCCGGAAACGGTATGGCATGGCCTAAGCGAGGAGGAAGGCTGGACAACCCGGTCCTTCTCATTCACCAGAAGTCCCGGGCCGGTCAAACATTCCACGGACTGCTGGCCGAGCAACTCGGAACAGTTCCGGAAGCCGACATGTATCCGATTTCGATCCAGCCTGGACTCGACTTTTGGGAAAATGAGACTGGTCACATTGATCTCATTCCTCTGACGCTAAAACTCGAGTTTGGTGCTGCAGAATGGGGCGAACGAGTGATGAATCATCCTTGAAACTTCCAAAAACCAACGAGCACCCATAATAGCCTCTTGAGCCTTCAAGTTGGACTCGGCTAGTTTTTTGCACAAATGACTGGCCCCAGTCGTGCACCATCTAGGTCAAGTAATGACAAGGGGCGTCTTGCTGGACATCGAGGTACCTATACGGAACACCCTTGGATCTTATGGATGTTGGAATGGCCCATCACTTGCTTTTTCAGCTACTGCGTGGTGCTATCACAAATGATTGCTCGCAATCATTCACTGCATACGTGATTCGGATCGCACTTGCATTCAAGCTTGTGGATGGACACATGCACCTTCCAACAGCCTGGAGACGGCCACGACTGGCTCGCTGGTCAACAATTCTGCTTGGTACTTGTGTTAGATTCCCCCATCCAGGGAAGTCAAGGAATCATCTGACCATGATACTCAGCTAAGTTGACTTGAAGGCGGCTCAGCTCAAAGCCGTTGCAAGCCTCGCTCAAACACCAACGCTATGTCGACGAGTGTGACTGCTTGCTTCAGGTCCTTGGACCATTTGTGCGAAAGTACTAGTAGACCCAACATATCATGGATGCATGCAAGTCTACACCCGGTATTCCAAGAGGACTGCGGAACGCGTTCCGGGTTCCGTGGGTGATAAATACGCAATCTAGTCGTCACATGGTCTTGACACCCTGTAAGCAAGACCAGCAAACAGACGAATTGCTTCACAGACTATGTTTCATGAGCACCTTGGCTCTTTGAGTGCAGATTGTTGTTCTCAGGCGTGATGCCCATCCAAATCAAGTACCAGCTTGCAGACACAGGCAATTGGTACGACAGAATTGTATTCCGAAAACATCCATAATTCTAGTACAAGATTATTAAAACAAAAAAGCAGGCCGGGTATAGCCAAAACCGTCATTATACCGACCGAACCAATCCTTCCGGGAATCAGGCTCCTTGTCCATGTGTTGGGTATCCTTCATAGCATCATAGCGCGTCATTCCCCTACCTGCCCCAATCCTACCATACCAAAATCTACGTGTTTCCATTACCATTTTACCAACCAGTCCGTGAATCACTGATCTCCACACCCTCTGGTAAATACTTTTCCTGCCCCTTCAATGTCCCACAAAAATGAGGAAGAAAGGAGTTGAGGCATTGTTCCAGGATGCGAGCACCAAGCACGGCTTACTAGAGAATCAGGTGGCAGCTGAGATGCCGTTGACCTCTTTTCAGAAGATATCATCTGCGTCACCCAGCACGCCCTCCCATTTCCTCGCAGTCAACTTCCGAGACCGGACTCGCTTGACCGGACTGCCACTCGGATCGGCACGGCTCCTGCTATTTGCCCGGCTGTTGTTGGTACTCGCAACCCTCCTCAGGTCCTCCTGCCCCTCTCGCAGGCTGAGGCTCTCCATCCGTCGCTGGAGACATTCGGGCTGGACGTTCTCGTTGATCTTACGCCCGACACGGTTCGAATGTACTGACCGGGGACTGCTATTTGCGCTTGTAGCAATGTCCTCCCTCTCAGCCAGCGGGGCTCGTTTACTAGGAGTGCGCCCTGCAAGTTCCCTCTTCAGGATTGTGACCTCGCGGCGCAATCGTGCGTTCTCCTGCTCCAGGTTCTCGACCAACACGTTTTCTTTGTTGATGATACTGTCGTCGTCACTCGCCTCAGCCACAGTGATTTGTGCTTCCAGGCTCCTCTCGAATACCTCCAATTTTCGGTCCCAATGCTCCTCGCCCCTCTCGATTTCCATCTGCCTCGCCACCTTGCCTCGCGCGATCTCCACAGCGAGGCGCTGTTCGAATTCTACGGCACAGTCTTCGCGCACGGCTTGCTCAAGCTCTAGCATCTTGTCTTCCATAGTCAGTAGGTGCGCCTCGGCCGATAGCCGTGCCTCTTGCTCACGTGCCAGCGCCTCGCGGAAATGGTTTGTTTCCTCAGCAAGCCTCGCAATCTCTAGAGCCGCGTTCTCCATAGTGACGCGGTCTTCGGAAGGCGTGACGCTATGTGGTGTAAGAGTCCGATGCATTCTTGGACTCAAATGTCCTGGTGGGAAGAATGGTGGTCGCTGAAACTGTTGGGTCGGAGACGAGAGGGGGCTAGAGCATGACTGAGCTTGATTCGAGTTCCTGCCGGAGCTCTGGCTTGCCGCATACGCATGCGCAGTATTTGCCTGCAGGATCGTTTCTGTTATTGATGGTATGCGTGGCACGGTGACCTCGCGGGCGAGGGCGCTGTATCGGAGGATTTGTGATGTCGCATTGAAATCCCCGTGCGGGTCCGCGGTCACAATCATCACAGCCTTTTGCGGATTTCGGCGGATGGATTGGGACTGACTGAGAGAAGAAGGAGAGGGGAAAGAGTTGGAGAACAGAAGCTCTGTAAGTTTGCATTGCCGGAACGGCACGACGCCTTGCTGCAGTCGAATGTCAATCACCGACCCTCGGAAACCCTCGGAAATGCTTACCTTGCTGTTGCTACCGACGTCGCTTTGCATCTGCAGGCACTGACCGAGATACATCAGACTCTCGTTGATCTTTCCTGCTTCAGCAAGTGTTGCACCGGCCGTCTTTGCATCTCGAGCCCTCTCACTGCCGGCGAGGTCAACAATTGTGAGTGTACTTCCTCCCCAAGGATATCGGTGCCGCTTGCCGCTGGACTTGGGCCGCTTCTTGACCTCGATGCTGAAAAACCCGTGACTGCGTGAGCTAGCACTATTGCTGCCGGTACCAGCGACCCTTCGCTCATGCAGCCCAGCCTCGAGAACCATGAGTGCCTGGTCCAGGCTGCTGCAGATGACCTTGCGCAAACCGGCGACCAACTTCCTGTCCGGGGATTGTTCGGTGGACTTGAAAATCAGGGCCCGCCGCCGAAATTCTTTCGTGGCCGCAGATTTGACCGGAGGAGTTAACAGATCAAAGATTCGGTCATTGTAGACTTCGTACATCGAGACCAAGACCACATATTCTGCTGCAGGGTCCGATGAGACGTTGACAGTACTGATGTCGGGGACCTGCGGCAGCGCCAAGGGCCGGCTCAAGAGCTTTCGAGGTGTCGGTGGGATTGATTCGCCCTTGAGGTTGAATGGTTCAGCATTTCTCTTCTTGTGACGAGCCGAGGCAGTGACGCCCATGTAATGCTTCGAAGGAGATGTATGCGGGGTGGTACTGGTATTCGCGGCTCGCACTTGGAGGGGCCGGCGCCTGTCTGTCATGGATTGTGCGTTGCCATGGGGAAAGGCACGCCAACCACGACGCAGTTGCTCGGGGGTATTTGGCGAGGACGCAGTATAGTCCTCCCTGCAAACGAGACGCACACTCCCCGGCCGAGAATTGCGAGAAGGGGTAGACGGCTCAGAAACCTGAGGAAAACCATGACGGACAAAATCTGCAAGAAAAGCAACAGGCTGAGAAAAGGAATCAAGGGGCCGTACAAGGGGTGTTGGTGCCCGGGAAGAGGGGCGGGGGGGACCTGAAGGGTCCCCATAAACCGTTTCAATGAATGTGGATGCGGCGGATATGGATGCCTCGGAGGCATCTGATGCGTTGATGGAAGCCTCAAGCTCGGGCTTGGAGTCGACGTCGACGATGTTCTTCCCAATGGATCGGAAGATGACATCCAGAGACAACTGGGTCATGCCGCGTTGTGACCGAGAACCAAGAATGGTATGCGACTGCGAAGGAAGACGGTCGGTCAGTTATGCTATGGTTTACATCAAATACAGGGCACACGCCAACGCCCAAGCCTCAGGTTTAAATATTCGTAACATACCTTGCCAGATCCGCTGACTCCCAGGGTTGCTAGGAGCGCATCGGTGCCATCGCCACCGTGTGGTGCCAAGACACCCTCCACCAGGGGAACGACATTGGTGCAGTGAAAGACGTCGAGCTGGGTGGCGTCCTCGGTGAAGACCTGGGTGAAAGCAAACTTCTCGACGGCGCGCCTTCGATCATTTGGGGGGTTGAGGGTGATGTGGGTCGGTGCCGTGGAGGCGGCGTCAGTTGGAGGAGGTTCGACAGCGAGGAAGCGCTCCGTTATTGCCGCGCCAGCCTGAGGTGGGCGCAGGCGCAGGTAGACTTGGAAAAGATTGTGGGATTTCTGAGCCGCCGGGGGCCCTGTGGACGTGTTGTCCATGGCCTCGGTTTCTGTGTGATTCTCAACCGCAGGAGGAACGTTGAGAGTAAGATGGGCGATGATATAGCCAAATGGCTGGTATCGATCGAATGTAGGTTGAAGTGAAGAAAGCGGGGATATCAGATCAGACAAGCCAGACAGCTGCTGTACACGCTGTACACGTATAGACGCGCTTCCAGATGCAGGCAGGATTGGGTGGACACGGGTGGATACCAGATGGCTGGGAGAAAAAGTCCAAGATGTCTGTGACAAGGTGCAGACGAAACAAACGCCTTGTGCGTCTTGTGGCAGATGCAACAAACCCGAGCGTCTGCAAATGCGGTTTCAATTCCAGTTCCAAATCAGCATCCAGATCTCCAGATGGGGCTACGTACGAGGTACTTGTGTACATGCCCGAAGAAAACAAAGCACTGACCGATCGGCGGGGCAACCACCCCGGTCGACCGTGGCCGATAAGCGATAACCAGGACAGGGAGCTATGGGCAATGGGGCCGCGACCAGGGTCAGGCCCGAAAACGAGCTTTCCGGGTCGGCGCACTCGCCGCCACCAGCTCTCGGAAGCCCTGGCCTGCAACGGTCCTCCAAAAACGTAGTCCATGCTTCCTCAGAATCACTTGCAGGCTGCAAGCCCTTGCACCTCATTGCACTGCAGCAGCGTTGAAACTTTGGGGAATGGACCGTGGGAGCCTGCAACATTGCTCCAACTGTATCTCGCTCGGATCACGATTCTCATTGCGACCTGACCCAGTTCGGACCACATAACCCGGCTGCGCTCGGCCGATGGTCACGATATGCGTCACCTAGTGTAGTATCATCTGGTCTCGACCTTGCTCTCTCTGTCCCATACCTTGCTTCTCCGTCATCTTTCCCCTGACTGCCGCCCGCCGGGCTTGACTCGCAAGACCGCGCAGACGAGGCCCAAGCCTTCTTAGCCTGTGGAACTACCACAGTAGCTTTGAACTCATGGTCTGCGCAGTGCGGCAAGCCGGTTCCCCGTTAAATAGAGTTCGCCCGACCAAGATAATATAATTGGGTATTGTCTGAGCGGGCGTCCACAATGCATCACACCTTATCTCTCACCCCGCCGATCATCACAGCCTGCATGGCCCCCGTCGCTCACATGGCCGCCACGGCTCACATGGTAGGGCAATCAACGACCAAACTCGTCGCTGATCGGCCTGGTGGTACCTGCTGCAACGGCATCTCACCCACAGCCGCCCCCGTCCTGCCCGTCCTGCCCCAATGCTGCCGTACTCGGCACAATCCGACTCTTCCGACATGGCAGAGCTGACGTTGAATAAATCCTTCCACCTCCTTCGCCAACCTTGTCCAGGCTGTCTGTCCCCGAGGATGACATTGACTTGCGTTTGGAGAAGCTCCAACCCCTCCTACATCAAAGCCGCCTTACTTCGGGCTCTTTGGTCCATGCCAATGGAGAGATTTGTCTCCCAAGATGGCCTACGATGACCTTGTTGCCAGGTTCACGCTGGCTGGCAGCATGACCTCGTGCATTGCCACCTCTCTTGTGCTACTCTCATATTTTATCTTCCGGGACCAGCAGTATTCCTTCAGGCACGCCCTGATCCTGAACCTCGCCGCGGCCGGTATGCCTCCTCCCGGTGTTGATAATATCTCAGAGCCCCGCCTTTCATGCCTCCTGCCTTGATCCAATTGTATATACCGTCGTTCGACACAGAGACTGACTGACCTCTTGCCCTACTGCAGAGTTTATAAATACCCTGAACAACTTGATATCGGGCTTCATCTACGTTAGGACCAAGAAGCTGAGCCCCGGTCCGGCTTGCACTGCGAACGGCTTCATCGGGCAGCTTACTGTACAGGCTGTGGACTTCACCATTCTCGCAATCGTCCTCGTTACGCTCTTGACCATTACGCGCAAAACGTACCTTCCCGATGTCTCTATATGGGCGAAAGCACTCATATGTGCCTCAACATGGGTCGTGCCCATCATTACCAGCGTCGTTGCCGTCTCACTCCATGCGATGACACCTGTCAGCGGCAACTGGTGTTGGATCACTGCAAGGCGCCCAGATCTACGGTATAGCCTCACCCACGGCTGGCGAATCGGAATAATCTTCCTCACGGTTCTTCTCTACGCCTACATTTGGTGGTTTGTCCATCGCCACTTCAAGGCCCTGTTTGGTTCTCGCGGGGACACTCGACTTGGGTACAACCCAGTCACAGGCGCTGTACATACAGAAAGTGCCAGATTGACCAGAGAGAGGCTGGAAGAGTCGCAGGGGACAACGTTGATTGGAGAAGCCGATACAAGGCCATTGAGCGATATCACTATCAGGGACACACCGAAGGATTCGAGGGACAGCAGGGACGACATGACCATGTCAGACTTCTCACTGCCAATCCAGGGGGCTGAAGATGTCGTGAGCACCGCGGAACGAGATTTCATCTCAACCGTGACACCACCGGCACCAACAGTCAGCCACGCAGAGGGACGACGCAACTACAGCCGGCACTTTGCTCCTGCCGAGAGCGACCAGCCCGAGATTTCCCCCAGGGTCAGACACTCGATCGATGTGCGAGTGAGCATCGCGAAGAGGTCGTACTCGTGGCTCCCACCAGGCATCCCGCCGAGCATCCCGCCGAACTCCTCCAACCCCATCACTCCACACACAGAGACCAAAATATCATCCACGCGCTGCTCGCGCGCCCCGCCCTGGCGGCATCAGAGATATGCATCCGTCTCGCACCATGACGTCGGACAACAATCCCGAGCCCACAAGGTCGAGAAGGAGATTCGGCGGATGCTTTTGCTCGTGAGTACATGTCCCTGCCCCACCCCAGTACTCTAGCCCACCCCTTGCGCGTCCTTTTCAGGAACCAACGGGTTGTTCGGGCTGTGCAACTCACGAAACTAACATGCGGCAGAACGCGTACCCGACGTTGTACGTGCTGCTCTGGATCCCAGGCATTGTGAACAGGCTCATGGAGGCAACAGGCCGGACGCCGTCGAACCCGCGCGCTGTTGCTGCCCTACAGAGCACGAGCCAGTTCGTCGGGTTCGCCAATGCAATCACATTTGGGGTCAATGCAACCATGCGAAGGCGCATCGGCTCGGCGGCTGTGAAGGCGAGGCAGAAGTTAAAGGGAAAAGCGGAAGCATGGCGGAATGTTTAGCCTGCGGCTGTTCAACGCGCGGTGCGGGCAGGGTGTTCTCATCTCCAAGCTTTTGTTTTACGCCTCAGTGATACCCGACCTAATAACAGAGCCCCGGAACTGGGATCTGGGACATTTCGCCGCAGATCTCGTGATTTGTCTAATTCTAGTCAAGATGGCTCTGTCCAGTGCCAGAGAACCCATATTCCCACCGGGAACAGTTCAAGCTTCAACGCAGCTACGCGCAGGTAGTGACTATCGAACAGCCTGTGTGGGAGACGAAAGTGTCGTTCCAGGCGGTGACGTTACATAAGCGCTCCAGATTCTCCAGTTACTGCATGGTACCTGGCCATTCGGGAGCTTGGTCTCCGGCGGGACAGTTGGGATTGGCAAATAGGCAATTTCGTACTGTGACGATGGGGCTTGCCAGGGTCCATTCATGGATCCGGGTGATGGAAATTTAGGGGTCCTGGGTCACGTCAGACCAAAAAAAAATTGTGACCAGTGAGCGAGCCAGACCAGATGATGGACTCGGGAAAGGGCCCTTGAAACACTGTGACAAAACTTGAAGACTTGGGCAAATGTTCCAAGGTTTCATCACGGCTGTTGTGAGAACAGAGTGGCAAGGTCAGTTCTATGGGGTGGGTGTGAGTTTCCGGAATGTTGAGGACACATGACGCCCTCCTTTCCTTGATTAGGGACCGTTCATGTGTGCCATCATCAAGGTGTCTCTGCGATGGAACCAAGGCAGACCCGGTTTCGCGGTGCGGCAAGGCGGAGGCGGCCGACTGCACGTAGTTTGCCAAAGCCGGTTCCGCGTCAGACGCCGTTCAGACCAAGGGCGCCGCTCGGTGGGTAGCCGAACTACGATGTCCAATGGCACGATTCTCCGTGTTGAGTCATGAGACCAAGTCCCTCTTTTGGAGGAGCTGCAGGACAGGACAAAGTCTGGTTGATTCTGATCACAGTCCCTGTCCCCTAAGAGGCCGTGTCGTGAAGGGCACTCGGGAGACCTTTCGTATGTCGGGAACGGAGGCGGTCCAGGCCGGCTCCTCGTCCTTAACGGTTCACAGGTCGGCGTCGTGCCGGCCCTGGTAGTCAGGAACTGGACGCTCGTGGGGCAGGCGCCGCCAAACCCAAATCGTCTCGCGGCGACGGGCCCTCAATCAGACGAGCGGAGCATCTGATGTGGGGCCTGCTGCGATCGCCAAAGCGCCCTCTTCCCAGGAGCGCCAGGCTGCTCAAGCCAAGGTACCGCAGCCTTGAGATGCAGACCGCCAGAATCCAGTAGCCTACTCTGGGTTATGAAGCGAGGAGCCTCTAAACGAAACGAAAGGCGACTGCTGGGGAAGGAGACAGTTCTGCATGGCTCTCAGGACCAACACACGATCTGGCAGGAGTACGACACCGTAGATACAGCAATTAGAGAGGCACGGAGAGGGTGTTCTTCCTCGTCCAGGGATACTCTAGCGTACTGACGGACTGTGATATAGACAATGCGCTGCATACACAGTAGCCACATTCGAGAAGAGAAGTGGGGACATGAATCGACACAGCTGTGGACCAGAGATTGCTGGTGTCATCATCCCTGGACCAGATCGAGAAGGTGACGGACAAATTATGGGGTCTGAACAGGGTGAGGCGAAAGGCAGACGAACTGGCTGGGCAGCTGGGCACACAGCGATGGCAGATACCCATGCCGCGATCTGTACAAATAGGGACACAGTCAATGGAGACACAGTCAGATATGGCACATGTCGCCAGGGTTCACGATAGATGACCAGCTGGCTTCTCTTGACGTGAGCTGTACAAGTATCTCGGTCCCACTATTGGCTTCCACAACGGCAGATCGTCTCGCAGGGAGGTGAGACAGGGTCTGCTCCCTCCCGATTGAGGCCTGGAACGGGATGCTGTTGACGCGGAATTGAGTGCTTCGGCTTGTCAAGGGGAAAAGAAACCACTTCAACCCTTGCTGCCAAATGGCGGTGACCGCCGTCCAGGAGGGACGTTATTGGACGGAAGCGGGCTCGATGGCGGCTGTCGTTCATGCTGATGCTTTCGCCCCTTGTGCTGCCGCCGCGGCACTGCACGAGATGACTGCTGTAGGTTAGGCCAGAAGGGCCGGAAGGGCCATTGGATGCGTTGTCCATGGATGCGGCTAGGCACAGAACCCGAGGACATGCAGCCTGCAGGAGGAAGCAGTCTGGCACTCTGGCTGTCTGGGTGCTGTACAGTCAAGAGTATCCTGCATGCAGCTCCATCCCCAGTGCTGCCTGGCTGCATGTGCAGACCCAGCTGTCGTGTGAGTCTGAGGGAGAGTATGGTTGTGACTTGCGGATGGCTGCGTACTTTGCATGGGCATGAGCCGGAATGAGTCTGAGCTAGTCACAGTTCTTCCATGCCATGCAAGCACAACGGCAGAGAAGAGTCACCGGCGGCTGAAATGAGTCTTTGCTGGGAGGTCTAGCTGGTGGATTGGATGGCCGGGTCGGCCTGTGGTTGGGTAGAAGCACCTGAGTGATGATGGTGGTGTGGTGGTACTCCGTAGTGGTGATGATGATGGTGCTGATGGAATTAATTGTCGAAACGCCCATTTGTTTGTGAGACGACTTCCAGAGGTGCAAGGTGCGTCTGTCCCTTGCTACTGTGCAGGTAAGTAAGGCAAGGACTTATGTAGGTACCTAGGTACCAAGGTAAGTGGGAACTAGCCTACTACGGCAATCCCCAGGCTCATTGACCACTCACACTGCACGCAATGGGTCCCCACCCCAGAAAAAAAAGTTTCTGGGACTGAAAGACCAGGCCACCTGAGAAATTTCGGGCCCCTCTCGCTTACTTGCCCTGCCCTGGCCTCCCCTTCCTTTTCCCTCCCTCTTCCTCCCCACCCTTACCAAACCACCATCAATCCAAACAGACAACGAAGTCGCCGTACCATCCCCAGAGATCTGAACACATCCAGCCCAAACTTCGTCGACCCCTTTTGTCAACATGTCTTCGGCCGTCCCTGAGCTGTAAACGCCCACTGCGCGGCACCGGTCGCCGTGAAACGTGACCGGTGCCTCGCAGTCCCGCAGCATCAGAGATCAGTCCGAGTCTTTCGACGAAGTTATCCAGACCTTGAAGCCTGTCAAGAGCCTCCTCACCGTACGCAGGGGCACCGCGCAACCACGGCACCATCACCGCCCGCGAGTCGACACCCAGGAACCTGCAATGCCTGTTTCTAAATCTTAACAACTACATCGTCTGCCCTACCCGACTGGGCCCGAAAGCGTTTCCATCCTCCTCTGGCCGCGCTCTACTCTACATACACCTTTCCTCTCCTCGGACCCGAACGCTCGCAGAAGCCACCCTGCTGCTCCTGCTCTCCTCGACACAAATTAGCTCGGGCTCTGGTAGATCCGAACGATCATCACCACATACCCAACGATACCAACCGCGCACCCCGTGCTCCAACCTCAAGTTCCAAATCGAAACCCTGACCCGGCGTCAACAAACACCTCTACCTCCCGTCCCGGAACCTGACAACAGTATTACTCGAAAGAGAAAAAAATAAACTGTAGCTATGCCTCCCAAGATCGTGCTCAAACGGGGCCTGAACCGAGTGCCAACGGGCGGCAAGTCAATCAAGGCACCAAAGAAGGGTCCCAAGAAGGCCCCCAAGTCTTCTAAGCAACGCCGTGCATCCTCTTCCTCCTTGTCATCTGCATCGCTTGACCTCTCCGACGACGGGGGTTATTCGGGCGTGGATGATGTCAGTGACTCGGACGACGACGAGGAAAATGTATTCGCGGCCGAGGAGGAGCACATACTAACCAACGCGAGGCAACCTGCCCCGCCAAGCTCCCCTCGGCCGACCTCTTCTGACATCGACGGCGACGAGGATGAAGCCGCCGCCGATGCTGATGATGACGATGATTCAGACGACAATGAGAATGAGAATGAGCACGAGCTGGAATCGGCGGACGAGGACGGTGATGACACTAGCAGTGTTAGCTGGAATGGCTTCGCGTCTGAGAATGACGAGCCCGCCCCAGCCCAAGTACACACTGCCGAGCCAGTTAGTACAACTCCTGTTGAACGTCACGTCCGCTTTGCGGGCGTCCCCGACTCAGAGTCGGACTCTGACGAGACCGAGGAGGATGTCGATGACTTCTTCCCGGACATTTTCATTGCTCAGGACTCCCTTGACTCTGGGTTCCGCCGTGAGATCGAGCAGGACGACGACGATGATTCGTCTGTCTCTGCAACCTACTGGGACTACTCGGGTGCCGCTGGTGCACCCGACGACTCGGACGATGACCCATATGGAATCGACGAGGAGTTCCCCAATATTTTCGGGGGCAGCAGCGTAAACGAGCCGAATGATGGCACCCACTCAAAGGTCGCTGAACTTCCCTTGCCAGAGGATGACGACGACGAGTCGGATGGTTACATGTGTAAGTTGCGCCGATGCATGACATGCTCGCCTTTTGATACTGATAACCCCTGGCAGCCGATGGTGAGACGACCGAAGAAGATGAGCCTGAGCCGGTACCCCGTAAGAAGTTGATTCCGATCCTGCGTGCTGCGTCTGGGGAGCCGTCTGATTCAGAGAAGTCTGAAGGCGGCACGCCCCGGCCGATCAAGAGGTCCATCAAAAAACCGATTGTTGTCATGAACCCAATCACCCGCAAAATGATGGTCATCACGCCACAAAAGAAGCAGCGCAAATTTGATGTCATCCTTGACCCTGTGCAATTCCAACCGGACTACTTCTCCTATCCCAATTCCCACCAGACTTCGCCGATTATGGGCAATCCCGGCTCGCTCATGATGAGCGCCATGTCGTCTGCAAATTTCTTCGCCGGCGGCATGATGGATTTCCAGACCGTTGGACCGGCCGAGGCTTTCTTCCCCTCGGGCGCCGAACCGTACATGGGAGACGATAGTGAAGACTCATGGTTGGTGGATGCTGAGCACGACGACCACGATGCAGAGGAGAGAAACTTGAACATCGAGGACTTCCTCGATTTCGGCGACGGCGGGTCGGAAGGAGAGGATGAGGCTGACAAGTCCGATGACGGCAACACCGACGGAACACCTTCACGTCGCAGTTCAATGGCTCCCAGCGCTCTGAGTGATTCCAACACTGACGTCCACCCGCTTCTGAGCCACTTGACCAACAACGCGGATGCCGTTGGCGCCTTCCGGCGGAACCAAGTCAATCAACAACTGATCCTGAATGGCCAGGCTACCCAGGAGTCTCTTGCCTTCTCCAACCCGTTGTATCATGGCACTCTTCGTGGTATCAAACACGGCAGTCTCGGAGGCGCAGCTACTCCTCTGACACCCGAGCGTCGTCACAAGAAGGCCATGGCCAAGAGCCCCTCCGAGGCCGTTATCCAAAAACGCAAAGCTTCCGGCCCAGCTGCCGACATGTCTCAGGCCCATAAGAGGCAGCGGAGCATTTCCGATGTCAGGACGATGCACCTCTGAACGCCGTCACGGACACAGAAGTCCCACAAGCTCACCCCGCCAAAACATCAAATACGCTCAGGACGGCATGACTGCGTGGTCCAATCACTGGAAAGTTGGACCTCTCTGTTATCCCTGGCCTGGATTTTCCCTCTCTTTCACGTGCACAAAATTCGTTTCCTCTCAACATGCTTTCTCACATGTATCTGTCCCGAAATCTCGTTGATACTCAGTCTTGTTTCCTTGCAATGTTCTCTCGAGCTGCGGTGCCATTGTAGCATTCGCATCCGCTCGCACGCACAGTCATTCGAACTATCGCTCGACATGTTACTATCTCACGTTCCATCAACACCCGCCAGTGCTTTGAAAAGCCGCAGAGATGAACAAAAGTTTGGGAGGGCCTAGACAAAATAGATGTGATAAAGGCTAGATGCACGCACATTTGTGGTCTGTGTCCACCTGGGCACTGGCAATGTATGCTGCTTATTAGTACCATTTACCCTGCACGGCAAGGATCATGAAAAGTCCTGCGGCCTGGATGGAATGGGCACGGTTCTGAAACAACGGCTACAAAAACTCTAGTCTAAAAGCAATGAAAATTCGTTTACTACTTAGCTCGCTGTAATGTCGCCGTGCGTTTGGATCGTCAGGAGATGCTGGCTACAATAGCAGATCTGGGAGAGGGTGCACGTCTCAGTACGGTGACAGCTTCACGAGCTGGGTCTCATTTCTCGTGGAGCTGTACAGATCCGGCAGGATGCTTGCTGTATGCGGCTGAGTTCCACTCAATGCATAATGGACTGCCCCATGCTTTCATAACTTTGCCCCAAATTTCAAAATCGCTTGTCAGGCTTTCAACAACAGATTGGATGCGGTTCGTAGTTTTCAGGTTCATAATGATTTTGAACGATCTGTTGAGCCGTGATGTTTCAAGTTATGCCTGAAGCAGTAGAGAAATGCACACTCTACTGCGAATCTTAACTACAATCTCCCAGTTTTCATGTCCTCCGTACTTAACGCAGTCATCTCGCGCCTCAGTTCTCATCCGGCACACTCAAAGTCGGCCTCTGTGCATTCCATGAATCGCACGTCTCCTGCATAATCTGTGGTACTTGCGCATACTGCGCCTTGATATCATCCGGCCGCTCCATAAAATTTACCAAGAGACCATCGGCTAGGTGCCATGGGATATGACAGTGAAGGGACCATATCCCCGGGTTGTCCAGCGTGTATTGGAACACGATGTGCCCGTTTAGCGGCATCATCATCGTGTCCCTGCGGATGGGGCTGTCTGTCTCAAGTGTCTTGCCGTCCCAATTGCCGTCACCCGTGGCGAGCAGCTGGATGTCGTGGCCGTGCAGGTGCATTGGGTGCATATTCTGGATGATGAATGGGTTGTTCACCACCACGCGGACGGTCCGGTTGGTGCCGAAGTCGTACACCCGGCTCTTCTGGCTAAACGTCTGCGCCGCGCCTCCTGCTTGGGCGTCGCGGAGTACTGGGTTGCTGTAGTTGCCTTGGTAGAAGTGACGGCCTAACTGCACGACATTTTCGAGCTGGGTGTTCATTGTGAGTCGATACTCCAGCTTCTCGTTGAGAGTGAAGAAGGTGAAGAACTGGATTTGTGTGTCGGGCTCTTCAAGTGCCATGGGATAATAAGGCTTGGTAATCTTCAGATCGTCCTGTAGTACATCGAGAGTTAGAGATAGAGTTGAGTTGTTTGCCCGGTACATGACGATGGTGAAGTGTTGCAGCAAACAACTTACGTTCTGACAGTTGGTCAAATTCGAATCTGCTGTCTGGGTCGTCGTAGGCTGAGTGTTGGTATCGGCTCCGTCATAATACAGGGCGCCTAGCATTTCTACCTGTTTGGTGAGACTCGGAGGACAAAACACAACTTGCGCTCGCATCCAGAACATATCTCCTGGATTCCCCGTCGCCTCAAAAGTAACATCAGTGCGCTGGCCGACGGCGACTGTAACGAAATCAGTCTGGTAAGGCTTAACCTGGACGAAGTCATTGGCGATGACCGTTAACTTGTGTCCGTCAATACCAAACCTCTGGGTTGAGTCACCGCCGTGGTTGATGAGCCTCATCTTCACCCTTTTCCCGGCAGGTATATGGAACTTGGGTAAATCGGGGGTGTTGACACAATTCATATCAGCCTCTTCGCACTGTCCAGCGGTGGCCGCTCGGCCTTGAATCATGTTGGCATCGGCCGGAGGAAAAAGTCTGGTAATCTTTGTTGGCCGAGAGACTCGTTAGCTTTGTACAAATGAGTAAACTCTTCAAAGACACGGGTCTGCCAAGTTACCTCTGGCGATATTGTCTGTGGGAACGTGAAGGTCGTGACGTTGCCATCTATTGCGTTGTAGTCGTCGTTGCGTAAGTCAGACAACATAATGGGACCCAGGTCTATGTCAAACTCGGCATTCTGCGGTCCGTAGATGACAATTGCTAAGGCAGGCAGGTTAGCCTCAGTCTAGCCAAGTTCAAACCAGTGTCTAGTGCAAGTGGTCTTACGTCCAGTCAATCCATCAGCATATTGGCCGCTGTAGTGGGAATGCCACCAAGACGTTCCCTGACCAGTAATCAGCGTTTGTTTGCAGACCTTTCGATTGATCTTGACATGGGGCACAACCCACAGGGCGTTGACTGTGGCGGCTGGTTAGCTGGATACAGCAGGTGGAAGTCCGAAGACTTACGCTTGGAATCTGTACACGAAAGACTGTCCAGGGGCTATGGGACATTGCTGTGACAAGTTGGTATTAGCTCATTGCCTCATTGGTGCGATTGGTGTCTCGCATCACATACTGTTATCGAAGGAACTCCGTCCGACCATGGTGTACCTTGTTGCGGAAGACTGCAGCGTTTAGAACAAGTAGACAGGAACTTGGCAGAATTCAGGTTGGATATTACCCATGCCAGTGAATTGCCGTGCCTTCTTCTGGCCCGGCAATATTGTTAGTGACTTGAACCTCGATCCAGTCACCCCAGTTCGCCTCGATCATTGGCTAAGTGTCTGTAAGTCATTATGCTGCAGGGGAATTTGAGCGAGAAATTACATAGCTTGGCACTAACACCTGGGAATTGATTATTGGCGAGCAGTGCGGGCTTGAGCAATCCAGATGGGGCGATTGTCCCTCTGCCAATTGTGAAGTTATACCGTCTAGTGACGCCTACGGGAAAGACTCCGGCGTCAGCACATTATGATCTTGGCGACCCAGGTTCTCTCTTCTAGATAATATGAAGTAAAGTACCTGTTACCGGGATATCGGTATAAGGGTTGGTCGATTCAGCTGTTCTATTGCCCCAAGGAACGGTGTCTGGAGCCTGTCGAGGTAGGGGTGAGCAACCTGGCTTTCACCATTGACGAAGGTGGCTTCTTGAATCAAGAATCAGAGGACCGACCTTAGAATCGGCGAGGTATAGGGGGAGGGTCGCTGCGCCTAAGGTACCCAAAGGACTAGTCGCAACGTCCGCTGTGGTCCAAGCAGTTTAGTTGAGGCATTCTCTACTTTCCATGTCCACAGGGGACAACAATACCAGCGCATCCAAATCCGACCAGAGCAATAAGAGACAACCTCACGGCCCACGGGCTGGCCATCGTAATGGGAGAGATGGTTTCCGGCAGTAAGAAAGGTAGGTAAATATGATGCCAAGTGTTCGGCACGAACGAGCTCCATCTAAGATGGGAATAAGAGCTCGACTCGCGCGAAAATCCCAACGCGGGCCCTTGGGGCCTTCTATTTAATTCCTTCTTGGAGCCATGCAGTTTACATCACTGTCGGACTGGCAGGTCCAAAAGCCCACTGATTAATTGAAGTCTGCTTCTCTACGAAGTGCATACCACAAGAGTTAGTTCCCGCAAAGCTTATTTCTGTTCATCCCAGAGTTTGAGAGGCAACGCGTGCGTTAGCAAAGATCGACAGGGGGGTTTTAGCCTCCCCCAACCTATCAAACTCAATCTTCAAGCTGAAAATGGCAATTTTTTGCGTCCTGATTCTGCCAGGCACCGTGATAATTATCATCACCTGTTGAATCGACGTGACAGTGATCGAGGCTATGATGTTCCATCAGAATGAGTTCCCCCTCCTAGATCGACCGCAACAAGCTTGCCTTGGCCGTCCACATGCAAAGCCCTCGGTCCGCGACAATCCGTAATGAACACCCTCTTTTGGCTCTGAACAAGAACATGTGAAAGTTGGGGTATGTACAGGAAGGATGCGTCCTCGAGCTGCAAATAGAAATGAGTCACACTGCGCGCCTCGCATGCCAAGCGCTTTGAGATTTATGAATCCCTCGAGCCGGCAGCTTTTTGACCTTGCTCAAATTTCCGTTAAAACCTACATATGTACTGTAGCCGAGGAGGCTTCTCCGAAGCAGCGCATCTTCCCGTCCAGGATTGTTCAGAATCCCAGTCGCAAATTTAAATATTTAGTCTGGTGTGTCGATGGCTTCAGGGTTGGGACTCGACTAGGAGCAAAATACATTCTAATAGTTCAGCCGCAAGACACCGCGTTGGACGCATTTGCATCATCTAGCTGGCACTGGCACGGCATTCTGCTTAATTATCAAGACAAAGCTGTTGCTTCTTCTCGTGACTTCCATCTCGTCAGCATAATCGCGACGCTACCCAGCTACGAAGTATATAGACACATTGACCCTCTCCCCCGGCAAGTACAGTAATTTCTGTCTGCAGTAGAGTGCCACTGCAGTTGAATTTTGTGCCGGGCTATGTGCTGTGTGGTACTTGAGCCTGTGATTCTGCCTTGACAACCAGGGGAGGCTGACTTGGTTCCACTTGCGTGCCATAGCGTAGCATTTGTCTGAGTTTGTCCAGCTCGGCAGATGAGAGAACTCCGCATTGGGGCGACGATCTGGAACAAAGGTGCCCATAGCTGCAACGACCAATAGTTATGCAAGAGTTTACGGAATGTGCTTCACTCTTTTGGTCCGGTCCTCTGTCTCTTCGGAGGTCACCATGGGACACCTTCCATCTGCTGAGGTACTATCAACGCAGCCTTTACTGACTGAATCAGCTCATCTGAGTGTTGCAAGCCCTGTATCAAAGAGGATATAGTCTGACACACGAAACTCCTGTCAAGTCACATGACAAGAAGTGATAAGAAGCGTCAGTGGTTTAGCGGTAAAATCCATCGTTGCCATCGATGGGCCCCCGGTTCGACTCCGGGCTGACGCATTCGTTTTGCCAAATTCCCTTTTGATGGCCCTTCGTACTGTTTTATACGGAGTATTGTGTTAAACGGTCGAGATCGGGGTCTCCTGTCATTTACAGTACGTCTTGGTCAAACGGAAGAAAGAGAGCGGACCACAATCACTAATGAGCACCCGCCCAACAAAGACGAAGCTTGCCTTGAAGATAGAGCTGATTTGCAGGGCGGATGAGCATCTTAGACGGGAAACTTTGGGGAAGATCTCCAAGATCTATCAAGTATGTATCGGCAGTATCAAGCACTGGATGGTATGAGACTGGCCAATCATCCAACTATCCTGGTGCTGTTTAATGTCTTGCTTCGACAGAGTTTTGCACCTCTTTGCAACCAGTACAGCTTCACTGTTGTGCTTTTGAACCTGGCAACTAAATTCTGCTATTCCCCTGACTCGTAAAAAACCTGGAAAAGGGGCTCCAGAGTGACAAAATTTCCAGATCTTTGTCAGGCGGGTTATTTTTGGATCACCTCAGGATCAGCTCGCATTCGCAGTAGGCTTTTATCACTCATGACCCTTGTGAGACTGAGCCAATCGAGAGAAACCTGCGGACAGTCTTCTTCAGTGTTGGCTGTGAAATTAAAAAAAAACGAGATCAGATCCGAATTCTCGAAATTACGGCGGAAAAGACTTCATGGACTGCCCTCCTGGAGATGCCTACGTGACGACGATTGTGACTTGACCTGTCTGTCGCTCTTTGGCAATGAAGAAGACGTGATGAATCGATCGCATCTCACTTATATTTCTCTATATTTCCAAAGCTTGGTTTGTTATGAACGTAATTCTCCGTTCCCTTGAGAAGATGATGTCGGCACCGGCTGAGCCGTTTGATCATCACTTGCGCTGACGCTGAAGTCGTATTCCAGAATATAAGCATTCAATGTCCACCTCGAAAGTTCAGACACATCAAGCTAAAGCAGCCGCCGCTGTTCTACTCTATGTCCCACGTCTCCAAGGCGCCCCTCTTGCTGATCTTGACGTCCACTCCCTCTCTCACCAGGCTGCGCCTCTCTTTCAGTCTCCTCTGAGCAATCCAATTTCCGTGTACCTGGTTCTTCACATGGAATGGCAATTTGATGACGGCCTTGGGCTTCGTGAAGTCTCTTGTGTCCAAGAGAATCACCTCACAAAGATTGGCCGCTCTCCTTTCCACCATGCACATTACCCACCCGTCACCTTCCTCAGCGTCATCCGAGCGAGGGATGAAGATGGGTTCCTGGCAGATCCCGTCGAATCCTGTCCAGTAGATCTTGGTCTCTCCGGTAGAATAGCGATGCATAGCCACCCCATCCAGCCCGCCGAAGCCGAGCAGATGCTCCTCTCCTGGAGGAACCGAGTCTCGTTGCTCAGCCGGAGTCATGACATTGATCCAGGAAACATCATATGGCTTGGAAAGGAAACGCTCATCCACACGCGGAAATTCGGCTGGAATGTCCAGCACGACCTCAGGCTCGCTAGCGAGCTTGCTTCCCGTAGGCTGACTCAGGTCCAGCTTGAAACGAACAAAATCCGCCTTTGCATCGGGGGCGGGCATCCTCCCATCGTCTGGCGGGAAGAATGGGAATCCGTTGTCGTGGACTCTTGTCGTCTCAATGAAGAGTGTATTTCCGTCATCTGCCTCCCAAGCGCCGGCGGTGTGGATGAGCATGACATTCCGGTCGTGATAGACCCTATACTCGCCCTCCTTCCATCCATCCGGAAGCTTTGTGCTCTTGCGCCTGGGAACCACGATGAAGGTTGCAGGTAGGTCGTAGCTCCAGGCCCAGTGATGTCCACCTTTCTTCATCCTCTCGACGTTTGCCTCGAATGGCCACTGGACCAAGATGAGCCAGTTCGGGGTTATAGCGCAGTCATGGATTGGGCCACACCACGGACTCTTGATCCACTGTTCGTCCTTCTTTTTGCCATCCTTGTCCAGAGCATAAACGACAATGTCGGTGGTTGCGAGTCCTTTGGCCTCATATCCATGGACCACCAGCTCGTCGCTGAATGGATCGATTTTCTAGACCACTGCTTAGCTCGCGGTTCACAGGAAGTGTAGAAGAGTATCAAAATTACCGGATGCGCAGTGAAAGTCTTTGACTTAATATCCTGGTCCTGAAAAGGATCATATGTGATGGTATCAAGAGTGTGCGGATCAACTTGATATGGAAGGCCTCCCTCCTTCAAAGCCAGGAATTTGTCCGCCCATAGCACCAAGTTCGTGTTGGCCGTCGAGTCCACCGCAGCCCGCACGCATGGGTGATGTGAAAATGGGTTGCGGTATAGACCGAACATGGCCTTTCCAGCCTTGCGTTCAATTTGGAAGCGCTCAGTTTCGACGTAGCGCACTTTCAGGTCGACTTTCCCGTCTTTGAAGCGGAGCGCCGTAATGTTGCCATCGCCGTCAAGGGGTACGTTCTGCGGATGTGGAGGTACGTATGGATCAACAGTTACTCGATAGAAGGTGCCGTCGATCTCTGGTGGAATGTCGCCCAGGACAACGAGGTCTGCCACCTCGCCTTGAACGCGGCAGGGCAAGTCAGACCCGTAGAGATCTTCGGAAACGGGCCATTTGGAATTCAGGCTCGCACCATTCTTCTGATCCAGTGACCCACCCTTCTGAGGACCAGTACGGCTTGGGGCCATGATATTGTTAGACTTTAGTAGTGCTGTGCTATTGGTTGTGTGGCAAAGGCGATTTTTAATCAGGGGCCATCGTCGATGCTCCACAGGGAGAATTGGATCGCAAGCTCACTTTTATGTGCGATCTGGGGTCTCACCTCACTGAGCATTGACAGCCGGCGGTCCCGCCAGTAGTGTTGTTTCCCCGCAAGTTGAGACGCTCACTTTACCTATACAGTCACAGCGTCCCAGACAGAATGCTGTGACTGCCCAGGTGGCTTTGCGCGAATTGGAGAATGTTCCCTCGGTCTCAGTTGTAGACTCCAGCTTCCCCAGCTTTTGACGGAGAGAACAGGGGACGCTTGTCTCCCAAGGCCCAGAAGGGAGGAGCGCGCGGGAAGCAAACCTTATTTTGACCACGCGAGCACACCCAAGTGCTTGACACCATGCCACACACGGATGAACATGCCATGCAAATTGCACAGGGTAGCGAGGGCCAAGAACGTGATTCGTGTTTGTGGACGCGTATGGATGGACGACCATTGGACCCGGACTACCGGAAATATTTTCGTACGAACGTCGACTAAGTATCTTGATAGAGCCAGTCCCTATGTATCCTACAGTCCGCCGCCGTGGCGTTGGGGCTCATTCGGCATGCGAGTCCCCTGCTCGGTCGGAAGCAACCATCAAAACCAGACCAGGCATCATATAATATTCTGTCTGCAATTGTGTTTCAACTGCAGAGACTTCTGGTCATCTGGAGTTCATCCGGAATTCATGCAGAGGTCATCCCATGATTACAACACTTCAGCATTCCACTGGTCGCGATTGGTGCAGGTACTGAAGAGAATGGTGGTCTCATTGAGCACGTGCGGGACAGTTAAAATCTGCCGAATGTCTGAGCACTTGGTTGCGAGCCGTTCGGTTTCCTGCACGTTGCACTTTCAAGAGCTGTTAGCATAGACCAGAGTCGCACGGACGAACCGACGAGTCTCATGTGGATGATGTCCGAGACTGGACATAGATAAGAACTCTGCGTCAGACACAAGTCTCGTGCACGGCGCGCGAAAAGCCCCTTAGTTTTTGGTCTTCACGTGGCCCGCGAAACATTCGCTCAACCCACGGGCAGGATTCGCACAGAAACAGACAGCTTCTGAAACCATTAGGCCAAAGTTTGGCTGAAATAGCCTACCCGACCGAAGTTCCCCAGTCTAAGTACCCAGGTAATAAACCATCTAATAAACGTTCTAGACTTGCCACCAGCGTCTCAACTTTTTGACCTTGTTTGTGTGTCGGTGTACAAACGTAACGCAAGAGTCAACGCGTGCTCGTTTCACGTCTCCAGTAGTCGGCTCCCATGTGGGCGGCGCACTTTTTCTTTTTGTTTTTGCAACTTCAAACACCTCGAGCAACCACTCAAGTCCGAGAGTACCAGCTGTGCCGTATCATGTAATATGTGCAATCCGCTTGTAATGACTGCTGCGATGCTAAAAGCGTCATCTTGGCTCAAGGCCCAATGTCCCAAGGAGTGCAACTCGATCGACATCAGCCGAGAATCCCCAGGGGCTCGTGAGTGATTCATAAGGCTGTTTCGGACTTCCTGTTGGTTTTGCAGGCTCATGGGAGTAAGTCGCAGACCGTCAGAAGATGAGGCAGCGTTTCAGAGGGTGTCCTCTTCCAACAGACCCATCATCTGCTGATTGCTGTGAAACCAACCACCGAGCATCATCCCCTGCTGCAGCATACCTGAGGCAGGCACGTCTTGATTGGACATCTGTACACCCTCTAGCCCTGAATAGTCCTGCAGGGTCAGAGGAATGCCAGACGGTGGTAGACTGGACCCTTCAGTGCCATCGCCGCCCTGTCTCACCTCCATCAATCCGCCTGGATTGAATCCTAGTGCATTGAGATAAGCATCGAATTCTCGACCGACCGATGCTTGTTCCTGATTTTGCTTGACCTCGACATACTTCAGGGCCACATTGTACAGGACATGGAACAACCGGTGAATCCGTGCCGTCGACTCGGATGTTTTCGACAAGGGCTCAAAGGAGGCCACACAATCGTGAAGTCTGTCCAGGTCGCTCATATCACTTGTCTCGATTACGTGACAGAATATGACGATGAACGGATTGAAAGGGTTATAATGAATCGTCCTAGCGATTTTGCTCAGCTTATGATGCTATTGTTCGCGATTTGTAGACTTACCAATGCAGATACAGCACCTTGAACTGGGCATCATAGGGCTTCAGACGCTCCATACAGTCTTCATGCTTCTCGAGGGCCGAACGTGCCGCTTCGACGCACTCCGGTGTAAAGGTCGACGCGGAGCCAGGCGGAGAAGGTATTGCACGGTAGAGCAGTGTCAACACCGACCGATTCAATACCTTATCCATCATGTGCATGAGTTGGTACGTATCAATATCCAGTGTAGTAGCCCATTCTGGATTGCTTCTAGCCTATTAAAATGATTATCAGTTAGAAGTCCTGGACGTACACCTTGGATGGAAAGGGACTGGCGGGACAAGAGGATAGAAAAGTATGAGGGGGACCGCTCGCGAGGCCGCGTCGTGTCATATGGTCGTGATGATCCCTCCTTACAGGTTTTGGACTGTTAACACGCACATTCATATCTTCGCTACGTTGCATGACTGCCATGACCTCGTCTGCCATGGCCTTGACGCGGGCTCGTCGAACCTGGTCCGGCTGCCTTAAACCCGCAGGGCTATACAACTCCTCATAAGCACGTCCTTGGATCCGGGCGACATGAATCCATGATACGAAGGTTAGGTCCGCAAATGACCAGGGCTCGGGGCCTGGGGCCTGAGCAGGATCGGGGGGCAAGACAGTGATATCCTGTTGATGATGGCATGTTAACGGCACTGTTTCAGCAGATATACCCTGATACTCTCGTATGAATGTAGTTGGGAAATTCTCACATAGTCCGGCAGATTTGAAGGGCGACCAAGGCGAAGTGAAAGGGCCTTATCGATCACATAAGTGGTCCAGAAAAGCCATTGATTTTGATTTCGAAAATTATTCTTTTCGTTCGCAACATGATCTCGGTGAAGGCCCAGGCTGAGACATTTTTGTGCTGAGGCTGAGCAGAATGACCAGGCCAAGGATGGCTTAGAGTTATCGATAGCGTAGAAGGCCTATAGAGACGTGCGTTTCCTTAGCGAATAGCCCAAAGCAGGCGAACAACGCGATCTCTTACCGCCATAATAAGAGCTTCGGTGTGGTCTTGGTCGCTCGGCAAGTGAAATGGCAGCGTCGAGAGACTGGTTTCCAAGTTCTCGCGACACAGAAGACCTTGTCTCACCAAATCTTCCCGGCGGACGTGACTGCCAAGGTCTTGGTCCGGGCTTGCGAAGCTGAGGATGGAGAAAAGCCAGTACAAGCCGATGCTGACGATTATGTAGTCTGCTTCCGAATACTCAGACGAGAACAACACTCTGATGGCGCGAGTAGTGAAGCTATCGATCGACATGATGTTACACAGCCACAGGTAACCGATACGAGGATTGTCTGGGTTGATGATTTGGTTAGCCAGGCTCTCAATGGGCATTGAAACATGATCCACGTCACTTTCATCCCCACAGAGGTATCTCCTAACCTTGTGCAATCCTTAGACTGGCCATGGATACGGTCGCGTTCGGAAGCGTGCGCTCGTACGGCTGGGCGGGCAAGGGACTTCTGGCGTGTGGGAAAACATCCTCCCGGGCGTCATTGTGTTGTTTCCGGGCGTTGACAAGTGCACGGAGTGCTCCCAAGGTCTCATCCATTTCGAGCCTGAAGTCCTGTAGTGGCCCAGCACGCAGGGCCTGCTCAAGAAAGTTATTGGCAAAGTCATACTGCGCAGCCATAGACGACTCTCCAACAAAGGCAGGGTCGGAGGTGTCGGTGTGCGTCGTAGGCGGTCCTCGTACACAACCATAGCTCGAGGTCGAAGCCGGGACGGAGGCTGGAGTAGGAGCAGAAGTGCTGGGGGTGTTCTGGGCACCTGTATTCTGGTCACGAGTGTGTGGTAGTACGATCTTGGGCTGGGTTTCGGAGGCTTGGGAGGGCGAGTCCACCTTCAGGTTTCCGAGCAAGTCAACCAAGCTTGAAAGCCTTTCTTCGATGCGATCTATTTTTCTTTCACTGTGTATCATAAGATTCGTCAGTGAAAGACACACGAGACGGGTTTGATGTGATGATCTAATGCTGAGAACGTTCTTACTATTGGGGGGATATAAGTACTCGCTGCCGTTTGGGGCGTTTGCTCTGGGGAGCGGCGTAGGTACATGTCACCTGAGAGCGAACACAGGTGGAGCATGGTTGGCCCCTATCACATCCAACCTACCGTCCCAAAGGCGTTGTCAGTCCAAAGGTCAGTAAGAAAAGTCTGTAGCATACATGTCTGCATGCAGCCCTGAATTGGAAGATGCCATGGTGGGAAATTACCTTGCGCGAGCGGCATGGTTCACACTGCGGAGAGATGCGGTTGTTAGCCTAAAAGCCACTACTGATGGAATGGAATGTATGCATCGCATCAGCAGGGCACTTATTAAGTGGGCACTGGCAGAAACGACTTGGTACCCAAGTGCCCATGTATGTAATCAAATAATTACCTACCGCACGGCGGCTCTTGCTTTCCGGGCCCGGGTCTCCCGCAGCCACATCACTCTGCCCAACGCCTCCTGACATATCGGCATCGCTGCCGAGGTTTTCGTCGTCCACGCCCATTGGAGCCGTCTCGGGTGTCCGATCGCCAGCAGCAGAGATGTGTCTGGCTCCGCCAATATCTCCCAGTTAACGTAGGGCTGATCGTCCCACTGTGCCCCCAATATGCAGCTAAATCCACCCCGTTGCAGCCAGGGGTCTTCGGAGGCGGCTCAGGAACGGAACAAAGAGGTGCGGAGCGTCCTTCAGAAGTGAGTGAATGTGCGCGGCGTTTGGCAGAGAAGAAACAAGAAGAACACCGAGCATCGACTCCGGCGGACCAGAGCTCGCAGCCCGAGGGGTGCGAGCTCCGAGCTCATCTGGTTAGTCAGCCGCGTCAGAGACCGGTCCGCAATGGCCATGTGCTCGGAGGCCGAGGGCTCCTGTGTACGCACATCCTCCTTACAGCCACGACTTACGAGGGAATCCACCAAAAGAAGTGATGGAATGTGAGTCTTGGCTTCCGTGGCAGATCTTGGTGGATATAATGCGGATAGAAGTTGGTCCACATGCAATTCAGCTGTTTCCCGGTCTTTAAGGTTCCAGCCCCAGCTATGCTGTAGCCTTTTAAGAGTGAGCTTGTTTTTTGTTGTTTTTTTATCATCGTCACGCCCCTGGATTTCTGATTGAGATCTCCCCCGCACTACAAACTTAAACGAGTGCTGGTAATAATTATCGATCATTTTGGCATTAAATCCTTTAATAATACTTTCTTCCGCAAACTTACACTACTCAAATTTTAAAGATGGCGGTCGGCCCTCCGCCAACCACAGAAGAGAAGAATACCCAGACTACTACAGCATCAAAGCCGCCGGTTGAGTCTGCAGATCAATCTTCGGCGCCAACAGACGGCCAGGTGCTTACAGTGACCGCTGGTGCAGCATATGTGCGGATATTCACCTATGCAGAGCCAATACATCTCGTCCTGGAGGCAGTGGCTTTCGCCGCTGCTCTGGGATCAGGAACGGGCCTGGCTCTGGTCAACCTCGTGCTCGGCGACTTTGTTAGCATCTTGAGCAACTACGTCGCAGGCCAAATCTCGAAAGACAAGTTCCTTGATGATGTCACAACCTACTGCTTGTATTTTGTCTACATCGGAATTGGCAGACTAGTTCTAGCTTATGCATACACGACCATCTCGAATTACTGCGCCTACCATATTGTCCGCAACATTCGACGACAATATCTGAAATCAGCTCTCAGCCAGGAGGTTGCCTTTTACGATCAAGGCACAGCCGGATCGATCTCTATGCAAGCCACGTCGAACGGCAATTTGATCCAGTCTGGTATTGCTGAGAAGCTCGCTTTGCTCTCTCAGTCGGCGGCAACTTTTGTGGCTTCTTTCATTATAGCCTTCGTCAGTCAGTGGAAGCTGACGCTGATACTCCTCTGCATTGCACCTACACTCATCATTCTGATGGGCGTTGTTGCCTCGATTGAGGCCAAGATTGAAGGCCAGATGCTGGAGATCTATGGCAGAGCAGGTGCATATGCTGAGAGCGTCCTGTCCACAACAAGGACCGTCCATGCCTTTAGCCTTCGACAAAGGCTCGTGGCCCGCTATGCGACCTACGTTGCGCATGCAAGGAGCCTAGGTGACAAGAAGAGCCCTCTTTATGGTGCCCTTTTCAGTATTGAGTATTTTGTGATATATGGTACTGTACTTCCCCTCGTCCTTCCATCCAAAGCTGTTACTTGGTTCTTGGTAGCGATGTACTAACACACATCAGCTGGGATGGGTCTCGCGTTTTGGCAAGGCGTCAGGATGTTCGCAAACGGAGAAGTGGATTCTCTAGGAACCGTTTTCACGTGAGTATGGCCCATCGCAAAAATCCTCGGAAGTAGTATCTGGCTCTGATGGCTTATACTTTGTTAGGGTGCTCCTGTCGGTCATTGTGGCCGTCTTGAACATCACAATCATCGCTCCTTACACAGTATCATTTCAGAGAGCGGGGGCTGCCGCCGCTCAGCTATTCACCCTCATCGACCGAACCTCTCAGATCAATCCTTTCAACGAAGGTGGTGAGCGGCCTAGCAAGACTGACGGAGTCATTAACATCAAGAATATTGGTTTCGAGTACCCTACCAGGCCGGGCGTGACTGTGCTCGAGGACTTTTCGTTGCATGTCCCAGCTGGCAAAGTAACTGCACTTGTAGTAGGTATTTTCGATTACATGTGAGAACGAAGACACTGACATGTGCCGCAGGGAGCTAGCGGGTCTGGGAAGTCGACAATTATAGGCTTGCTCGAAAGGTGGTACACACCTCGCTCGGGGACCATCGAGCTAGACGGTCGAGCAATTGACAGCCTCAATCTGAATTGGCTCCGGACCAACGTGCGCCTTGTCCAGCAAGAACCAGTCCTTTTCAACGGAACCGTCTTCGAGAACATCGCGAATGGCTTAGTTGGGACCCCTTGGGAACACGCAACTATCGAGGAGCAACAGAAAAGGGTCGAGCAAGCCGCCGATTTCGCTTTTGCTCATGACTTCATCTCGAAGCTGCCTGAAGGCTACAGCACGCGAATTGGCGAACGAGGCGGCCTCCTAAGCGGCGGTCAGAAACAACGATTAGCAATCGCAAGAAGCATCATTTCTGAGCCCAAGGTCCTGCTACTCGACGAAGCCACAAGCGCCCTAGATCCACATGCTGAGGGCATAGTCCAAAAGGCGCTTGACAATGTCTCCAAAGACCGGACCACCATCGTCATCGCCCACAAGCTCGCGACCATCAGAGAAGCTGACAACATCGTGGTTATGTCAAAAGGACGCATTCTTGAGCAGGGCACTCACAGCTCGCTCCTAGCTGCCGACGGCGCTTACGCACGTCTCGTTCAGGCACAGACTCTCACCTCCAATGCAGCTGCCGACGTCACCGACACAAGCTCGACCTCTGACGAGGAGGATGAGGGGAAGACAGAGCAACACACAGATATCGAGCTCTCTCGGTCGCTCACGCGTTACGCAACAGCCGACCGGCTGCAATTGCAACGTCTCAGTGACCGTGACAACTACGAAAATTTCAAGCAGTATGGCCTTGTTGGGGTAGTATCGGCAATGGTACGAGCGACGCCAGAGCTCAATAGGATCTACGCGGCTGTGGTCCTGCTCTGTGTCGCAGCAAGTGAGTCAAAGCATGTTCCACGATCAAGCACATCGGAGACACTAACCGCTCCTTAGGTGGTGTGTTCCCTGGACAGGCAGTGCTGCTGGGCGGAGTGATGGACATCTTCCAGCTGCCCATGGATGAATTGCGCAGACGCGGCAATTTCCTGGCCCTCATGTTCTTCGTGCTGGGCCTCGGTTGCTTGGCCGTTTACTTCTCCTTGGGTTGGCTCACCAACATTGTCGCCCAAACACTGAACCAGAAGTTCAGGAAGAACATGCTAGACTCTATGCTCCGCCAGGATGTCCAATTCTTCGACAGAGCCGAGAACACCGTTGGCGCCCTTACAGGCCGCCTCGATTCAAACACGCAAGCTATCCTCGAGCTGATGGGCTTCAACATCTCACTTGTGCTCATCACCATGATCAGTGTAACCGCCTCCAGCATCCTCGCCATCGTCATTTCGTGGAGACTTGGCCTCGTCGGCGTCTTCGCCGGGATTCCGCCACTCCTCGTTGCTGGCTATGCCCGGATCCGTCTCGAGACCAGGATGGACGACGGAAACTCGAAGCGATTTTCTCGCAGTGCTTCGGTCGCTTCGGAAGCCGTCACGGCAATCCGGACGGTCTCAAGCTTAGCGATCGAGCACTCGGTGCTGGAGCGGTACACGGACGAGCTTGACCACGCCATTCACCAGTCGATGCTGCCATTGTTTCACATGATGTTCTGGTTCTCATTCACACAGTCTATCGAGTATTTCATACTGGCACTGGGCTTCTGGTATGGCTGCAAATTGGTCTCTGAGGGGAGCGTGACATTTTATCAGTTTTTCGTTTCATTCATGGGGGTCTTTTTTGCTGGGCAAAACGCATCGCAAATGTTCTCATATACGACGAGTGAGTACTAAAATATCTCGAAAACAGAGGCATCCCTAACGAGATCACAGGCATTACCAAGGGAGCTAGTGCAGCAAACTACTATTTCTGGCTTACTGGCCTACAGCCAGCGATCATCGAAACACCGGAAAACTCACAGCACGGACCGGCCGGTGGCATAAAAGAGATCGAATTTGACAAGGTCAAATTCACTTACCCTCTCCGGCCCGGACATCAAGTCCTGCGAGGAATCGATATCAAGATCAAACGGGGACAATTCGCTGCTTTCGTTGGTGCCTCTGGCTGTGGTAAAAGTACAATGATAGCCTGTGAGTAACCACCAAATCACTTTTTCGCTTAATGCACAGGAAAGATTCTTACCCATGTCCCTTCAGTGCTTGAAAGGTACTATGATGCAACAGCGGGCAGCATCAATATAGACTCGGAGCCATTAACATCTCTGAACCCCCGTCTATACCGTCAAAACATCGCCCTGGTCCAGCAAGAGCCAACCTTATACCAAGGAACGGTCCGGGAGAACGTCCAGCTGGGCTTCGAGCAAAACGACGAAGACGAAGAGGCGCTTCCGAGCGATGAGATGGTCGAGGCAGCCCTGCGTGCGGCCAACGCCTGGGATTTTGTGATATCCCTTCCAGAAGGCCTCAACACCCCATGTGGGGCCAGCGGGTCCCAGCTCTCGGGTGGTCAGCGCCAACGCCTCGCCATCGCCAGGGCGCTGATACGCGATCCAAACGTCATCTTGCTCGACGAGGCGACATCGGCCCTCGACACGGAATCCGAAAAGATGGTGCAGAGGGCACTGGCCGAGGCCTCGGCATCACGAGACCGTATTACTATTGCGGTGGCTCATCGTCTCAGCACAATCAGGGACGCGGACGTGATTTGCGTGTTCTATGATGGTAAGATTGTTGAGAAGGGCACCCATGACGAGCTGTTGGGTCTGGGGAAGATGTATAAAAAGATGTGTGAGGCGCAGAGCCTAGATAGATAGAAAATCTCTGCACACAGGCTGTTCCGCGAGCGGACGGGATAATGCATAATAGATGTTTAGACGATATAGAGGGTATTGCGCTCCGGGATGAGCATGGGTTGATAGATTCCGCGCTTCGAGGATTGCCATCGAAACCAACTCTCCTTGGAATATATTTAGATAGGATGTGCAATACCAATATTTTGCCTTCCAGCAATATACGATGAATTATTTGTTATATAAGACCTCCGTCTATGGCGTTCTTGAAACTTGTATGATTCATGGCGATTGATGAGATCCATTTGCCGCTGATAGAGAATCCTCATCTCCTGCCTCTGCCTCTGATCTGAGGGCCTCTGATATGAAAGGCTACAGAGTTTGGAAGACCTTGTCCGTTGAGTATCTGCACCGCACTGGCACTCAGAGCTGGTTTTGTCAACCATTATTTTCTCGGGAAGGGAGAGACTGTCATGCTTGCCTTTGCCAACACATCTACAGCTGTGCTGAAGGTGAACTCAGGCCTAAAGTAAGATATCTGAAGTACTTCATCACCTGGATTTTGCAGCAAGCCTCGATAGAACCGTGTCAAGGTCACATTCCGGTGATTCTGTCTCAAGACACTCGCCGCATCGACGGGGGAGCTAGCAGCTAACGTTGGCTTCGATGTACGGAACACGAAGACACTCTCATCGAAGTATGCCTCGGGTGGAATAAGCATCTTTTGACGATGTTTAGCACTGATCTCCCTAGCGATGTGTAGGTGGGTATCTGAAGGATGTGCAGATGGATGTTCTTCATTCCACTGAGGTGATGGAAAGACTTCGCTTGTGTACGTAGCGATATGTCCGAGAGATGTGACGATTCCCGATAATGTGCTGAGCCATAGGCCGTTGGGATATGTGGAGAAGATATGCAGGACGAGACCCGCGAAAAGCCTATGAATGACGCCGGACTTCCGGTGGTTGGGGTGGATGACGGTCAAGCCGGTGTGCACAACGGGGTCTTCCAAACCAGAGATCGAGAGGACCACCGCGGAGAGGAAAGCGATGAGCTTGTCGTCTTGCTTGGCCAGCACTATTATCTTGTCATGAAAAGACGTCTTGGAGGGATCTTCGAACACCTGGTAATTTGGAAGAGGATTGAAACATAAGTGTCCCAGTTGACAAAGCCGGGATCTTAGCATAGAAATGTCCTCATCTGACTGTGTCATGCCTGGACGGTCCAAAACCTCGAGTTCGTAATCGACTTTATCTGTGGCAGCCATTTCATCGGAGCCGAAGTGTGCGGCATTTAACAGTTGTGCTCTGAGGTTGTCACCACGCAGCTGCTATGAGGTGGGAAAAGAATTACTGCAGCAAGTACAGAGCAGCGCCTTCATGTGGAATCTTTCTGGCCCTTTTTGTACCTTCTGAGGGGTTAAGCCGGGGTGTGCTTACACATCTTGCGCCAAGAACCGCGAATCTCATTCCTCATACTGGAAATGAAGTCAGCTCACTAGTTGGTCTATATGCTTCCTGGCTTCCCGGCTGTTTATTGATCGTGACACAATGTGCAACAGACTACCTAGGTATCCTGAGAAATCAAGGAGACAGATATTTCGAGTAACACCGATGTTGTCCTTGGCGCCGGTCTAAGTCTTTCACAGCACATAATCCCAAGTTAACTTCCGTGGAGGATAGCCCTGGAGTATGTAGCGGCTAGTCAGTCCTAGAGGATTGGCGGTCGCTTTTTCACCTCCATGACTTCTGCAATTGATTACATTTGACTTTCATTATGGGCAATTATTTAGTTTACCTGACAGTCCCGAGATGACAATACAGGAGGCAGGTTACCAAATTATGGGTATGCCGGGTGATGCGCAGATCTATATACAGGTTCTACTCCCCACAAAATAGACTTGAATCCAATAGATGGGCCGGCGTGATGCCATGCCGATAAGGCTCACAGTCTGATCTCACTTAATTCTAGACCCCTCCCAAAGTCTAGCAAATGCCGCTAGGGACGACGAAGCTCTCGGTCCTCCTCGAAGAGTTGTACACTGCGCCCTGGCCCAGACCTCGCTTGGCGAATCCGGTCCACAGCTCACAGGCGTTCGCACCACCGGTCAGGGCCAAGTCAGCGTCGATGATGGCGTCGCGGGCCGAAATCATGGTTGGGTTGCAAGGTTGCCTGTATAATCAAATCAGCAGATGGTCCAGGACGTGCGCAGAGAGGGTAACTTACAGAGACATGCCGTCGATGACCAGCTTCATGGCGAGGTATCGTCCATCGGTGGGCACACCGGCGCTGTCGAAAGTCGGCTTGGCGGCTGGGTTGTTGCCGTGCTTGTCGATCAGGTTCCAGAGGACCTCGTAGAGGATTGTCGTCCAGATGGTGCCCACGCTGTGTACCTCGGTCTTGCCATCGACGCTCTTGTAGGTGTAAGGGTTCGTCGTCATGTCGGTGCTGAAGAGGTACGCCCTGATGCCCGCGGGGTTATTGTAGATCCAGGCGCCCATGGAGTAGTCGGTGGCCCTCGTGTCGGTTTGCTTGAGCCGGATGGCGGTCGCCATGAAGTCACCCCAGCCCTCGCCCATACCACCGGATTCGATACCGGTCAGACACCTGGTGTTAGTGCCACCGCCGGTCAGACGGTTGGAAACGCCGTGGGTGTACTCGTGAATGACGACGCCGGCCTCGAAGGCGCAGTCACGGAGCGGGGTGCTGTGGTCCCACAGGAACATGCGCATCCGCCCGGGCTTGCCGTCGGCTGGCGTGCTGAAGTCGGCGTTGTTCATGTCGTAGCCGTCTTGGGCATTGACGATGGCGAAGTCGCTACCCTTGCCTCCCTTGCCGTCGTTGCTGGCTTGGAAGTTGTATGTCACCTCAGTGAACCCGAGTTCGTACAGAAGGTCGTGGTATGTGTTCACGGAGTAAAATAGCTGTGTGACCGATGCATTATCTGCAGAATGTTAGTAAAGTGTACTCGTGCCCAGGGCGGTAGCTCCTTTCCGGGACAGTACCCAAGGAAAGAATTTATGGCACCGTGATAAAGGTGTTGGCACACGTACAGTAAGTCGATGGATCGCTCATGGATGGGGAATAGTCATACTCGAAGTCGAAGTTGGGAGACTCCGGGCGGTAGTCGTCGGTGTAGCAGGTATCACAGACAGCACCGGTGGGGTTCACCTGGGCGGCAGCGTTGTTTCCCCATGTTGTGTCGTAAGTCTTGGAACCGTCATTGTGCCAGGTGAAGGGTGAGTCCTTCAGGTCCCAGGGATCCTTCACTACCACGCGGTCGCCCTCGTCAGGGTCGTTGACGCCCCATGGACTATCCCAAAGTCAGCACAGGCTTCTGTAATGTATTTGAGAAATCTTACTAGACAAGGTAGGTGGCACTGATGTCGGCTTGCTTGGGAACCAGTTTCTCGTGGTTGTGGGCTCTGGCGACGTAGTTGACCACACCGTAGACTTTGTCGGTCGCCACGGCATCAACATACGACAGCAGCCAATCACTCGATATATCAGTCTCGACTCTCCAAGTCAATGCCAGGGTACCGTCATCCTTGACAAAGTACAGAAGACGAGCCTCGGGGTCAGACTGAGCTCCCGATGTGCCAACGATGTTGTACGTCTCAACTCCATCCTTGGCCTCAGCAGTCGCGCCCTCAGTCTTGACGTCCAGCTGCAGGATGGAGTTGGCGGCGCTGAGAGCAGCTACTGGGTCCTTGAAGTCACGCTTCGTTAAAGGGCTACTCTCTGGCAGAGCCCCGGTATAGAAGCTGTTACCGTGGGAGAAGATTGAGCCGTCCTTTGCGATCTAGAAGGATGTCAGTTGTGCGTTCAATCCTTGTTCTCTTCCTCCCATTTTGCACTTACATTCACGTTGAAGTCGGTGTTGTCAACATCGAGGCCAAATATTGTCTGCCGGAAGTAGACATGGCCAATGCCGTTTGTGCCAATGTAGCTGTCATAGACCCGGAACTCGACGTTGGGAGCCTTGGACTTCACGAGCGCGGTGGCGGTAGCCACGTAGTCATCACGCTTGATCAGCTTCGTGTCCGGACTGGAGTTGGTCTCAGTCGCGTTGACGTAGCTAGCAACGGTGCCTGGGCGAAATTGGTCAAGATCAACCAATCTCTTGGACAGCGTTGGCTTCCACGTCTTTTTGTTGGCACTTTGAACAGCGGGATGCGCAAGGGCAGAACTGCCCAACAGGCCGAGGAGAACGAGTGACTGCATGGCGACTAGGAACGACGCTGAGGATGCTACCAACGTCCATCTTCCTCGTCACTCCCCGTCACGGGAAGTATCAGTTCTTATAAGAATCCGCCGCGGTCAACAAGCAGACAGCCGCAGAGCGTGGGGCTCCAATGGCCTGTACGTGATGCCATATCCAACTTCCCATTTGGAGGTGAGCCCGTTGCTGCTCGCACCAGTTCCGGGGACTATTATCTTGGCATCCGGTACATAAGGGCCAACTCGAAGGTGAGTGGTTCACTGCAGCTCAATGAGGCAGTCACTTGCACCGCCAAGATGGGGTAATATATGTTGGATGCGAGCCTTTGATATGACTCGATGCACCGCAAAAGCTTGGCGAACACTACTGCAGCGCCCTGGATGGAGCCGCTCCCAATCAGGTCCAGGAGGGTTGTCCCAAGACTCGCGACCCAGTCAGGCCACAGGCAGTGCCTCGTGCCGTATCTTCAGGCGGAAAATTTATGCAGCTCAACACTTTGAAAGAGGCATCGAGTAGCGATTCGGAGCAACTGCGAGGCTGATACACAACTGCTACCAAACCTTTTGCGTAAACAGAATGAAGCGTCTGCGACAACCGACCCGTCCTGTTCGTATTGCCTCGGCCTGGCACCCCCTCGAGCGTGGCAGCGAGACCCGAGACCTGCCCGATTGGGTAAGGCAGAACGGCCAGTAGTGGAGATTGCAGCAAGGTAGCAATCCGGCACCGAGATACCGTGATAGGGGGTCGTGTCCTGCTGTGAGCCTGTGGCCCACTTATCTATGACTGGACAGGCAGACCAACATCTTGCGCAGGTGGTCAGCAGCGGTGGTGGTGGTGGTGGCCACGGCAGTGGTGACCACTTGATAATGCAAGTGTCGACAATTGGCATCTCATATCCGGTCACGCAGGCGCATGCGCCTAAATGCACATCACGTTAACTGCAGTAACGCCGATCACATCCACATCTAGAAGGTCTTCAAAGCTTATTCACACCTTCTTGTAACCCCCCTAGATCTGGATCTGGGAACTCACGCGTACACAATCACTCCTATATTGTGCAGAAGCTCATTTCCTTACACCCCTTTTGAATCCTACCAAGCTTACCTTACACATTCAATACTTGCCTATGGCAGTGGATTTCCAGATATGAAAGGCGATAATTTAGTGTCCTTTGCTCCTGTGAGCCATTGTTTTCTAACTCCAAAGTATGAGAGATTGGGGGGGGGGACAGATGCGTCAGCCTGAACCACCCCCCTCTCGACGGTTTTCGGGAAAGGTAGCCCACATGATGCGGTTTGAAGGATAGTTTGGAATTACGTGACGGTGTGCTTCGTTATGTTATGCCTTGTTTCGCAGCAGGCAGAAATAAAGATGGCACAGAATTTGGATGTGTCCGCGGCCTTGTACCCAAATGAAGCGTAACTTTCCATATTATTATTGCTATCATCTTGACGGGAAGTAGAAATCTCATGGCGTTGGCTCCGACTACCATCCAGCACTGCGGTAAAGAGCACATAATTACTCCAGGGTAGCAGGACTCCAATATGGTATATCAGAACATCATGCTGCACCAATTTTGAATGAAGAAGATTTGATCTTGCGTTTGCTGGTTGCTCGACTGTGAAAAGACTCCTCAAAAGGAGGGTGCAATGATATTCAACTGAGCAAGGGAGAAAGAACTGACTGAATTGAGCACATTCACCGCACAAGTATATACGTAGCCGGTAGTCAATGGAAGTAATCGATCCAATTGCTGACTTTATGCCAGATATCGATGATCACTTGTGGTTACCTGCACATCACCGTTTCCGGTGTCTCCAGGAGGGCGTTCGTGTTCGTCCCCACATGGTTGGTATCTCATAGGCAGAGAAACAGGACATCTCAATACGATCAGAAGTTAGAAGCGACGTTCAAGCCTTGAATCGAGGATTATGTTTACTGTCCCTGCTGTAGTGGTTCGGGTCAAGTGGGCGGGCTTTCTGCTCGCAGTGTTTTGAAACAAGAACCCAATAGTTCCGAAGTCCTCATTCAATTCGGTGGCCACGGGACACCATTGGACCCGTGAATCGAAACAAAACGACGCAAGCCTTTGTACCTTTGATACACGGTGACATTACCCAGCTAAACTATTTGTTCCCAAGATCACAAAGAAGGATTTGTTTAAGATTGGCAGGTTTCGCCAGCGTCACCGCTTCTCACTTGCCAATTTTAGACATTTTTTGCGCTTAAGTAAAGGGGTCACGTTAGGATTCTGCAGTCGATCCCGACGGCCCGTCTGCGATTTATTATATGCCAGCTGCAACAGCCAAGGGTTATTCGAAACTGGTGACTTACTCATGGGCCAAGGTTCATCCAGCAACAGACCCAGGTCGAATACACTTTCGCGGCATCCAAGGACTTGGGATGGGCGGGATGGCCTGCAATAGGCTCGACTGCAAGGCTTGGCGGATCATGACACTGAAACCCGAGCTGTCAAGCCGAAGCTTCGCCCAAAAGCAGAAGCAGAAACTCCCTTTGCATTGTATCGACGAGCATCTATTCATGTATGTACGCCGATCGGCAGATATGTTTACCGAGACCTAGATCCAGATCCACCTCGCACAGCCACGTGCTGCCGTTGCCTTCCGTCCACAGGATGCGGGGACGAATGCTCAAATGTACTGAATACATGTTCAGCGGGGAGCAGGGACGCTTGACCTCGGACAATGTACTTGTGGGGAGGCGTATGCCACTGAAGACGCGAGGTTGTCCCACGTCACTTCTTCCTTACCTCTCTGTCTCGCCCAAACTGACGCTTCAATGTTGCAATGCAAGATCCCGCTCAGCTGAGACCTCGACGTGCACTCAGTTCACGGTATTCGCCGGGGGCAAGCCTCTCTCAGTGGCTGATTCGAGCGACACGATGGCACCTCTGATGCCTCTTTCACCGGCCCCATCACTAACCAAACGAACCCCGGACGACTTCCTCCCCAAGCTTGAAGCACAAGTAGGCACAACAAATGCTACTGCACACCCGAACGGGCCCACGCAAATGCCTCAGGACTCGGGGTTGCAAACAAAGGCGAACGATAACACCCAAGAAGATTGGAATGGCCTGGAATCCAAAGTGAGCCCGATGACGACCGCAATAACCCTGCAAATATTTGGTATGAATGTTTTTTCTTGCCCCAGCCTTATTTTGCGCCAAGTGATACCAAGACTGAATTTAATATGGTGTTTTAGTGATCGTATTGGTCGCTATTGGAGGTGCATCATTGCTATGGTGGCAAAGAAAACGGCGAACAGCACGCCAGACACAAGGTCCCGGACGCCCGAGAAGAGGTGATGGAAACCTATTGTCGAAGATAGGCCGCCGAGCGCGGCTATTCGGAGGAAAGAAATGTAACCCAAAGCCTGAGAAGTCGAGATCGACTTCAGTGCCAGTCCACAAACTCGATGTCGACGAGCAGCCTACCGTCCAGCAGATCCCGGAGCCTGTTTTGATTCGTGAGAGCCTCGATGTTCCCAAGTGGTTACCAGAACTCCCCTCCCATCAGGAAATCAGCCTTCATAATCCCGTGGCTACCTTACCTCCCCGGTCCTCCAGAGGCCCATCTGCTCAAACGAATTTGACGCTGCAGCGGCTGCACCAAAACCTGGTGGGTGCTGACGGCCCGCTGCCCCTACCGCCGCGAGCTCTATTCACAAGACAATCGACGATGTCCTCAAATTATGCCGAATCAATGATAAGCTCAGCTCCATCATCGCGGCCCTCTACAATTGTCTATTCTTCACCACTTCGACCTCGTCCTGTCACACGGAATGCTCCGCGATGAAACGTTAACCCGTCCTTGTCAACTAAAGAGTAAAAACTATACAATTCGCCAAGGCTAGCATCTTGAGGCGGAAACGGGAGGTTCAGAACACGCCACTGAAGAGGCAGGAAATGTCCAAATAAATACGGCATTGCCAGCTAGACTCTATGGCTTCGTCTTGAATTTCCGTGGCCGTTCTTCCATTCCAATGGGCGGCCCGCCTGCCCAGCTCGCCATTCGACCTATCTCCTCAAACTTGTCTATGGTAGTTCTGATCCAAATTTCGACCTGTGCGCATTTGCGCACGTTGATGATGGTGGGCCTATCTTCTTAAAAAAATATTTTCCTTGAGTCCTTGCACTGAGGCTTTTTGATCAACGTACGAAACGCCATCGTTGATGTTAAGAGTTGACGGTTTGGCAATGGCTCATCTATCGTCTCCCACTTGTTCCTTCAACGTGGTCTGTGTAGCCTTTCAAAGAACACCCCGCAACTTCATGGACCATGACTGCGGATTGCATGGGACCTAAATCACCAGGCTTGGCCACGCCAACCGAAGCTGGTCGTACCCTGCCAGTCAACAGCGAGGATGTTATAAGAACCGACCGAGGCGGAATCGTCGAAAACACACATCGCATCCACGCAGCCATCGCTGACCAAGAAGGCAAGCTCCAGTATGCCGTTGATGACCCAGATCGGGTGACGCTTGCGCGCTTAGTAGCCAAGCCCATTCAAGCCTCGGCTATCCTCGAGACTGGTGCTGCCGACCGATTCGATTTCGACGATGCAGACATTGCGCTCATGTGCGCATCACACAGCAGCGAACCACCTCGAATCTCCAGGGCCCAGCAGACGCTGAGGAAAGCTGGTGCGAAGGAAAAGGACCTGGCATGTGGTGGTCATGCGGCCCTCGCTGCAGCGATAAATCGCGCCTGGAATGAGGAACGTTACTCGCCAACGGGCATATGCAACAATTGCTTAGGAAAACATGTTGGGATGGTAGCAGGGGCGATATGTCCAGGTGGTGCTGTCTCTGGGTATCACGAAGCTTGCCATCCCATGCAGCTCCGTGTGAAACAGGCAGTTGAAGACATGAGCGGTCTGTGTGAAGACAGTGTTCAATAGGCGGTAGATGGATGCAACATTCCCAGCTCCCGCAATGCCCCTGCCCAATCTTGCTTTGATGTATGCAAAGCCTGCCGAAGCGGACGTTGGGCGGGTTGCAAAGTTGGTTGGTCAAGACACCTCTCCTCAGTAAATGATATCGGCCAGAAGGAAAGACCATCTGGCTCGGATCCATAAGTCTATGTCTATGTATGCGGACATGGTAGGAGGGTACGGGCGCTTCTGCACAGCTTTGATGAGAACATATGAAGGGGCACTGGTTGGGAACCTAGGGGTTGATGGCTGCTATGGCATCGCTCTTCGTGCGCCGCCGAACAGCTCATCACAATACAACCTCGGACAACACGCAATTGGGATTGCATTAGAATCCGAAGACGGCAATTTTGACATACAATTAGCCGGGTTTCATCATCCCAGTATTATCAACACAGCAGGTGTGGTCACAGGCAGCCACGGGCATCACTTTCAGGTCCGGAGCCACCAAGGGCGAGAGACATGATGTTCTTCATGAAGACTGCACAATCGAGAAAAGATCAACGTACTAGGGTGCCATAGTCTAAACATATATGCTTGTTTTATTTCTAGTACCTCCCCGGAGATCTATGCCTTCACTATTGCCATGCCAGACAGGCCACATGCACATAACCACATGAAACGTGAATTCATCTGAAAAATGTAGGGTGCGTTGAAATCTGAAGAAAAGAGAAGAAAACTAGATCTCTGTCGGTACTTCACTACTTGAAAAATAATAACTGACAGACAAATAACCTTGAGTGAAGCGGCTTCGTTGTGTAGTCTGTAAAGCTTTGATTCAGGGACATTTTGGTATCTCGCATGATATACGATGGGAATCACATTTGAGCTTGGGTTTATCTGCGCCTGCCGACTTGTAGATCCAAGCCGACTTGGATCCTCAGGTTATAATCACCATCCTGCCTGTCCACGGTTCCGCCTCTTTGCATGTCATTTCTGAGAACCACCCATGAGCTCAGATCCAGCTGGGAACGAACATCCTCCCAGTCAACCGGGCTAGGAGGAAGCTCACTAGACGCCCTCCAACTGCTCTAAGGAAGCGGAAATGGACGCGTCACGACCTCGGCCTGATCTGACGCCCGTACCTCAAATGTGACGGGCTGCTCATTGCATCCAAGGAGCCTCTTCTTGAGTGTCTTGAACTCGGAACTCTTGCGCAATAACATGGCCCCTTCAGGATTCTGCGTGAGTTCAACAATACCATATCCATTTGGACCCTGGTAAAACTGGTAAACACAGCCGCCGGAAAACACATGTGTCATCTCTGAGGAGTAGATTGCTGTGGTCTCGTGAAATACGCGGGGTCTGGCGGTATTAGCACCGTATTCGGAGAAGAAGACGGGAATATCTGTGTCAGAGAAGAGGTGGACCTGTATATCAGGAAAGAAGGTCAGTGGCCGCCACAGAATGGGGTAGTGACAACACTCAGTCACGTCTCGGGAGAGAGGCTGGAACCCATAGCACTTGCCAGTTGATTATAGCCAGATATTTGCATCGAGGAGTTTCTGCCAGCCCAGGAATAGTTGCAGAACTAGCAAAAGACCAGTCAGCAGTGACACCCACTCGTTAAATGCGCATTACAGCGACTCACACAATAGAAATCGATAGACTCATCCCGGGATCCAGCAGTGAGATAGTCAAAAGTTGACCTGGTGAACATCCTGACATCTGCAGCACTGTAGCCAACTGGCAGGACTCGCTGTTCCGAAGCCTCTCGAGCCAGGGCCATGTATCTTTTCACATCCCTTGTGACTGCCCGGATGACAGATGCCGCGGCAGTTGAGGCGTGGTCGTTGATGACTTCGTTTGCGACCAACACGCCCAAGTGTTCGGGTAGGCTGCCATGCAATCGACCGTGGAGAAGCAGTGTTCCAGCAGCTCTTGATTGTGTGATTCCAATGGTGTCATCCTGTCGATGCAAACCCTTGGAGTGGACAGGCACTGGACTCATAGACATCAGTTCACTGTAGCACAAAGATGCGAGCGTTTCTTTAGGCCGGTCTCACAACCAGAACATAGATGCCGGCGTCCTCGAGCAGTTTCATCACTGCATCATGGATTTTGGTAGGGTCAATGTGGACTTCTAGAAGTTAACCTATTGTCATCTAGTTTGGAATTTGAGGTTAAAATCTCAACCCAGTCATTGCTTACAAACATGGAGGGTGTTCAGCCCCAGCTCCTTGAAAGCTTCCAAGTCCCTCCGCAGATCCTCGATTCCATCATCAGCGAGCGGGTCACTTCTTGAGACTTTGTTCCTTCTCAGGTCCTGGTAGACTATCCCTTTGACCAGGAACTGCGACCATCAGGCGAGGTTAACGGGTCAATTGATCCATTCATGAGACCGGTTCACACAGAGCGAGAGCACCTACTCGTTTGCCCCCTGTCCAGAAATACCTGCTGTCGATGGTGACGGGCCGGATAGATCCAGTCATCTCGAAATCTTGTATGCCGCAATGCAGTCCTCTGTGATTCGCAAGCGCAGTCGGTGGTTGAAAGCACTAGTGATGTTTGAAGCACAGAGACTGCACATGTGAGGTTGAGCACACCAGCCTACGACTAGGCAGCGACCACGGCTGACACCACTGACGTCAACCCCTTCTTATGCCCCCTCATGGACACCCTGGGCGTGGAACCAGAGCCTCCAGACTGTCGGGTTAAACTGAAATGTCAAGAAACAAAAGCAGAGAAAAGCCACAAGGACCTTTGATCCATCGGGACAGCTTGCCCAAGGGTCTGCTTGGACAAGAAGGTTCGCCTCGACATGAGAAGGTGCGTTTCTACTGGAACCCTGTGGTGATTATTGATTGGTTCTTTCGCAAGAACGCCAGCCCCTTTCAAGGATACTGTACATGTTCCGAAGGAGTCACTCTCAACTGTGCTGCTTCAGAAATTGGAGTACCTTCTCCGAAACAACATCGTGACCTTCCTCGGGGACGTAATGCCCAATTCCGCCCCCGAGTGCAACCGGTTCGTACCATGTCCCAGGCTCGATCCATTCCTTCCAGATCCCCGCCACATCCATCTTCGCACCAAGATTCCTCTGTGAGAACATAACCAGGGTTGGAACATCGATCTTTGCCCCCGCCTTCTGATCATCCTCCTGCTTCTTGTACTCCGGTGCAGCCCCGGCCGCATAGTCTTCACAGGTGTGTCGCAGCGTCTCCTCTTCGTCGAATAGCTCCGCGTGGATCTCAACGGCCCCGTCCGACTGGATCCTGGCAAGCCCTTCCTCACTGCCAGCCAGCCGGAGATGCGCATTTCGGCACCACTGCGCTCCCCCGTATGCCTTGATCATCTGAACGGCCACCTCGACGTTGGCAAGCAGTGGCCAGTGGAAGTATCCCGTCGCAATGGCCGGATTAGAGAAGTTGTCCCACTGAACTTTGGTGGGAACAATGTCCATCAGGATTGCACTGATGATTTTCACAAAGCGGAAGTCGGCTTTGGACACGGCCAACCGATGACAAATGCGCGCGCCGCGATCGTGTCCGCCGAGAATGAGGCGCCGAGGTGAGCCCTCGGAGAGCTTGAAAACGGATTGGAGAGCCTCGAGGAGTGCGCCGCCAATGTCTCTCGGTGCACTGCTCCCCGCCGGGCTACTAATGCCATAACCAGGAAGCTCCGGCACAAAGAGCGAGACCTCTTTGCTGAGCTTTGGGACGACGTGACGCCAGCTGCGCGCAGCCCTGGTCAGCTGGCTATGTGCGCAAATTCGGCCGCTCATGGTCACTTACATGAGAGAGGATTGGGGGTATCCGTGTATCAGAATCAAGATTGGCTGGTCATTGCCGAGGTCTGAGCTGTAGCTCACCACCTTGGATCCGCTCGCCGTGTCAGTCTCCTGCCTCTGGAGGTCTGGGTAAAAGTTCTTTGACTTGGCAGACATTTTTTTTCCCTGGTCAGTAGTGTCTCTGGCGATGCTCAACCTGAGTAAATCTTGGGAATCAGTAGATGGGATGGCATCGTGGCATCAGGAAAGCAGCCGTTTGCCCGCAAAATGGTAAACCTATTTAGCTGATGTCATCTGCCGAGTGGAGGAACGCGCCCTTCCGGAGCACAACGGGGCGGCCGTTCGGGCACTCGGCCGACTTCGGCTCCGGCCAGCCAGAAAAGGGGGCCGGGGCTCAAAGGTCTCCTGCAGTCATGAATCGAACCAAGGTCAACATACTACCAGGGGGACAACGCTTTCAGACTCAACATGGATGCCCAGGACTTCGAGCTTATGGGTCATCCTCATCTGCTGGAGAAATCGGTCATTGCCCAGAACCGTTAAGCAATTCTTGAGAGCAGTATTGTGGTTCGAACCATGGCCACGGGCAAGTCCCAAGGACGATAGCGTGGACCATTTCCTGCAGATATCTGTCGGTCACTCCTACGCCTCCCTGTCAGACTCTTCAAGTTCATAGTCCAGGTGCCCAAGAAATGGACAGCTCTGTCAAGAAAAATGAATCACCTTCTGACCCGAATAAGATTTTGCAGATTATCCATTGAGAACACGACAAAAATTTGTGGAGGACGGGATAAGAGACCCAGCTGAAAGCTTCTGGTCTGGGGACCAACAGCCTCACTTGCTGTCATGTGGATTCTTGGTAAACTTATGACTGCCTCCAACAGCCAATTAAAGAAATGCAAATAACTCGTGAACCTTCTGCTGTATGAGAGGGATTGAGCTGAAGGCAGCATCTTGAGTAGCCACGCCGACTTTGTCGTAGAAACCAAATAGCTTCATCTTTTGATCAACTGCAATCTGGTTACATCACCGAGCCGCTGCTGTGTGCCTGAACCGTGGCTCTCGGCTAAGACCACCACGTTCCTCCAGTATTTCCTTCCGGCGAGTTCCATACATGGTTTCTCAGCAACATCGTGCTTCGGTGCCCCATAAAAGGCAGCCAATGCGATCTCACTGACTTGGTCAACATTTGTGCTTCGTCAACAGCTTCCACAACCTGGTCACTCCTACCCGGCTGATTCTTTCCATGGCGCTGATCAAAGCCCCCCAAGTCACCAACTCACCAAGTGCTACTCGTCCACTCACCTCTTCCCATCTCACCCGCTGCTACCATCAGCAGGACTACCTCTCTCTTTTTTATCAGCTGCTAGGGCGTCGGTAGCTCTTCTGATCCCACTGGCTGCCACTTGGGAGGTTGCCTCACCCTTTCTCACCAGCTGGTACCTCGTCGATCGCGTCCCCATTCTCTCCTAATTGATACCATCAGTACAGCTCCCTCTGCTCTTCTCAACAATCCCCTCTTCTCTTCTCACCAATCACCATTCAACGACAAATTTCTTGCCCCTGCCCACTGCAAAGTGGCCGTCGGTCCCAATCTCTTTGCCAGGATTACCTCTTTCTGGCAACGCCAGCTCGGCTCGCCGGCCCCTGCTTTGGGACCACTTCTACCCATCTGACAGGATCCATCCCGGCCCGACGCTGTACCACTCTAGACCTGCTTCATCAATTTCAACTGCTGGACACATCCATCCAGACTGACAGCTTGTGTTTGCTCGACAAAATTCATCTAGTCTGTCTGCTCCAGGATTCGGCTCTGCTCCAGGATTCGGCTCTCACCGACTGATTATCAGCTTCTACCTACACGGCCAGACCCAACAATCTGACCACGCTACCCAGACCAACCAGATTCTGCTCACTTGGCAATCATCAACTGATCAAATCACATCCGGGCGACTTGAGCATTGTCCTTCCCTTAGATCCAACGCGGTTGGTCTGGACCTGTGTGCCCATTGGCAGCTGGTCAGCCATCTCTGGTATTTGGCCCGTGATATCTGCCAACTCCAGCTTCGACCTGATTCACGACTTGTGTCTCTGTTGACACTGGTGCCCAGCCCAGCATTCCGCCCTTGCTCAACAGGGCAACAGGCAGGCTTCCCAGCACAAGAGGACAATTGTCAAGCCACGGCAAGGGTGTCCACCTGAACATCACGAATTTGGAAAATTGATCTAAAAAATCATACCCTCTTTCATCAACTTCCTCCGAGTGACAGGCCTAGAAGCCCCCTCCATTCCTTCGCCAGCCTCAACACTCAGCGACTGGAAAAGCCACAAAGGCCAGAAATACTCTTCGCTTTCTCTTTGTCATCCTCAGGCAAGGTGCAACACATCTGGGTCACCTTTCTGTCTTTATTATCCGATCATTGATTTTCAGATCACAACATATCACCTATCATCACATCCCAGATATTCCACCGAGATTCATCTGGTTGACATACCAGCTACTTGATAAGGCCACAATCTCCCAACATTTCCAGAGAAGACCACCCAGCAGCAGAATTGATTTGAACAATTCTCAAGAACCACAACCGTTTATCCTCACCCATTTCAACACCAGAACTCACACACTGTCGAAACCACTCAAACACATGTAAGTTTTACTGCCTCCTCATCCTCTCAAATAGTTCCAATACTTGGCAGTAATGTCAAGTAGTAGTATGCAAAACTAATGTGACTGTTGTATAGCAGACTCATCTTGGCTTAACACTGACGAGAAGCCTTTGGGCTTGTTTGGGCCTATTCTGCACAACGTTGAGACTGGTCACATCTCTGGTCACCATACATCCGGACCTCGGATATCTATCCGGATCCCGAACTCAGTAATTTTACTCACTCACCAACCTCCATTAGCAGACTGACATTCTACATTGAATTCAGCACTGAGTTATTCATCTGCCAAGTGCACTATCCTTCCAGGAACACACTTGAACTAAAAGCAGACAATCTGAGCCTCCACTGCTTGGTTCTGGTTCAACAGTAGACATCTCTGTCTATCTCCAGCTTGAGTCTTGCTTTGCTGTCAGAGTTCCAGCAAGCTCAACCCATTGGACACTTATCAGCGGATCAGAATAAGGGGATCTCCTGAATCACGCAAAGAGCATTCGAGCTCCTATTGAGCAAAGACAACTCACAGCGTTTTTACTCTTTTCCAGAAGGACAACTTTGCTTGTCTGTACTCACATTCTCCATTCGCCAAAGAAAAGGTGATTTACCTAGGTGACTTGAGCGAGATCAACCTGCACACAACAGCAGTGACTCAGGCAAAACTGCTGAATGGGAATGATCTATTATTCCAAGCCCAGGAAATTGAGATACAAACTCAGTCGAGGGTTGTTTCCAGAGGGCGGCTTATCAATTACCATCAGTTGTGGAGGAGAGCAAGCTTTCGTCCGAAAGCTTTATGGGCTCAGAGGAGCTCAACTCTGGAGAGCTCAAATCTAGGGGCCCAACCTTCAATTGCAGCCTTGCCCGCCCACAGCTGTCAATTGTTTTTCAGCACATGGGGAAAACATCCAACGCGTCGCTTTTGTCTACTTTCAGGCTCGTTACCAAGACTCTTCGACAATTTTCTGAACTCTTGACGCAGCCCCAGGCTCTGACCCTTCTGTCACAACCTTGACCTCTATTCATCATCTCATTGCCGACAATTTGCACACTGCATCCAACTGCAGACAACCAGCCTCTCAGTAAACCTGCCAACACAAAACCGACTAGACCCGACAAAATGGCTTCCAGGGTGTACCTCACATTGGGGGAGAGGACCGTGATGGTCTCCCGCCCAGCGACGTACCAGGATCTCCTAAGCGAGATCAGAACCCATTTCCCAAATGCCGCGGCGGTATACAGCCTCGCGGTCCTTTTCCAGCCTGCCACGATAGGTGGTATCCTTCAAAATTGGGTGGAGGTTGCTCCGAGTGCCTATGCCCACGTTCACGACGGGGCGGAGCTGTTCGTCAATGTAGTTCACTCCCTCACCAAGGAATACATCTTGCCCTTGCCTGGCCAATCGGTCCCTAATCGTCAACATCGTAAACAGGTCCGACGAACAGATGGTCACGGAAACCGGGTTGGCGCCAACCCTGGCGACGTCGACGCCACGGCACAGAACGACCAGGTGAGCAAAATAAGATCCAGAGGGGTCTCAAGCGGACCCAGAGGGGTCTCGCAAAACTTCGACAATTCTTCGATGAGCCTAGAGCTGGAGCGACCTGGCGGGGATGCTTTCGCCAGCGGCTGGGGCGGCGCGTCTGGACGCTTCCGACGCTCAACGAAGCTTGTGCCTAACCTCAAGGACTGCAAGGAGGCCGTTGGGCAGACTGTCGGACAGTCGAACCTTTATCCGGAGGACGAAGAGGAAGAGATTGCTAACATCCAGCTGGGCACACACCAGAACCAGAACCAGAGCCAGAACCAGGACCAGAACCAGGGACTGGAGGCCACCGAGGCCGGCTGGTATGCCGGCGCCGAGCCCACCCAGATGGACGAGAACCTCGGCCAGACCGAGGCCCAGCACCTTGCTGGTGGCCTCGTGGAAGACCAGAACGAGGGTAAGCAAGCCAGACGATTCCATTCCAACGATGCCAACCGTAATTGGTTTGCTGTTTCCCATTCCCCTCAGAACTCTCGTGGACCCTTGCCGGAAAACCCCAGAAGTCCCGCAATGCTCAGAACCCCACAATGGGGAAACCGTAATACAGCTGGATGTGCATGGGGCGGGTACAGGACTCCCCCTCCCGGAAAATGGCGCCCTTACCAAGGAGGGCGAAGTGTTCCGGAATACGTGGGGAGCCGTTCTTGTTCCCCGATTGATGCTGGAGCTTGGAACCAGGAAGGCAATCCAGGTGGATGGAATGATGATGTTGCTGACCACGAATACGCTCGTATAGGTCACCTCACCAATGGCGTCCACACCAACGGAGTTACCACCAACGATAACTTGACCAATGGCCACGCGGCCGCTCACTCAGAAGAGGTTAGTCAGTATTCTCAACACCAGGATCGGCACTACAGAGCCAGCGACTGGAGCCCTCTGCGCCCCCAGTCCAATGGCTATCACCGGCCTCAGGACCTTCGGTTTCGAAGTAATCCCACTGCAGAACCTGATACCAAGGCTTTTGCTGGCTCCCGTTTCCGTCGCAACCCTGCCGAGGTTACCTATGGCTCTCCGAGACCAAGGATCCAAGGAAGCAACTCCGGATGGACTACCATTGGCCGAAAGAAGAATACCTGGACTAACATCCCGTTGCAGGAGGAGAGCGACCCAGAGCGGGCCCAGCCCAACGACAACAACCACGCCTGGTATGCACAAACACCACCACCGAACAACTTCCACAGGACCCCCGGTCACTGGAGAGACTCAGGCCACCAGCATGGTAGACTTGTGGGAAACACAACTGACAAGTTCCAACAGAAGCAGAGATCCGGACCAGAGATCAGCTGGGGCTCGGATTTCTGGGGTGGACCGCCGCCCAACAGAAACCAGAGGGGCGCCTTTACGCACGATGACACGCCAGCATCCAAGCACTGGCAGTAATCCCCTCTTCTCTCCGAGCAATGGTGAGTGAGTGTCTCTGCTTTCTCTCCCCTTAGCCAGGGCTATTTCAGGAGCCTTGGAGTTTGGGACTAACACGTGTTCTGGTTTTCACAGCCATCCTCAACACTGTTCCGGCCTGCGGGCACCTAAAACACTATTCTTATGGCTCCGATCGTCCCCCTTCTCCTTTATCAGTCACTCACCTAATTCGATCGGAGTGCCGAAACGAAATGATACCACACTTTTGGAAGCCCCGGAATGAGGGCCAAGCAGGCCAACCAAGCCTGCGGGGGACATGTTGCAGTCTCGTAAAGATGGCTCGGGCAGCATTCATAGTGCTGCCAGTCACCCTGGCCATACCTCGGCTGGGACGAAACCTCCGTTACCCTGAATGAACAGGCTTTGAAGAGAGCTCCGGGTTTCCGGTCAACCAAGCACTTCAATGTGCTCTACGCAGAAGAAAATTGAACGCGTTGAATTCTAAATTTTGCTGGCCTATTACTTGTGAGTGCGGCATTTTCTTACCCGTGGGCGGCCGCACTTATGAAAGTGCTTGGTGATTGCTCGGGCAAATGATTTCTGGTGTACTTGTGAAACTTCCCGTGTTCTAAACAGCCTGCTGGAACTCCGACCATCGACAACTCTGCTCCTGTAATGGAAATCATAACTTGCCCCAAGTATCCATCCTCTCCCAATCCATCGCATCCAGCCATTTCATAAAGTCCGAATCCTGGCCCATGTTGATAGGAGGCTCCGCACCGAAGCCGACATTCATACCCATGGAATAACTCATGTCCGGTAAGCCCATGACCATTCCGTTCAATGACCCCAAGGTGTTCATCGGCGCACCGTCCATGTCCATCATGGGAAGCATCTGCTGCTGGGGCTGCTGCAGCTGCTGCTCCTGCCCGTGGTTGCAGACATTCCCGCTGTCCGTCCGCTGAAGCGCCAACTGGGGCGGGCCGGGGCTGAGGATCCTGTCGAGGATCTTGGTGATAACCCTCTTTCCCTGCTCACACACGCTGTAGCAACCGTCCGTGGGCTGGATGGACCCGAGGCGGGACGCGAAGATGGCCAGGTCCTGGATGGTCTGGCTGCGAGGGAGCTGCGGCCGGTCCGGGTACTGCGGCAGCAACTCCTGCTTGAGCAGCTCGATGGCCACGATGGCCGCGCTTCGAAGGCCATGGGAGGCCAGGATGAAGCTGAAGCTCGTCTTGAAAATGGTCGCGATGTCGTGGCGGTGTGTGATCTGCAGGACGTCCTTGAAGATGTCCAGCGCGGTCGCTATCAGCTTTTCGGGTGTTGCTCCCGTTTTGCGGATCAGGACTAAGGGCAGGGGGGGGGTATGGTCAGTGATCATTCCTCCCTATTTGTACCTAAGATGGGTATGTACTTACCTCGCTGTAGCAGGAGCTCGTTAGAGCGCCGGCCGTTGCGCAAGACGATGATCTGTAGTGCTTGGAGCGGCTTAGTGGCGGCGGCGTCAGTGAAGTCGAAAGGCTCTACGGATGGCTTGGCCAGGAAGGGTGGGAGCGAGGCCCAGTGTGCGTCGTGCTTTTCCTGTATTATCTTGGCACGAGCGAGGACTTCGTCGCGTGTGTAGTGGCCTAGGGCAAGGTCAATCACATCCTCGCGGCGCATAGCGCAATTTGCGTCTGGATGATGTTAATGGCCGAAAAGAAGTGAGCTTCGAGCGGACAAGAACGTACATGAACGAGTCCATCCCGCGTGTTGCAAGTTTCCAGCTGTGTTGTACCCGTTTTTGTCGAGGGACGCCAGTGTAGCCTCTAGCTCAGGACCTGTTTGTATACTTGTTCGTTGTCCCCAGTCAGCGGCTCATTTGCATAAAGGCAACGGCGTCTTAGCCAATGCGGATGCTGGACTTACAGCTGCCTCTCTGTTAGGTCTAGAGGTGGATCAATCGTACAATATCGGTACGATAGTCGCGGCGGGCGACCGAGGAATGAGGCAATACTAATCTCCTGGAAGTAGGAACTAATGAAGGCACGCTTGCGCATCTCAGCCAGGAAGAACGGCACAGTGTCGTCGGATTTGCTGCCCTGGTGTAGACCCATTGCGATGACTGCGCTATGCGCTTCGCCTGTTGCCCTGTAGGCCGAGTAGTCTCGGTCTCCTTTGACTGCACCCACGAGACCCGAGTCCTCGGCTAGGAGCCAGATGAATAGATCATCAAGCACTTCACAATACCGGCAGAACGCAAGACAATCTTCAGAGATCTGCTTCGTGGTGTTTATCAGGCATTGGCGTGTCACTTCACCTTCAACAAACAGCTGATCTGACTCGGACGTCTCTATGGCACAGAGACCTATGTTGGCGGCGATCAATCCCAAGGTTTCCCAGCGGAGTCCTGGGCCCGTGGCCAGACGGGCCCATTCTAGGGCGGTTGTCTTGCCGGTGAACACCAACGGGGTCAAGGTGTTTCTCCAGATCAGCTCACTCAGTTTCCGTATCTTGGCCGGCTCCTGGTTTGTGAGGGTGTCTCCGTGGTGGATTGAGAGCTTTCCCAACCACTCTTTCATGATGGCCTCGATCACAATGCCTTGTGTGCCTTGACAGACTTCGTACCACCGTGCGATGAAACGGTGGATCATGGGCCGGCGCCTGAAGAATGACAGGACTTTGCACCCCTGTGTTATCTTTTCATTACTGATATGGATTCTTTGTTGCTGTGTACTGATGGTGGCATCCAAGTCTGTAGAAACGGGCTCCAGTATGCACAGGCCTTCAGACAAGATGTTTGAATACGAGTTTGGGCCGAGGAAACCTGCATTCTTCCGCACCTCTGGAGCACGCTCGCAATCCAAAAGAGGCGCAGATGCTGCCCTGTGGAAGGGCTGGCACACGACATGACCAGGAGCTGGGGTGGAGGTGTCGGAGTTGAACGGGCCTGCGGTGGCTAAAGCCCATTCTTCCGAGATATCAGGTGACGCTGAGCTCGACTCGATTGACTGAGCGACAGCGTGTGGACTGGCCTGGGAAGCCGACGAGGAAGGAGTCGGGATCGCCCTTGGAGGAGTCCGAGTCCGTTGCTGCTGGCATTGTCAGTCCGAGTTACCAGCCAGGAAGATGGACCCCAGAAGAAATGGAGATACAAACGCTTCTGCGCTGTGGATTGGCCGGCTTGCGGACTCTCGGCGAAAGCGTGTGAAACGAGCCATGAAGTTGTAGGAGATGATGGGGATAAAGATGGGTATCTAACCTGCGTGAGTGGATTGGGGTGATAGAAGCATTGGTCGGTTCGCTGGCGCTTGACACACCGCCCACAAGCCGGAACCACATCTTGCAACAGGTGTCAGTCACAATTTCACTCTGGAAAAATCGGAGCGGGTTTGTCCTTCTTGTCTCAAAAAGCCCTTGTGTCTTCGACTCTTGTTCCGTCAAGACGGAGTCGGGACAATGCCCTTGAGCACAGGAGAGTATTGTCCGGTGGAGGGTCGGAACTCACGATCACACCTGAGCTTGCTCTTGCGGCATGGCTCACAGGACTGCAATTTACCGTTCCGCCTATATTTCTCGGTCAGGCTTGAGCTGGAGTTACGGGCAGCCGAGACGCTCTGGACGCCGGCGTTGGTGAGTCGTGACATGCTGGGTGGTTACACGTGCATGTGTCGTATCGGATTGAAAGCATGCAGCACCCTTTAGGAGTTTCAAGCTCAGCAGGGCCCCGCAGACCAATGTGTGTTGTCTGAGTTTTGCCAACAGAGAATCCAATGAGGCGGACAGGAGGAGAATGGATACGCGATGATTGTCATTGCACGGGCCTGTGAGAAGGAACACCGACGGAATGGAATGATGAGAAACGTTGGATGGCTCGGAGTTCGGAGCTCGCTAGAGAGTATTCCGCGAGGCAGGGCGAGGCGCCTGCTCTAAACCACTTCAGGCTGGCCGAATCCTCCCGGTCGTCGTTTGGTATCGGAGATAAAGACGACTAGGCTCAAGCTACTGAGCTCCGAATCAGATGAGTCAGGCACGGGCCACGCCGGTGGCTGAGACGCGTGCGCAGTTGCGTTGGACTCGGATCTCGTCATCTCGGAGTCAGGCCGGTTGAGTAAGACGGACAAACATAGCACCAGAACTAACACGTTGGGATCCAATGAGCAGAATCCAGCCCGAATTTGACTTGCCGCCAGCGCAAAAAGGTGACCTGCATGCGCCCTTTGTGTTGCTCTTGGGCGATCAGGCAGATGTAATATGGAAGCCTGCCAAGCACGCCGTGACGAGGCCGTGCAGGCAGATAATGTGTATAAGAGTTTGGGATTGTCCAGCCCTGAGGCATCAAGATCATTGTTTTTGCTATACCGCATATAGTCATACTGCTTCTCAAGTGCTTGAGAACTCGATATCCATTTCCCAACACTGCTCGAACACAATTTGTCTCCTCGTCGACCACTGCCAACCGACCCAATAACTAAACAAAAATGCCTTCCAAGCTCAACATCTTCTCCAAGAGCTCGCGCTCCAAGTCTGGCAACGATGCTACCGGCACCAGCTACTCGAGGCTCCAAGATCCGCGCGGCTCCACAGAGTCTTCGACACCCTTGAACGAATCTGTCGACCTCGCACAAGAGAAGCAAAAGGCAAGGGAAGCCATGCGGCAAAGACAAGCCGAGGAGTTCCTGGCAAAACAAGGCTACGTAAGTCTGCCATGGACATCTTGCAGCCATCCACCAGCGAGCTGACGGATTGCTGACAGTCGGCCACCTTTCCTGGCTTTCCTCCTTACAGACAGTAATGGCTCGACATTCTGGTGCATTCAAGGGACCCATCTGAGAAAGTTAGCGTTTGGTTGATTTGGTCGCGATCCTGGTGGGCTCTTCTTGCATACTGTGTATTTCTTGTTGTTCTGGTCATGATATCCCTGGGCTGGCGTTCAACGTTTGGTTTTCTATCGGGTCATGGTTTGTTGAAAATATCTCTGCAAGACGATCTGTCTGGGATATGGTGTTGGGAGGTCAGCTTACGAGCTGTGGAAGATTGGATGCATCTTGAGCCGTTGGCCACGAACCTGCGTTGTCACCAGCAGCTCCAAAATTAACTTCGTGTCTCCCTGTGAAGCGTGCTGCATTTTGCTATCGATATCAGTACAAACGTTTGAGGAAGCCATCCCTTTCTACAAGTGAACCTAAGCAACAGGCACCGAGCCCTATGTCCTTCCACAGCACCGAGAATCCAACTCGACCGGCAAACACTGCCAACCATGGCGATTGTCATCATTCTCGTCTACGGTGAAAGCCGACACCTCATCCCCAAGCCCGCAAACTACGCGACCCTGGTTGACGTTGCGCACGCCAAGTTTCGCGAGCTCGATGGAGTCGCCAAGGACAACATTGCCTTCCGCTTCACCCCAGAGTGGTTCGATGCTGAAGTCCAGATGGACGGCGATGCCTTCTCTGAAGTGCACGCTCGTGCGGTTCTTCGCATCACCACGACTGTGTCCGCTCCGGCTCAGTCCCCCGGCCCCGGCCTCAAGGTCCAAGACGCTGATGCTCCAGCCCAGGGCCCCGGCAGTTCTTCATCCAAACAAGAGAGTGGCTCTTCTGTGCCTTCGAGCATAGATTGGATCCCGATAACAGTCCACTATAGTAAGCGCATAATGGACCCGTAGCCCTCTCAACGAGCCACCTTTGTCCCCGTATTTGGAATTTCCTACGCAGTAGCATATACTAATGAAAGCAGTTTGGACCGGCGAAGAGTTTCGCTACGAAGTCGATCCTGACGATACGATGTGGCCTTATGGACGATGCTTCTGGCTATTTCTTTGTTGATCTGGATGAGATCTGGTTCAGTTTCAAACAGCGAGAGTTCCTTGGAAATGACACTCCACGGATGCTAGGCATGAAGCCGGAGGACACTGTTGAAGTTGTCTATGCGGAGAAGGAAGAGACGTTTCAAACTTTCTCACAAGCCATGGGCGAGGAGGATTGAAGCAAGTGGCTGGCCTTGAGTGGACGGCCGCCATGCCCGCGAGGCTCGCAGACGACCAGATCATTGACGAGAAGGCGTCTGTCCCCAGCCAACAGTGCTTGGACGCCACCTTGGTGCCTCTGACGACATGAAGAATACTCTGGTCAGATCTTGAGTCCAGGCTACCATGGCTAGTTTTCAGTTGGGATCACCAGACCTCTTCAAATAGGAAGCATTCAAGTCATACTTGATACACCCCCAATCCTGGCTGCAGAAACGCTTTGCCGTGCACAATGCACAAGATCGTCAGGCCAATCTGGTTGCGTTGGTATTGGTCTCTCTGAAGTGGTTTTGTCTTCAATCCGTACACGTGTTCCTATAGAGCTGTAGGCGGAGCCCTCACACGGTGGTAAACGCTCAAAGACCCAGCGTTAGATATCATACAATGCCGATCACAGTAGGTTTGAAATACGGTTGCTCCCCTGGCATAGAGATGTGGAATTAGATGGTTGGGAGAGAAGTCACTTTTCCTTGGCGAGGGAGTACTCGGGCATCTATCTGATAACGTGCTCCCAGCCGATGTCGACGAAGGTTTCCGACCGTCGACCGGCGAAGGACTTCTGGGATTGGGTCGGCAGTTGTAACAGGGGCGGCCGTGAGCATCTAGCGCATGCTATCTTGCCGATGTTAAACCCGGGCAGATCTGCAGGGCACAACGCTTATCACATATCTTCTTATGCTTATCTCTCTGAAGCACGACGGCCTGCCGGTTGCACAGGTTTGGCTAACCCCGCTGGTGATTGCTCGAAGATGTCACCAACTTTGTTTCTGTAAAGCATAACTTAGGCAAGGGCGGTGGCCAGTCTCATGGGCTTTTCTTGAATTACATACCCCTTCCCTGGTTGTGTTTCCTGCTCGAGAATATCCTTTGCATTGTCGCAAACCTGGCCTGAGAAATATCGATGTTAACATCCTCTCAAGAAAGCCCGGTGGTTCATATAAAACGTTTGTCCTTGATATCTTCTGGCGGTTTTCAAGGTCGTAACTTTGCATCCCTGCGACACTCACGTTCCAGAACCAGGGCACCTAACGCGAGGATCTTTTGACCTCGCACTCTTTGCTTTCTCAACTCGCCACTGAGAAAGATCGTTTCCTCGTGGAGCCGCTTTGTCGGTATGGCCAACGAAAATGGAGTGATGGTCCTGAGTCAGGGGGTTGGATATGGCATCGTGGTTGGCATTGGAGCATTCTTTGCTCTCATGATGTAAGTTACACCAAGGCTGGGGGCGCCAGTACCTTGCCGGCCAACCGACTGACGTATTCTTGGGCAGGCTGGCTATAACGTATCTTCAGAATCGCTACACCACCTATTCAACGAAACAGTCTGAGGAGTTCAACACCGCATCGCGGAGCGTCAAACCGGGTCTCATCGCAGCAGGCATCGTCAGCTCTTGGACCTGGAGCTCGACACTTCTCACGTCCAGCACATTTGCTTACTCGTACGGAATCGGTGGCCCGATGTGGTACGCGGCAATGGGCTCCTCACAGATCCTCCTGTTCTCGTTGATTGCTATAAAAATCAAGACCAATGCCCCTGGCGCGCACACCTTCCCGGAGATCATCCTTGCGCACCATGGCCGCCTGAACCATCTTACCTACCTCTTCTTCGCGTTCGCAACCAACCTCTTGGTGGGATCCTGTCTCGTTCTAGGAGGCAGCCAGGTCGTCGGCGCCCTGTCGGGCGTGAACGTCTATGGGGCCTGCTTCCTTATCCCGCTCGTAGTTGCAGCGTATGTCATCGCCGGGGGCCTGAGGAGCACGTTCATCGCCGACTACGCACACACGGTGACCCTCTTCGTGGCGATCCTCACTTTCGGGTTCGGCATGTACGCGACTAACCCGACGGTTGGTAGCATCGACAAGTTCTACGACTTGCTCCTCCAGGCCGGCAAGGATATGCCGATCTCGGGGAACGCTCACAACGGGTCATACTTGACCTTTAAGTCTGATGATGGCCTCGTTTTCGCAATCGACTTGCTCGTCGCAGGCTTTTGTACGGTTTGGCTCGATCAGGCCTACTGGCAACGTGCGATTGCCTCCCGGCCCGAGACGTCTGTGAAAGCATATTTGTTTGGCGGGATTGCGTGGTATGGCATTCCATTTGGATTCGCCACAGCGATGGGACTCGGCTGCGCGGCGCTGACGTCCAACCCCTCGTTTCCAACGTATCCCAGTCCACTCTCAGCTGCGCAAAATGGCAGTGGCCTGTCCGCTCCCGCGGCGGCTATTGCGTTGCTGGGGAAGGGGGGCGCGGGACTCCTGCTCTTACTCCTCTTCATGGCCGTCACGAGCGCAACAAGTGCAGAACTTATAGCGGTGTCGAGCCTTATTACATTCGACTTGTACAAAACGTACATGAAGCCGACCGCGACCTCTGAACAACTTGTTCGGATAAGTCATTACGGCATCATCATATTCTCCGTAATACTGGCCTCATTTTGTTGCATACTGAACGCTGTCGACATTAATCTCACCTGGGTGTTGACGGTCCTGGGCGTGATTGTCGGTGGCGCCTCTATACCCGTCGGACTGATATTGTTGTGGGAGCCAATGTCGTCTGTGGCAGCCCTCTTTTCGCCATGGATTGGAACCGCTCTGGGTCTAGTTGCTTGGTTTGTCGTGACCAAGCTCCGCAGTGGGAGTATCTCGGTGGAAACGACAGGCGATGTCACGAACGCGGTGGCTGGGAACGTCACCTCGTGTTGCACTGGTGTTGTAATGGCGTTCGTGTTGTCATACATGTTCCCATCAAAATGGGGAGCAGCGGAAGCCCAAGGCGACCTTCTTGCAAAGATCAGACTAGACAAGATCCTGCAAGGTATCCCCGCGGAATCTTCACGAGATGGGGCAATTCTTGACAAACGCGCCGAGTCGGACTTGGAAAAAGCCGTCAATGGACCAACTGCGCCCCAGGAAGAGCATGATACACTTCAGCCTGCATCGGACCTGGTGCCGGAGACGGTGGTTCCCACAGGAAACGCGATCGTGGATTTCCTCGAGGCGTCATATTCACAGCCTATGGATGCTCAACAGGCCCGGGCCGCAACTAGGCTTGCTTATGGATTTAACATTGCGTACTGGGCCATCGCAATGATTCTAGTACCATTTGCGTTCTTCGGCACCAAGTGGGAGTTTACACGAGCGGGTTTCGCGGGATGGTGTGTTGTGTCGTTCATATGGGTTTGGTTCAGCGCATTGATATGTATCATTTGGCCGATGTGGGAGAGTCGAGAAACGATGTGGGCAATTGTTAAAGGCATATTCCATGATGCTCGAGGTAGGGAAACGGCTTAATTGGCGCCGCGTGTTCACGTTTCAGGAATCTTGAGAGACCTTCTAGTATCGAGAATGAAGTATTATTTAGATACCATACCTTGGAGTTTCGTAGAAATGTTCACGGAGTGACATCGTTAGAAAGGGCGGGTAAGATCTGACAGGCCGCTGGCCCTGCTTAGGGCCGGAGTTTAGCCTGGCGCCACGATGATGTTGTGCCCAACCCCTCTCTGACCTCTCCCCAACTCCTACTTCTGTATCTTCCCAAGGGCTACGACTCCGCGTCTCGCACGGGCTTGTCATTCATTATCTGGCGTCTGACCCTTCCTGCCCCCCATCGTTGTTCCGTATGACCTCACCAAATCGCAGTGAGCTCCTCCAGGAGAGAGCTCAGGACGAAGTGGCAGCGAACAGTTCCGATGGAGGGCCTTTCACCCTCTTAATCTTTCCCTTCTCGCTCTATTCCATTATGGCGCGATTCGCCATCGAACTTGGTAAACAATATCACCAGGGCCCCAATGGTGTCCCCAACATCGTTCACAAGCTTCTCAACCTTCACCGAGATGAAAATCTCTCGGAGTGGTTCCTCACTGAAATCAATCCCAATGGTCAGGTACCCGTCATGACCCGAGAGTGGCGGAGCGGGTCGACGAAGCCACGCCTTGAAGTTACGCCGGAAAGCACAGCGATTTCAAAATTCTTCGGAGAAAACTTCTTTCCGGGGTTGCTCGGTGGTTCGCACAAAGGGGAGGTTGACAGGTTGCTGGGGAAACTACACGAGATACAGGCTTTCTCGTTGAGCATCAAGAGCCCTACAAAAGATCAAGCGGTAGAAGTACCAGATCCAGGCCTCAACGAGCTGCTTTCCAGAACAGATTTATCTGATAAGTATCGGCGCGCACTTGAGTATAAAAAGCAACAGTGAGTCTGACCATTCGATTATTACATGTATCTTGAAGTCTGTATTGCTAACAGCGGCAGCTACGATGACAACTTGGCCTACGCACTGCGCCGAGAAAATATAGAGAAGGCAAAAGCCCAAGCCGCCGATCTCTTTAATGAGCTCATGCTGCTCTATAGACAGTACCACTCGAGCCCAGCCACTGAGCAAGAGCAAGATATCTGGCTATTTGGTGCTGCCACGGGTCCGACCATCCTAGACGCACATGCTGTAGCTTTGATAGCTCGCGTGGATGATGCTGGTCAGCCCGAGTTGGTGCCAAGTGACTTGTTGAGGTATGCACGAAGGATCCGCAGCCTGCCCGCTTGGGAGGTTGTAAGTCATGGGAGGAAGACAATCTGGAACAAGGTTTACGGGCATGTGCACCTCCTTGAAGACCTCTAGGGACGATGTCACCCGAAGCGACTGTGTTGTGCCATTTAGTGAAAGCTTTTGCAGTTTCATACGTCAATATCATATCAATTGAGCGCGGAGGTGCCGTCCATGGCAACAAGAAGTATGAATTCTGGTCGGCTGACTGATTGCTCAACTTGAGTCAAATGCATCAGGTGGGTGATAGCTGGCGGGAAACGGTGTATGGAAGCGTGACGCAACCTTATGATCGGTGCAGGTCTTGGTTGCTTCTGAAAACCACTCGTTCCATGTGATAATGAATTTCCGGTCATGTAGGTTGTGAGCTTAATCGCCCTGACGAGGACCGAGACTGTTTTCCGAATACCCGACGCGGCCGAGGAAGTGAGTTTTAGGCTTGACGGCCCAGTCATGTAGCGTAATGGGACAAATGGTTACCTAGGTATGTCGCCGAAACAGACCGTTATTGTCATTGTTACCGGCCAATTGACCGACCATGGCAGCACCAAACGCCAGGGTATGGCCTGATGACATTTGAAGACCCCCGTGAAGGGTGTGAACTCGGGGAGGCTTATCGTCAAGCAAGTGGCAGCGGGCCGGCCAAAGTAGTACCGAAAAGGTGAGTTTCTCGGGTGAAGCCGGCCCCGCCCGGGCGGCTCAGCCCAATGATCAATCACGGGGGAGTCTCGAGATCTCGGCGGGATTATCCCGCAACGCATTTTAGCCAGAGCCGCTACGAAGACACAATCACTGTGTTTTGTCAGGGGTTGAGCCGCGGTGTGCGCTTCTCCTGGACGACGGCTTTGGGAATGGAGCCAGCTCGGTCCGTTTCCCAAGCGGTGGGTGTGGGTCTGCGGACTTGAAGTGGACATTCTGGGGCATCTGGGGTGACCCACAGCCCCGAACACTCCCCGTATCAGGCGCTGACACGGCACGATGGAAGGGCCGTTTGCTGCAGCCTGCAGGAGACTCCATGGGGCGAGAGATAAGGGGGCGCACTGGACAGTCACGGGCCGTTCTTCCTAATAGAAGCCATCGTGAGAGGGTAGTCCTGCGCACCGTCAGGTGTCTTTCATGAGTCGCTCAGAATTGGTCCGCTGGTCCGCTAGTAACAGCGGCTAGGACGTCCGGTGGGCTTCTTCTTGAGCGAGAGAACTAGACGATAGCGCGCGTTTCCGCTTGCACTCAGTAGAGATGATCTGCCAGGTCTAGCCACATGCACACGGAGACGACTGCCATTGAGCCGTTGCTGAGCCGCCTATTTGCCTCGTTCACGTAGGTCGATGCTCGATCGATCGAGAACGTTGCTGGGTGATGGCGAAATGATGTGCAGTCTCCGTAGCAAAGTACCCGCAAAAAAGAAGAGGCCGCCCGGCGGCCGGGCGGAACTGACAGATCGAGCTATTCCAGCCATCCAGCCAGCCAGCCAGCGTCGGGAACTTTGTTCGAGAACGTGGAAAAGCTAGGAGCAAAAAAGATTGGAGTACGTGCGTATAGCAAAACGCACAGCACTGGTGAGTGACTGCCTGGCTGTGCCTCCTCCCATCCACTCAGAGCCGCTGCATAGCACGTTGTGCCCCTATACGGTAGCTGAGGTGAAGGCTCGACCAACGGGGTAATCCGAAAATAGTGAAAAGGCGGTAGGTGAGGTTCTTGTTCCGTAATCAGCCAATCACGGTGTGCTTGCCAGCGGGCATAGCGGCGGTCCAGACTTTGCGATCTTCAGGTCCAGTGGGCCTCACGGAGGAGGGCCGCTTACAATGGGCCGGCCGGGATTCTGCTTCGTATGAGCTGCAATGTAGTTCCATTTTGGGTGGCGATTCAGGATGAGACGCCTGGAATCTATGGACGTATGTGTCAACCTGGAGGTCATGACTCCCGATCTCAAAGACTGCATGCAAACGGTGAATATACAGAGGTTGCCAGCGCCCTTGAGAAAATCTTTGTGTGCAGTGAAAATGTCGCGGTTCGGAAGTCTTGAAACTTTGAGAGGGGCCCGGGCCCGGGCCATGCGGCCAACATCATACCAGGGACCCGGTGAGCTAGCCGTGCAAATAATGAATCAGATAGTGGATGGTATCCTGTGGCCAAACTGTGGACCGAAAGCATTCAGGGGGTGAAACACATAGCAACAGCAGGCTTGTAAGCTTGACTGCACTGCATTCCTGGGTCGGGCGGGAAGAGGGCCAGTCAGGGTCTCGAAACCAGCGGATCCGGGCCCGAGTAGCCAAATATGCATGCTGACGATGGCTTCAGTGTGTCATGGGCTCGGGCAAGGGTTGGAATGCGGTGGAGACCGGGCTAGAGAAGCACTGGGTCATGCGCGATGAGGCAATGTGAAGACTTGCGAGGCAATGCAGTAGTGAGGGCTTCGTGAGCCTAGGTTTTGGGAATGAGGCGATGACACTTGGCGGCGAGGTGTGAAGCACGCCTGCAGGGTCCCTTGGCGGCACCCGGCAGAGATCTGCAACGGAGGACGATGTCGCAAGCGCCGTTGGATGAGGCAGCAGTGATGAAAGGGACCCATTCAGGCATAGTCATCGCGATGTTGTTTCCGGTCAGGTCAGGGGCCGCCAGAATGACGCCGACGAATGACGCCCCTGGCGGATGACGTCGTGGAGCTGTGCCCCGCCATGCACGGTCATGCCTTCCCCAAAGACGCAAGAGGGCGGACGATGCGGGATAAAGGCGGGGCCAGGCACAGGCCAGCCGACGGGCCTGGGCCCAGGAAATGGTGAGAAACGGTTCCCGATCGGGCACGCAATTACTGATGGAATGCACAGGCAAAAGACGGAGTAACTCGCTTGCGGCCGGGTACTCTGGCAACAGGCGCATCGCCGCGCTCTCGGGATCGGGAAATGCTGCCTTTCCACACCGTGAACACGCATCACTTGCACGTCTAGCCACGTTGATCACTCTCTAGGATGACGTCACTCTTCCTCGTTCCGTCCTGGATATCTGCTGGCTGCAACGTGCGAACCCAGAACACAACCCGTTGACAGGGGCGAGACCAAAACGGCAACACTTCTCAACTGCACTGCTTCGGCTGCACTGACCGTGGATAGTCCCGCCTGTGACACCAACTCTGTCTGCCACGTTACGACGGGACGGGAAATGATCAGAGGCTGTCCAACCCAAACGCGTGGTTCGCCCCACCCAGCCCCAGCACATGGCAGCATTTAGGTCAGATCTGGGGTTCTGGGTGAGTCCGAGATGCCCAGCTTGGGGGACAAAAGCGTCGCGGTGGTTGGGTTTGTGTTCGAGATAGAGTGGCCGGAGCAGTTGAGCGGGATGGCAGTCGGGGGATTCCATGCTCATTGCCGATCTCTTGATGGAGGGACGGCTACAGCCTGCAGCTCAGTTGCACACAGCCAGCCAGCCAGCCAGCCAGCCAGCCAGCCAGCCAGCCAGCCAGCCAGGTGGCCGGCCTTGGCCGTTTGGCCCTCGAAGTCTAATAAAAGTGATAGGCCAGCAACGACATCAAAGCGTCGGCATGGACAGCGCGGGGCGGTGAGACGAGGTGACGAGGTCGGGGCTCTTTTTATGTGATCTGAGATGGTAGGGCTTATCTGTCCCGCTGAGGGAATTGCCGTCGCCAAAGGGCGGCAGGTCAGCAGAGAACCCACCACCCGTTCGCTGCCAGGCCCGAAGCCCCCAGCCTTAAAAGGGCCCACTCAATGTCAGCCCAGAGATCACAGCATTCCAGCAGAGAGGTTTTTGACTGAATATCGCCTGTCTAAGATGGGTACTGGTGTGAACCTCGGGCAGGTTCAAGAGTAGCTCTGCATGACTCTGCGCTCGTTCACCTGAGCAATTAGGGGAGAGACGGCGAGAAATAAGCCGGTCGATTGGGCTGCTGCGCTGTGCGTGTGGCTTGCGGCACTCCCTTCCTGCAGCCGGCTTATACGAGAGGAGGGGGTTGCAGCACATAGAGACACCCAACCATCCAGCCAGCCCGTCACATCCAGCGGCTGGGGTATATGCTGTGATTATTACTCTGTACTACGTCGAAAGTTCTCACCGTGTCTTCTTACCGTGTCTTCCGCTGCCGTGGGCACAACATACCATGTACTTCGTATGCAGGCTGCTGCTTCTGTAGGATGCACAGAAACAAAACAAATGTCTCAGCCGTCAGGCCGCCTGGTCAGCCCACCCGCTCGCCCTCACAACAGGCACAACAAGCTGCGCCCCTGGCCAATGACAATGACGATGCAATCGAAAGACCGTCCAGCCCGTCCCATCCCGGGCCTGCGGGCAACCATGCCATGCACTAAAATCTCTCATTTGGAAGAACCCAATCAGGCCTTGGCCAGGACATGGTGATGGTGGCTCAGATTGCAGGCCGTTTTGCAAGCTCGGCCTTGGCCAGACCAACACCGGTCCGTTTCAGCCAGCGTCTGTTGGCCCGTTGCGAGACCCACAGAACTGGGAGGTCTGCTTCTAACACATTCCACTGTTGGGCGGTGCAGCATCCGTTTGCGAGAAACCTGCTGAGAAAGGCCCCACTCCCCCATCAAACCAGAGGCTCGCCCGGAGACTGGTAGCGCTGGACCGACAGCGTTGGATGGACAGTGGCCCCCCCTGGTCACGCACTTGGGCCCCGCTTGCCTTTCCCAGAGAGGGCTTCCCTGTGCCCCTCCCCCAGCGAGCCGACCACAGCGACGTCAGGGACGAGGGACTCCATGTGAGGCAACTGCTACTCACGAACCACAGACCCCTCCTTCGCTTTCCCTTCGCCTTCGGACACTTCTGTTGTCATACATAAATGCATTCTCCCTCCCTTCCTCAACCGCATTCCCTTTTCTGCCTCACTTCATCAAATCCAACCATCACCACCACCAACTCCATCTAAACACTCAAGACTCACAACACGACGAACAACTCCGTCGTCGCAGTCCTCAACACTCTCATCTTGAATTAGTCCTCCACGCAGGGCTGCCTCTCCATCTACCACCCACCCCAACTTTCACACCCTCATCACATAGAAAACCCCGCTCGGTCAGCTCCCTCACAATACTCTCACAATGGCGAGCTCTGCACCATCCAAGTCTCTCAAGGCCGTTCACTTTGGTGCTGGCAACATCGGCCGTGGCTTCGTCGCCTGCTTCCTGCACAACAGCGGATATGAGGTCGTCTTCGCCGATGTCGTGCCCGATGTCGTTGACAAGCTGAACTCCACCAAGGAGTACAAGGTCATCGAGGTCGGCAACGAGGGCACAACGGAAAACGTCATCACAAACTACCGTGCGATCAACTCGAGGACTCACCCTGACGACCTGGTCAACGAGATTGCAACTGCTGACGTTGTCACCTGCTCTGTTGGCCCCACCATCCTCAAGTTCATCGCACCCGTCATCGCTCAGGGAATTGACAAGCGCGAAGAGAGCCTCAAGCCGCTCGCTGTCATTGCCTGCGAGAACATGATCAACGCCACCACTGCCCTGGCTGATCACATCAAGGATCCCAAGAACACCCCGGCCGAGCGCCTCGACACCCACCACAAGCGCGCCCGCTACGCCAACTCTGCTATCGACAGAATTGTCCCTGCGCAAGAAGCCGATGCTGGCCTCAACGTCAAGCTCGAGAAGTTTTACGAGTGGGTCGTGGAGCAGCTGCCCTTCGAGGGCGAGCACCCCCCTATCGACGGCATCAACTGGGTCGAGCACCTTGAGCCCTTCATCGAGCGTAAGCTCTACACCGTCAACACCGGCCACGCCACCGCTGCCTACCACGGATACAACCGCAAGAAGCGCACCGTCTACGACGCGCTGCAAGACAAGGAGATCCTGGCCGAGGTCAAGAAGGCCCTGGCCAACACGTCCGACCTGATCGTCTCCAAGCACGAGACCTCCGAGGAGGAGCAGGCTGCATACGTGAAGAAGATCATCTCCCGTATCGGAAACCCCCATCTCGAGGATGCTGTCGAGCGTGTCGGCCGTGCTCCCCTCCGCAAGCTTGGTCGGAAGGAGCGTTTCATCGGGCCAGCTGCCGCGCTTGCGGAGCAGGGCAAGGACTGCAGCGGCCTTCTCGATGCCGCTGAGATGACTCTTCGCTTCCAGAACGTCGAGGGTGACGAGGAGTCTGCGGAACTCGCCCAGAAAATGGCCTCCCTCGATGCTGACACCATTGTTGCCGAGGTTTGCGGCCTGCAGAAGTCGGAGAAGCTGTACCCCATGATGGTAGACATTGTCAAGAAGGTGCAGGCCGATGCCGAGGACTAGATGCCCCGATGACTGTTCAGATGTTTACACCCATGTGTTCAGATTCATGACGAGACGAGATTTGGCGTTTCAAAATGGTTTTAGGGATTATCGTACGGTGTTCAGGGAAGCGGGATAACGGATATGCATACCCCTTTGATGGCTGGCTTCACTTTTTTGTGTTTGGTATTTAGCATCACCCCAGAGATGGTGAGAGGACTTGCCGTCCGACATGAGACAGAGCAACCAAAATAAACAAGACGATCGAACCCAGACCTTGTGCAGTGGATTGTTATGTGAATCTGTGTAGTATGTTAAGCCGCGATTCAGAAGACAGCGAGCCTATGTGTGCGGTGGTGATGGCTTCAACCCTCGAAACGCCCCTCCATGTCCGACGACGGCGCAATTGCGTTCGTTCTGAAGAGAACCGTTTTCGAGGCTTGGACTACAGAGTGGAGTTGTCACTGATAGCTCAAACATAGGAGAGCTGGCAATCTTCATCGGTAGCGATGGTGGAAAGGTGGTTTTGCCATTTAAAATTTGAGAACTGCAAAGCCGACAGTGTTGTTCACCTGTATTAAATGCGCTCCAACCTGAATTTCGTAGTGGCGAACAACCAATACCCGGGTAGATGAGGGTGTGTGTCTATAGCGTGTTCTGAACGCACCCCCAAGTTGCTGCCTCAGGCCAGAACCGTCCACCCCCAAGGCTGAGCTCCCCCAAAGACCACATCTCAATTGGCAGTGGACCTAGCGAGAGCTCCCTGAGACGTGGCAGCAGCTTGCCATCCACACACAGGGACACTTACCCACACCACATCCGCCCGACCAACTCCTACCGGCCCTTGCTATCGCATTCGTTCTACATCAATCCCGTCAATCGGTCCTTGGTTGAGCAAGCTCAAATCTGTTCACCACAGGAAGAGAAGGCCTTTCCCCCATGTTGGCTGGTCTGGCACGGACATACGCCCCACCACCCTGAGCCCGAGTCCTCCACGAGCGATTGTCTCTTCTGAACCGCAGACCCGACACCGATAGCATCCGCCCAGCATGAGGCTCGACGTCAAGGTACGCGCATCCCCCGTCTCACCTCCTCTGGCCCAGTCCTGCCGCTCTTGGATGGCTTCAAGGAGAAGCAGACACCCCTGGCTTCACTGCTGGGCGCATCGGAGCTGCTGCTTCCAAGGCTGAGTCCTGGCAGGCGGGCTCTTCCCAAACGCGCCCAAGAGCGGGCAAGACGGAATTTGGCAATCACTAATACCATCTCTTCGTGATCACAGCGGCAGCTCTTTGCCCGGAGCGAGCGTGTCAAGGGCATCGACTTCCACCCGACGGAGCCGTGGATCCTAACGACCCTCTACAGCGGCCACGTATACATTTGGAGCTACGAGACGCAGGCCATCGTCAAGACGTTCGAGTTGACGGACGTACCCGTGCGTGCAGGTCGGTTCATTGCGCGGAAGAACTGGATTGTCTGCGGCAGCGATGACTTCCAACTACGAGTCCACAACTACAACACATCAGAAAAGGTCGCCAGCTTCGAGGCACATCCTGACTACATCCGCGCGATCTGCGTCCACCCAACACAGCCGTTCGTATTGACGGCCAGTGATGACATGACGATCAAGTTGTGGAACTGGGACCTTGGGTGGAAGTGCCAGCAGACCTTTGAGGGGCACTCGCATTATGTCATGTCGCTGGCAATCAACCCCAAAGATACCAACACATTCGCATCAGCATGTCTGGACAGGACGGTCAAGATCTGGTCACTCGGGTCTTCGACGGCAAACTTCACCCTAGAAGCACACGAGCAAAAAGGCGTCAACCACGTCGACTACTACCCACATTCCGACAAGCCGTACCTCCTTACCACTAGCGACGACCGCACAGTAAAGATCTGGGACTACACGACCAAGTCTCTTATCGCTACTCTCGAGGGTCACACCAACAACGTCAGCTTTGCGTGCTATCACCCCGAGCTCCCCGTCATCATTTCCGGCTCGGAAGACGGAACCCTGCGAATATGGCACGCCGCCACCTACCGATTCGAGCAGAGCTTGAACTATGGTCTGGAACGGGCTTGGTGTGTCAGCTACCAGCGGGGCAAGCAGAGTGTTGCCGTGGGCTATGACGAAGGATCGGTCGTGGTCAAGCTGGGTCGCGAAGAGCCGGCCGTCTCGATGGACGGCTCCGGCAAGCTGATCTGGGCCAAACACAATGAGGTGGTTTCGGCTATCATCAAGGGCGGCGAGGCGACCAAGGACAACCTGCCGATCAACCTCACCACCAAGGATCTCGGCAGCTGTGAGGTCTACCCGTCCACCCTCTCACATTCGGCCAACGGTCGGTTCGTCGCGGTCTGCGGTGACGGCGAGTTCATTGTATACACTGCACTCGCGTGGCGCAACAAGCAATTCGGATCGGCGTTGGACTTTGTCTGGGCCTCCAAGGAAAACTCAAATGACTTTGCCATCCGTGAGTCTCCGACCAGCGTCAAGGTATTCAAGAACTTTGTCGAGAAGCAGGGTGGCTTGGACGTCGGTTTCCAGGCGGACGGCCTTGCTGGAGGAGTTCTACTTGGTGTCAAGGGCCAGGGAGGCATTAGCTTCTTCGACTGGTCGACTGGTGGCCTGGTAAGACGGATTGAAGTCGAGCCTCGCGAGGTCTACTGGAGTGAGAGCGGGGAGCTGGTGGCCCTTGCCTGCGATGACACCTGCTACATCCTGCGCTTCAGTCGCGAGGCATACCAGGAGGGCTTGCAGTCCGGTCAAGTCGAGGACGACGGTGTGGAGGCGGCCTTCGAGGTCATCACCGACATCAGCGAGAGCGTGAGGACCGGAGAGTGGGTAGGCGACTGCTTCCTGTTCACCAACTCCACCAATCGCCTGAACTACCTCGTTGGCGACCAGACTTACACAGTGTCGCACTTTGACCAACCCATGTACATCCTTGGCTACATACAGCGTGACTCCCGCATCTACCTGTGCAACAAGGATGTCGCCATCACTTCCTTCGCCCTGTCACTCCCCGTGCTGGAGTACCAGACCCTCGTCCTCCGGGAGGAGCTCGAGGCCGCTCAGGAGCTGCTCGCGGCAATTCCAGAGGGCGAGCTCAACAAGGTCGCCCGGTTCCTGGACGGCCAGGGCCACAAGGAGCTCGCTCTCGATGTTGCCACGGACCCCGAACACAAGTTCGAGCTTGCTCTTGCGCTAAGCCGGCTGGACATCGCGCTCGACCTCGCCAAGCAGGCCGATGTTGAGCACCGATGGAAAACTGGTAAGTTGTGCCTTTGCCTAAAGTTTGGTTTTCTGGGTCGATGACTAACAAAAAGCTCTCTAGTTGGTGACGCCGCTCTCTCTGCTTGGGACGTTTCTCTGGCCGCCGAGTGCTTCACACATGCCAACGACCTCGGCTCACTGCTCCTCGTTTACTCCTCAACCGCCGACCGCGAAGGCTTGGCAACCCTAGCGAGCAAGGCCGAAGAGGCTGGCGCCCACAACGTTGCTTTCTCCGCGAAATGGCTCCTTGCAGATGTGGAAGGCTGTGTTAACATCCTCGTCAAGACTGAACGTCTCGCCGAGGCTGTCCTCTTCTCACAGACTTACAAGCCTAGCCTGACTGCGGACGTGGTCGAGAAGTGGAAGGAGTCCCTGGAAAAGAGCAAGAAGGGTCGTGTTGCAAAGACCATCGGGGCTCCTGGTGCTGAGGGTGACGAGGAGCTGTTCCCCGAGTGGGATGAGTGGCTGCGCTTGGAGAAGGAGGGCGGTACAGCTACCGATGTGGATGTCGAGATGGAGAACGGCAAGCCGGCAGCTGAGGCTGAAGAAGAGGAGGCTCCTGGGGAGGCGGACGAGAATGAGGAGGAGGGTGCCGACGCGGATGAGGAAGAGTAGTGCACTATCTCACCAAAGGGACGAGTCGACGATCAGGGTATGTCGTTTGGTGAGACATAGGTTCTCACGCCGTCAGCCCCAAGCGACAATGACGACGGCACTCGAAGGAGTTCGGGCGCGGAGTGGCTGAAGCGGAACCAACCAGGATTAGATGAGTTTGGGTGGGGAAAGGACGTGTTAAAAGTTGTAGACTACCCAACAAGTAGGTTTAGCCACGGATGCAATCTGCACTGCTGGTTTTGATGAGCACCACTCGGCGATGGTTCAACGCGCTCATGCCAGGCCTCTAATATACGAAATATATCATGACCACCTTGGCCTCCCGCTTCTCAGCTCTCGCTGATGATTTCAGACGCAGTTCATTCCTCGCCCATGGACTTTTCACATGCAGTCAAACGCCCTAGTGCCATACACACCGAGAATGGATAGTCCAGCGAGCAAACCCATTTGACTTCTGAGCATCGACTGGCACCCCCACATTACGGCGATGGCGACATCTTGTGCGATGTTCCTCCATCCCTGGATAAAAATGGAGGGTGTTACGATGTTTCCAGGGATGGAAACTTGTACGACACCCGGGCGACATCCGCAACCTCGTCTGCACGATATTGTGGATCACCTGGCAATTGTTGTACGTGCAGGACAGCATGCATTTGTAATTGGCATTGCATCACGCTATCGTTCATTCGCTATCGGATTCGGTGTTGGCTTCTGATGGATCAATCGTCCCCTCACGATCGGTAGCCCACCGGCCATATGCGGTTGCGAATTCTTAACTCGGGATTGCGTGCTGATAGCGGGATGTCGCGAAACGAACACCATTGAATACTGAGCACACGCCCTGGGAAACAATGAAGGCGACTAAAAAGCATCATATAAATATAGAGAGTACTTTCGTCGTTAAATCGAGACTGGTCCCACGACTTTTATCATATACACGTTCATACTACACGTCCACTGAACTTGGACTGACGGGACACACTTGAGCAAGACCCGATCATTGGCCTTGTACAGCACCTTATCATGGCCCCAGCTGCGACCTCAGATCTTGCAGTCCGCCCTGCCCCGGCAGACAAGAAGCCTTTCCCAGAGCCGTTGAAGCTCAGCGGGGCCCTAGACAAGTTCACATTTGAAGACACTACGCCTGTCATCGGCCGCGAGTTTGGGAATGTCAACATCGTCGATGACCTACTCAAGGCTGCCAACTCGGATGAGCTTCTGCGGGATGTGGCAATCACGAGTGAGTCAACCTGATACCGTCGTGCAGGTTCTTCCCCGGACTCGCTGACCATCGCATAAGTCTCTCAACGTGGTGTGGTCTTTTTCCGCTCCCAAGACAACCTCACCGACGACCTCCAGAAGGAGTTCGTGGACAGGCTGGGCCAGCTCGTCGGCAAGCCGTCATCTTCAACCCTGCACATCCATCCAGTACTTAACAGCACATCGGAGTTCGGGGTAGGCGACAACGCAGTCAGTCACATCTCGAGTCTTGCAAGGAAGAAGATGTTCCGTCACAAGGAACAGCCCAACAAGCGCCGCTATGACGCCGCTCAATGGCATTCGGATATTCAATTTGAGCCCAACCCGGCGGACTACACTTCACTTCGTCTCACCGAGCTCCCAAAGACGGGCGGCGACACTCTTTGGGCGTCCGGCTACGAGATCTACGACCGGTTCTCCGAGAAGTACCAGCAGTTCTTTGAAGGTCTCACGGCTACCTTCAGTGGCGATGGCTTCCTCCGCGCTGCGGCGGCAGACCCGGAGAACGTCAAGATCTACACTGAACCCAGGGGTTCCCCTCACAATATCGGCGGCGAGTTGGTCGCCGTCCACCCAGTGGTGCGGACAAACCCCGTTACGGGATGGAAGAGTATCTTTGCGCTTGGGCCCTTCCCCAAGAGGATCAACGAGCTCACCCAAGAGGAGTCGGACGAGCTGCTGCGCAAGTTCGAGAGGGTCCTCCTGGACAACCACGACCTTCAGGTGAGGTTCAAGTGGAGGAACCCCAACGACATCGGTAAGTCTGTTTGAATATACTATTAGCGCCATTCCCATTTACTGACTTATCACCAGCGATCTGGGACAACCGTAGCGTCTTTCACTCGGCCACTAATGATTACGAGGGCCTGGGAGAGAGATTTGGGCATAGGACTGTTGGTATCGGCGAGAAGCCCTACTTCGACCCGAGCAGCCGATCGAGGACGGAGGAGCTAGAAGGTCTTGAGACTAAGAACGCTTGAAAGAGGAGCCTTACCCCGGTTTGGGGGTGGGGGGGCGGTGGGCGGTCGATGCACCGGATCTACCAATGACAATAAAGGCACGGCTAGTATGTAGCAGCATTGAGAAACACAGTTGCTGAATTCATCTGCTTACACGAAATATTTGAATCTCACTGTTCCATCTCGCCATTATCAACCGCCTCCGCCCCCCCCCCCACAAACCTGTGCGCCATTCACATTAAGACGTTGATTCTCACGCAGCATCTCATGCCGGCTCAAGCCTGAGCTGCTTGAACAAAGTTCTGGTGATGCTCAGGGTGGTGCTTCTCAACACTGCCCTTGATCATCTTCTTCATGATCGCATTGCTGTCGATAGCGATGTTCTCCTCGATCCGGCCGGAAGTCACAGACCACTTGCTCTCGATGTGTATGGATCCCGTGGGAGCCTTCCCGTCGATGGTGGCGTCGATACCCTTGGGCTGGTTGACGAGGGTCAACCGGAACGTTGTTTGCCCGATTGGCCGTTTGTCCGTTACTTCATAGACGCAGGTCTCGCCGATGGCCGGCTCGCCGGAGACCTTTTTATAGTCGATGAGCTGAGGGCAGGTGATTTTGATGTAGACGTCATGGTCATGGAGGGAAGCAATGACGGCTTCTTCTTTGACACCTGTTGCGAGAGGCGTGGTGATGGTAGCTTCTGAAGGCATATTTGTATTGTATCGGATGGGCGTTTTGATAAAGGTGTTTGTGGTTGAGACAGATGTGACTAGAGACGAAGAACAAAGGTGGGTAAGTCGATAATATTCGAAGACAATTTCATACACACGGCGCCAATATATATATGAATTCACGATCGAGGCTGTTGGATCATAGAGGCTTGTACGTTATGACCAGGAACTACAAAAATAGCATTGTTGTCGCCCGCATCGGAGACGGGAGACAGCCACATCAGTTTGCACGCCCTGCGACATGGCCTGTTTGTTTCGAATCGAAAGCCACAATCTTCGTATAACCTCCAAATAACTCCAGAATATTGGCACCTGAAACTCACCCCGTCCAAACGTGGCGTCGAGTGGCAGCTGCCAAATGAGGCTTGTTCCCAGAACAAATGCCTGAGCGCGTAGAAAGATCCGGTACTAGTGTCCCTACAAGGGCCCGAGAGTTCGCCAGAGCTACCTTCTAAAAGTCAAGTCAATTTTTGCCATGTCAAAGTCTAGGCCTCACTGGTGCCCGTTGCCTGTTAGCGACAATGGGGCGGCGGTCCCCAAAACCGTGTGCCAGTATGAATTTGCGTGTAAGATGGGACTTATTCAGCCAACCAATTCTGATAGGAGTTTACTTCCGAGCGGTCAGAGGGTAATTACTAAGGCTGAGTCTAGTAGTGGAATCAATCCGCGCTCAGACGTAGTTCGTGTAGACAGAAAGAGATACCCTAAAACGGCGTTCCGATGAAACAGACCATCTTCAACGCTGCGCTAGATATGAGACCTAGATCGGCTTCGTAATACGAAATTGATGGGTTAAGGTGGTGAGTTAGGAATATAGTACTTCTTTGCTCCGAGCCTTTGAGACGGGACTCATAGCAGCCGATCACAGGAGGAGATCGGATCGCTTCACTGCCGTCCCCAAGATTTAAGAGTAGAGCGTTTGAGCGATGGACAACACAACCTTTTCCGCCCTCGGAGCGCGCGCTGCACGGGCAGCTTATTAACGGGATGAAAGGCTCGCTTTGCCATTTGGACAGGACTTGATGAAGAAAAGTAAGTGGTTCTATTCTCCGTCTGATCCAACTGTTCATTGTTGATGATGCCCGTTCTAAGATCCCCGAAGCTCTCTGTAGCAACAATCATGCTTTTGGCTATTTTTACTCCAACTTGCTCTTCTTCTCTACGACCTCCGTCGCACGGCTCCTCCACCGGTGAGTTCCGCACGTGTCATCTGCACCACGGTATGATCACACTTGGACCCGTGGCCCCTACACGCTTCCGCAGCAGAGGCTGCACTGCATGATGCTAAAGTCTCAGAACCTGTTGACAGTCTATTTGTGATTGGTTGAATCGAAAAATCATGAATCAATCAATTCCTGACAAATAAGTCAGATAGATGCCATGGATCGTCCAACGGCATGGACGTTTAGGTCGCATGATGTTGTCGATGCGGTTACGACGACTTCCAAATCAAAGTGCTTACGAGAAGGATAAGCTGCGTATGTGTACAGGAAGGAATGAGTGGCGTGAATCCTGGATTGGCTGCGGCAGATTTATTGCATGTGATCTTACAGATGCTGTGAAACCCGACGATTCCGCCAAGGGCGTTGATTACATTTGAATCGAGTGATTGATGCGCGTCATCTCAGGAGGACCTGAGACCAACTTCCTGCTCGAAACACTATATGGTGTCCTTCCATCGTGATGCCTGGCTGTGCTGTCGTGAAACTTAGGGCTCGACGTCGCGGTTACACATCCAGTGAAGCTCAGCATTCTGGAATTCAATTCTTTCCAGCAGTAAAAGTTTTCCTCCGCTGCCGTATCATGTGGTTGAACAGAGTGGGTGCAGCTATGGGTGTGTCAGCAAAGTGAGCCCACGTTGGGTCGGGAGAAGAAGAGGCTTACCTGGGATGTAAAGCAGCGCGGCGGCGATGTAAGCCCAGGCGTGCGAGTAATAGCCTAGCTTCCAAGCTTCTGACACAGTATTGTAGACGACGCCGACCTCACTGGCGATGCCCACTGGATATAGTATGTAGAAAGCGCTGTAGCGAAGCCAGGTCAAGTTGCTGTACTGATGGCCACCGATGAGTTTTGTAGCGAAGTACAGATATCGAATGGCATCTGCAGCGCTCCAAGCGAGAACCATCAAACCGTAAAATGGACTGAAAGCAGAGGACTGGTAATTCTCGATGACGAGCCAGAGGACTGTGCTTCGACCAGCGACCTGAACGAAGCCGGTAAGCACAGGTGCATTGACAAGACCTGCGGATGCATCAGTGAGGGTTCTTGTGAGACAACAAGGCTTTGAGAGTACCTATGATGGAGTGCAGGACATCCAGTGCCGCCAGGCTCTGCGTGAGCAGGACAGTGATCCTCACGCTGGGATACAAGTACACCTCGCTCAGACCATTACTCAGGGCAAGCGCAGCGGTTCTGCCGAAGACAAAGATCCAAAGCAGAGCTGAGATGGTATTATAGCCGATTAAATAGGCCCACTGGGGGAATTGTCCCTCGAAGACGCCCATGTCTCCGATTGTACGATGGTTGATGCTTGTGATGTTGGGCAGTGAATGCGGCGACGTGTAAATTTCAAAACCGCACCCAATTCAGACGCTGAAGTGACGTCGGTTATCGTGATAAGCGATGCTTGGCAAAACCCGGCGCTCAGGGCGTGTGGGCCCACCCACCTTCGTCCAAATCAAGACCAACATTACTGTGTAAACTAGATATCTGCCTCCTACAATATTGCGCCGCCATGTCAACAACCTGAGGAGCAAACCATGATTCCGTTTGACCACGAATCAGGAGCGACCAAGACCTGGCAGCTGCTTAGCGCCCATCACATGCATCCAGACTTTTTCCCGTAGAGCTTTGGCTGAGCTTACCACACCAAGCGTCCTGTAAATCTCGCCCAAAAAGAGATGCCCAGAAGAGCCTACGTGATCATACTTTCAGGCCCAGTTCGACGGCTCCGGAGAGACATGTTGCAGCGTGGGAGCATGACAGACGTGGTTGTACCCATGCCACGTAGCATGATGAATGATGGCCATCCTTGATCCACTCAATTTCTTTTGAGCAACAAACCACACAAAAAAGAAGAAGAATACGCAGCTGTGTGTGTTGTCTGTGCTCAGACAGGGTTTCTTTTGAATCATATGTTCAATCCGGTCGCTGTTGATCGAGACGAGGGCCATGGGAAAGGTTGTCTTGCTGTCGTTCAAGTGTTGCGTTTGCGTTGATACGTGCCGGGCCATCCTCCCGAACGGACCAAAGATCTGGAAGATGAATGGATCACAGGAGTCGCGCCAAATGCTGACAACCAAATTGTATCTGCTTGGGTGGCAATGCCAGCGGCCGCCAGCTCACACAAGAGCGTCTCGAGCGTATCTTGCAGCACAGTGATGACGGGGATTTTCTGCATCATGCAGAAAGCGGATTGGACCAAGTGGGGCTTCACCAACAACACCGTTGATCATCTCATAGATCATGGATCTCCGGGCCCAAAGGCGCCAGTCGACCTTGGTATATTTAGACCACAACCGTGGCTGACCAGCTGACAGGGTCTTTATGTACCCTGTAGCTGGCTTCAGAGCCAACTTGCTACTGCTTACACCTGGAGCGCGGGCGTCTCTTGGGTTCGACGGAGTCGCATTTTACTCGGACTGGCAAATAGGTAGATACCAGATAATCTTTCTGGAGGGAAAGCATAAAGAGAGCCTTTCCATTTCTTCCGTCCTCCTGCAGTCTCAGTGAACCTGTGGCTACTGGAAAATTGTCACATGAAAATTCCGAACGTTTCCATATGCCACATTACAGCATGTCTTCTTCTCTTCTCTACAGCTCCACGACATACGGTGTGTTGGGGGCAGTCCTCGTTCTTCTGTACGCCCTGTACCGTGCTGCTCTTCCCAAGCCGATCTCCGGCATCCCTTACCATGAAGCGTCCGCAAACCGGGTGCTGGGCGATGCACCCGCCATGATCAGACACAGGCAAAAATACTCAACAGTCTTCGACTGGATGACAGCACAGACCGTGAACCTGAACTCGCCAGTGGTCCAAATCTTCTTGAAGCCCTTCTTTCAACCAGTCGTGCTCATAACCGACCCTCGCGAATCCCAGGACATATTGTTGCGCCGAGCCAAAGACTTTGATCGCTCTACGTTCTTCAAGGGTGTGTACCGACACCATAAACACGATGGCGGCTCACAGAATTAACTGACATTATTATCCACCAGATGCTTTCGGCGGAGTGTGTAAGTAACTCCCAGAGTCTGCCCTCAAAGCTTTCTTACCTCTCGTGTTAAGCCTCTGTAATGGGGGGGGGGGCGCTTAGAGAGGCAGGTCTTCGACACATGACAGCCGGTCTCTTCCTTGGCAACGTGATAACTTACTCTGAACTTTGCAGTGACGAACCATCACATCATCCAGCCGACGAACGAGAAGTTTAGGCAGGGGCGCCGCCTGTTAGCTGACACAATGACCACTGCATTCCTCAACAAGGCAAGACACGTCTGCAATGTAGTAAATCTGAGTCTCTGTGACTAACACCTGGCTCCCGCAGGTTGCAGCACCATCCCTTCACAGGCACATACTGAATTTGATGGAGCTCTGGCGAGTGAAGAGCGAAGCCAGCAAAGGACATGCGTTCGCAGTTGCTATTGACATCAATCACATGGCTCTTGATTCGAGTAAGCACCGTGCTGACCATGAAAGTGTAATCCCGAATTTAAGATGCTGATGTTATGTTCCTAGTCTGGGATGTTGCATTCGGTAGCCAATTGCAATCCATACCAACCGAGATTGAATTCCTGAATGCCATTCCCAAGTTCGACAAGCCCTCCCAAGCGGATGAGCCAATGGTCTTCCCGACGCCAGAGTACAACTCCGCCGTCAAGTCGATGAAGGTGATCACGCACACACTGGACTCGACAATGACTTCGCCGATGCCCAAACTGACGCACTGGCTCATCTCACTCACTCCATCCTACCGCCGCGCCAGAGCCCACAAGGACCAGCTCATCCGCGAGCGCCTCGAGGACGCAAAGTCCCGAATGCTGAGCCTCGGCGAGAAGACCGGTGAGTTCACCGACGTCACCTCCGCCACAGACCACATGGTGCGCCGCGAGGCACAAGCCGCAGCCAAGGAGAACCGTGCCCCACAGTACGAGAGCCCAAGCGCCAAGGACGAAATGTTCGGCTTCCTGATCGGGGGCCACGACACGACTGCGACGACGCTGATGTGGACGGTCAAGCACGTCGGGAACCATCCCCGAGTACAGAAGAAGCTGCGCGGGATCCTGCAAGGGCACTTTGGGCAGGAGAACGGCGACCTCACGGCGGAGCAGATCAGCACGGCCAACATCCCGTACCTGGACGCCGTGGTGGAGGAGATGTCGCGGTGCGCGGGCACGGGGCCCGGGGTCATGCGGACGGCGGTGCACGACACGACGGTGCTGGGGCACCACATCCCCAAGGGCGTCGACGTATTCATGATGACCAACGGTCCGGGCTACATGGAGCCCAACACCATCAACGAGGGCATTCCCGAGCACGTGCGGTCGGACTCGTCGCGGGCGAACAAGGACCGTGCCGTCCCGCTTTGGGAGGACAGCGACATCACCGTCTTCAAGCCGGAGCGCTGGATCAAGACCGACGAGAAGGGGGTGGACACATTCGACGTCCACGCCGGGCCGACGCTGCAGTTTGGGGGCGGCATCAGGGGTTGCTTTGGGAAGAAGATGGCTTATCTGGAAATGAGAATGTTCATTGCCCTGTTGATGTGGGGTTTCGACCTGGAGGTGGTGCCGGAGAAGCTAAGGGGGTTCGAGGCTTTTGATAGCCTGACACACAAACCTAAGCAGTGCTATGTGGTGCTGAAAGAGGCGGGCAAGCCGCGGGCCAATTGAGGCAGAGAGTGGCAGTGGTTCCATCGAAATGGCTCGAATCTGGTCTTGGAACTCTCATATGTCCTGTAGTACCTAATTACAGCCATTGGGGAGATGAGTGGAAGCGACAGTGGTCTCTATATGACGCATTTCATAATTCCACGAACAGGCTTCGGAGTAGCAGTCAACAGCGTCAGACCATCGCAGCACCGTTAAGATACTGTGGCAATATGTCTCTTTCCTATTTTACTATTTAGCTACTCTATCCTGCACAAATCACGACCCAAATGATCGGCGTCACGCGCTGTTCACCAAAATTGACAGCAACCTTAGATGACATAGCGATAACCCTTCTGCAAAGCCCTTGCCTCGGCGACAGTGACACCCTCGACCTGTGCAGACTTCTCGAGTTTCTTAATATCACGCTCGGTGAGTTGTGCGTCCGAGTTCTCCATCCTCGCGAGCTGAGCATTCTGCTTCTGAAGCAGGAGCTTCAATGCAAACGCACAGACGGCAGCGAGGACCTGGAGGCCTATGCAGATGCCCAGGGCCGGCCGGTAGTGGGGCGCATCCTTTGTCTTGTATGTGAATGGCGTCCAAATCGAGGCGGCGTTGCCTACTGAGTTGATGAAAGCGAGGGCGGCGGCGCGCTTTGCGGGCGGGCGGGGGATTGAGGAGGATATCCACGCGTAGATGATACCGTTCAGGGCGAAGACAAAAATCTGCAGGAACAAGGAGAAGTATCGAGCACCGAAGTTATCAGTTGTCATGAAAACTGCGCAAGAACCAGTCAGTTCGTGTCAGGATGAAAGGCCTGGGGAGAAGGGATGGCCGAGGAAGTGATTGACCCGCGACGTACCAATGAAGCCCACAATCGTGATTGGAATTGGGTAAGTGAAGAACCAGAATCTCTTGGCCAACTTGTCCGAGATTCGGCAGTGCACGAATGAGTAGAACACCATGAAGATGTAAGGCGGGGCGCAGAGCAGCAGGGCATGGATGCGATCCGAGACGACGGTCTGGGTAAGAGTCGGGAAGTAGTTCTGGATACCAGCAGCGCCAGTCTGGCCATGGTAGGCCAAGGCGAGGAGGTAAGTCTTGGGATCGGTCAGGGCTAGCTTGATACCGCGGAGCTGCGACATGCCGCCGGCCTCGTCGACGTCGGCCTCGGAGGCTTCAATGGCAAGTCGGCGGGTGGCAACCCGCCTCTCGTCCTCGGACAGCTTTTTCCAGGTATCCGGGAAGTCAGGCAGGATGAGGCAGACGAGGATGCCGAAGAATATTGTGATGGCGCCCTCCAAGATGTAGAGCCATTGCCACGCTGAGTACCCGCGTGCTCCTGCCAATCCGCTCAGAATACCGGCGGCGATGAGGTTTCCGAAAGCACCCGAGATCAAGGAGCCCGAGTAGAAAATGGCCATGCGCAGGGAAAGTTCCTCTTTGGTGTACTGCGCCGTGTTAGTAACCCCAGAGTGAAGTGGTGTTGTCTCAAACTTACCCATTTGGAAAGATAGAACAGGATGCCGGGGAAGAAAGGAGCCTCGACGAAGCCAAGAATAAACCGGGTGGCAATGATCTGCCCCGCGGTCTTGACCTGGCTAGTCAGGAGCGACACCAAGCCCCAGATGATGACCTGCAAAACACACCAAAGTTAGCGCTTTCCAAGGCTCTGGGCGAATGCTACAAGGCCTGCTCGAAAAAGCTTGAGGGATTAGTGCGTACAAAGAAGCCGATGTACCAAGACGGGCGCCCAGCATAGTTAAGCATGGCGTTCGAGGGGACCTGCATCAGGACGTAGCCGACGAACAGGGTGGAAAGACCAATCTGATATTGCTGGTCCGTCATATTCAGATCCTCCTCGAGACCTTGGAGTCGAGCCGCAGCATAGTTGTTTCTTATTCCGTCAGCATGGGCCCGCACGGCTTGGAGCCGGATACTAGGAGGAGCAAGCAGGCCGGAACATGCTCACCGGTCGATGTAGTTCATTAGATAGACCAGCACGCATAGGGGCATGATGAGAACATCTATCTTCTTCCTGAGCTTCTTCTCGATTTCAAGCTCCTCTGGCGACAGCTTGCGCAGATGATCGGCCGTTTCGGCAATGGCCTTCTCGTCATCGAGAAGGTCATGGTCGTGAACGTGCTCCGACGCGGGGAGGTCTTCTATCTTGTCGCCCATGGTGAATTGCAGCAAATAAAGCTCTCTGTGGAGAATTTACAAGAAGCGGACAATGCGACAAGATGGGAAGGGGGAAACAGAGCACAAGAGCAGCGCAGAGCAGAGGCAGAGAAGGGGGACGGAAAAGGGATTGTTTTCTACTCCCCTGCCGCCGGGTGAGGGGAGGGACGATCGACCAACATCCGTTCATGTAGGTCCCATGCACATACTACGTATCCATCCACGGCCCACGGCATGATGTCGGTGGCACAACCTGGCCCTGACAGGGACAGTGCGGCCATATTGAGCGAGCCGAGTGCCCGCGAGTGCCCGCGAGTGCCTTGGGACTGCTGACTGTCGCCCAAGTGTGCAAAGTGTGGGGACCACCAGCCGTCCAGGATTGGGGAAAGTCTGGGGAAAATCCCACTTTCTTCCCTCTCTTCCCCACGCTTCGTGTTGGGATGTCTGGGGTAATAGCAGCCCCACGGACGTCAAACTGCCGGTATTTTACCGCCACCGTTGTTTTGACCCCATCGAATCCGCTCATTCGCTACCTGGCGGTTGGTAGCCCCCCCCCTTTGCCAATGCTCCTAGCCCCGGAAATTGCTCGAGTAGTCCGACTCGACCGGCCCTCCTAGGCCGGAATGAGCTTCCCGTCGGATATCAGCTTCTGGGCTTCTGGGCTTCTGGGCTTCTGGCCTGCCAGCCTGCTGGGTTGGCATTGGCAGGCTGGCAGGCTGGGTGGCTAGCTGGGTGGCTGGCAGCGTGCCTGACGACTCGATCTCTTGGCCGTGTCCACCCAACTGGTCGCGTGCCGCAAGGTACACACCGCATGGCTTTGTTTATTACGTGAGACGTTATATCATACGCCGATCTGCACGCTTCATGCTGGGGGTTGTCATGAGAGCTCCCTCACAATGCGCGTCATACCGCGTTAACGCCGAACAGCAATACTTCGCATCATTGACCTTCAGCCCGCAGCACATCCAAGCTGATAGCAACAACATCTTTACAATAAGCGCTTCTTCAGTGGATGTAATTTGGAATTAGCGAGGATATCAACGAAGGTGGCAGCCAAGCCGACCAGGTTCTGGCCCGCTAAGATGAGTCCCCGCGTCGAGTGCTACGTCGCGGTTGAGCGGGATGGCATTCCTGCACGGCCTTCCGGTCTGTGAATTCATCGGCCACGCTGACCACGGCGGTGGTAGAGTCCTTCGTTGGATTGGGCTGACAGCCAGCCAGCATCAGAAGGCGTGCGAATGCAATGTATACTTTTGGGCTTGTGGAAGGGAAAACAACAGAGGCATATCAGCGCCGGAAGGATACCTGAAGTCGCCTGCGTAACAAGTCATTTTCCGACATATCCGCCCCAGGCCGCAGGGTTGGAGCCCCGCCGAGCATATCCGGGGGCTGCGTTTAGGTCCAAGAACGCATCGTAGATCTGAACCTGCGCCGTAGGTCAAACTACACAAGTTTCATCTGCTTTCAAGCAACCGCATCGCGGACTATGAAAGGATAAGCTAGTGCATGTTATAGCTTGTTGATCCAGGAGGCCAAAATGTCTACGTGACCCTTGCGTGAGCCTGGGAGCGGGGAAAGAGAAGACCGTGTAGACGGATATCAGCACTAAGTTATTCCAGGTTGTTCCTTTGGCGCCCTCCGGTCAATAGCACTGCCGTTAGCTTCTCTAATAGGACTGACTGCCTGACTGCCTTGACCTTGACCTTGACCGAGCCCTATTGAACGCTAGTGCCACGATATTCTAGTGTCGAGCCATCACGGCCTACACAGTACTGTGAATGAAGCTGTGCAGGGGTGCGCCTGTCTGCCCCCGGTAATTGGGGAAGTATTCCCCGCCGTTCAGTAATTCAATCGAGACACTGTTTCAGCTAAATCCAAATGAGGGCGTGGGGGTCCATTAATATACGTCTGTGACTGGCCCCAGGGTTGAATGATTGCATTGTTCCGAAAGCCTCGAGCTGGAACAGGAGGCACTACGACATATACCCATTTGTTTTTGATGCTCGTCATGGAACAATGGGCCATCGAGGCCGACGCATATCATATCATCTGTCTCAGTGACGTGCCCAGGTGGTAAAGAAAAGTTCTTGCGCAGAGTTAAGCACCGACAACATAGGCTGCACGTGTGTGAGTCCCACCAAAGGTGACGATGACTTCCGACACAGCCATAAGATTGTTTCCCTTCTGATGGCTTAGCCATGCTGGATTTTGACCGCCACAATTCGGCCTCACAAATTCCTTCCTGAGCTGACAGGCTTGATGCTGGCAAGATAAGGCCTTGGCTCCATTGGCATGCATACGTGACCTGTGGTCGGCCACCCAGGGCAAACGGGTTAATGGGCCCGCCCTTGGCCTTTCGAAGACTGCATAATTCACACAGGTGACCTTAATCAGTACATATCCACGGCAGGTACGGGCCTTCAAGGTCGGGTAGTGATATAGCTCCTCATTGTATCGTCTGGGGCAGACAGAGGGATAGCCAAACCCTGAGCCGGCGCGAAGGACAAAACTAAGCATGATTTCAAAATTTACCCCATATAAACCTAGTAGGTGCTCCATCGCCAGGAACCCGCTATGTCACTCCTAAGATTGTCTTTCAGAAACCACGAAGATCCTCTCTCGGGATGATTCCTCATCTTTGTGTGATGCGTTCAGTGCTGACAATATATCACTGATCGTCAATCCAAAGAATCAGCAGTCATCAAGATTCTGGCTCGATGGTGTAGAGGTGATTCGGACACCTTGACTTATCTCATCTAGGGGTCAGGCGAAATCGCCACGTCCAATGAGCCGGCGGGTCCCGTATCAGTTCCCTCATGTTGTCCATGAAAGGACGTATCGAGCTTTCCAGCGCCTCCCCTTCTTCAACACACAGTTTTGCAAACCTAACAGCCTCTTTCCAGATGCCGACTCCATTATACTCGACTGCAGCCCGGTAGTAGGCCTCGACCATCCGGGTGACGAGGCTCTCAGCCTTGAATAAGTTGACGAGAAGCTCGGCTCTCTCGGGACTTGCAGCCGAAGCTGCGGAGTAATCATCGAGATGTCTCTGCAACGTGAGAATCTGCTCGACTCTTTCGTCTGACTCTTTGATCGTCTCCTCGCTAGCCGAGCAGTGCGGACATGTGCATTCAAAACCCCACCCATGCTTTGACAGTAACTGCCGCTGTGAGCGTGTTTGGATGGAGCTGGTTCGGGGTGGTTTAGTCAATGGCTTCTCAATCACAGGGTTGACATATTAGAAGCTGGTTGGGAACAGGCTTGGCGCATACTTACTCGAAGTAAGTCACCGTGAGCTCCTCTCCGGTTTCGATTTTGCGGGCTGCGAAGACTGACTGAGACAACGTGGATGCGTCAAAAGTGTACTTCGAATTGGGGCGGCAGGCGTGGTTCAGCCGAGAAACTACGCAGCTGTGTGAGTAGGCGTCGAAGAGTCACACCGCCCGCACGAGTTTTATGGACTCAATAAGACGAGAGAAGCACTGACCTTGCGAGAAAACAGAATGAAAGTCCATGATGCCCTCAACCGGCGTGACGAAGTCATTCTTCATGAAAATCTCATATACTCTTTCCTGATGGGTTTCGACCTCCACGTGCGTGGTCAAGTTAAGATACTCCCCTTGATGCGTCTCTGGCAAGTCGCCGATAGCTTCGGTGAGTAGGTCCGTAAGGCGTGCTCGCCCCAGGCGCTTGAAGGCTATATCATCAACCATCAAGATCGGCATGCGCCTTAAAAACGCCTCGTTGTTTCTCAGAAGCCTTCTTGCAACCAGGCCGATGCCTTTCCCTGGGATTTGTTCATCTCGGTAGGCAGGGCTGGCGGGCTGCATCGACGCGAAGTGTTGTGACCGAGTATCAGTGAAAATGGGCAGAGATACTATTTTCTGGAGTATCTGAGCGGTTGTGACTAAGGCTATGCCATGGCCGGCGTTGAACGAGGGCTGGGTGAAAGCGCAGAACTCGTCCGAGCCGACTTGGTGACAATTGTCACTTCTGAACCATTGATCGTCTTGAGCTGAGACGGCTTCATCGTTGATGAAATCAGGTATGTCAATAGGACATGTAGTCGGTAAGGGCCAGCTGCCAACCGACGGGACAGGACAGATAGTGTCCGCTTGCGTCTCTGGAGGGATGGCGTCCAAGGCTGTTGCATACAGCCTGATTAAAGCTGCGCAGATAAGCTTTGAGCGTTTCATTTCGGTGCCGAATAGAAGTGTTGATGAGCCAATGTGATATTTCGACAAAAAGACGGCAGTTGAGCCGCAGTGTTGGGAAGCGCCTGGGATGTGTAGTTCCGTGCTGACAGGAAAGGAGGTCCGTGACGATCCTGTTTCAGCCGAAGCTGCACAGTGCGCCGATCCTAAACCCTGAAGACTCATTGCCGCCATTTTGCCCACGTTCCCCCATTTCAGACCCAGAGATGCAAATGGATTCAAATGTACGTTACAGAAAATGTCTGGTGTGGTTATACTTTGTGACAGGGCACGACAGTAATCGACCACAGCAGAGGAAGATGTAACTAGTCTATCAACCCTCAGAGCATCTGGACATCTGCACTGATTGAAGACGGAACTGCGGTGGAAATTCCACAAATCAGCCGTTCATCAGGAGCTTAGCCAGCATAAAAAGTGTATGTTGATATGTTTGAACATTGACTGAATTCGTACCTCTCCTACCAAAGTACCATGCCAACCAAGTAAGGAGTACCAAGACCGAAAATGTAATAAAAGCATAACTAATTACTGCATAACACACAAGTCTCGCATGGATGCACATGCCTCAAGCTCTCCAACTTTGCTTGATGTACACTGAAAAGTGATTCTGAGACAAACGCAGTGTTCTTGCAAGCGACGGTGTAGAGAAAATTGAGTGATCTTTGGGTCGGCAGAGAGGGACAGTCAATGACCCTCGTGGATCCTTTTTAAGGCGCGTCAATTGATAGGCTAGTCTTCACTTTATTCCAAAGCATTGAGTTCATCAAGATTATGCAGTTACATTTATTACATGGACAACGTGGGTATGGAACACGTATATATACACCGAGTGAGAAGCAAAGAATTAAGTGCACGGCATCCGTATTTCTACTTGGTCACCCCGCCGGAAGCTCATATATCGGTGTGCTGCCCTCTGCCTCGTGGATGCGGTGACGCGGGCGGCCATCCGCCTCGTAGACGGGCGTGTCCCCTTGTGCCTCGAATCTGGGCGTCCCGGCCGCTTCGTGCATGGGCGTGCTCCCCTCGGCTTCGAATCTCTGCGTTCCACCCGCTTCGGAAAATGGCGTGCTCCCTTCCGCCTCGTATTTCTCCCTGCCTCCTGCCTCCGACAGAGGCGTGGCACTCGCCGTCTCATGCCTCGACATTGGCGACGCCGTGTTCGTTGTTGTCTTCCCATCAGATAACTCTGGGACGTTCGCAGGACTCCCAATCAGTTCGCCCCCATTCTGCGGGGCCAGCGCGTCCTCGGCACTTTGTTCGGCAGGCTCTGCGTCTGGCCACTTGCGAGGCTGGTTGCGGGCACGGCGGCGTCGTAGCCACCAGAACACGACCCCAGCCATGATGACCAGGGCACTCACGGCGCCAGCGACTATCCCGCCGATCGCGCCTCCGCTGAGTCCTTCTTCAGCGGCCTGTGAACCTACTATAGTCGTAGAGTTACCGCCTGCTGTCGAGTTCGCGGCGTCTGCCGACAATATTGCAACCAGGTCAGATGAAGGCATTGGGTTCGAAAATTTGGCCTGGGATATGTTGAAGATGCCCCGTTCACTGTCCACTGCCAAGTATGTCTCCTGGAGGAACACACGACCAATCGTATATTGCGAATCATTCGCCGCCCTCCTTATAGGGAAATATCGCGTGGCATTCGGGAAGACGGGATATTGCCCTTCGAGGTCGAAAGCGGCATAGGGGAGGTCGAATCTGGTGATAGCGCCGCCCGTTGTGCTAGCGCCGAGTGCGAAGGTGAGGGTGGGCTGGAGTCGCTGCAATTCCGTATGCTGTTCGTCGTCAACTAGATACCGGCCCGTCGCTTCAACGTATCGAAGCCCGAAAGCGTCCTCGAAGAGATCGCACCACGACTCAGGCAACCACATGTCTGGGACAGTCGAGTCAATGACAGCGAGTACCCCACTGCCAACGCCTGATAGAGAGACTGTCCCATTGAGAGTATTTGTCCCGATCGCTGACTGCAGACCGACGACCAACGGACGCTCTGAATCGGAACCGAACGGCAATGAAATGGCGTTGTCGGTAAATCGAGAAGAGTCATAGCCGCCTAGGGTTAAGCTGCCGACAACCTTTGAGTATCCTTTGACGAATGAGCATATGTTTCAAAGATTCTATCCACTGGCCCAGAATAGTAGAAAGTCTTACTGTAAGGTGCTCCGGCTGTGTAGCCGTAGGATAGACTCGGAATCTTTTCCTCATCTTTGAGTGTCCGCAACAGAGACGACGGTCTCTCATGTTCAAAATTCGTATAATTCGCCCCGAGTCCAAGCAATCCAAGCCAATAGTTCGGCGTAGGAACACCGGCCACAACCTGATGCTCTGTCACTGGGCCTGATTCGCCCAGGCCAACGGAATCGTACCCGAAAAACCCATTTCCGTCTATGCCCAGGTGCTCCTCGATATACAGCTCGTAGATCCCGATGGCCTGCCATGTAGACGACTTACTTTCTTGAAAGCCATCGCTATCTTCGCTCTCGAACGGCCAGACTCCTCGGCTGTCTCCGCAGTCACTGATGTTTCCAACCACGCTGCTCGCGCAGCCATCCGGGTGTGGTACCCAGGTCTGCTGGCTCGCTGTGGATGGCAGAACACTGAACCATTGTTGAGCAGTCCCTACACGGATCATGAATCTGCGCGGGTTAGCGGAAAGTAGACCCGGCGGACCCGGATAACTCACGTTGACCATTGGCCATCCACCCCATCCCAGACTTCTGATGGGTCAACAGAAATGGGTTCTGCCATGTGCCCGTTCAACATGCAGACCCATGTGTTGTCTAAAGAACGTGATAATGAGATGTTCGGCACAGGCACGACTTCTGGTTTCCAGAGGAAGACCCCACGGAGACTTGGGTCGGTGGCGGCAGCCCATGCATGTGGGCATTGCCTCGGATATCGATGAAATTGGACCGCTTCTGCGGCCATGCAAAAGCCTAGGCAGCGCGTAAGAAAGAATTCTCCGGTCCTCAGCACGATTCTTTTCTTGGTGATAGGAACACAGCCTCAAATCTCAGGCGGATCGATCCGTAGTGGCCATTGGCCCAAGTCGTTTCTGCAGTCAGCAGAGGTCCATAGAAGGATTCACACTATGGCCTTGGCGACAACGGCCCAGGCAGTCCAGGCTGGCCCACAAGCGTAAACATGAGCCCACTTGCGCAATCTACTTGGCATCATCGACTAGAAGGCTTTCTGGGTGGATGTTATAACATCTGGTTCCCGCGCGTACCTGCAGAGAGGATGTCGATCTGCGGTAGCGATTCCCGAACCTTAATTGTATCAAAGTGCTTGCAGGATGATTGCAGCTCGCCACCAAATCCGGCCATGGGCCTGGATAGCATTAGTAGGTGCCCAGCAAGTTCGAGCCCTGAACTCGACCTTGGCCCCAACCACCACGTCCCTTTCGACCACCAGTGCCGCACCACCGAGCGTACCGGGCGTACCGGTCTGTGGGTTTGCAGCGAACCTTGCAATGGTGTATGACTGGAACAAAACAAATGCAGAGACGATAACTCACACAATCGTCCCTCATGTCACCACATATCCTAATGGTAGTGACGTGACAAGCCTGGAGACCATCACGGCCAGCGCACCTGAGGTGACAGACTTCGCACGCAACACCGCTGTGATAGACGGATGGTTTACGATGTAAGTGCTGTGTGCTTTTTTATTGGACCAAGCAAGGTATGACCAGGTACTCATCCGTTCACAGGACGTATCCAGAGACGTGGGTGAAGTACGTCGACTTCTGGTCAGCAAACTGCACAGAGCGCGACCTCAGTACCACCGACTACGACAGCAAGCTCCTTATGCCTGCTACCACAGACCCTGCCAAGTTCTTCTACACGGCAGACCCCCTAGGCTGGAGCGTTGGCCCTAATCCAGCAACCGTGACACCGGCCATGATAGAATATCTGGCAGGGCTTGAGACTGTGGTCGAGCAAATGTCGGGCCAAGACTTAAGGACGTGCACATTTGCCACTTGTGCTCAGACAGCTGTCGGTCACTCGATGGTGTCCGCCTCTGTGCTGATACAGGCAACCGAGACCGCGGAAGCTTTACACTACACTGCCCCTGCTCCGTCGTCGACCGAACGCAGCACGGCAGAGGCGCCATCGTAAGTATCGAATGTCGCCCTAATGATGATTGGTGCTGACGGCAGATGCTTTAGCCCCCCTGAGACAACGGCAGTGCCCCCTTCAACACAGCAACCGCCCAGTCCTGCTCCTACGTCAGTGTCAAATCCTGACGACACGCCGTCGCCTGAGCAGCCTTCTCCCTCTCAGGAAACACCAGTCTCTGAACAGCCGCCGTCTCAGAGTCAGCCCTCTGCCGAGCAGCCTGGTCAGTCTTCCGTTCAAGCACTTCCCTCGGAAGAGTCTCCCGTCCCGGAACAGCCGAACAATCCAGTGTCGTCTGTAGAGGTCACCATAATCACGGGAGAAGTCTCCAACGGCGTGACTGCTATCAGGACACTTGTGGGCAGCAACGCCGCTCCCGCTGCTCCGGTCGAGACAACCTTTGTCCGCACGGTGACACCGGAAGGGCAGACACTAATTCAGACCGTAGTGTCTCCGGTCGCAACCGCCTCCCCAGGAGAGGTGACATTGGTGGAGACCATAACCTCCGATGGCCAGCCCATTGTTCAGACGCTGATCTCGATTCTGCCTACTCCTGACGTACAAGCCTCGGAAGTAACTCTCGTCAGGACGGCCACCTCAGACGGCAGCACGGTCCTGGAGACGGTGGTGTCGGTCTCGCAAGCTCCCGTGGGTGACAGTCAGGCTTCAGAAGTGACTCTGGTCGAGGCAGTCACGTCAGGCGGGAGCACGGTTTATGAGACGCTGATATCGATCGCGCCGGCATCGGGAGGAAGCAACCAAGCGTCGCAGGCATCGCAGGTGACTTTCTTGAGGACAGTGACCTCCAACGGGCAGACACAAGTGCAGACGGTCGTGTCGGCGGCACCAACAGGAAATGCGCCAGCACAGACGACCTTCACCAGGACCGTTGTATCAGACGGACAGACGTACTCGCAAACAGTCGTGTCCCCTCTCGCCAGCGGGACGCCCACCGGCTCGTCTGGCACGTCTTCCTCGGGCCAAGTTGTGACGGCTGGTGCTGACAACTTCGCGCCACTTGGCGTGACTGGCGGAATCATGGCGTTCTTTGTGGCGCTTTTGTTTGCGCTGTAGAAGTAAAAGTAATGTGGCCTGTATGATGGACGAGTATCACAAGTAATGTGTAGCATGGCATGACATGGCGTATTTGCTAGGCGTGGGAAGAGGTAGCATATGTAAATAATGAGCCAATAAGAGAATAAACAATGATACCCCCTACCCGCTCACCTTGGCTGCAATGTGGCGTGTACCGGTACTTGCTCGCGGTTTGCGGATATCGCTCTCGCTGTCGCGGCCTATGAGTTGGTGGTGAATATAGGATTGTATCATTACCTATTGATTACTTCCGGGTAGCTTACACAATTTTCAGATATGCAAGGGGCGATGATCTGTTCTGTGGACTGAAGGTCAGGCATCTTTACATGTGTAAGAGCTACTTTGAGCGCACTACCTACCCTACGGTACTAGTAGTGACAATTGTATGTCATCCACCCTCCGACAATTAATATACCCTTTCCAGCTGGGGATTTGCGTCCACTATCGACCTTCAATATCTTGCCTCCGCTGGCGAAATCAAGAAGCAATGGAACGGGAAGCCGGATCACCTACACTTGACGAATGTTCCCTGCATAGGCTCATAATTTGGGTCAATTCCAAGGTCGATACTAGTTAATTCGTAATTCCCAGAACTCCTGGACTTTGGCGTTCGGAGGAAACAGTTCTAGACGAGAAGTAATTGTCAGAAGCACAAATACTGATCAAACGAGACGATGACTGCATGTGTGAAATGTGTCCGATACGCGAAATGTCTAGGCGTACACACTGCAGTGGCGCAAACGTGTGATGGAAGAGTTCTGTAAAACATGTGAACAGGCAGGCATGCTATGTGCCTTTGAGATCGTTGAAAAATGTGTCATTAGACTGTGTGCTCTTCGAGCCGATGTTTTCGGAGAGTCTGTCTGTCTTTTACGAGTTCTTTGGCAGGGTCACTGTTCGGTTAACCACGCGAGATCGACAGACACCCGAAAAGAAGCAGATACTCCCCAAACCCCTGTGTGAAACCGGTCGGGAACACATTTGTGTAAAGCTGAAGATGGGATTGCATATTTGGGCGGGTGCCAATCTTGTTAGTTTCCTGTAGGCAACATTTCCGGTAGTCCAAGAGAAGGTTGCCTTCAGTGCTAATTTGTCACAGCGATAACGCCGCGTTTGTCCTAAATGATGATTTGGTGAGGTACCGGAGCCAATCAGTGACACTGTGAACGTCTGCCGAGTAGGCATAATAACCTCAGTAACATTCTTCATCTTGGGGCATGGGTAAATGAGCGACATAAATGAGCGACATCCCATCATCCGAAGCAACCCTGTGCTTGGCAATAGGTACGAGACTCGATCCTCGACGACGCTCGAAACTTGAAGCATCCAGAACGCCCGCCCGTAGTAACTTTGCACAGCAACACCTAGAAAAACCCAGCAATGCCAGCATCTCTACAAACAAAGGACAACCCTTGACACACAAAGACCAATGCTCAGCAGCTATCGGAGCTGCTGGCACTGCGCGCAACGGCACAAGGTATCTAAGAAAGTGTTGCCCAGAAACACGCAACACCCGCAAGAGAAAAGCTGGCCAGCGTATCTTACAGTAAGCAAGAGTCAAAGGGCGCCCAATTCCTATTGCCGAGTAAACAATAGGTACATATGGTGGCCGGACTGGTAGGCTGAGGCCGGATGAAAAACGTTTAGGCTGAATGGGTGTCGCGGCCTTGAATGTGATGATGCTGATCAAACCACTAAACGTTGTTGCACAAGTCATGATGTGTACATCCACTGCAATTTCTTTTCCAATAATGCCAACGAAGAGGTTAGGGGCGAATGAGTGAGTGAAAGATATTTCCACGACAATTGAATCGGCTTGGGGTTTGTACTCTGATTTCTAGCAACCGCATTCTTCCCGATCGTCTTCAGCAATTGATAGTACAGCTTTTGGGTACATGCCGTCAACAGTAGCTTCGGGATATCTCCTGCTAACTACTGATAAAATCTAAGAAACTTCTTGAGATGGCTGAGCGGAAGAACGAGGCTGCGATACTTCCCGATGTCTCGTGGACTCTTGGGGCAGTGACCATCTGCATGAGCACCGCTCGGATCTGGGTTCGGTGGACCATAGTTCGACACACCGGTTGGGATGGTTTATTCAATACATTGGCAACAGTCTGTAGCTTGATCTCCTCTCATCCGTTGCTCCACCCGTGACTCACCTCCGTTCTCTAGATGCCGGCTGTTTTATGTTCGGTGCTCGTCCCAGTGGCCCCGAAGTCCAGTACGGAAGATCCGTTTCTTGTGCCGGTCAAAACGCCCGAATCATTCCCCAGCCAAATTAAATCGATTGCCAGATTTGTGGCGCAGAGGTAAGGTGGCGTTGTCTTTTGATGATCAACAAAGTAAAGCGTCTTGCCTGAAATATCAGACCTGACAATTCAGTAGATGGACTCAATCAATAATACCATGAACACTGGAGACGTCGAAAGGTGGGGCCCAGTCGCGCGATTCCAGAAGTTTCCGCGGTTGACAAATGGCCAATGGACTGCACTTTGCTCCGCGGTAAGAACAGGCCGAAGCTGGGCGTACCTGCGGGCTGTGGGCGGGGTCCCCCCCTGTAACACAGTAAGCTTGCCGACTTCACAGGCCGGACGAAGCTCACCTCACCACACCTCACCTTGCCGCACACGCAGCCCTCCCCCGCGCCTTCCGATGCTGCGCAACCCGTGGCACACACGTACATACCTAAACCAGACTGCGTGCAGCCCGGCCTCACCTGCCTGCCTTATATACAAGACCCGTGCTCCTGTATCCCACCGTACTGCCGCCGTATCGTACCGTAGCTGCTCGCGGTAGTGTGACCCGCCTGCCTTGTGCCCTCTGCCGCCTGCCGTTGAAGCTCGGGACGACGACAGTGCTCACCCGCTCACCCGCCTTCTCACCCAGCTTTGCCCGACTGACCTAGAACCTGACCTGCAGTCCTCATCCCAAGTTACCTACCTACCTGCTGAGACAACCCACTTACATCAATCACATCGCTCCGTTCGATCCGCCCGAGAGACATGGCGGTACAGGAAGCTGCTGCCCTCAAGGACCAGGGGAACAAGCGCTTCATGAGAGGCGACTATGGAGGCGCAGAGGCTTTGTACTCCCAGGCGTAAGTCCCCTTCCCCTGTTTCCTCCCCACGAATTGCCCCGAGCCGACGCGCCACCTCCGCGACCACAGGATCATCGCCGACCCCAAAGACCCCAAGATCTACACCAACCGCGCCCTGGCACGCATAAAACTCCAACGCTGGGAGGATGCCATCTTGGACTGCCACACATGCCTCGCCTTCTCCCCAGACAACATGAAGGCCCACTTCCTGGTCGCCCAGGCCCAGGTCGAGCTCAAGTACTTTGACGACGCCCTCCACAACGTCAAGCGCGCCCACGAACTCGCTGCCAAGACTGGCGACAAGTCTCTCACCGCCATCACACAGCTGGTCCTGCGGTGCAAGAAGGAGCGCTGGGACGACAAGGAGAAGCGCCGCCTGCGCGAGAACTCCACTCTCGAGCGCGAGGTGCTCGAGATGCTCGACAGGGAGCGCGCACAGGCCCTGGCCCAGTGCGCCGACGACTACGAGCTCAAGGACGTCACCGCTGAATGGGACGCCAGGATCGCCGGGATGAAGAGCACCTTCCAGCTGGCGAGGGGCGAGCAGGGCAAGAGGAGAGAGGTCCCCGACTGGGCCGTCGACGACATCACCTTCGGGATCATGGTCGACCCTGTCATCACCAAGACGGGCAAGACCTACGAGAGGTCGAGCATCCTCGAGCACCTCAAGCGTTCCAAGACGGACCCCGTCACGAGGGAGCACCTGGACCCGGCTGACCTGCGGCCCAACCTCGACCTGAGGGATGCCTGCGAGGACTTTTTAGAGAACAACGGGTGGGCCGTCGACTGGTAGGATCCTGTCGACACGAGCACCCTCGCGCCCCAACCCTCCCCATGGCGCTGCCTGGTGTGCAGGACCTGGCTGGGCCTGAGGCGCCGGGCCAAGACGCCGCGGCCGCAGAGTGGGCGGCCACGGCTTCCATAGGCGCCCCATCGTCTATACTCCTGCTTATAGAATACCACTATCACCACCTTGGATCGACGTGTTAGTTTGCGGCATACAACATTGCATGGCGTACACGGCGCTCTGGTGGTATCAAGTTGATTCCGAGATATCTGGGCATGGATAACGCCTGTACAGGTAGCGGCAAGACGGTTTGTCTCTGTTCAGACTCGGGAATAGGTGGATGGGATGGCCCGCTACATAGTATTGAGCTCCAATGACTCCACTTGGTTTAATTGATCGCGCGCGTCCCTAGGTAATTTCAGCTTTGTCTCCATTCTTGGAACCGTCTCTCGCCCTTTCTTCGTGTGTGAATCGCCATGGAGGCATGGCATGGGAATTCGATGTGAAAGAATGAGGGAGCATCCATACGGTATATGAAATGGGCATGTAAAAAAACAATTGACCTATTGTATTGAAAACCTGGCAAAGTGCACAGATATCAAGACTGGGGGTTACCACTACTGTATCAACCTATAGGTCGTCAATCTATTGGCTGTTGAGGCAGGAGAATAACCGACTTTTTTCATAGACAGGAGTGTGGGAGACGTTTAGAAATCTTGATAAGAGGGCAATGATTGACTATTCATGCCTTTAGATTCCCAGTTTACATAATATAAATATTATAGAATGTAATGATTTTGAGGAAGTGAATGTTCTTCGAGATGTATCCGTAGAGTTTGTCCCCCAGCTGCTCCCCAGCGTTGCCTTGTTTGTTTCTCCCAGTGTGAAGTTAGCCAGGATGCACATATTAATTACAGTTGCTCACACCCGTATCCTCTTGGACTTTCAGAGAGTGACAGCAAAATGACTAAACCTACCCGCTGACGAGCAGTCGACGAGCTCGGAGAGTTTTGTCTTCGGAGCTTCGGTGACGGCGAAATCAGCAAGAAGACGGCAAGTGTTCAGAGCAGAGCACAGAGCTGGCGGGATTGGGTTGGGCCGTTCTTGCTTACAATAGGTAGCGATAGTCAGCTTGGTTGTCGAGTTGATGTAGGTTTGGTGGGGTCAGCATTGCTGTGCTTACACAGCAGGTATTTGCTCCGACCGCTCGGTCACCGTGTTTGCCACACTCATATAAAGACATGATGTGATTCTGATTGTTGAATTGCATGAGCCAATTGGCTCTGTTCGCGCAGACAGAGAACTTCTGCGTCAATACTAGAATTCAATATTCGACCCACAAATTTCATGCTGAAATTCTTCCGAGTGGATTTTGAACAGACCCGGCCTCGCCTGATTTGACCAAGATGGGCGGAGAGGTAGACGCCTGGACGTTCACCCATGGGGGGTTTCCAAAGGCGCTGCAGCAGTCGACCCTACCACCTGATAATGCGCCATTGAAACCTTCAGAGATTCGTGTCGAAACATGTGCCGCATCCATAAACCCCGTCGACGCCCAGCTGATGGGATTCCCGCTGTGGCCCTACCTCCCAAGCTTCATGATGCCCTCGCGTAAGGGCGTGGCCGAGGACTTCTCAGGCATAGTCCAAGAAGCAGGACCAGACTCGGGCTTCAAGCCCGGCGACGAAGTCCTGGGCATCTCCCCGTTTCTCCCTGGTGGCACCCTCCAGAAGAGCATGCGCCTAGACACCAAGAAGGGCTCCGTAGTAATCCCAAAGCCCGCCGACTGGTCGTGGGAACAAGCCGCAGCACTTCCTCTCGTCTGGCTCACGGCGCGGACCACCATCGCGGAGGTCGAGCGATACGTCAAGAACGGCAGGGTCGCGGTGCTGGGCGGGAGCTCTGCCACCGGAATGTATGCTGTGCATATCGCAGCGCGCCGGGGATGGACGGTGGCGGCCTCGTGCTCCGGCCGCAATGCCGACTTTGTGCGCGGCATGGGCGCGACCGAGACCGTCGACTACACGACCGAGAGCGTTCCTGGTCGTCTCAGAGAGTTCGCACCCGACGTCATCATCGATTGCGTCGGCGGAACCGGGTGCCTGGGTTTTGCCAAGAGGTATGTTACCATTGTCGGCGACAAGACCAACCGGTTCACGATGGGCGGCGCAAATACCTACCTATGGAACCCTCAGATGGTGTTGCGTGCCCTGCTTGGGAGGATAGGTCTCGGCCCGTCGTACAGTTGTGTCAATCTTGAATTCAAGTACCCTTTCCTGGAGGAAGTCCTAAGCCTGCCCAAGGAGAAGATAATTATCGACAGCACCTTTGGCTTCGACCAAGTCAGGGAAGCGTTCGACAGGCTTAATACTGGGCGCACAAGGGGCAAGGTCATAGTTAGGATTAATACTTAAAGATGGTCCTGGCGACTTCGAACATTCACGACTGGATGACCCGAGGATGGGACTTGGAATTGGAGGTGTGCTCTGGTGTATATACCAAGATATGACATTGATAGTCTGAATCATCGCATGATATTTTAAACCCGGAGCTGAGACCCGCAGAAGCAGGAACTCTCACCCATACTGTTGACCTAGTGGAGCCTAGGGTGATCCCCCAGACAATGTCCTGCCTCCAGAGGTTCCCGGCGAAATCCCTGTAGATAGGTTGTAAGAGAATATGAGGGTCGCAATTCGATGCGCTAAGCCACCAAGAAGATGCCCAAAACAGCCCAAAAAAAAACATCTAGAATTATACCACCTCGTCTCTCAGGGAACCCACGCTTCATAAGGACCGTGTAGGATGGCTTTCCGCAGAGCCACGTGGGCCCTCACCACCACGAGCCTCTTCAGAAGTCAATATCCTCCGCATGCGGTCCATGAAGCTCTCCCGACGCGGAATGCTCTCGCGGCCAGGAGCGTTCTGGACGGACGCAGGCCGTTCGAGGTGGGCTGCATGCCCCTGCCCGTCAAGCTTGGTCTCCAGAACCAGGTGTCCGTGGTTTCCCGCTCCCCGAACAAGCCCTGCGCCGTGGGTTAGCCGGTCCACCGATCTCGACGACCGGCTGACACTGGCACGCTTCTGCTGCTCGGCCTCGTGCTTCTGCCGACACCTCTTCGCGAGCTCTTCCGTGGAGGGCGTGGCGCTCCGACCCATCTTCTTCAGCACCGAGCGCACGACCGCCTCGAATGCCTCTTCGACGTTCGCCCCCGTCCTGGCGCTCGTCTCGAAGAACGGGACCTGCAGTTCCAGCGACCGGGCCAGGTCCTCACCCTCCGATTTGGGGATCGACCTCCCTGGCTTGGCCTTGCTGACTGGAGCCTCTAGGCTCGCCGGTTCAAGGGCCGCGCGTTCTTTGTCCTCCTCGACGGCCTTTCCGACAACCTGGAGCCACCGCTCGACGGTCTCGGAGCTTTCAGCGTGAGATGGCTTCGGTCTTCCGGTGATCCCCAGGGTCGCGCCGAGCTTGAACTCATCGTGTTGTTCGCGGTGCATGGCGTCCCCAAAGACAGCTAGAGCTGACTCGCAGTCATCGTCAAAGTCATCGTCCTGCTCGAGCAGCTCATCCTCCTCCGCCGTCTTCTCAGTCGGGTCACAGTCCCCATCGCCAATATCGGCCTTGTTGCCCACCAGCGCAATAACGACACCGCCGCCTGAGCCCTTCCCAGCCTCCACATCCTCCTCAGGCCCGACCAGTCCGCCGCCTGGGCTAAAGAAGCTCATCACGCTGTTCCTTCTCTGCATTGAAGATCCAGTCGGAGTTCCGGAATGCCTTCTAGGCGCGTGCGACCTCTGTCTCTTGTGGTGATTGCTGCCGTTGCTGTCAACAAGCGAAACTTCCGCATGGAGCTCCCGGACCCTGTCGAAGCTCCTCCGGTCCGAGACATCGTACACGAGGAGCACGGCGTCGCATTCACCCTTGTTGAGGACGTGCTGCCGCACCTTGGCGGACTGCAGGGCTGGGTAGTTGACAATCTCCACCAGGTAAGTGTTGGCTCTGTGTGTGCACTTGGAACATGGCTGTGGCCTGAGTGGTTCGAGGTCGTTGCCGAAAGATGGCGAGATTGGTATGCTCGTCGTGCTGGTATTGAGTGTCGATGTCGTGCTCACGAAAGAGATTGGCGACACTGGGTCCGAGATGGGGCTTGCTGGACCTGCCGAGTCTGGTGGTGATAGGAGAGAAGGGGTGGAAGCCTGGAAGTCTGTCGAGACGCGTAGTTCGGGAAGCTTCGATGATCTGGAGCCGCCATCGCTCGACGGTTTTGGCTCGAGGGTGAGGAAGCGTCGACTGCATAGTGTGAGGGATGGGTCGTAAGGAGGAGGGAACTGGGATGTCGTAAACCTCGACTCCAGGCAGTTCTTGCCGGCACCTGCTGTACCTATCACCAGAATTCTGACCGTGGGATTTGCAGTGGTCTCCTTTGCCATTTTCTTTCTTATTCTGGGCGGTATCTCGAGGTGGTATTCAAGGAAGTCAAGGGTAGGAAAACGTGTCCGCTTCAGTTAACAATCAATGACAAATCCTGAGGGTAGTTGCTACGCTCAAGTGAAACTGTAGTAAGAAGAGAACCAGCAGATCACTTGAGAAAAGACTCTCCGAGGCCAACACCGAACGCCTCCTACCGAGATATTCTCTAATTTGGGGAGTTCATATATGCAATGGCGCACTTCAACCAGTCCAGACCGCGCCATATATAATGGCTGGAGGTCAGCCGTATAAGCCAGCCACACTATGCTGAGCAGCAATGACGGCCCCATATATTGCGAGCAAGAAAGCTTGGTCTCACTATTTGAGCTTGTTCCTGGAGCAACGGCCCGGAGAAAATGCTCGGCCCGCAACGCGTCCATGGCAAGTCTGATGACGCACTGGGCCAAGGCTTGACAGCATCGAGATCAGGATGGCAGGAAGCACGGCAGCCTGGAGCGCGGCACGAGACCTGTGTGGGCTCAGAATGGGCGTACACATGGTGTGATGTTGTGCTGCGTCGACCAACGTGGTGAACTGGTTGGCGCTTTGTGTGGAGGGCAGGCTGTCCCGTGTCTGCTCCTAGCTGTGATCCGGACTCAGGCTAAATCGGGCACCGGAGACAGACGTGCCTAGCTCAACAGCGGTGCTCTCTCGGCGAATTTGCATATATTGAATGCTGCTGAGTAAGATCCACATATGGATGTCTGGACGGTATCGTGACTTGGTTGCCGAGCGGATCTCTGCAGCCGATGTCACTACCGCTGCCTTTTCTTGATAGGCGCATGGAGCGCGAAGCCGGATGCTGGCCCGAGATGGTCGCGCCAGCAGACATATCAGAAAGAGCGAGCCTCGAACGCCGAGTCAGTGGGTCCATACAGGATCGTCGCCCTCATTGAGGAAATGGTTGGTGATACCATTCTCGCGCTGCTCTTGTGCGGGCCGACAGCCCTGCCTAAGATGCATTCAGCAGACACTCATCTCGTATCTACAGCTGCGTATCATCAGCTTCTTGATCCTCCTGGCTGACGAAAGAGCCTTTTCAATTTCCAAACCCACCTTCGAGTTATTACGTCGGGGGGCGCAGATTTTCAACCCGTGTACTTGCTTTCACCAGGATCCACTTCCCGCAGGTTTCGGCCTGACAGCGAAAGCGTTGTCGACCTTGTGCCTGTGCCTCATCAGTGCCACTCCCAACTTTTGATATTCACCAGAAAGGCTTGCCAGAGTAAGGCCCGACATTGCCTCCGGATACTGCGCGGACGCATTGGCCTCCAATTGAGTCCCCGGTGGCGGCCGATCCCATTACACCGTTGCTTGCAACAGGAGAAGGGTGCTCCGGGTCTTGCGCGTACTTCCGGAGGTAGAACGTCTGGAGCTGCCTAGTATTAATTCGTATGTCTCGTGCGATATCTTCTTGATAAGAAGCGGCACCACTGCTCTTGTCTTCTTCTGAGACCATGCGAGCGGTGGTTATCGCACGCCTCCAGAACCCCTGACAAAATGCTTTTCGTTTGGCAAGAACTGCAGGTGGTCAACGATCCCCAGCGCCAGAAACGGTGCATCACGGGTTCCAGGTGCACAAGCGGCACGATTTCGGAAGACCTTCAATTAGGAGCCTGCCTTAAATCACTGGGCCTGCTAACGAAGACTTTTGTTATGTCGTCACTTTTCGCTGACACACAAGATATTCTCTCTTGACTGATGATCATGTTATTATTGTGGCCATGTCGGACTCCACTGTAATGTAGTCTCTGAACCAGGGTCTGATGGTTTCGGATTTATTAGCGTTGATAGCTAAGCCTTGGAAATGTAGCCCCAGGCGACCATACACTCGAACACTGTGCCAGCCTTACGCGAATCCCATGACGACGGGTTCTTGCTGCAGATCTCCTTGACCTGCTTTTTCTTCAGGGAGCCATTACCCTTGACAGCTTCCCTGATAATCTCAGCCTTCACCATGACATAGGGCTTCGGCTGCATCCTGATAACTTCGCAAAGCCTAACCTCCTCGTTTGTGAGAAGATGGTAATCGGGCATGTCTTGGGTCAGCTGCATCGGCGTGACACCCGATATGGGCTGTGGCACATGGGTTGGCTTCTTCGATGAGTCAGCGCCGTTGGCCACGACAACACTGGCGCCATTGATACCGTGTGCGTGATTCCCGTTCGTGAGCTTGGCATCCCCGTCGGCCTCGGCCTCGCCATTTTGGAGCCCGCTCTTCGCTGCTGGCCGTATTGGAAGTTCTGGGGCCACCAGAAGAGCGGCTCCGCTTGGAGGGTCTGACGGCGGGGGCTGCCTGTTACGCTGAGCCGCCGCCAGCCGTTCCCTGTCCATGGAGCCCATGGGGATCTTGTTCTGTGCACGCGCTGCCTTGTCCTGCTCGTACTTCTCGCCGCTTCTGAGGTTGCCAATGCCCATGTTGCGCCAATCTTGAAGCTGGGTGATGGCCTGGCGGAGGTTGAGCTCGTCAACAAGGCCCTGGTTGAAGTCCTCAAAGTCATGGTGGTTCATCATACGCGCGAACGGTTTGGCCTTGTTTAGTATGTCCCGCTCCTCCTTGGATCGCTTCTTATCGAGCTTGGTATTCTCTCGATAGTCCAAGAGGTTGTGCTCGAAGATGACCTTTTTGCGATCCACACGCTGTGTCAGTCGGGAGTTGTAAATCTCCATGACCGTCAACTTGAGCTCCATCTCTGGCTCCAGTTGACCAGTGTTTGGGTTGATGCCGTCACCAGGCTCGAATTGCATTAGTTGGACTGCTTCCTCGGCCTCGTTGGCATGCTCGGTCTCGAACTCCAGGCGGCCTGGCATGTAGCCCTGAATCTCGTGGCACGACGGGACAGAGGCGGTTGGTTTGGTCTTTGGGGGCGGAGCCGGCGCGTTCTTGATGGCGTCTTTCCTCTCCTCTATTCTCCGTTTCTTGCGGGCCTGGAAGTCCTCCCTGGTAATGGCATTGGCCAAGGCGGTATCTTTGGGACTGCAGCGCTCAGGGAGAGGGAACTTGGAGGACTGAATGTAGACCTTCTCGTAGTGGTCCCTGACCTCGTCCTTTGTGCGATATCCTCCAATGTGGTCCGCAATGTCTGCCCAGGAGCCGAGGCCATAGATCTCACAGCCCTCAAGGAGCAAGAGCTCCTCATCTGCCCCCCACTCTTCGTCGTAGATGGGGAAGGAATTCTGTTCTATAACTCGGTAGGCATGTGTGGCAGGGTTGTGGTTATTGCTCCCTGAGCCCTTGGAGAAGCACTGGACGCAGAGGTCATAATCGTTACAAGAGGCGTGGGCGCATCGTATCCGGACCTGGAGTAGCCAGAGAAGTTGAATGTCAGGACTGGCAGAGCAAGCTTGGGGTGCCGAGGGGGGGGGGCTTGGTGGGTTGGTGCGCAACGAGGCGACGGGGGAAAGGAGAGGGGAGGGGGCCTCACGGTAGATGTGATATCCACCGAACAAACATCGCATATGTACTTGACACCACCCTCGCTACCTCGGGTAGCAGTCTTCTTCCTTATGACAGCCATGGCGGCTGCCGACGGTCGTAGCGGCAGTCAAGTGGTCTTGTGTCAGGCCCTCGTGCGGTCTTGGTGACGTTGAAGAAGAGGACTCAGTTGCGTGTTTGATTGGCCCCAAAAGGTCAAGTATGACAGCTTATGGTACAGATGTAAGCGAGAATTGATGATGCGACGCGTGAAGTCGATGTTTGGGGGCGAGCATTGATGAAAGATGAGCGTGGTCGTCGGGGCTGGATCGATGCTGGATTGATGCGCAGGTTGAATCGCGGGTGAGCAAGTGTGGAGCCTTGGCTGATCCAGTCGGACGAGCCAAGGGGGGGCCTTGAGCCGCCGCAGGAACCAACTCGGAGCTCCTGGGTTGCCAAGCACCTACGGCCTTGTCGATAAGCAGGATAAGCCTCCCCAGCGGACACTGGCCTTGGCACCAGCTGACGTATTGAATACACAAACTACCTGGACATGTCTGTTGTCTACTGGAAACGGCCACTTGCTTGTATTCGGCTCTTTTCCTACCGTATACTAGCAGGTGATGAGAAAGGGTGAGCGCATATGTTATTCTGTACAGAAGAGCCATGCCCTCCGTCGCGGCCAGATTGTCGGCTGGCCCCGGCTTCCCCGAGTTGTGGCCCACCCCCAGCCGAGGCCAATGCTGGCTGGTGCTCACAGAAGCTGGGGGATTGAAGCCGGGGGACTGGGGCCGTCACGGCGAGAGCTTGAGCGAGGACCGCCACGACTGCCCCACCCAGGCCAGGAGCAGTATGGCGGGGTATCAACGAGAGTAACACCACCCTTGCGCCAGAAGGACCGATGACAGGTTTGTTAGTGCGCGTAATTCTGCAGATAGTACATATAAGAAACGGCTCATACGTCTCGAGATCTCGAGCTGGTTTCCTCTGCTCCCCTCTGCAGCCCTGCGCTTTCCCTGTCCATCGGTCTCATCCAACATGCCCGACAAGATCCTCGACGACATCTCCCACCGCAGGTACAACCCGCTGACCGGGTCCTGGCTGCTGGTCTCGCCCCACCGAACAAAGCGGCCATGGCAGTGAGTGTTTTGCAGTCCCTGGCCCTCCTCCCCTCTCTTCCAGGACCAATCTGCTGGGAGATGCGCGCAACCACCATGTATCTGACCACAAGCCACCTAGAGGCCAGCAAGAGGGGGCGCAAGCCAATATCCTACCAGACTATGATCCACAGGTCCGTCTGCTGCCTCCCTACCCCCGCGGTCCTCTCTCGCGGATGAGTCGCAGGCAGACACAGAGCGACTGACCCTCGTCGCTAAATAGTGCTATCTTTGCCCCGGCAACCCTCGCGCCCAAGGCGACGCAAACCCTCAGTACGAGAACACCTTGGTCTTCGTGAACGACTACAGTGCCGTCAAGGAAGATCAGGCCGAGTACCACCAACCAGAGCCTTCCTCCAGCGATGACCTCTCGGCCCTCCTGCTCCGCGCCGAACCCGTCACCGGCAAGTGCTACGTCCTGACATTCAGCGCGAAGCACTCCGTGACCCTGGCCGACATGTCGCCCGCCGAGATCCTCCCGGTCATCGACACGTGGACGCGCATCTACGCCGCCCACCTGTCCCCGTCGAGCCCCCTGGCCAAGGTCGCCGCCGCCCTGCCGCTGCTGCAGGAGCAGCCCGGCCTGCCCGACAACATCGAGCAGCCCAAGAACCAGCTGCGCTACATGCAGATCTTCGAGAACAAGGGCGCCGCCATGGGCTGCAGCAACCCCCACCCCCACTGCCAGGTCTGGACGACAAGCACCCTGCCCGAGGAGCCCGGCAAGGAGATCGCCCAGATGACAAAGTACCGCGCTGAGCACGGCGGCCGTCACTTGCTGGCCGACTATGTCAAGCTGGAGATAGAGAAGGGGGAGCGCCTCGTCTGGCAGAATGAGGGCTTTGTCGTTGTGTGCCCGTGGTGGGCTGTCTGGCCCTTCGAGCTACTGATCATCGCCAAGAGACATGTGCGCGCCCTCGTGGACCTGAGCGAACAGGAGAGGGTATGGTTTGCCGAGGCGGTCCAGGAGGTCACCAGGAGGTATGACAACCTGTTCGAGTGCAGCTTCCCATACAGTAAGTTACATGGCCTTTCACCCTTCCCCTCTACAGCCCTGCTGCCGAGAAAGACACCCCAGGACTGTGGTGGCTGACATGATCAGGTTCTGGCATCCACCAAGCGCCGCTCGATTGCACAGAGGAAGAGGCCGAGAACAGCTACTTCCACATGCATTTCTACCCGCCTCTTCTGCGCTCGGCGACGGTGCGCAAGTTCCTTGTGGGATATGAGCTGCTGGCCGAGCCGCAGCGGGACATCACGCCGGAGCAGGCGGCGGCAAGGCTAAGGCCCCTGGGGGGCGAGGTCTACCGGAAGAGCCTCCAGAAGTAGAAAAGCCATACACAGACGAAGGGCCATTGTAAATCCTACTTGTAACGCCTTGTATTAAGCATTAGTAGTATATAGAGACTAGAGCCAGCACCAGGCCCACCTCGCCTACTGCGAGCGGCCTTCAGTAAATGGTATTGTGATTGTGATTGTGATTATGATTGTGATTGATAATTTGCGCCGCGAGGAACTAGCCTTCTAACCAGCCCAGCCTGGCACCCTGCTCGGTGCTATACTTTGTATACACCCCGCGCGCTCGCCATCTGTCCATCCATCCACCATTCGTCCATGGTATTTCACGCCTTCACATAGTTCCCGTACTGCAGACCCATCCACAAGCTCCCGCTGATTGCAGCCGCGAAGGGGAACGCGTGCTCCCACCCCAGGCTGACGGTCTTGAACACGAGGGCCTCGCTCGCGAAGTGGGCCGCCGCCAGCAGGTGCGTGAACAGGCACAGCTGGTACAGCGCGGGATCGTGCACGCGGTAGGCGCCGTAGATGCGGATGACCCCCGCGAGGACGGTGTACACGCCAAACAGCCGCGCGGCCAGGGGCGTGACCTGGTCGACGGCGGTGGGCTTGCCCTTCAGGGACGGCGCGTCGGCCAGCGGCTGGAGCTTCGCGACCGAGTCCGGGTCGCTGCGGGCCGACGCGCGGGGCACGAAGAGCCCGTTGTAGATGCGCCGGGTATAGTGGAGGGTCAAGAGGTTCTGGACTGCGTTGAGGATGGCTGCCACAGATACCTTGGGGGTTATGTGGTCAGCTACGTGGTGTGGGATGGAAGGGCGTTGGGCAGTGAGCTCACCAGCAGCAGGTAATAGGGGAGGTATCCGTGCTCGGCTGAGGGCAGGCTGACCATACTCGCGGGGTTTGGCGGTCTCGGGTGCTTGAAGCTTCGTGATGCGTCCTTAAAGGCCAATTGACAGGTGTGTCAAGTAGTCCAGCGGTGACAACGTCGGTTGGATCCTGGGAAGGCTTCGACATCTGGGTGCCCGCAGTGAGGTGGTGTGAGAAAAGTGGACGCTGGGCGATTGTCCTCGGGACCGGCTCGGCCAAGCTACGCCATGGCCGGAAGCGGCCAACCACAACGGCCGGAAGCGGCACAACGACGACGCCTCCTCAACATGCCTTTGTTGCCCAACTCGGGCTGTAAGAAATCATCACATCTCAACCCGGCAGTATCCAAGAATCTTGGTGCGTATGGCATGGTTCTGGCATGCCTAGCGCACTGCAAGACGTTCGATCGCAATTCTCACAATGTATGTTCTTACATCCCGACCTCTCGATTTGCTCTCGATTTCAACCCGAGCAACCCAGCTATCGAACATTACTAACTGGAAAATGGATACAATAATCGAAGTCACCAAGTATTACAGACATTAAAATTACTCCCCGCTTTCCTCCTTTCTTTGTCCATTGGGAATACATGCCCAGGCTACTCGGCTCAAAACATGCCTTTGCCGCACACACCTGGTTGTCCCAAGATGAGCGACACGCACCCGAAGTCATCAGCAGTTCGACCCCTGGCGGCCAATGCCGATGAGCCCAAGCAGCCCGCCTAGGATGCTGCTCAGGAGACTTGACAGCCCCGGGACCGAAGTAATGAGCTTGCCCTCCAGGAGCGCGTTGGCGATAGCCGGGACGTTCTTGCTGGACGACATCCACGTCTTGACCTCGCACTTGTCGCTGGGCACGAAGGTCCTGACCGGCTGGGGGAGCACCTTGGTGCATTCCGTGAGCGAGTTGATGTTGTTGACGCCCAGCAGGCTGAGGCGCACATACTCGCGGGCGTAGAGCTGTCGGACACGGGTCATGTTAGCAAGTCTGTGTGGGCCGCTGCGGCTTCTCGCGGTGCTCGCTCCCTCAGGGCTACTTACAAGGTTCCACGGCAGCTGCGCGGCGTTGTTGGGCGCGGCAAAGGCAGTAAACAGCCTGCTCATCCTGGGGTCTGCGGCCAGCTTGATGTCGCTTGCGAACTTGAACACACGGGCAGGCGCGTTGGGGTTAATGGTCTCGTTGTAGTAGAGCATGTCCCATACGCCAGGAGTGCTTGTCCTGGGGATCACCGGCCCTGCGGGGGTCGACGAACCGTTGCTGAGCAGTCGAGTGCGCACCGAGAAGGGCAACCAGGCCGTTGGGCTGGATTGTCTTGTCTTGGAACAGCTTGATCAGGAAGTCGGCAGTTCGGTCAACTGGCGGGAGGAGGCCGTCCGTAGCGGGCTTGGGGTTGTCCCTGCGGCCGACGTAGGTCTTGGTGCGAGGGCCAAGCGGGCAGACTACAGTAGCCACGTTTGCGCCCATCTGAATCAGGTCCGCTGCTGAGATGCCGTAACCCTTGTACTTGTTGAACCAGGTCCGGGTTTGCTTCACGATTTCCTCGAGGCCGCGGTTGCCCGGACGCCGGATCTCCTCCGAGTTCAGGATGATTGACCCATCTGCACCACCGTCGGGGCCCGTTTTCTTGGACCATCCGGCCGAGTCGTGGAACCCGAGGCGAACGGCTGCCCTTGCTGCGTTGGTACATCTGCCAGATGGCCCCTTGAAAGCGGTGACCATCTCGTTGGCGATGTATTGCCACACGCAGCAGGTGTCAGCCTCGCACTGCGGCGTACCCAGCCCAGGGACGTTGGGATATGTCTCCAAGCTCTCGCCGTTGGCCTGGTTGAGGATCACCGCCTTGATGTCCTTGCCAACTGGTGTGAGCTGGCCGTCCTGCAATGTGATGAGGTCGCCGATGAGCTCGTTGGAGTTGAGGCTTGGGTCGACTGGTCCGCCCTGACGGGACATGATATTGGCCTTGATCTCTTCCACAACCTTGGCCATGCCTGGGTGGGCTACAACGTTGCCAATGAAGGCTGCGCCGGCGCAGGCAGAGGTCAGAGCTGAGAACTTCATTGCAGTTGGTAATGGGTGGCTGAGCACGAAAGAAGGAAAATAATGCTGGGGCAAGGTTCGGGTGGAGGACAGATCGTATGTGAGGGAAGAGAGACGATGCTATGAACCAAGGTGATGGTCCTTGTATACTCAACTTCAAAGATGCTGGCGACGGCCTTCCATTGATTTTATATTCCAATGACTTGCCCTTCTCTATCACCACGACGCGCGAGAACGACAGCTAGATCATCAACTGCACGAGATGGCTCACCATACCAGTGTAGTTCCAAACACAAAACTCTTGGCCTCTGCCTCCATAAACACTTTCTTCACCGTGAAGTTCTCGGAACATGCGATTGTGAGCGCCTCCGGCCCATTGGAGGGGGAGTCCGTGTTCCTCACGAACGCTGTGTAGCCTAGTAAACCACATGAGGCTCCAAGATGGCTTGTCTGAGTTAACTTGGCATCCATCGCACCGGGTCGTAGAATGGCGCCAGCACCATCTATCACGAGGTGGCTTCAGCATACGGACCTGAGCCGGGAGGAGGCTGGTAGGACCGTGCTATACATAGGCCGTGGCTACTCTCCCCACAGACATTATCGCGCCACTGGGCTAAATGGCGTCTGGAATTGGGTACATGGCGCCGCACACATGCCTTTGTACTGGCCCTCGCCAGCTGGACCATGGAGGAAAAAGACGTGGGGGTCACTGTCCCGCTCCATCGCAGATGCGTATTCTTGCCTGCAGCAAACAGTTATCTTGTTTCTGTTCCTAGCAGCACAATGTTGCCAGTATAGCTGCGGGTCACCACTCTTCGAGGGCTAGACGCGGGACGTGTTCTTGGAGGCCCCCCCTGCATGGAATTGGTATCCTCGTGGTCCGTCTGTGGTTGTCACAGCGGCGTGAAAGGGGCGTTCCTGAACTAAGACACGGCAACTGAAGGAACGGCGCCGGCACTAAGCAGATAGTGAGTGCCCCGAGTCCCGACGAGGCACCTTGAGCGCAGAAGCCGCATCCCATAATAGAGTCTGGACGACGCCAGCATCCACGCCCGAGCCCCGGGCCGAGACCAAAGCGCAGCCCTTATCGGATGAAGGGTCCTGCGTGGTCACGATGGATTTGTTGAAAGGCCAAGACCGCCCAGAAAATACGGCGTCGCCAGTGCAGTGCCGTGCTTTGGTCAGCTTTTCAGCTGCGCACGCCGTATACACCGTTTCGCCAAGGCCACGAGCGGGCGGCTTGGTCGAGCAGATACCTAGGCCCTATAAACATATTCACCATCCAGAGACAAGGTGTCTTGGCAACCAAAAGACCCCCATCCGGGCGTTTGCAGTCTGTTCTGCCTCCCCTGAACTATCTCCGGCAGACAGGTCGTGCAGTGTGAAGGAGAACCAGACGGTGCGCACCTAACGACCAGGCTATACGAGCGGTGTTTTCATCAAGCAGACGAGCCGGCACGGTCGTCAAGGCCTTGGCGGGTCGGAGCGAATGAGCAAGAAGCGTTTGTCATCGGGCACAGAGGACTATCTGATGTTGTCCTGCACGGTTCAAAGCCGAGAGTCCTGAGCCCAGGCCTCCACCGAATTGTGCAGGCAGCATCAGATTGCGTGCGACGGGATCTGGTCGCCTCGTCCTCGAGTCGCAAGGGCTCAGATACTGACAGTATTCCTTGAGAAGACCCTTCAAATTTGCCACAATCTGTACAGGTCTTTGTCACCGAATGGCTCACTATTCGGTCCTCTCGACCTGTGCATCACTCCATTGTCATCTTCGCCAGAGTTGTTTTGAACGCACTGCGCGTCTTGAACCACCTGTGCGATTAGCCTGCGGCTGCAATGGCTTGGGATGTGCAGCAACAACTAGGTGTTCGGATGGAGATGCTCGTTTCTCACGGAAAAGTGATACATCATGCCCACGCGGCAATACAGGAGGTCAGCCCATAGCGGACAGCCATTTATCCCATGGGAGGCTTCCATGCAGTGCCAGCGACGCCGGCTGCGAAGTGTCGGATCCAGGGCTGTTATCGACTGCCACTGTGAGCGGCTGAACGGAAGCCTGCGGACGCGGTGAGTTGGGCTCTCTCAGGATAGAATTCCTGGCGTTTGGCGCAGCCAGGTAGGCAAGTGGCTGGAGACAACAGCTGATGCTGCTGTTGATCAAGATTTCGGGCTGTGCAGTTTGTCGAGAGATATCAAGTCGGCCATTCATTGCAGCATGGTATGGGAAGACCACCCGATAGCCATGTTAGCCCTCGCTGGAAAGCACGGTCTTTGCATGATGGGCTGTTTGCTCGGAATATGCGTGTAAGGTTGAGGCTGGATGAGCTGCCCGCAAGTAAACAGTCGGGAGTGGATGCCGCGCTTGAACGGTACGTACCGTAGCTCCTCGCTAAACCTCGGCTCGAGGATTTGTTGACTGGCCCAAGAGCTCTGGGCCCCATCAGTTTTCTCGAGCTCAATGAACAGGCCAGCCAATCGACCCGACGAATTTCCCTCCGTCAACACCATCACCAAAGACTCCATCTCGATAGCGACGTCATGGCAGTCAGTGATATCCTCTCGTCTGTGCCACAACCAGTGCAACTTGGCCTGGCTGGCATCGGCACCCTCTACGTCGCGAGCCACATCTTGAGCTACGCCCGCCTGCTCCTCAACCTCTTCGTCCTCAGCGGCACCAACCTCCGCAAGTATGGCAAGCCGGGCTCCTGGGCTGTCGTGACCGGCGCGTCCGATGGCCTGGGGAAGGAGTACGCAAAGCAGCTAGCTTCCAAGGGGTTCAACCTGGTGCTCGTGTCGCGCACGCAGTCCAAGCTCGAGGCATTGGCTTCCGAGATCGAGACGTCTGGCAAGCAGGGCGTACAGACCAAGGTCCTGGCCATGGACTACTCGCGAGATGACCCCAACGATTACGACCGCCTGTCCGAGCTCGTCCAGGGGCTCGATGTCGCCATCCTCGTCAACAACGTTGGCCAAAGCCACTCGATCCCTGTACCTTTCGTTGAGACAGACAAGAAGGAACTACAGGACATTGTCACCATCAACTGTCTCGGAACATTGAAGACAACTCAGGTCATCGCCCCGGGAATGGTCCAGCGGAAGCGTGGGCTGATCCTGACCATGGGCTCGTTCGGCGGGTGGATGCCTATTCCGTATCTCGCAACCTACAGTGGCAGCAAGGCCTTCCTTCAGCACTGGAGCAGCGCCTTGGCCGGGGAGCTCAAGGAGAGCAACATCGATGTCTACCTGGTCCTGTCCTATCTCGTCGTTTCGGCCATGAGCAAGATCAAGCGCCCATCCGCCATGGTCCCCAGTGCCCGACCATTCGTGCGCGCCACGCTTGGCAAGATCGGGCTGGGCGGCACGCAGAATATCGCATATACATACACGCCTTGGTGGAGCCATGCCATTATGCAGTGGTGGGTCGAAAAAGCCGTTGGCTTTGGCAGCAAGCTTGGAATTGGTTTCAACCTGAAGGCGCACAAAGACATCCGTACCAGAGCTCTCCGCAAGGCAGCAAGGGAAGCAAAGAAGGCGTAAGGGGATGTTATGTCAGCAGGAGAAGGGGTTCTTGTTTCTTTTTCCCCGTAGGGTAATTGGCCTCGAAAGGCATCGGTTCAATGGGCTGTGGGGGAGATCAAAAGATGGGGGGCACGAGGAGCGCATTGCTGGAAGAAAAGTGCTTGCTCTGGAAGTACAAGCTACGAGCTGTTGTTTGTTCCTAGCACAGCTTGAATCGCTGGCTTTAGTACAACGAGAAAGATGAAGAAGAAGCTCGAGATGTCCAAGTGAAAGATGACAGGCCGCCATCGGCTTCGGGAGGCCATTGATTGTCACGCAGCAGTATGCCTCGTCTACTCTTTGACCTGCTGCAGCCTCGGCTGAAACATGCCCGCCTGGCTTCGCTCTCTTGTAATGGATTCGATCCGATGACTCGCTTGAAACATGCCATTGGCCACATCTTTGTGGCATCTTGTCAAGGAGCCAGAGTATTTGAAGCTGTCGTGCCCGAAACAGTCTAGCTCGGCAGCCCAGCGCGCCAGGTTCGCGTCTCCACCGAAAATTGGGGGCCCCAGCCTTTCCTTGGCCAGCTCTGACTGCTTGAGAGACCACCACCCCTGCAAAGAAATTGTGTTGACTGCATCGGAGAGCTGCAGTCGGCCAAACCACTCCTCACCTCCCACACCTCCCGCACCAAACCAGCCGCAACTGGCCAGACCACAACGGTCGACCGACTGCCAGCCAGCCTCCATCCAACATCCAGATCGCCATTCCATCTCAGCCGCCTGCAGCTGCACGCTCCTTACTCCTGCTCCTGCTCCTGCTCTTCCAAGTCCTCGACTCGACGCGACTCGACAGGCCAGGCCCCATTGATGTTGCGATAGCTTGGTGCCATTCGGTTGCCTCTGCGCAAGACGGAGAAGCGGCTGAGGCGAAGCTGCTGCCGTCGACCACCGACCACAGATCACCGACCGTCGACCTTCGCCCCGCGCCCTGCGCCCTTCGCCAATCAGCCCTACCTTGAGGAGGGCCACTCCCAAGACTCGGTCCTGAAGCCCACGCCGTCGACTTCCTCACTGCATCCCGCATGGCCACCCCGACGCCGGTGCGCCATCTGCCCGGCGCATTCATCAACACCCCTGCGCCAGCTAACGATGCCACACGACGGAATCTCTTCGGAGATGCAACGGCTGGGGGCCCACGGTTAGGGCCTTTGGGACGGGACCCCTCCAGGCCTGCCCCAGGCCCACCACAACCACCAGGCCCGCCTGCGCAGCCTGGACTCCAGTTGATCCCTGATAATGCGGCCCAGCCTCCGGTTCTCAGGGCTGCGAAGGTGGTCAACGACCTCCTGCAAAGCGATGAGCGCTACCCAGAGCTGAATTCGCTGTGCCATCGTGAGCAGACCCCGATCCTGCGCGTATCTGGTGGCGGAACCCTACTCACAAGCTTGAACAGTTCGTACCTCGTCAGAATATGACCTTGCGATGCTCGACCCAGGGCTTGCTCCCTTCCACAAGCCTACCATGTACCCAATCCCAGACCGGGTGTTCGAGAACTTCGATCGCGGCCAGATTGCGACAAGTATGGGACTGTTCACGGAGATAAACCATGCCTGGGTTACTATTGATAACGCGCTCTATCTCTGGGACTATACCCATCCAGACCCAGAGCTGATCGGATATGAAGAATCGCCCCATACCATCACGACCTTGGCCCTGGTCCGTCCCAAGGGCGACGTCTTCGTCAACACAATCACACACATCCTGGTGCTCGCGACTGCAACGGAAATGATTCTTCTCGGTGTTTCTGCGACACCCACGCCCAACGGCTCCCACACTGTCAACCTCTACTCGACCAGGATGACGCTACACAAGGGCAGCCTCGATGTGAGCTATATCGTTGGCTCCGCTGACGGGAGGATATTCTTCGGCGGAAACAACGACACCGATGTGCATGAGCTCTACTACCAGCAGGAGGAAAAGTGGTTTTCCAGTAGGTGTGGAAAGATCAACCACACGCACCCTGGATGGTCCTCGGTAGTGCCCAAGCTGCCACATCCGAGCACACTTCTGCCCAGCCCAAGTTCTCTCTGGACGCCCAAGACGAACGAGTCCCTGGCCGACATGGTCATCGATGACAGCCGGAAATTGCTGTACACACTCTCCAATACCTCGACCATCCGTGTTTACCAAATCGAGGGCTTGTACAAGCTGAACAAGTGCATCGAGAAGGACAGGACAACATGCTTCAATGAGACGACTCACTTCGTTTCGGGATCACCGCTGTTGACGAACAATCTGACGATTGTTTCGATCAGCCCAATCTCTGCGAAGGAGAGTTTCAACCTTCATCTGGTAGCTCTGACCAGCACCGGCTGCCGCATCTTCCTGAGCGCGACTAGTTCGTCGTCCACATCGGGCTCCGCCCCGCAAAGCATGCAGGTCCAATTTGTCAAGTTCCCGCCCTCGGCGGACCAAGCTCCTCAGGCGCAGCAGGCTGGTGACGGCGCATTTCTGAACGTAAGCTCACAGGCTCTCACAACGAGCAGGTTTGGTCAACGCTTTGCGCCCGGGTACTTTTTTGATTTTGTTGCCAAGGCGGACAACCCCAACACCGACATTCTGTTTGTTGCTGCGCCAGATACTGGCCGGATAAAGCTGCAACATTCGTCTGTCGCGCAAAACGACAGGGCGATGAGGTACCATGAGAGCGCTAACTTCATCGACCTCGGCCAAGGTGTCAGAGTTCTGGCAGTTGGGTCTATCACACCGCCTTTCGCCGCGGCTGGACAGCCTGTCGGTTTTGGGAATGAACTCGCCGTCCAATTCGATCAGGCCCCCTCCGAGTTTGCTATAATGACTAATATGGGCATCCACATCATCCGGAGACGAAGGATGGTAGACATTTTTGCGACTGTTATACGAAAGGCTGCAAGTGAAGACACCGTCAAGCACGAGACAACACGCTTTATTCATCTTTACGGCCGCAACGAAACCGTTTCCACAGCCCTTGCCATCGCTTGCGGTCAAGGCAACGACCTGCGCAACGGTGCGGCCCGTGTGATTGACCAAGTTACACAAGATCGCGCAAGATCTGTATTCATCGATTTTGGAGGCGACCCAACAGTGACCGAAACAGACTCGATTAACCTCTCTGCGCGACATCACGCTCTGGGACTGTATCTCACCCGCTTGGTTCGGATGTTATGGAAGTCGAGAGTCATCAGTCAAGGCCTGGATGCGGCAGGTGCAGTTTCGGTGAGATCGTCAGTTCCATTGACAAAACTGAACTCTGTTCAGGAGAACTTGGATCGACTGCGGAACTTCCTCGAAACCAATCGCGGTGTGATCAAGGGTCTGAATGGTCCTCAGGATCTCGCGAACGCGCAGAACCGCCTTGCAGAGATAGCCATGCAGTCTGAACACCAGGGTTTGCATTCTTTGCAAAGGCTGATGAGAAACATCGCTGAAGGCATCTCGTTTGTACTGATGCTTTTTGACGAGCGCGTAGCCGAAATATTCGTTCGGCTAGACGCGCCGACGCAGACTGCGCTGCGCGAACTCACTTACGAACAACTCTTCTCTCAGGAGGCCGGGAGGGACCTCGCGAAGCTTCTGGTCAAGGCCATTGTAAATCGGAACATCGAGAGTGGCGCGAATGTGGAAACTGTGGCTGACGCTCTGCGACGACGGTGTGGCAGTTTCTGTAGTCCGGACGACGTCGTTGTCTTCAAGGCTCAGGAGCAACTGAAGAGGGCATCGGAACAGGCTGGTAACCCCAATCACCTTCGGCAACTGCTTGGAGAGAGCTTGCGTTTATTTGAGCGTGTCGCAGGCAGCCTCACCTTGGCTAATCTCCACGGTGCTGTTCAGCAATACCTGGACCTGCAATACTATGCGGGAGCTATCCAGCTGTGTCTGAGGGTGGCTCAAGAAAAAGATCGCGGGAACACGGCTCTGTCTTGGATCAATGATGGCAGACCGCCTAATGACGCTCGACAAGCTGCTTTCAACGAGCGCAGGAGCTGTTACGATCTTGTCCACGAAGTGATGCAGAGGCTGGATGCTGCCTCGGCTCGCGAGCCGGAACTGGTCGACGGACGACCCACTTTGGCCGCCACCAAGCGCAATGAAGCATACAACGTCGTCAACGGCTCTGACGACGAGGTGTTCCACTTTGACCTGTACGAATGGTACATCGAACAGAACTGGACCGATCGCATCCTCGCTATCGATTCGCCGCATGTCATCACCTTCCTCCAGCGCTTGGCGGCCACTGAGGCTCATCATGCCGACCTTCTCTGCCGATTCTACACGCACCGAGGCAGGTTCTACGAGGCTGCTGAAGTCCAGGCTGAACTCGCCAAGAACGAGGTTCTTGAAATAGGGATCAAGGACCGCATCACCCTGTTGAGCCGTGCAAAGGGCAATGCTAGCGTGTCCACGGTTGGCATCAGCCGGCAGCACCAACAGGTTCTGAACCACGATGTGACCACATTACTAGAGATTGCGCATATCCAGGATGACCTTCTAGAGAGGCTCAAGGCGGACGGTCGGATCCCAGATGATCGCAAGCGCGACTGCGAGCAGGCTCTGAACGGCCCCATACTTTCATTGACAGAGGTAAGCATTGCCACATATTACATCAACGAAATTACTTGTGTATGCTGACCACGGGACCCACAGCTGTTCAATGGTTTTGCTGAGCCAGCCAACTACTACGATCTCTCCCTACTCATCTATCACGCAGCCGACCACCATGCCCCGCGTCTCATTGCCGACACATGGCGCAGCCTCATTAATGCTGCCCATTACGAGACAGAGGAAGCATATCGCACCTGGCAGGAACGCGGACGGCCTGCGGATGAGGCCGACGTTGGCCCACCTCCGCTGCCGTATGAGCATGTGGTCAACAAGGTTCAAGACATTGCTCACAGGACCAGCATGAACAACCACGTCTTCCCCATCGACACTGTTCTCACAATCCTCTGCGAGTATGCAATTAACGAGCATCAGAACGAGGAGATTCAGGCGGATCCAACCTGGCCTGTTTTGCTGTTTGTCAACAACCTGGGCGTTGCGCACGCCATTGTCACCCGTGTACTTGAACGCATACTTGATGCACAGGAGGCGCCCTTCACAGGCCGGCGTCGAAAGGCCGTGGTCCGGTGGATCCTGATGGCGTGCGAGCTATGGGTGCGCGAGGTGGAGCGCCGGGGTTTGGATGGCCAGCAAGGAGGTGGAAACATAGGACGTTGGACGGTGCAGCTTCTCAGCAGGGCGGTGGAGGCCATGCGAGAAATCGCCGCGACAGAAAGGGCGGCTAACAGGCCAGAGCATGAGTTAGAGGCACAGGGCCTGATGGCTGCCGCTATGGAGCTGGCAGCCAAGATCAACCAAGTGCTGGGGCTGGAAGAGGCTAGACCTGGGCGTGGAGGCTGGTAAGCTGGACTGGATGAAAGCTGAGGAAGGGAAGGGGACACTCGGAGGCACGTCCTCGTGGCAGCGACCTCGCTGTCGTGGAAAGGGAGAGTAGGGAGGAAAAGCGCACTAGTAAATAGTTGGAGAGGTTGTCACCATTTCCATGGCAACAAGCTCCTTGAAGTATCGGCATTTCATCTTGGGTCTCTTGGGGAGAGATGGTGCTCAGCAGTCAACCATTCTGAAATTTGTACAAAAGTATAAAAGAAAATGTGTTACGACAAGGTCTCATAGGACCATTGGTGAGCCAGGTGAGGAACAGCTGCACCCTGGAGGTGTGCCGTCCAGATCATCAGACAGGAAGATATGTTATGCCAAGGTACCGGTTCCGCGGCGAGGGTTCATGACGGTCGAGTAAGTCTCCAAGTAGGTTAATCTTACTCGGTGACAACAAGACTGTGAATATAGCTGACGATAATGCAGAGTCCAAGGGCATAGGATGTATTGTACGACAGCCTTGACGACTTGCCTTACTGGGACTGATTCCCACTTGCAACTTGGCCGTACAAAATCCACATGCTTGTCTTCTATCCGTGCCAACCACAGTTCCGGCTGCAATACAGCAAATTAGAAAATCAATTATTGTATTAAGAACTATGGGATGATTACTCTCAGCGGAGCGAGAACTCGCCCGTCGGTCTCCCGGGACTTTTTGTCGGTACGGTCTGTCTGCGGGTCGCTACGAAAACCACTCAGTCCAACCCCTCGTCCAACCCTCGCAACTGTTCATACCTTTTCATTAGAACTTCAGGACCCGAGAACGCCCCATCGACCTTCTTTCTCTCGATCACTGGAGGAGGTAAAACACGGTGACCAATGCCAGGACAAGCCCAAAGGTCGCCTTTGAGGAAGGAGAGCCGCCCCCAGTGACGGGCCCTGCACCGGGCCCAAAGGCGAACAAGATGGGGCGTGGCTGTGGCTGCGCATCGTGCTCTTCCAGCCCTCGCGGCGCTACACCAGTGGCAACAGAGTCGGAAGGCTCGACTGCCCGGGTGATGAGTGTGTTGTACTTCACGGTAGGACTGGGAAAGTTCAGAGGAGGCCCATGTCTGACTTTGAGGGGCACTTTGTGAAGGTGCTCAGTGGGGTTTGGGCGGTAGTAGCTCTTCAACAACCCCACAGGCTCCTCTCCCTGCCCGTCAAGAGGGGAGGTGGCATCCCGCTTGGCCGGCTTGCTGCTAGCAGAGCTGTAAGGTCCGCCAGTCCTAGGGTCGCGGTACCAGTTCTGCTCCGGGTCGCCCATGCACTCCCCGACGGTGACGAGGCGGAACCCGGCGTCGCGGGCTTGCTCGATCATGTAGGCGGCGAGCTCGTGCACGGTGCGGTCGTGGATGTCGTGCGCCAGGACGATCTTGCCGCCGGACCCGTCCCACTGGCCCTGCTGGACCGCCTGGCTGAAGGCCTGCCGAGCGGCGTCGTAGTCGCCCTTCCAGTCGTTGGTGTCGACGCCCGCGTTGATAACGTGGTACCCGAGGTTGCCGACCGTGTCGAGCACGTCGTCGTTGGTGCTGAAGTAGGGCGGGCGGAAGTACGTGGGGATCCGCCCCAGGGCCTGCACGAGAGCCTGCTCATTTAATAGCAGCTGGTCGAGGATGCCGTAATCTTCGACCGTGGTGAGGTCCGAGTGCGCCCAGGTGTGCGTGCCGACCTGGTGGCCCTCGTTGACCATGCGTCGCAGGAGTTGGGGGTGGTCGTGGTCGGTGATCTGGCCGTCGCCGCCCATGTTGCCACCACAGACAAAGAAGGTCGCCTCGGCATCGTAGTCGCGAAGAATGTCGAGAAGGTCCTCGGTGTACTGCCACGGCCCGTCGTCAAAGGTCAGGGCAACTGTCCCGGGCTCGTTACACGTGGTGATCAGTTCTCCGTAGGGCACGGATCCCAGCTCGGGGCGCGGCAGATGAGCCAGCCATGACAGAGATGGGCGTTTGGACAGCTCCGGAGAAGATGAGGAACTGGAATCTGCGGACTCTGCAGCCGAACTTTGGCGCTTCTGCAGAAATGACGATGAGCTCTGGCTGGACGGTGTGGCTTGTGGCTGTAGCTTCTCGTTGATATTGCCTTGTAATTTACAGCCAGTGCTGAACTTGGGGAGACAGTTGATTGCGCTGCACGATAGCTCGTCAAAGCTACATGTGTTCTGTTATTTCCCAAATTAGCATGTTGAATATAAGTCGTTCGAGGGAGGAGACGTCTCACGCTCTTCAGGCTGCAGCAAAGTCCGGATCCGCAAACAGATTCGTTCTTATGGGAGGCAACATATCCGCAGGCGTCACCTTCGGAAAGCAGCGGCACCATGCTTCTGTTATCGAAGGCCACGGGTTGGGTGTGTGCGGAGGCAGAGGCCTTGATGCCAGCCAGGGCCGGCAACGCAGGCAGCAAAGCCGAGGTGAGTGACTTCATCGTGACTGAGGTTATATGAGTCGTCAGGAATCAGATGTGTGCGTATGGTATTGGGAAGGGTATTTTTTGCGAAGAGAACATGGTAGAAGCAAAATACCTCCGAGAAAACCTTGAGAGTAATTATTTGGACCATGAGTTCGTGGGAGGAACCGTCTTCGAGCTAGATGCCCAAGTGCGCTCCCCGTCCCTTAGCACAGATGCGCCGGGCGAGGAGGATCCTGGCGAAGCCTTATTGGCCTTGTAGCCTCATCTCCATATGACTTGAGACAGCCCGTGGGCTATAGTGGTTGAATGGGTTCGTGCTGGAATAATGCCGCTCCTGTCTCTCATCGGCAATACATGTGTATTCAAGTATACTGAAAGTCTGTAGGAGTTCTGGAATCGTCATACCTATATTTTTAATGAGGCTGTGACGATGTATCGGAAGCAGGATCGACAATCCAATTCACCACTCGTGACCACTAAAGGCTTTTAGTGCGTGGCCAGTCATTGCTGCCTTGTTCTGCGGATCGCAAATTTGCCGGAATTCTTATAGAGCAGGAACGATCTCGTTCTCATCCATGATATCCTATATATCACTTGCACATTTTAAAAACCGTGGAACATCTAGCAGCCTTGTAGAAGATCTTCGGTGTTGAAAGTGAATTTGCTATCGAGAAGGTACCAATACTGAACTGCGGAGCGGCTTCAATGATGCTGGCCTCTGGAAACACTTAGCTAGTACAAATGGCTGTCATAATGTGTATGTATATTGACCCTCGTTGGCTTGGTTGGTTTTCTGTGCCGGGCCTCGTGTTCCAAATCAGGTTCCTAGGTACCAATGCTGCTAGTGGGCACCGTCAGGGAAAGTATGAGGTTGGTTATAAAAATCAAGACAGCGGACCGACCACTTGAGAGTCAAGTGCCGCGTTGCTTTCACTCGGCTAAAACGAATCTAGGCTTGCTTTTCGGAATCTGATCGGAACAACACATAACTTTTAAGCCAATCAGGTGCGTCTCTACATCAGCATGACCGAGCGGGACATGATCTCGTAGTTTGAACCTGCCTGGCCCCATCCATCTTCAAGTTGGTGGAAGAGTTGAAGCAGAATTATCGTTGCAATCAGGCCGGCCATTATGCCTGAGGTATTTCAATGTGCAGCCCTTGAGGAACTTAGAAGGCCACGTACACGGATTAAAAACGAAATCACCTTAATGAATACACTCCCAGCCCATTTTCAAGTGACACAATACTGGCTGGCGAGATTTGGACACAATTCATTTATAATGCATTTATTGTGCACACTCTGAGTGAGCAGCCAAATATTGAGATATACTTGACAGTGGTCATGTAGTTGCATACATGTATATGGGTTGTCGCATCTTCAGAATGGGATTACTGCCACGTCAAGCATTGTCACCGCATGCCATGAGTGAGAAGTTTTCAGGATTGCATTTCAATCAGCCTCTTGGCGTACAGATTCTTGCGAGAAACCTTCTCGCGCTTTGCATCCTCTGACGCTGAAGTTTGACTGCAACAATTTTGCCTACTTGCAGCAGAATTACTGTCGCCACTTATATCCAAAAGTTTTCTGTTAAGTCAGAGCCGCATGCTTCCCAGACCTGGGTTGTTTCACTGAGGCGAGAAGAACGGGCTAGAAGAATCCCTTCCCGTCCGACTTAATTGGCTGGATGTTCGAGGCGGCCGGATGGAAGCCAGGGAGCTCCCAGAAGTAATGTCCCACTACGTCAGTTCCATGTTCTGTCCGTCTTCTTCCACCCTCTGCCTTGACAAAAGACGAGTCGATTCGTCCAGCTGTATCCCGAAGTTCGGGTCCAATACAGCTAACATCCATGTGAGGACCAGACTAAAGGTACGATCATGACATCTGAAAATTCGCAAAACCTTGTTCATTATCTGAAACTTTATGCGTTGAACATGCTCCGTTCACAAACATCGTTATCTGCCGCGAGGATCTCCACCTCCCTCCACAAGCATTTGGTGCAAGAGGAGGCGGAGCCCAGAACTGTTGTTGGCTCGGCGCCCAACGATTGTCCGGCCATCCACCAGAAGATTCACACCATCCCACGTGGTATGGGGGATCACAGCATTGCGAATCCGGTGATATTTGCCTGAAGTCGTCATGTTGCCACAAGATAAGGCGTATTAAAGGCACCATCCGCTACTGAGTGACGCTCCCACCACACTATTGGGCGCAAGTGCCAACCTTATCTGATGCGCCTAACCTTCTTATGTCTTGGTCACGACGAAAATATGTTAACATTTCCTTTGCTTTTCCCTCCGTAGCTCGGAGCTAGCTCGCTGTCTGGGGTATCCAGGACTGACCTCTATTATAAGCTTGGGCATCAGTCACAGCACGGGAAGGGCTAGCGGCATAAGGAGGCACCTGATCAAACGGATGGACATATAGAAGATGAGACATAGCTCTCGAGGCACTACTCTGCTACTCTTCTTTGCTTCAGTTATGATTGTCAGGGCTCGACACCTTAGCAAGAACTGTACGATATGGTTGTGGCATAATTGTTTTGTTATTTGATGAGAACGCCATTTGTTCTATAATAGATGCTCGCAATCTAGCGGTCCGGATTTCAAAATAATTAAGAAGCATGTCTGTCAAGGAAGTCGAACGCAGTCGCAGACATCACTCCTCATCCCCATTGATGTCCGCATCGCCCAGCTCTGGGTCACCGGACGCCGACAAGGATCATCACCGAAGACGTCAACGGCGACGGAGGCGCCCCTCTGCATCAGAAATAGTCAACGGCCTCGACGATCCATCAAGCAGCAGCAAGCAAATCAGGGTGCGCTCACGGGACAGAGGCAGACACCGAGACCGAGAACGGGTTCGCGACCCCGACCACCGCCATCGCTCCTCTACGCTTCCTGATGCAGGTCACACCGGCTTGGCAGCAGCAGAAGATGATGGCAATAGCGACAAGCCATGGTTTAAGAAAAAGACCCTATGGGCGAGCGTCGCAACCATGGTCAGTAAAATCCTGCTTCTCCTTGTGAGCGATTCCAGCTGGACTGTGCGAGAAACATGAGAGATGGACATATTCTCCAGTCACTTCTCTTTACCCCCTTATTCACCGTTAGCAGCAGTTATCCTATTCTGACAAATTTCTAGGCCACAGTTCTCGCCCTCTTGCCGGCCTCAGTTTCCGCCAATGCGAGCCAGGAGGCGGCGGCAGCAAGTATGAAGGCTGCCAAAGCGGCCGGGAAGAGCGCGGAGGCCTCGACCAGGGCCGCGAACGCGACAGAGAAGAGCTCCAGGGCAGTTGTAGGCAGCTCGATGGCGAACGGCCATATTGACGACCGAGGAAATTACTGCGGTCCAACAGACCATTTCAAGGGCGGAAAGAGCAGAAGCGCACGAGGGAGTCGGTCTAGGTGATGAGGAGGGGATCGATGGGGAACTTTACTGGGCGACACGACCTGGTGAAGAAGAAAACTGACGAGGACACGTCAATTAGCCATCCGAGGATGATTCCTCGAGAGCCAAAGGGTCATCCGATGGAATCAGACTGCAAGCCTCTTATGAAAATGAACGCACACAATTGTACGGTCACGCTCGGAGAAGGACATCATGGGTCTACAGGTCAGTCCAAAAGCACGCTGAAGGGAACTTTGTGTGCGGCATCAGTATTTTGTCTTGCGTACAAGTACACATTACGGTGCTTTTGTCTTGTCTTTGACCTTTACTCTCTCACAGCATCTACCCATGTAGCTCAATCATTGTTCAGCGATTATCTGTTTACACTTCTCTGGTGTCGGTACGTGGAGGAGAGACGTTTACTTGCTGATCTAATACTTTTAATCATCTCAAGAGGTGGGGCATAATGTGTACAAGAAATTTTCATGTGCGAATTACCGCAGTAGAGTATTCCTTTGGTATCATGTACCCATCTTTGGAACGTATCGACATCTTGCAGAGGGGGAAATCGTGCATCATGAACTTTTGCTTCTCGTCACATCAAAAGCAAGGTCTAGCTTGTGATAGGCACGCATTGGGTCCAATTCGACAGCGGCTATGACGAAGCCCAGTTGGGCACATACGTCAGCTGGTGTCCCACACAATGGCTAAGCCGTACAGATCAAAGTGGTGGCCGTAGGAGTGTGCGCCACCGGAAACTCCACAGTCCACACTCTGTGGTGAGGTTTGTTGGCTGGGAGCCCTCCTGAACAAATTTACAAGTACTGTAGTACATAGAGGCCTCACGCATATGCCCCTGGATCATGGTAAGAATAGAGATCATTTGACCGGCCTGGACTCATCTCTCGAAGGACTTGCAATTGTGCCAGACATAGTCAAAGGAATCAGTCAGATAATACCAATATCCTGGTCATATCTCATTTGAGCGTTCACTACATTATGGATGCTGCTGGTTCAGAGAAGATGCTCATCCCTTCTAATATGTACACCAGAGAGACCTGTGATGGTTTCTGCCCATCCGGCGATGCTGTATGTATCTATCCCAGCCGGCAGCCTATGCTTTATTTCCCACACCCCAAACCCGCCCAATGCTATATGTATTCCTGGTACCATATAACACCCAATGCTGAAGAATCTGCCCATCCAAAATGGGCATTCGATATGCCCACTCGCTTTCGGAAATGCAACCAACAGACCTGACCCCAGCGAAAACACACCAGACGCCTAAACAGTCTTCGCACTGCGCCGTATTGTACAGCAGCGGCCTAGCTGCAATATTCCCCGGAAAGCTCATATATAGGCACCACCTCTCGGTGTCCGTGTCCCGCTGCCGCTGCCGCTGCCGCTGCCGCTCCCGTGCGCTGGTGGCTTGGGTGGTGGCGTTGGCGGTGTTTGGTCCCTGTTGCTGCTTCGGCCCTTCTCCCACCTGCCTCTCTGAGGCTCGTTGCCCTTATCGTTTGAGCTATTGCTTCCGGTTCGGCCCCTCGGTGGGCTGTCCGTGATACCACGTCCATAGCGCGTCATCTTGTCATCGCTGTACAAAGCGTCGTCATCGTACATATAGTCGTCCGAACCCTCGAAGTCGTCTTCCTCGTACAAGGGCAACGCCGGAGCTGACGAGTAACCAGGCCCACGGTCATTACTGTCGCCCTTTACGAGACCTAAACGTTCCTCCTCTGTATCGTGTGGTTAGCTATGCGGTCTTGTGACAGTGAGCTGCACGCCAAGTGCCATATCACAAGGCTTACCAGTCGCGGTCTTTGCGTGCGGGGCGCTGTATCCTCTGCTAGAGATGGGCCTGCTCGCGGATTTGGAGCTTGTCGGCCTGTCCTCTGCGCCATCGTTCCCATGGTCCCGGTGTCGCTTGAAGACGTTCTGGAAGGAGAACTGTCTTCTAGCTGAGTGCGGTTGAGCATGCGGTGGTGGCGTGGGAGGGACAAGACTCGCGTTATCGGGCGTGTGCCGAGTCTCACCGCCGAAATGAATGTGTCTTTCGTGGCCGCCGATGCTATCGGAAGAGCCGTGTGAGCCCGGGTCGTACTCGGTCTTCACGCCAGCAGGTACCCCGTAAGCACCACCATGCGCCACAGAAATCTCGGTAAGTTGCACAGGGTGCATGGGACTTTGCATCTTATTGGAAGAGACATTGAGGGCGTTGGGAGTGTCGCTTTCCACAGACGACTGCCTGAAGTCTGGATGTCCTGGCAACACACTCGTCGCACGCGACCGGATGGTACCCATGAAGCTGGAGAGGCCTGCACTAAAGGGTCTGTCTTGCTCAGCGAGTTCCTCATCGGTTGGGAAGTGAGACATGCCCAGCGGCGGATGCGAAGCCCCAGTGTTCGGCGTCATTGGGAACGTATTATGCGGCGTGGCTGTCTGCCTGCTATATTGACTTCCGAGCGCTGCGCAGCTGTTAGTCAGGTACTGCATTCCCATGTCTCCAGCCAGCAGGAGCGAGGAAAAAGCCGCAATGCCAGATTGACAATGCTTTCCGGAGGGGGGGGGGGCGAGGTTCTGGAGCCCACTCGGCTCTCCTATCTCCAGGTAGAAGTAGGAGAATGGTAGGAATGAGGTGAAGTAGGCTTACTTGTTCTGCGCCTTCGCAGACCATCCCATTCAAACTGCGGCTGACCGTTCTCACTGACTGCCTCGAGCCGCTCCGCCTCCTTCTCGGCGCGAAGCCGCTTCAACTCCTCGATCTCCCTCTTCTCGCGCGTCGTAGAAAACCGACGCAGAAGTGCTGCGGTGCCCCGGATAGCATCCGCCTTTGGTTCCGTCTCGGCCTGCTCTTGTTCAGCAATTGTGCGGACCTGGTTAAGATCACCGCTGAAGACTGCTGTGTCTGGCACATCTTTGGCGGATTTGGATAGCTGTAGCAAGACAACCCCGGAGCATATGGTGAGGAAACCCATTACAACGGTGACGATGGAGGTAGGGGTCCCCTTGAAGCCTTGGAATAGCACGGCGGAAGTGATGATTGTCGTACTGGTGAAGTAGACATAATAGGTGGGGGTGACCATCGCGGCATTGAAAAGGTTCAGTGCTTTCTGTAAAGAGCGTTAGCAGCAGCATTGATAATTTGAGCAGGGGAGCCAACTCGCGTTTAAGAAGATGATTTCCGTCAAAAGTGTTCCGATGACGAACACCAGCAGAACATAAATAAACCACTGGTTGAATTGTTGTTTTCCGCCAATCTGGGCGATGATCGCGGCGCCCAGACCCTGGGTTGCAACGACACTCAGGCCCCCAACCCAACTGCAAATGGAAATGTACACCATCATGTTCTTTTTCCCATACTTTGGCGCAACGAAATATGCGACAACGGCAGAGCCAACAAGAATCACGCCGGCGTAGCTGAGGAATCCGGGCGTGATGACGAATTTCTGCATCTCCTGGATGTCCGCGACGGAGGATTCCTCGGGGGCGTTCATAACGATGACGACGGAGCCCACAATACACAAGAAGCAAGCGACCTTGCCGACCATGCTCAGCCTTTCCTTGAGGAATATGGCCGACAGAATGCTGGTGATGACGACGGACAAGGCTCCCATTGGTGTGACGAGGATGGCATCTGTGAATGCATATGCGACGAAGTTGAGCACCTCGCCCAGTATCATGAGGGTCATGCCTGACCACCAAAAGGCGTTCTTGAGGTAGCCATAGCCTTCACCGGCTTCTTCCTTGTATTTCTCATTGGCCTTGAGCAGGCCGACCTTCTTGAGCACGAACGAGGTGCCGATGAACAGGCCGGAGCCGATGGCCAGACTTATACCGATTACCTTGTACACGGGTGGCCGCTCATCCTTTGAGGTGTCGGTAGAGGTCTCGTTCGCGCGGGTGTAGAGCTCGTGTGCCGTTGACAGCACCGCTCCTGCGGCGGCTTCCATTGTGAAGAAAGTGGGATGGTTGTTGACGACAGAAGAGAGGTCGAGGCGGTTAGGAGGCGTCGCAAACGACGACAAAGTCGTCGCTGCAGCGCGGAGGGGCTGGTGGATCTGGGTTGTCGTGTTGTGCGGCCGGGCGTTGGGGCACGAGAAGGTGCTGACGTCGTGGGGCAGCCGCTGCGGTCAGCCAGCCAACCGGCGGGAATATGGCTCGTGGCTCGCGGATGTAAATAGTCGGCCCCCTAAACCTGCAATTCCTCCATGTGCGTGTGTGTGTGCGCGCGCAATTTGCTCAGGAAAACCAGGAAAACCAGGAAAACCAGGACAATTCTGACAGCAATCGATCAATGGTGGATCTGGGAAGCTGGGTAGTGCGCAGCTTGAGAGAGGCGGCGGGATTTGCGAAGAGTGGTGTTGTTATTGTTGTCTCTCCGTCCTATCGTACAGGGAACAGGCTATGGGACATTAATTGCGTGGAATTATGGACCAGGCGGCCCAGATGCGCGGATCGTAGGACAGGAACGCTGTAGGTCGGGATTGGAAACTCTGCTGAACTTGGGACGAAGTCAATCACTGCCTACAAGGCAGAAAGAGGGAGGGGGGGAAGTAGGCACGCAGAGTACGTACAGCCGCCAGTGGTTGAGGAAGCGCCGGTCTTGAGACGCTGGACGTGCGATGTCTTGCTGGGGTCGGAGGGTGTGGGGGGGGGGAGACCGCGGTTGGGAAGATGTTGTGACGGGCGACCCGGGGCAGAGAAGAAAAGGCAAGCGTGGAACCCTGAGGGTATCGATTCCGAGGTCGAGGTGGCAGGGACCAGGATAATGAAAGAGGCGAAGGCTATTTCTGTCGCCGTGGCCAGGCTTTTTGGTGGTTGGATGGCAGACTGAGCGAAAGACGACAATCCAGGCCCCCAAGTTCATTCCCTCTCAGTCATTGTGTGGTCGTGTTGGTCCGGAGCGGACCGGATTGGGCTGGCCTGGGTTGAGCTGAGCTGGGCTGGAGACTGGAGACTGGAGACTGGAGTCGAGTGCAGATGCATCAACAACAGGCAATGCTTCTTCTCGCCTTCCAAGGTTCCATGGTAACCAGAGCTGAAGTGGGGCCAGTCAGACAGCCCAGAAGAGCATGCTGATAAGGTGCAAGGTGGGGGTGGACTACTGCGTGCTAACAAAAGCTACCAGCCCGGCCTGGGACAGGTCTGGACTGGACCCTTCCCCGTCTCTGGCGGTGGTGGTGCCAGTGCAGGTGCATGGGGTCCCGACGGCTTGGCTCACCGTGTTGTCTTGTTGCTCCGTTTCGAAAGAGTGTGGTCAGTACAACTTGCACCTCCCCTCTGGCTTCTTCTCACTCCTTCTCCGTTTGTGCTATCGCATCATCTCGTATTCTGTACTGTGGTAGCTACAGCTGCAGCATGAGCATGGCTGGCGTGATAGGCCCCGTTCAGCCAGCGCGGTGTGCCAGGCTGTAGTCCAAAGTAGCTCCAACCTGTCGAGGCTGTGCAGAGAGGCCTGTCTCGTGGTGTGTCTGGTGGTGAAAGTGGGCTGGCCACCGCTGTCGAAAGCTGTCGGACAATGTCTTCCTCAGACTGTCCGGTTGCTCCTCTCGAACTGGCCACCCTCCGCAGCGGCCGACCATCCAGCCATCCAGCCCATCCAGCCCATCCAGCCCATCCTGCATCTGGCCCGCCTCTTTGCCTCTTCGAGCACAAAGTTCCGGGCCTGTCTGTTGAAGGCGCAGCCTCATGGGTTCCAAGTTTCCAATTTCTGATACCATGCCACCATGTGTCTGGTGCGGCAGATGCTCACGTCTGAGGGGCAAATTGCTGATCAGCACAACTTGACGTTCAAGTCGGCGGTGCCAATACGTAGGTGGCTTTTCGTTGCAACATCACTCCCCAAAGCCCCTGGCTGATCCATAGGCCCACGTCCTTTCGCGATGCAATATCGACGGTGGTCTAGTGGGGGCGGGGGCCACACTCTCAACTGTCAGTCAGCTTGCCAACTCGTTTACGGGAAAGCCCTGTGAAAACAACTACACAGTACGGCACCAGATGACTCGGCATCGAACCGAATACCCACCCGAACACGCATCGACAACCATCTTCAACATCGGGACCTGCCAATCCCAACGAGCACAGCGAGCCATCTCGACCCAGCCATCAAGGACAGGCTGCCTACCCAGCCGCCCTGACAGCCTGATCCCGCGGGGCAGTCCGAACCTTATCTGTTTGGTCTGATACCTCTGCACATCCGCACCTGCATCTCTCACAGCGCCACGGCCCCATCCATCCCTAGCCTGTCGACTGCGCCCGCCCGCCCGCCAGCTGAGCCGCGCAAGCCCCTTATCTTGCGACGTACATCGTCCCGGCTGCGACTCGGCTGCCATAGGCCTTCCCTGCACTCTGTCGGCGGGGTTGGCCACTGCCGCCCCAGGCTGCAAGAAGATCCCCAGTCGCGAGAGGGAACGAACTCGAGTCCGAGCCCATTCCTCGTCGAGAATTCCCATATTCTAGGAAGCGCAATTGGAGCCGATCCCCAGGCCGCCGTCCCAACCCAATCGCTCGCTGCCTGGGTTTGATTGGCCGCGGCTGATCACATCAAACCCAGGATTGAGACACATCTGGGCCCGATTTGGCCGACTTATCCTCGACCCGGTGCGTGTTCTGGAGACAGTGTTTCAGGCTGTCGACCACGTGCTCTATCACGAGCTCGACCTTCTAAAGAGCAAGAGTGTACTCGAGAATCCCTCGAGCAAAACGTACTAGGGGTTCACGGCAGTAAATCAACTTGCCGTTGAAATGCGTCTCGTCGATAGCCCATGTTCATCAATCAAGTAGGACTGCCACGGGATTGTGTGGCTCGAGTTCCACAAAGCAAGTGCTTGGTCTCAATCTGACTCGAGTAAAATATGCGAGCGCGTTGAGAGAGATTTTCAACGCCCCATAGATTGTGCTCAACTCACTAGTATTGCGTGGCACAGTGGCCCATCTGTTAGACTGTTCAAGCGGCCTGCCGTCTTCAGCAAAATCATCGAACTCACTCGCAGAATGCAGCTGGCCACACATTGGAGCTGCCCAAACGTCGTATTATTGATACGGAGGAAACATGAACCAGAGTCGTGCATCGCTCTATACGCTAAGAGTTCAACCTCCCCCCATACCCAACAACAATATGTCACGAATTACAAGAAGAAGACCCATGGCAAGCGCCAACAACAACCCAGGGACTGCCTCAAAGGCTCGTCCCGCTCCAGAAATCGTTGCTAGGGTCGTATTTGCCCCCCCAGACTGCTGACCTGTGCCTGTACCAGCACCTGCAACCCCAGATGCTCCCTGAGCCGCAGCAGAAGACAAGATGACGTCGACTGTTTCTGTTGCCGTAGAGACGCCCGTCGATGTGAAGGTCACGGGCGTGACCAACTCCGAGATAACCATGGTGGTGGTCGACGAGATGGTGGAACAGTCCGCACCGGACTTCCCTGGAGCACAGTTGGTCATGACCGTTGCCGATGTGCTATAGAGGGTCGAAGTCGAGCGCCGCGTGCTGGTCAACCTGACCGTTGTCGTTCGGGTTATCGTGCTCCGGGTGGTCGAGAGGCCGTGGTCGCTGCTCGTTGGCACAGGAGCGACAAGGCCAGTGGAGGAATGCGAGTCCCCTGCTCCCGCTCCTGGTTCCGAGGCAGGGGGCTGGCCTCCTGGCCCAGACGGTGCTCCTGGGGGCGAGTGCATTTCCTCTGTGGACCCTGCCTGTGCTGGTGGAGGAGCAGACCCGTGCTCTTCGGCTACTTGTGAGCTGTCCGTACCTGGGATGGCCTGATTCTGAGCTACCGGAGGGGCATCGCCGCCTTTGTCTGTCGGCAAGCTGGCCGGTGCTGTCCATGGTCCCGAGGCATTCATTTCCGTGTCTGTGTTGTACAGCGATACGGTGGTCTGGCCGAAATCTATCGACATGGTCGCGACATGGGACTCAGCCGGTGAACTCGATGGCGGCACGTCGTGCGCGTCTGTTGGGGAAATCATCGTCGATGAAGGCGACGATGGTGGACCATCGCTTGAGGGTTGTGCGCTAGTGCTGCCCGAAGCTGTCCTCTGTGAAGACTGCTCACGCGAAGCGTCCTCGGAAGACTTGATTGTTGACAATGACGACGGGAACACGCTGCTGCCCGCCACAGGTACACTAGGGCTGCCGGGAGACGCTGTCTGCGAGGACTGCATCTGCACTCCATCTTTGGGAGGTATTAATGTCGATGCAGATGGCGAAGGGGGCGGGGCGCTATCACTCGGACGAGGCCCGCTTGGAGAACCACTTGGTGGTGGTGATGACTCACTGGACACGGGACAGACAGTTGTGTAAGCCACCACGACCTCCGTTGAGAGTACTGCTGACTTTGCCGGACAGCTCTTCACATCTGCCCCGCATGAGGTCACGGTATAAATGTTGGTGCTGTAGACCGTAGAGGTTGTCAGTTCGGGGGAGTCGGTGGACCCTATCGCGAAATCTTCAGATGAGGAAACGTCTTCCTTGGATTGCGACCCAGGGATCTCGCCAGATGCACTGGGTGAGCTCGCGGAGGCTGTTGAAGAAGCGGGGGCACTTGATTGTTGTGAGACAGGACGGTTCAAGGGTATGACTATCGACGTTGACCTTCCCGGCGCATTGCTCGATGAGGAACCCTTTACGGTTGATGTGGACTCTCCCTTCGAGGAGGACAAGCCCGTCGGGGACACGGAGGAACCTTTTGAAGTGGAAGATGATGAACCCCTGGATGGAGTGGAAGAACCCCTTGGAGATGTAGATGAGGGGCCAGTTGAAGACGTCGAGGAGGGCCCGCCGGAAGATAAAGTCGCCTGGAAGGCAGCAATCTGTGCAACTGGAATCGACGAAGGCGCCGTTGGTATCCCTGCTGTTGAGGATATTGCCGTCGATGTTGAACCCGCGGATGAGTCTTTCGGTGTCGAGGACTGGCCCTTGTCCTCAGTGACAGGACAGACTGTAGTATAGTCGACCACAACATCCGTGACAAGCACAGTCGAGGTAAGAGGCTTGTTGGCAGGACAGTTCGTCACTGCTGTGTTGCACGATGTCACTGTTGAAAAGACGGTTGTCCTGTACACAGTACTTGTCGTGAGCTGAACTGAACCGGAGCGTCCGGTTGCTTCGGTATTCCGGCTACTGGCACTGTTGGTTGAAGTCGTGCCTCCCGTAACTGTTTTCACCCTGCTCGATGAGGACGAGCTCGCACTCGAGCTGCTGGTGACCCTCGAAGTGGTAGCCGGCGCTGGTTGAGCAGCGCTCAGGGTGTTGAGTGCGGTTGAGCTGACCATTGAAGAGACAGACTTGGGCAGTTCGGCTAGACACTTGACACTGTTGGACGAGCCGCTCTTGTCTGTGTAGTTGAAGTAGGCACACTTCGATGACGGCTCAAGGTTCACGTACTTCACGTACGCAGTGAAGGGCATTTTGTTATAGTCTGTATCACCACCAGCCCACTGCCTAACACCCTCTGGCTGATCTTGGTCACCTGCGACCCAGACGCCGAGGTGGAATCGCGATGGCGTCTGGGGGTACTGGTGCTCCCCACTGTCGCAGTCCTTCCTGAACAGCGTCCTGACAACCTTATCGTCGATGGACCACTTCAGGCTCTCAGGGGTCCAGTCTATGCTGTACTTGTGAAGTTCCCTGGTCATTTCGAAGCCCGTAGACACAGATGTCGACCTGTCATAGCTACCGGTTATCCCTTTGCCGAAATAGTTCGTCTGCACATTAGGCTTTTGTTGACGATAGCTGTTGCCGCTCCACTCCCAGTCGACCTCGTCCGCCACGTCTGACATTAAGACCGCTGACGAAATTACCGCGGTCCCTGGGGCTGACTGCATCGTCACATCGACGCGGCCGTAAAGGAAGTAACCTGTTGTCCAGATGTATGGTGCATCGCCGCGTTTTTCTATGGGGAAGACACCGCCATTCTTGCTGTCTGTACGGAAGCTCGCATAGTTCGCGATGGTCCAGCCGTTTTTTGCAACGTCCTCGGTTTTAAGCTTGGTGAAGTCCTGGCTGATGGGGGAGGTGATCCCCGGAATAGGGGCACAAGTTTCTGGCAAACATTAAGAAGTTGGTCCAAGAGAACTTGACGGCTTTGGGTTCCGAGTGTTACCTTGTCTTACCTTTTAATGGGTTACAATTTGCGTTGACCGTGGTTATGCCGATTATGCCAATCGTCGTGATGGCACATGTCAGTCCGCGAATTGTCATTTTCAATCACTCTGATGATAGCTATTCAGGTGGTCTCGGTGAGGATCTTGCGATGAAGATGACGAGTAGTGGAGAACAAGTCGGTTTTCTCAAGAAAGGTTCTTGAGTGGCTGGAAAGAGGTGCTGCCGGTCCTGTGAACAAAGAGGCGGATAACTCATCTCAACCACGCCGATACACGGCACTCAAGTGAAAGACTGCCTGTGGCGATACTATCTCAAATAAAATCACATCACAAAGGACGGATGGAATTGCTTGTTGTCGAGCTCCCCGTCTTCCCTTTCCGGAAGGGCGTCCACCGTCTGCCTCCACCTTCAATGTTTACTCACCCGCTACAATACATCGACACTTTCTCGGTATGCCATAGTGCACACTTCACAATGTCCTCAGAGCGGGAAGTAATTGAATCATGGGCGACCGCTATCCTTTAGGCAACTTAGTTACTGTGCATGCAACGGGGTCACAATCATGCCAGCAAACTCATCCTCGCCAAGGATTGACCAGAGGGCATACTGATACAAACATGGAGTTATGCCAGCAGGTTCATGGACCACATTTCTGAATGATGCGCCAGGACGTATGGGACTCACGTCTGCCATGTTATACATGCCGCTCTGAGTTGAACAAGTAAGCGCAATTGGTCCTTGTGGCCGCCTTCAAGTTGCATGCGCTTGCAATTGATGGGCACATGCAGTCTGAAGTCTGTCAACAGTAGGGCTGGATTTGTGTGATTCACGGGGATCCAAAGGCAGCAAGGAACCCTCTGATGGAATTTTGGGAAACTGCAGTACCTATACAGAGGCAAAACGTGAGTGACGCACTCCACTGGAAAACCGGGTTTTGATGGTGACAATAGCATGTCTGACTCGCGATCGGGCCGCGGTTGGGTGTGGTCGACAGTACTGGCTCAGAAAGAGGTCGAAACAATCAGGCCTGCGATTGATCCAACAGATTGATCCTGTTGAATTGAAGGCCGGTGTCAAAAGGCAGAGGGCGGGCGCGACCAGCCGCGACCAGCCGCCCGGCCGGCCGGTGATAAAAATAAACGAACAGGGAATGACCAACAAGTCAACCAACACAAATGAGCGCAGCGCTTAAGATACATAATGTAGGTGATAAAACCCGGGAACGCCACAAGAACAGAGGAGATATCATTGGCACCGCACAGGACATTCCTGAAATTAAACTGAGAATTCTTGAAGTTCAACCACCTGGAGGCCGTCGACATGGACATGGATATCGATAACCATTATTACTCACCCATGAGCATCCTTTCGCTCCCCGATGAGCTACTTATTGAAATATTCAGCGCAGTGAAGACTCACAACCCAACCAACAAGGCACACCACACATCCTTCGCCAGTTCGTCAGGAGACATAAAAAATGTCAGGCTGGTGTCGCGCAGATTCGCAGCCTGCAGCTCCCACCTGCTACTTCACTACATACGCCTCGATGGGATAAACTCCGAGTCCCTAGAGAAGCTGGAAGCCATCTCAAGTCATCCAATTATTCGGAATGGGGTGCACATCGTCAGACTTGTCACCGAATTTTACACCTCCGTTTATGCAAATGACGTCCGGCAATTCGCCTGGTATGCAGTGAACAGGGTGTTTGGCCAGGCCTCGCGCTTTAAGGAGGACCTGGAAGCTGCTGAAGACGAGGATGCCGATGCTGAGGGGCTCATGGAGAGGCGACAAGAGGCTGCGGTGGCGCTGGCGAAAGTCAAGGCCATTCTCAAGACATGGGGTCGCGTCAGCCTCGAGGGCATGGAGGACGCCATTGGGTCCTGGAGTGTCGATTTCGACAAGTCCACGCAGGATTGTATGGCACTGCGTCGCAGAAACTCGGGGGACGATGAAAAGAGCGAAGTGGAGAGACACCTTCAGCTGTTGCATATTGCTCATCAGCTTTATCGACTACGTTATCAAGACCAAGAACGACTTCGACAAGATGATACGTTTACCCGGAGGTTTGCGGCAGCCATGGCTCGGATGCCAAGGGCCAGGGGGATCGAGCTCCGCGACTTCGACCTGTCGAGGAATAACAGCTTGCAAGATGATTGCGATAACAACCAAAACGACTCTCTATTCCCCGGAACCGACGAGTATGCTGGTCTGGTGGACATAGACTCACTCGTTCAACCAATGTGTTGGGACGAGGCATTGGACCGGCAACTCGGCGAGCCTCCAGTTGAACTTCTCTTCAGGATTCCGATCGCGATTCACCAAGCCGGGGCCCGACTAGACAGGATATCGATGCAGACCAGCACATGCGCAGAGCAATATTATCCCCTGTTCGAGAGCGTCGGCACGAAAGAATTCATCGAGCTGGGCACGGCAATCAACAGGATGAGCCTGAAGAGCTTCATATTCTTGCATCAGGACGAGATGAAGCCACGCGTACGGCAGCCTCCGTCTTCGGAGGAGATCGACGCGTTCGACAACTTCATCTCCGCCGTGGCGAATAGCAGTGGCCTGGAAAGATTCTGGCTGCGTCTTGACGGTGGGTGGTCTGAGGGCGGGCTCGATGTCAATCGGCAGTCTGGCCTTGGGCCACTTCTGATCCCTGAGGCTGACTCCCTAGAGCGCTGGGGACAGCCGGATTGGAGGAACCTCCGCGACATCCACCTGACTGATTTCGCGCTGCATTTGTCCGACCTGGAGCGCATGGCTGCTCAGCTCGAGAAGTCAGGGACAAGGCTTGAGTTCCTCACCCTGCAGCGAACCCGTCTTCTCAGCGGTACGTGGTCACAGGCTCTTGAGGTCCTCCGAAAGGTGGACGTGGAGTATGAAAAGCAACTCATTGATCCCAAGGGTGCCGAATGCGAAGACGTGACGATGATGAGGGGTGGGAGGTTTGATGCAGTTTTTGGAAAATCTTGGGATGAGACGAGAAGTCTGGCTGATGACTTCATCAACGGAGACATGAAACATAATCCGCTTCATGACAGTTACACTGTTGAGTTCCTCTATTCCGTCGATGGTGAGGATGTCATCGTGGAGGTTACCGTGGGCGATGAGACTGAGGATTTGCCGGACGCTGGAGAAGTTGAGAATGAGATGGCTTCACATGTAATATCGCAGATTGCTGTTTGATTTTTAGTTTGGCGTTAATGAAGAACTTCCGCAAGTCAAAGTTGCTCAAAAGATCAAATTTCAAACAGAGTAGGACGTAGACAGCCCCGGCAGACAGAGTCATTATGGCACCTCAATCCCGCACGCATTGGGTGCTGATCGGGTTATACACCATAATCATCTCACGCGCATGGATGACATACATGAGCAATGCCACAAGATTTCCCAGTTTCAAATCCGTCATATCACTCAGGCGACTTGCTGCAGAGACACGTTTTGCTCAAAGTTCAGTTGTCTATATTGATGTCCGTGGCCAGGAAGAGAGTAGAGAGCATTGACGCGAAGAACTACACCAATGCAATCCGACTGGGGGGAGCGATGTGCGATAAATCCTTGACAAATTGGCGGAAAAGTGGATGACGAGTTTCTTGTAAAAACATACCGGTAGCCATACCTAGGTATTTACCATTGTGCTGGCTGAGCGAGACTTTCTAAAGGCGAATTACTTGTGAGTGCAGTTATCGGAGACCATCCCTTCCAATGTGGTAAGCACAATCTTCATATTCTCCGTATATAATACTCGGCCTCAGCGGCAAGAGATTCAGGGCACAGCCGACACGCGACCCAAGGGTGTTTTGCTCTTGGCTGAGTACAGACCTGATTGGTCTCAAGCCTGCTTTGTTCTCGGGGAAGCGATTCAATCTTTCGTTCCCTGCCATGGCAGCTTTGCGCCCAAATCTCCGACATGCCGGGTAAGCATCGCGTTGCGTGTCCCCAACCAGCCTCCCAGGGCGACGATCGCGCGCGCGGGAGGTCCCATAATTAGCTACGGAATAGGAAGTTAATGGTCATCATGCCAGCAACCGGTATGGCCGCCCTGGCGCCCTGGCCTCGCCCCACAGCTGACCTCATGGCAGGTGCCCGGAGGAATTGAGATAAGGAACAGGCCGTAGACCGTGGTCAAAAGCTGGGTGAGGTCCACATGCAAGCTCATCGATCTCGAATTTGGCCTTGTCCGACTTGGCTATTTCCGTCAGACTTTGGAAGGATCCCATTGACACCCTCTGGACGACTCGTACAGGGTGGCAGATCCCAGTCAGGCACCAGAGGCACCAGTGTGATTGGAATGGTCTATCTCTGCATTTGTTTAGAGATGGGATTCTAATTGAATTCATTGCAGAGGTGACTGCTGCTGTCACTTTAGGGAAATCTTGAGTGATACAAAGCAAGCCTCGGCCTGCAAAAGTCCAAGCATGATTTTCTCAAGCTCCAGAAATCCGGGACTCTTCCCAGCCATCTTGTCCCTCTTCTCCATCGGAGTCACAGTCACCCACGCTGAACTCACATCACGTCACTCGCCCTCTGTCAGGGCCCAGCAGCGGTCCGCCTGCCAGGCCACTCACATATTCCGGATACAATGAAGAATACCCCGGAAGACAAAAGTCACTGGTGGATGCAATCTGCTCTGGGGTCAGCAGTAATAAGTGCGGATATGAAGACATCATCTTGGACGACATGGAGGGGAGTGTTTACGGAGTCGCTGTGCACGAGGGTGTGATAGCTGGAAAGTCCCAGGTCACAGCCTATGGAAAAGACTGCCCGGATGCCAAGCTTGTGCTTTCTGGGTACAGCCTGGGCGCACACGTTGTGGGCGACATGTTGGGTGGCAACGGAGGTGACTTCACTATGTATGAAACGGTAGAGCCCGAGGTGGATGGGTTTGACTCGGCCAAGACGAGCCTGGGCAGTCATCGTAAGTCCATCCACATCTGTTGGGACTGACACAGGCCACTGCTGAAGGGTCTCGGCAGGCTTCAGCAGTGCTTTCGGAACCTGAATGGGGTCGGGGTTGAAGCTGATATTGGGGCAACAGTTGCTGCCGTCTTCGTCTTTGGTGATATCCGGCACACGGCAGGCCAGGCGTACAACGTTGGGTTGGGCGCCGGCAAGAACAGCCACTATCCTCGCACTGGCAACAAGATGGGTGCCTATGCACCGGTCCTCTGCTCCCCTTGCGTGTCTACGGACCCCGTCTGCGCGCAGGGAGACGACGTCTCGACGCACCTGGACTACTTTCAGATGTCCGTGGAAGATGCCACGAGGTGGGCGCGGTTCATGGTGGACATCGAGAACGCCTCTGCCGCGACGACAGCGACAGCGACTGAGACGGTAGGATCGAGCTCCCGGGCAGCATCGGAGACGACCAGTGCCGCATTTACTGCGACGACAGGAGAAGGTGTGGGTGCAGACAAGGTGAGGAGCACGAGGTCTGTGTTGCCCACAGCGGCTGAGACGGATGCGGATACCACTGCGACCTCGACTGTGACGGGGTCGGCCATAACCACCGCTGCGTCTGACAACGGCGTGGCTAGGTTCAGTTGCAATAAGGGGCTTGGGCTTACATGGACAGTCGTCATGATAGGGTTGTGTTTACTTGTTGCCCAGGTGGACGATAGAGTTCCAGGGGCTGACTGATCGGCAAACACTACCTGTGTTTAATGTTTGCATTCTTTTGGTCTGTGACTCGCACTGTTTCCATGTTTCGCGAAATGCATTGTGACATGTGGTTGATGGCACATTGTCAGATGCACAGAAACAATCCCATTGCACGCCGTGGAGTATGCATCTCGGTGTGGCGTCCCTCGATTCTTCTTCTCCTCCTTTCTGATGAAGAACGGGCTGACCTGTGCTTGTAGGCCGGCAGGTAATAAACCAGCCTAGGCCGAACAGACAGGAGGAGGAAAAGGACGGACGGGATGGGATGGGATGGGATGGGAACGACGACGAGACGGTGCAGAAGACTCGGCGGCTAGGCGGGCCGACCTGGCGGAGGAATCTGGATGACGAGCGTGAAGCTAGCCTGTGAGCGAGGCCAGGCGCAGCCAGCGGCCTCTCTGGAGTCGCCAACTGCTACTCTCAAAGGGGGGCGGAGAATTCTTGACGCCGTCTCAAGTGCAGGGCAGTTACCACATGCGGCCCTAGCCCGCCCCTGCCCCGTGTGTTGGCACTTGCTAAGTGTCTCAGCTGGGTCAGAGTCTTGGCCCCCGCGCCTGGGGCTACCCCTGCTAGCGTTGAGGCTCTTCTGCTGCTTATTTCGTGGATCGCAACCTTGACGAGTTTATTCTCACATCAACACCCGCCAACGGCTAAGCCTTTCCCAGCCAGAAGAAACTCGCTCACTTCATGGAAGCGCCCTCCTCGCCCCGTCCCCGTCTCATCTCGGCCAGGGACTTGCCTCTGATGCCGCTCTGCCCCCCCCCGGCCCATCCATCGCTGCGCCAGGCACCAGCTCGCATCGGCAATCCCCCAAAGAAGGACCGACATAGATGCTGTGAATAGCACTCGAGACTCAACCTCTCGGGCAGTCCGTCCATGGGTCATGGTGCCTCGTGCCTCTGCCTGCTGCGACGGCCGGTTGGAAGACCCTCAGGCCAGCCTGCGTGCGCCGCGAACACATGGCCACCGTCGAGGGCCGACTTCCTACCTGCCTATCTACATATCCAGTCTCTTGTCTTCCGTCTGGACAGAGGCCAGTCATGACTGACCCAAGCTATGGCCAGGCCTGTTCTCCACACCTGTGTGTGTGTGTGCGTCCGAGACTCGATTTTGGGTTCTCGGTTCCCGGTCTTGACTGGTTACCAGGTGGGGCGGAACCCTACTGGCGAGCATGGCTGCATGGCTAAGCTTCCAGCAAACTCTGCTCGACCTGGCTGGTGATCACTATCACGCTGCAGATCTCCCGGCTGGACTGTGTGTTCGTCACATCTCATCAACTTACTCGCTCCTGTCAGGGTAACCCTATCTGAGTCCAGGCCACCCTCGTGCACATCGCATGATGTCTCGTCCCATCATGTCTACTGCGTCACTGGTGGCGTCCTTAGCTGCCAGAGCCTCAACCTCCCGACAGCGGCCATGCCTGTCCATTCTGCCAAGCGGCCTGTCTGACCAAGGGGCATGACCACCAAGGGCACGGCACCTCTTCCCTTTCTCGTCCCTTGTCGCGCGCCTCGCCAACCCTGCTCTCGTTGCTGAGCCGCAACCTCGGGAAGGGTGGCATGCCACCAGCCTCAGGGGCACCGTCTCACCATCCTTGCCAGCCATCAATGCCAAGGGCAAGTATGATCGGCATTGAAGGGGAACATATCGCTGGGTGATTCAAGTGGTCATGGCTCTCTACTACACCCTGGCTTCACATCATGTTTTGCACATCACTTTGCATCGCCCAACATCACATTAGGTCGGCTGCGGTCTATAAAGACCTCGCTACCGGCGCACATGGGATGGCAGTCTTCTCCCGCACCTTCAGCATCATCTCCAAGCCCACACTCCCAGCCTCAAGTTCGTGATCTTCCATTCTTTACCAGTTCTGTGAACATTCATTTGGTTCCCTACCACATTCATTCCATACTACTATTTACACTCATTCTTTTCTGTACACACAAACTCTCTTGCTCGGTCAAGGATTACTTTCGCACCTACCCAATTCTTCATCACATCACGTCCTCGGTTTATCTGTCCCAATAATACCATATCGCCACCATGATGTCCAAGTCTATCATCGTCGCCGCCCTCGTGGCCTACGCCGAGGCTCGTTTCGGCCAGGAACAGGTTCCTGTCTCCGCCGTCTCGGCCCTCTCCAACTTTGGAAACCCCGGAGAGGCTGCCACCCTCGCCGGTGGAATTCCAGGGTCTCTTCTGGCGGCCGCCAGCCCATGTGACAAGGTAGGCCACTCTGATACCCGGATCCCACACGCTTCTTCTAATGCTGACTACCTCGTCACAGCTCACCCTGGCCGACAAGATTGTCACCCAGCTCGGCACTGACCCGTCCGTCATCGATGCTGCCAAGGGGCTTGTGGCCGCAGAGCAGAACTTCAACCCCTTCGTGGTCTCTATCCCCAGCATCTGCTCTGACGCCACTCTTCCTGCCACTGCAGAGCTGCGTGGTGTCGTGCCTCTGATCGACCCTGCCGTTGCTGGCTCTGATACCGAGAACGCCAACTCCAAGACGTCTCTGACCACTCCTTTCGACGCCAATGGCCTGTCGGTGGCCGAGATTATGGCTGCCCAGGGTTTCTCCAACCTGACTGCCGTTGCTGCTGATGGCACAAAGGCTGCTGCAGGCGGTGCCGCCGCCGGTGCCGCCACAGGTGCTGCCTCAGGCGCGTCCTCGAATGCCGCATCTGGTGCTGCGGCTGGAAATGCTACTGCCGACGCTTCGAATGGAAATGCGAACGCTGGTTCCGGTGGCAAGAAGTCCTGCAACTCCAAGGGCAAGGGCAAGGGCTCCAACAACAACAACAACAACAACGCCGGGGCCAACGCCGGGGCCGATGCCAACAACAACGCTGGCAACAACAATAACAACAACGGTGCCGACAACAACGCTGGTGCTGCCGACAACAACAACAACAACAACGGCACAGCTGCTGCTGCCGGTGGGCAAACTTCGCTGTCCGGAGCTGACTTCGGCAAGTGTACGCCCACAATGGACTTCCAGTTCGGCCGGGCTGGTCGTAAGGCAACCGAGGGCACCTTCCTGCCTACAGACCCTCTTGTCGCTCAGGGACAGCAGGACGCCCTGAACCCTAACATCATCACCAACCGTATCTGCGACCAGCTGACCAACGTCTGCGAGGCCAACCAGGCTGCCAAGGATGCCTGCCAGAGCGCCAAGGCCCAAATCCAGGCTTTGGGCACCAAGGATGCCTCCACTGCAACCGCCTTCAACCAGGCCCTGGGCTTCTAAGAAGATGATTCTTCATATAGGGACACCATGGACAACGGAAAAGATCTAGGGGTCTATTTCAAGGATGAGTCTGGGTTTGGACAACTGGCTGGGTAGTGTAGACTATGGGTGTGCAGTCATGCTAGAGCCCAGGGTAGCCTCTGATGCCATGTAATGCTTAGGATGACTCGAGAGCGTTACACCGAACTCGAAAGTCTATAAATAAATTCTATAACGCAGCTTTCCAAGTCCTGATGTTCTCTGTACCATTGAAGTGTGAATTGTTCTGTGAGCATGCCACTATTTCGATCTCCATTTATGACTACCAGACTGACTCCTTCCAAGAAAGTCCTTTGAAGAGGTGGTATTTGAGTTGCTATCTTTTCAACTGTGAACACAACACTTCTTCAAGGATACAGTCCATCACCGATGGGGTTCAGTCTGCAGAGCTTTCATGCCTGATGTTCCGGGCGGAAAAGTGATTAGGCCCTCAAATGCTCTCGAAAGCCGGTGGAGGCAGCAACAAGATTGCATATGTACCTATTACGGTGTGTTTTGTTTTGCTTTTGATATGCATCAATGGGAGATTAAAACAACGAAGACGATCATCTCTCGGAATTTGAAACGCCAGCATGAGTTGGGACGATTTATTCCGCCATGTTGTTTCAGAGCCCGATGTGAAACAGTCCCTTAGCAGCTCCCCTCACAACATCAAGTTAAGAAACGTCCCGTAAGCTCATCTCACCATTGTGGTTGCGTTCAATTACTTCTTTCGTTGCCAATATTTCAATAGTCTTGCTCAGAATCGCTCATCCTGGGACAGACTTTGTGCCCTACCTTTCTTCGAAATGGACAACCAGCGATCAAACAGAAACGCTGTCGGAATGCAAGATAGAAGAGGACTGTTGCAAGACTTCGATGCATCAACTGCAGAAGAGGAGAAGTCTTGGCGGGTCGCTGATATGGAGGGGGGCAGGGAGCTCCCAGGGCGTGGGTGCCTGAGAGCAGTTGCTGAATACCGGTGGTTTGCCACCACTGGGCTACTGTGCATCATACTTGGGTTCCAGTTGATCATATGGAACCGACTCGGGAACACAACAGGTTGCTCGCAACAGGTTGGGGGTGATCACATGGATAAGAAACAGAGCTGTTCGTCGCCACGGGATACCTACAAACAGCATCATCTTGTTGACATTGGGCACACCACACAGTTCCAACCGAGATCGTACAATGGAAGGCGGACTATGACTTCGTTCCACTGAACGCGACTGAGTTCCTCCAGCCCAAGGTCCAAGCCAAATGGGAGAGCTTGTACCCAGCCGGGGCAGGCTTCGGGCCCGATGGTCTCGTCTACAACTCAACCTCTGTGACACACCAGCTGCACTGCGTGGTACGTGATATGCCTTCTCCCACCCGAAAGAAAGAAACGATCCTAACAAGATCTCAGTATATCATTGGCAAGATCTTCTCGGCAGTCTTGACCAACTCGCCTGAGCTTCCTGAGCCTGACGATTACGAGGCCCATTTCCTCCATTGTGTCGACTACATGCGACAAGCTGCTATGTGTGCCGGGGATCTCGCGATTGAGCCTCGTGGGGAAGATGGCCAGCCTGGCCCCGTCAATCTAGACAATGCGTTCAATGGCCAGCACGGTGAGAACAGCCTTCTACGCCGTGACCACATCAAGACAAAGGCCGAGGACTGATACAATTTCACAGTGTGCAAGGACTATTCACAGGTCAAGGTTTATCTGGAAGGTAAGCATTTGATTGTTTTGTGAAGAGATGCGTGGAATCCCACTGATTGTCGCAGAGCAAGTGAGGGACGGCCAGCGGAATATCCTGCCCCTGGACGACTGACATTGGCTTCCTCATTGTCGAAGACCGTCTGTGGTCCTCGGGCAGGCAGAGGACAAAACAGAAGTTTCCCGAGGGAATGCCTCCTTGCAAGCGCACCGACCCTTGGTTTGGTTTAGGCAGCAGCCACTAGCGCAGAGACCACCCTCCCTCCATCTATGGTTATAATTGACCTCGTTGAAGCTGGAGCTGCGGACGACCCGCCGACTTCTCCAAATCTAGCTTCTGTGCCAACCTGGTAATTCCAGCTTCAGCCAAACATGAGCAAGTCTTCGAAGAAGAAGATGTCCTTCCACTCTGTGCCGACAGAGAACAAATCATTGACCACTGAAATGCGGAACTTGGTTCAGAAAACACAAAACGCAGACTCGTCCCTGGAGACTCGAAGTGCACGTGGTGAAGACTCGCCCGGAGGCTTCAACGGCCAGCTAGAAGCGTTCTTGGAAAGACTCTACGCCCACATCTGCGAATTTGGCCTCTATCTGGGCAACGCGGCAACACCAGACGAAACGATTTTGGCAGCATGGGAAAGTTTCCTAGGCCCCATCAGCGCTCTTACTGCGGTGGAACCACACGGCTACATGATGGCAGCACGCATGACCTTGTACCTCACCCAGGCCTACCGACACCATGGCCAACTGCCCGGGGTATTGCCCATGTCGCAAAAGAGCGTTAGACCAATAGCATTGCGCTGCAACTTTGCCGTTTCTCTGGACGATCTGTTGTTGTCATACCTGACCGAGATATGGATCCAGAGCGACAGGCGAGAGCTATTTAGATGGGTCTTCGCCAACCACCCGGTTAAGGTCTGCGCGTGCTACCATGATAGCCTTTGCCAAGATTACATCGCCTCCGGAAGCTCAGTCAAAGACTTCCATGAACAGCGAAGAAAAGACCATATCAAAACCGCCTGTATAACGGACCCGGCAGACCTGACCCCCGAGAATGGCGTACAGCCCCGTCGGCGTTGGAAACGCGCAGAGGGCGACACGACACAGTACCCGAGACACCCAGACTCTTCCCGGGCTGGCTATCAAGACTCTGCGGATGGCGAGAGTATGCTAATGTGGCAAGATATCGGCTCGGATGGCCCGATCAAAGAATCTTACCGCTACACACTTATCGATGAAGACACCAGGGAGACTCTTCACCGAGAACGTGCCGCCCTTCGCCGATCGCGACAGTTTATCCTGGACGCCCGGAAGATCGCAGAATGCAACCTGGCAAGGGACAGCAGGCATATAGCGCAGGTGATGATGGCAAGGAAGTCCCTGCCAGTCGAGCTGCAATTGATGGTGTTCAAGTACCTGGACGACATCCAGGATCCCCCATACCTTGGCAAGCTTGATCTGTCGGCCGTCTACCGCCCGTTTCCCGATATCAGCAAGAAATGCCGCCTGTGTACCGGTCGCGCCAGCAATTCCTCTCAGAGAATGGGCAGGGCCACTTGCCCGCAAAACTCCATCACCATTTGGAGTCTTCCTCTGAGGGTGTTTCACACCTTCCATCGGACAAACGATGTGGACTGGCAGCTCTGCCCTCACATCGATTGCGCTGGACATCACCGTGATTCATCCTGGCGGTTGCAAAACATTTCAATTGAGGACCACCTGAATAGCATCATCCAACGCCGCTGCGGTCAAGGCCTGGCCATTGGGGGAATTGGGCTGGGGCCCTTGGAGCCAGCGGAGCTTCCTTCAGCAGCGGAAGACTTTGACAGGGGACGCCGGCTGTTCTCGGGCTGTCGAGAAGACAACGACGATGATGAAAACCGAGAAGATCGAGTCGAGGCTCGCTGGGGAGGTGTCGCCGGCCTCGCTGGTGCCATGCTACATAACGAGACACTTTTGGGTCTTCACACCTCGGGGAGAACCTCCACGGAACCATCTTGGCTGCTGGGTCGGACGCGGCAGGAAGAGTCCAGAGCGTGCGTAGCACTTGCGAGGGACCATGTTCATTGCGACTTCTGCTAGAGTTGGATCACGGTTTACCTATCTAACACTAAGCACACGTGACTCTGGTTTCATGAAGGGTTATGGAAAGAGTGGTAGATGTAAACGGAGAGGGATGTTTGTGCAAAGAAGGAGTCGGTGCATCTAGATGTATCAACACTGCTAGTGTCTTCTAGCTGGGTATCTATAGATCGTCAAAGTCATTAGTATACACTCACTGATGCGGGTGGATGAGCTCAGAGAGTATTGGGACTGTCGAAATTGCATGAGACGCCTTTTGACCATGATACCATATACATATGCTCGCAGAAGTCTCAATCTCTCCACTCCATGGCTCAGAAATTTCACTCACAGCTCTTCATGGTGCAGGGTATACTGCCGCGGTCGGGTTGCACGTTTCGCTGAATGAGAGGTCTCTGGTCTCTCCGAAGTTGGGATTCCGTCCGCTTTGGGGACGGCAGACCAAGAAGCTTCGACCATCATGTCATCCAAAAACCCTGCTGCTGTCACATTATCGACTTTGAGCTTAAGCCAATGCTGGTTCCTGACCTTCTCATCCACAACCCAGACGTTGGAGCCGTTGGGGTGCACAAAGTTGTAGCCCCCGTCGTTCCCGAACTCGAATAGTTCTCCAAGCCCTTCCACGGCATAGAGCATGGTTAAGGGATCCCACGAGAACCGCGACGTGTTGTACGTGTAGTAGAGATAAGCCGCGCGGACAGGATCGCTCGCGGGGCCACGAGCCATCAGGCCACCGCCGCTCGTCACATTGCCACCAAGCTCGGAACCGGAGAAGACCAGAGGACCCTTCCAGTTGTTGATGACATGAGCCGTCGCCGAAGGGTCGTAGCCCCAGAAGTTGAACTCGTGACCGCTGGGGTAGCCGCCGCCCATGAGTACCAGCTCTGCCACCTTCCTCTCGACGAGCTCCGCGCCAGTGAGCTCCGAGTACGAGTCGCCGGACGAGTTGAGCAGCCCGGACAGATTGTTGAGGAAGCCTATCGATGCGATGGTCACACTGCCGTCTGCTGCTTCGCTGAGTGTCTTCCGGTACAGCGCGACCGGGTCCCAGGCGTCGTCCACGTGGCCCCACCGTACAGCGCAGTCCTCCTCGCAGCGCCAGTGATACGCGACCTTGGTGGTGAATTCGCCCAGTTCAAATGACCACGTATCGATGAATGTCTCATTAGAGATGGGTCTGACGATGCCGATGGGGACTTCACGGCGGCCATAATGGGAGAGGATGGCGGATGCTGCGAGTGCTGAGTAGGAAGAGGGGTAGTTGATATTAACGGCGAGAAGGTTCACCTTCGCACTGGCAGCAGCAAGAAGGAGGGCTGATGCATCACTGGAAGAAGCAGTAATAGGTCAGGACGCACACGGACCACTAGAATTCTCAGGAGAAGGAGGAAAAGTGAGCAGGCAGAGAAATCGGTGCTCACTCGCAGTCGCTGAAGAGATCCGTGTCGATAATGAGGTCTTTGCGACCAGCAGCCACCGCTGCGGTGATGCCGAACCACAGCAGCAAGCCCCTAATGAGACGCCATGGATGCATGATGCAAGAAGAGTCAAAGTGTTTAGGACGTCTATACGAACAAACTCTGAATCACGGCTGTCAAATTTCAGTCTCGAGCAAATGCAGGCAGTACAGTAGTTACGGAGTACAAAGGCAGAAGATGCTGCTACTGCCACTGGTGGATCCAGTGGGCTAGCCCTTGCCAAGGGGAATGCGACGCGACAGGGATCACTGCCGGTTATGTGTAATTCTTGGATGTACAGTAAATGGCGGTATCTAAACCTTTGACAGACTTTAATAATTCCGGTCGCAAGGCAAATTTGACGGTTTACATGAAATGTTTCCATTTTTGATTAATATTGAATTGAGACAGATGTGAACCTTGCACGTGCATTTACAGGCCCAAACCCCGTCTCAGATAGCAAAGCCACCACTGGCAAGCTGCCTCGGCTCACCAGCCGCATCAAACGTCCCGTTAGGCAGCCTCCTAATGGCCTGCGCAGTGGTAGACCCGGGCGCCACCCATTGGATCTTGTGGCCGAGGCTGGCCATGAATTCGGTAGTGGAGTTATTATACAAATACTCGAATGAGACGACGTCAGGGCTGAGCTGGTCGTGCAGCCGGGGAGCGGCGAGGGCTTCGGCGGCGCTCATGTTGCGGTCGAGCGCGTTGTGGATAATTTGAGCCGTGCCAGAGATGATACGAGAGCCACCGGCGGACCCGCTGATGAAGAAGAGCCCGCCACCCGGGTATTCGAGGATGGTGGGCGAGATGGAGGACAGGGGCCGCTTGCCGGGCCGAATGAAGTTGGCCTCGCTAGGTTGGTACCCGAATGCGTTGGTGGATCCGGGGGAACTGAAGTCATTCATCTCGTTATTCATAATAACACCCGTCTCGGGGACCATGACGCGTGAGCCGAAGATGGTGTTGATGGTCGTGGTGATGGAGACGGTCAGGCCAGTCCTGTCTGCGGCGGCGATGTGTGAGGTACCGTTGTCGGAGAGGACCTCTATGTTCAAGGGGTTGTAGTAAGAGGAGTTGTACGTCCTAAAATCTGAGATCTTCGAACGGATCTCGGCAGCCGTCTCCTCGGACAGCATCTTGCTTTGGTATTCGGTCATGTTGGCTACAAAGGAAGGGTCTCCGAGGTTCACCCGCAGGCCATATGACCACCTGAGAGCCTCGTCTAGACGATGCGTTGTGAGGTTGATCTGTGCGGGGTCGCCAAAACCCTCAAAGCCGTTGATGATGTTCAGGATGGAGAGTGTCACCTCGCCACCAGAGGGGGCGCTGCAGGCGGTGGCCTTGTAGCCCCGATAGTTTATGTCGACGGCATCACGGATGGCTATAGTGTAGTTGGCGAGATCTTCCAGGGTCATGGTACCACCTGAAGCCAAAAGGGCCTTGATGGTTGCGTTGGCGATGGCGCCCTCATAGAAAGCCGATGCGCCTTCGTTGGAAATGGTCTCGAGTGTGGCAGCATACCGCTTGCGGGTCATGATCTGGCCTAGCTGGACGATGGTACCGTTCGGAGCGAAGTCCACAGCCCAAGAGGGATCCTGTGTGAAGAACTCGGGATTTGTTACGCCGGCAATATAGCGCACAGTATCAGCCGTAACTTCGAAGCCGTTGCGGGCAACATCGATGGCGGGTTGCATAACCGTTTTCCAAGGAAGACTGCCGTACTTGTTGTGGATGTATTCAAGCCCTCGCAGCTCGCCAGGGACGCCACTGCATGCAGGTCAGCGCCAGCTCCAACTCATGAGGCTTCATCCGAGAAGAGCGGTGGGGATGGAGGGGGGGGGAATGTACTCACGCTGCGAGACCACCGTAGAGGCTCAAATCGGTATTGTTGACATACATGGTCTCATGGTAAGACGCCGCAGCAGTCTCTCTAAAGTCGACACACTCGTAGGTACCATTGGGGCTCTTGATGAGAGCGAATCCTCCGCCGCCGATATCACTATGATACATGCCTATCACCCCAACACAGAACGTGGTGCCGACCATGGCATCAATGGCATTGCCGCCCTGCTCGAGCAGCCTGATGCCGATGTTGCTACAGACGGCGCTCTCAGAGGCGACGGCACCGAGCTTACCGTCAGTCGAATTGGACCCGGGGTATGTCGTAGGAAAGGCCGAAGTAAGCTGGGACAGGCCCAGGCCCAGGCCCAGCATCAGCTGTCCTGCCCGAGTGAAGCGCCCGGTAGACATGGCAGCGAGTGTTGACGAGGACTGCTCAGAGACCTGGGAGGGCCGATGGGGCTGCTGGCTTGCAGGCTGTACGAGACTGAGGAGCAGCAGTCGCCGGTGGAGAGAATGAGAGAGGGTTGGGCTGAGGAGGAGGGTGAACAATCACACTCGCAAGATGGAAGTTCGGTCCAGCTCAAGTAGTCGGTCCTGTTCCAGTCCTGATCAGCTCACCCCGGCTTGCGTCGTGTTCAACATCGTGGGCCGGACCGAAGACATGGATCGTGCATGAGACATAAATGAGGGTCCCGAAATGAGCGCCCTGACTCCGAACACGGTGCCTATCTGTCGCGCTGTCGCTTCCACAGACTTGCAGCGCCGTCGTAAGCTCGGCATGCTCATCGGTCGGCACAACTTATACAGCGGAGCTAGGCGTGGTAGGCCCAAAGCTTATCGGGGGGTGTAAGTGGACCACCCTGCATATAACCTAGACCATGCCGGATATTCCAAGGCCACCGATCCCCGCATCTTTGCCAGGAACCGGCAAACGCTGCATGTTATCTTTGCCGTTCAAGCCTGGCCTGGCTCTAATGGGGGCCCGCTAATGCACCGTGAATGCGCTTACATGCAAGGTTTGCTAATACCGACGCTCAGAAAGCACCAATACCAAATGAACGGAGCAAAAAAAGATCAGCGACGGTGAAGAATACAGTACGAGAGACTATTCCTGCTCCACAAGCTTTTTCAATCCTGTCCCGCTTGTCCCACCGGTCCCATCGGTTCCTCATCAACACGCGAATGACTTGTGTCAACACTGGGCGGACGGCGATCTTGCCCGGTGGCGTGCTCTCCTGGGCAGGGAGACATGAGTCTGTTCCCTCGCTCGTCATCGGGCCAAGACCTTGGAATAAGATTATCGTGGCGTACAGGAGTACAGCAGCGGAGCCGCATGCTCACAAGCAAAGTTCCTGTTTTTATTATTAGTCTTGTAAGTCATAGGATCCATGATATTAACTGGGCAGTTTGTAGCAAGTCATTGCAGAACGCCTTTCCTATCACATACATTATTACGTAACACAGCTAATTCGGAAAATTCAAAAACATTATTGTGGAGCCCCTGTGGCTTATAGAGCCTATATAGCTTGCCTACCTTTAATCTTGTTATTCTATAGAAAGTTATTCTATAGAAGACTTTCTAATTAGATGTCTTCCTATAGGAGGCTACTCTATAGAAGTTTATCTGTGACGGTACAGGTCTTATATACTGCTTGAAATGCCAAATGTCGATTTGGAATTCTGGTCTTTTGGCCAAGCGGTCTATTTGCAAGCAGTAATAGTTCTTGAAACCGTCTTATTATCCATTAGGAGGCTATCCCTTAGGAGGTTATTTCTAAGGAAGGTATCCTATACTGAGGTAGAAGGTTGTCCCATAGGAGGTTGTCCCATTGGACGTTGGGTAGTGATCACTATAAAATCTACAAGGATTCCGAAGTTATCCCTGTTTGGGAAAATATAGTTGGTTGAGTTAGCTGTGAAGTATTTGCTGTTCGGAATTGCTGCTCAGAGTACTTTTAAGGAAACAGTGGAGCTTCTCTAAAGTAATTGAAGATCTGTAGACTGCACAGCTAAACCATAGGGAGAGTTACAGCTGACTAAAATGCATGTATCTGCAAGAATGACTTCGGAATCCTTGCGCATTGTAGATGCTGTGGCCGCGAAGCGGACACCCGAGCAAAGCTCATCCCTATATACGTGTGTATGCCACGCATGATTTACAAACTCTACCTTGATCCCGCATGAGCTTGTGAGACCTCCTTTCCAGACCAACATATGATACGCGTGATTAGGTACCGGCCCAACGGTGGCCAACATGTCCAATGCCCTCGCATCGCATCACTTGCCCCAATTGGCCTCGAGCTTGTTCACCGTGCAACAATTCTCACACCGAGAGTCTGACTTGAGGCAACTTCCACGGACCGCCAACCTCTGTCTGCGCTTGGGGCTTTATTACACTATATGTGGTGTTTGCATTAGCAAAATTGTACATCATGTTTACCCCCTGTACATCCCGAGGTCTTAGATTGATGGATGCTGAGGGGTTGTCCTGGGCATGCCCGCCGGCCAGACACCTGCCGTACGGCCTTGAGCCTGGATGTCTCGATATTGACCCGTTCTTACTTATTTTTTTCCAATTCTATCTCAGCCTACATTGAGACTTTATCACGAACCTCATCTTTCCTGGAGGTGCCCGGGCTGGGACCGGGCCTCTTGAGGCCCCGTCATCCCGTCTTGAAATGAGCACGTCCAGGTTTGATACGCGTTGACACACATTTGAGAGCTTGACGATGCCTTTGATTCTACTGCCAGGCCAGGTAATCTTATTGTATCAATGCTGACGAAAAGCGTGTGACACACCACTACACTATGTTCCATCGCGATCCCAACCGTCGGCGGTTCCGCGGAGGGAACCTTAACGGACCAAAATGACTCCTTTGACGACATAGAATAAAAGCTCGACGATGCGTTCGCGCAGCTGGGGAAACCGTCATCCGAGGAACAGTATTTATGCACGCTAATCATCCCGGGTCTTGGGTACAGCGTACATCCGCTCCGCGATGCTTTCCCGCCAAGGAACACTTGATTTTTGCCCGATAACTGGTGCACAGCAAAGTTCGGGTCGCCAGCATTGAAGCTTTTCGTTTGAGTACAACATGTTAGTATCCTTGAGAGACAGACCCGGGTCCGCCAGCGTGTTGTTCCAAATGCTTTGCACGGTCACTCTGTTCGCCTAATGACCAACCGATGGCCGCCGATGTTGCTACAGACGGCGCTATTCATCATAGCTGGATACAGACCAGCACCGTACGCAAGCCTGGATTAAGAAACGGCTTTTTCAAGGCAGATACAAGTCTCAGTTGCGGACGACGAAAGAAAGGCACTTAACTTACCAAAGAGATAATCTACCACCGTCCTGTTTGCCGTGCGTGTTGTCTTGTTACCCAGTACAATAACATAGGTAAGCTGCTGACTCGCCAAAGCTGAACTATTCGCCAATCTAATACCCTTGTACTTATTTATAGCTGTGGTTGGAACATCAGTAGATATATGAGTAAGTAAAAATTACACCCCATCCTTCAGGCCGTACCCTGACAATGATAATTTGCCGCCGGAGCTCGCGCTTCATATAAACACATTAGAGAGGCCATGCTAGTGAGTCTGGTGACTGATGAAGAGACTGATGAGTTCAACATAGCCTGTTTGTAGATCCCATAGTAACGGTGAAATGCATTTGTCTTTTTGGAAAGGAGTCTTTAGGAATCTTTGGCGCTATTTGTATGGCCTTTGTAGCCAGTCATGGAGTTAACAGCTTCTTAGCCCAGATGCCAGTCCTAGCGGCTCAATTTCGTTCTTCGACAAGGAGCAGACTTTCTTCTTCCTTACAGTCGAGGATATCGCCTACTTGTTAGTCTATCACCAGTTAGCCTAGGTGTTTACTTTAGGTGAAACTCGAGGCGCTTTGAGATAAGCAGTTAAGGGTAGCAATATAACTAGGATTGTGAACCTCGTGTACTCCTGAACAATCAGCTTCCCAGACCATCACAATGTGATTAGTTGCCATAGATGTAACTACGTGGGTAACAGCTGGGTACTGTTGCCGAGCAAATCAACTAGCCATTTAACAATCAAGTTGCTATCCCATCACGCTTTATTTAAGGGGTCTAAACCTATACTGACTAATATTTAGCTACTAATTGTTGCCCAGGCGACCTAAAGCCCAGTTGGGTGGGAAATGGGTGCTACATTTAGACGGGGTCAGGGTACAGTTGACTACTTAAACTAGTAATATCCCCCTTTTCTCAACAGAGGGAGACTAGGGTTCAAATCCCTGTTCTGTCAGGATTATGAATACCCGGCGGAGCAGTCACGGTGACACTTGGTGCAGTTTGTATTGCAACAGTATCAGACTTGGGGCTGCTGGCTTCTCGCGTAATGCCTGGAGAGATATCCCCATCTAGACCGTACTCTGCCTTCGGGAAATTTGTATGAAGAGTCCGAGGAATTGTGCGTCCTCGGAACTATTGCCGTGCTATCCAGCGGGTTGGTCATTGCCTCGTAGATGAAGCCATCGCCTGGCGAGCACTCGAGCTGGTGGTTGGCGCGGCGGCCGTGAGAGCCCGCGAAGGCCATGGCATCCCCCTGGCGGAATATGACCACGAACCAGGTGATGTAACCGGAATCCTCCTTGAATTGCAGGATGAGTCGATCAGAATCTGGCAGGTAGTGCTGCTTGGGGGTGGTTTCTTCAGGCGGTCGACGAAGTCTCGAAGGGCATCCATGAGACAATGGCATCCCTCTGGCAGGATATAATCACGAAGTGGGGCTGGCCACCGTCTGCTAAACAAACACTAGTTCTTGTGGATTGAACTGGCGGTGGCGGGTGGTATGCTGTTGGCCAGTGTCAATGATAGGACGCGATTAAATATGCCGATATGGTTTATGAATAAGAAAGTAAGTATTAGCTTTTGCTTGTGCTGTGTTGTATTATGCTGTGCTGTGCTGTGCTGTGCTATTGCTATGTTAGAACTGTGTAGTCCAATGGTTATTATTAGAATTGTTTACTGATATGTCTGAGAGCCTACTAATGAACCAGAAAATAAAGTAGGGTAGGGGAAGGCAGCAACCTTTAAATAGTCTGGGACAAAAGCGTTTTGCGACCGCTGCGCGAATGAATGCATCCAGAACAATACTCTATTCAGAAGATATTAGCTAATTAAACTGCCTTACACCCATTGGCTCGACTTACTGATGCCCGGCACGATGGGATGAATCGTGGTATGCCGACCTGTTGCTCTCTCTAGACAAGACGCCCACGCAACTTTGTCGTGTACCCTCACAATAGCACACAATGTGGCACCAAGTTATTGTCTTCCCGCCTTACCAATCAAATGATCCTTACGCTCCATTCCGTGTAAGCTAATGGCCCCTGCTGGCCGGCTCCTATCCATGGCGCTTGTCTGCACCAGGCTGCAATGCCTGCTCCGAAGTGATGGTCGCGGCGGGTGCAGACGGGGGTGGCTGGCAGCTATTATGTGTTGCTCCATAGAGCTCAATAAGGCCGTCTTCCGTGTGTGTTAGCCCAGCCTGCGCAGGACTTCGCTGGCCTCGGGAGAATAGTGCTCGAGGGGCCACTTGGCCATTGAGGCTCTGTCGCAGACGATGGTCATTATACTCGAGATTTCGGTTGACAGCCATGTACGAGAGGTCAGCAGCTCGACGTGTACGGGCAAGCTGGCCGGCTCCCTCTCTCTGTCCTATGACAACCGCGGCGGTCGATATTTCGATTGACAATCATGTACGAGAATGGCAAGGACGAGGAAGAGGGGCAAATTGGCCGTTGTGGTTCTGTCGGAGACAGCGGCCGTTGTAATCAAGGTTTCGGTTGACCGTTGTGATTCTGGTGGAGACGAGGACAAGGACGATGATGGCGAGGGCGTTCCCAGCATCGTCCAAGCCGAACCTCATGAGGTTTATCCAGCTGCGTGCTGTCCTTGGTGGCGCCGTCATGCTTTTCAAGCGCAGGCATGTGGCAAGCAAAGGCATGATCACACAAGTCTCCAACTCTTGGGAAATCCTCTGGCATGTCTGCAACGGCCAAATTCCTCTTCTGTCCCCGACGAGGAATGTCATGATATTGCTTGGGGTCGTGGAAGTATCAAGGGAAGCAGGTCGTGAATGGCTTGGCGTTTTATTCCACGTGAAATGGCTGATGACGTTGTTGTTCTGACGAGGTTATAATCGCTTCAGTGCCCACACGATGTTCTTGGTGATTTTGTCACTTTGGCCTGGGTGGAAGGAGGGTCAGTCTGGTCGATGCTCTGTATGACGTCCTCGTTGGCTCTGCCCACACACCAAAGTGGCACCGGATGTGCTCAGTGTCCAGGTGATTCCTGGCCAACTGACGGACTGGCTTGGGAAAGGTGGCCGGGAAAAGCAGGCACTGTTTTCTGCCGTCCTCCTTTTCGGTGTGAGCCAGCAAACAGCAGCGTGCCTGCTTTTGTGGCCTGTCTCTATGCCTTGTGTGATGGTGAAGGCTCTATGTTCAGATTGGAAGGTGCTCTTGAAGAGCTGAAGGGCCGAGAACAGTGCGGCTTGGAAGTAGATGCAAAGCTTGTCGAGCTGGAGTATCCGGGACAATGGGACACCGCAAAACAGACGGCACTGCTGGTGACGATTTCATAACGGGCCTTGTCGGTAGCAACGATATCTGGGGTTGCGCTATGTCACCATCACAAGCAGGGTGCTGCCTGGTCCGTATCCCGGCTGGACAGAAGGGGACACTGGGACCCAGAGAGCGCAGAATCGTTTTGACTATCAGGGAGAGGCACCAAGCGTGACATAGGGGCTTGTTTTGGCTCAAGCCACTATGCCACAGCTGTGCAGATGCCAACAAGTGCGCATCCGAATCTGTCAATGCTGTATACCTAGATAGTAAAATTGATTCGCCGTTGAGCCAAGTACGGCCAGCATAGGTCAACATTGCACAGCGTTTTACAAGGAGCTGTCGAGCTCATTGCCCACGGGCGCGGTTTCTGTAGCTGACCTGTCCGTGGGGGTCACTCACTGACTGCTGCTTCCCATGCCAACTGCTGGCTTACGCAGTCGACAGGCACTGTCGCCGACGAGAATGACACGCGGTGCCCATATCACCATCATTGACTGTTTCATTTCTTTCGAAACTCCTATGGGGCCCTGACGGACACCGCAACCACGTATGACGGCCACAATACACTCGCCTCTCGCCCATGACCACAACACACACTCCATCTCCCTCCGTTTCGCACCTCCCAGACTGACGACGGTCACACAACACATGATCGACTCGACTGGTGCCGATACGCAGCTGACCTTGGCTAGACTCCTCGCTTCAGATGAACAGATTCGTTGCCTTCAAGGGCCGTCCCAGAGTGTCGCACACAGGGCTGCTCTCGATGATGATGCAGGACCTGTACCTGTGCGCGAAGTAGGCCCTGGGAACTGCTCACCTGGCCAAGATAACCGTGTGATCTGTCTGCAGGCTGATCCCCATTTTCTGCGACTGCATGCAGACGAAGCCGAGCACGACGATTGTTGCGGTCAGGTACCCGGTCGGGAAGCTCTGCGTGTTTTCAACCCTGATCATGCTCAGCAATGGGGATGGCAACGTGCACACACATCATCAAGTTCCACGGTGTGACCTCAGACTAGCAAATGATCACGGCCCCTGGACAAGATGTGGGAGCCCTTGAGGTGTACGATTAGACGTCCGACCACATGTCCGGGAACATATCCCTGATAGTGCCGAGCTTCGCGATTGAGGACGACGACAAAATAGGCTCCATGTACACAGAGTGGTCGGACCGCGTCTTTATGGCCACGCCAGTGCTCTTGCTTGCGACCACCTCCATGGTCACGGGTGGGGTTCCCGACCTCTATCACGGGCGTATTGTCGCGCACACACCCGCAGCTGTAGATCTTCTTGCCCGAGCTCAGGAATGTGGTGACGATCATGTTGCGGTACGAGATTCTGAACGAAAATGTGGTCAGGACCGACATTGAGGCTATGACCTTGTAGGGGTTCGTCCTCGTGGTGGAGTCCTTGCTTTTACCTGGGGCGGCGGTGGCGAATACTCCATCTCCTGCTCAACCCGCATGTGTTCCGACTCATAGCAGTGGCACACAGGAGGAAATTCGATTACAACCAACTACGGCCAGCCTTCAACTTCCAGATGGATACTCTGTGCTCTTCCGAATAACAATAACGTTTGCTTTGCCAAATTTCATCAACCGACCTTCATCAACCAACCGTAGGAGTACCCTGGGACTACTTGCCTAGTGAATAGACCTGGCACTGCCGACGATTAGATCATCCTGCAAATCGACGAGGACCGCACTGTCGACAATTAGGTCACCCTGTATTAGATGAGGACTGTATGGAAGACAGAAAGCGTTCTCAATGAATATGCTGACTGTCTATTAGGTCTGGTAGATTGATCCTAAAATTGAAGGATAATACTACCTACGTAGCTATGTAAACTATTTCATAGTTATCTTCTGCCAGAGGGATGCTATAGTCTCTTTTGTAGATGTACTTTGATAATTCATCGGCTGCTCGAAGAAACGATCCTCACGCCCGGCTACATATAGGCCTCCTGCCGCCGGCACTCTGCCTGTGCTCATTGAGCCGCCTCATGATGCCTGTGCTCTCCAAGTGATCGGCGATGCCACGCGTGTATAGCCCGATGTATTCGTCCGTTTGCGGGCCAAGGCTGTCAGAGCTCAGCGTCTACCCACTCGGAAAGGGGACATATCTTCGGTTCTCAATACCATAAGCTCTGCTCCGATGTAAACCAGGCACCGCAGGCCTCAGAATCCACATCCGACTGGTTTCCCTATCCCTTTCACAGCGAGTTGGGATGAACAGCAGGGTAGCTGCGAACGCCCACTTGCCTCTTGCCTTTCAGGATTTGTTGACCGTTTGTGAAATTCTGGCCATCGCGATCTTGACAAACTTGTCAAAATGGCGACCAACGTACAAGACTAAGCCTCTCGCGTTTCCGCGACCAAGACCACAACAAAGCAATGAACGACCATGGCCAAGACCACCGGGAGACGAGAAGCCTTCAGAAGGTGCTGGAGACCGTAAGTGAGCCATCTCCTCGACCTCAGCAAACGCGGATGTCCCACTTGCCAAATAGCAGCTCCTCGTAAGAGAAGCTTCAGGCTCCTTTGGGCTCAATTCGGCAAAACCTCTCCTGTAGAGCACCATCACCTATATTCCTCGGGTCGCTTCCTGTTCATCGGTATGGCTGACAAATCTAAGGATACTATTACGAGGCCCAGCATCGAGACCGACACCAGCATTCCCGCTTCTCCGAGGAAGCAAGACAGGCCGGCGCTATGGACGGCTATAACCCGTACGTCGCCCACCAATACGATGGCTCCAACAGCAGGCCAGCCACGTCTAATCTTAGCACCACTGAGGCTCTTCGAGTGGCTTATGCAATTGGAGACTTCAATACTACAGGGTCCCAAGTCGAGAAGCCGCACATGAGACCAGCGACAAGGGTAGAATGCGCCACTAGGGTTTTCCTATACAGCAGCAGGAAATCCTAGACAGCGTCGAAAGTATCTGCAGCGAAAGCCTCAAAACCCTGCTAGACTCGCTCAAGGCTCTACCCGAGTACTTCATGGACGCACAGAAATTCCATGGAAGGCCACTTTGAGTGCAACCAAAAAGCGCTTGGGCTCCTTGATGACCACTTTGGTGCAGATGAGCTGGACGACCTTCTGCTTAACCGCGGTCTGCCGTGCACATCCATTCCGAGCGACCCCGACCTGAGCGTAGGGCATGCCTGTTACGGCCCATGTCACTCCGACCTCGTCCATAGGCGGTCAAATGCCTGGAGGAGCGCCCTCGGACCAAGAAGGGTCGTGATCACCCCTGCCCGCTGCAGTGTGGAGATCCATGCGAAGACAAGTGCCATTTCATTCTGAAAGATGTTCTTCATACTTTGGAGTTTCCTTGCGGCCACATCCCGAAGACAGCCCCAATGCTGGCAGGTCCAAGCCCCTCCTCTGGTTCCGCCAGCAGTACATACTCGAAGACGAAGGGCCAGTTTCCGTCGGGGCAGGACTATGGGGCCATTGATGCAGGTGTCTGGGGCGGGGTGACGCTGGCGATGATGTCGGCATTGCCTGGGGTGGCGGCGGTGAGGCTCCTGCTGCCGGTGACGGCGGGAGCGCGGGCGGTGATACTGACGCCATCACCAAGAACATTCACCCATCCTTGGAGTCCCTGGCGACGAGCATCCTAGGGTGATAAGTGACCTCCCTCCAGTGGAGTTTCCCGATATCAGCGAGGACTGCTTCCGTTTGTTGACCGATGCGTTACTCTACTACCCTCACAAGTTGATTTTCTCCCTACTCCTCGCCTACGCCTTTTGAGTTGCTGCCTTCCGAAACCACGGCCTGAGTGTGGCGGACGATCAGGCCTAGTCAGGAGCTCCCAGTACCTTCATTCAAGGCCGAAGCTCTCACCGCTGGGGCTTCAGATCTTTGAAGGCAGTTTTGATGGAGGTACTCAACAAACACTGCAGGGTCCTATCTTGACGAAATCCTCAGCGAAGGCAGCAACGCAAGGCATCGAGACTTTCCGGGTGAATGAATCTGCGGCCATTCTGGTAAGACTGTTCTGTCTTTTCTTGCACTACTCGGCTTTAAGCAGAGCTGTGTTGGGCGTCGGTTCCATTTCTACGGAAGCTTCCTGGATGCCGGCACCTTTCTCGGTGCCATTGCGGCTAGGACGGCTTGCAGCTCGTGAAGACACGGCGGTAGCATCAGTGATGGTCTGCGCTGGGGGATGGTAAGGTGGTCGACCTCAGGCTGGCATTGGAGGCGATTTTCAGCACTAGACGGTCCGGAAACCTCATTTCTGACTTTTTGGGTTTCCTGATGTTGGAGTATTGAGACATTTCTGGGGGACTTGGGCAGATGAGAGTCAGTCGGAAGGTTGTTTGCAAATAAGGTAAAACAATCCTCGTCAGCCGACGGAATATCGCCGAGACCGGTCCCAGTACATGCATACAACAATATGCAGTAGTTTGATGCCATTTAGATGCTCCGGGCTTTGTAGTGATCGTCTTGACCTTCCGATCTCCTTTAGTTTTCAGTCCACTGGTAAGAAATGTCGAAAAGCTGGTGATGATCGTTATGCCAACATCGGTGAAGAATGGTGTCTTGTATTTATCTGCTCTAGTTGCCTGGTTCTACATTTTAAAGACAGGAAACATGACCTATGCAACTACTCCGTCTCACCCTTGTAGCCACCTCTCACCAGTTGACCCTGTCATGGCCACCTATATAGCTGCGGGTCACGATTCCGAGAGAGCCTGCATGGGCGTCCATGTGCACGGTACCAGTCAGGAGCCCAAATCTCAATCTCTGCTCCACCTTCCATATTGCAAGCCAAGGTAGAGCAATTCCCCTCCCACTCATCATGGTCCAGGCCGTGGCGATACTGTTGAAGCCAGCTCCTCTTGAAGCATCAATCTCAAGCTCACCAGAAAGTTCCATATTCGTCCTCAGAACAAGCCTAAGGATTTGCCGCCATCACTTCGAGGAGGGAAAATGGCTTGTAGAAAGTCCCAATCGGCACACGAGAGGCAGCGGAAAGGCAGCACGAACGTGGCGCACTCGACGCACTGCCATTTCCGTTCGGTTAGATAGGTTCTGTGCGACAGAATCCACGAAGGCGAGGGGCAACAATATTTAGAGTTGACCTGCAATCAGTTCCGCGCGTTATGGTTGGGGCGAGGTCTTGGCAGCTTCCCTTGCGGCTTCTTTCGTAACTTCTGTTGCTCATGACTCAATAGCTTAGGTATGTCCCAGGTGGAAACCACCTCGCAATCAGAAGCGACTTGGATTGCTGACCGCAATTGGCTGATGATGTTTGCCTTTGAGCACTTGGTGCAGGCATTGAGTGGCTCTTCGTACACGGCCTCCTTCATTTGGTGGACCAACTCCATGACTGTTTTCTTGCGGTTAAGCTCAGGGCAAAGCACCTTCGCCCTCCCGAGGCCCTCGAGGTAGTTGTAGTGGGCCACAACCCAGCAGTCACACTTGGCGTCTGAGAGCCAGCCCCGATCACCCCGAACAATGGACCAGATTTCGTTGCTGACCTCTGTACGGAGTTTGCTGCGCGCGATGCGAACCCAGGCTATTTTGCTGTCAGGATATGATGAAATTAATTAAAGGGTGTGGTCACTCACACATAACATCCTTGGGCAGATGAAGATGTAAGTACCATTGGGTCTTTTGGCCGTGCACCAGGGGGCTGTACTCCTCGATGTTGCCGACGCTAGTATTCTGGCAAAGCCACTTGGTCGCATGACAAAACCCCTTGGGGTCGAGGAAAGCAAAGGTGGGAAAGAGAACCTTTTGGAAGTCGTCTGGGGTGCGAAAGGTTGCAAAAGTGGTCTCACGCCACTCCAGGAACCACGGCCGAACCACTGACCAGTCAACATCAAACTTTCCTTTGTGCTCACCGAAATTGAGGTTGACAAGTGCGAGCACACCCCAAACGTCGTCAATGTCTGCCTTTGACAGCTCGGGAGGGAAGCGAGCCTGCACGTTGAATGGGCTTAGAGATGAAGTTGGTCCACCCTTCTCGGGCAGCGGATTAGTAGCCTCACCAGAGGTACTGATGTTGGCAGGTGGCTGGTCTGCATGGATGGCTGTGCCAGAACCCAGAGCTTCATTCTTCGTGTTGCTTGCCTCACCCATGTCGACAGGCTCGTTGCAATCGGCTCGTCCCTCGACATTGCTTGCAAAGGTTCTCGTCAACTCGCGTTGGTGGTAGGACTGGTGCAGGCCACGAAGCACGATCTCAACGGAAACGACGGTGATCCCAGTGTCCTCGATATGCGTGCTGTTCGGCTTAAAACCGGAAGCACCGCTCATGTGTTTGATGAACGATGCCCAGTAGGGACTGGCGGAGACAGCAGCCGCCAGTACCTTGAACTCGGTTTTCTTGAACATGACGGGTCCTTTTTGGATGACGCAGACCAAAGTGTCTGCGTTTGGGTCGAGAGGTATTGGTGCCATGATCAAGCAGGTATGAGGAGATAGCTGTCGCGAGGTGGGCAAGGTGGAGAGGGTTGGTGATGATGAAAAGTCGCAAGGTCGCGTCTTGTGGATAAGCTTGCCCGCGATTGAGATGGGCGGATCTGGCAAGGACGAAGTGTGATGGCTGATGTTTTGGTCGATCTTCGAAATGGAATACGAAGAAAAGAAAAGAAAAACTTTGCTCTGGTGAGTGAAGCAGTGATAAACACAGGATCCAGGTGAGCTTGCGGACACTGCACAAAAGCCGAAGGATTGAGTTCGATGTGATGAGGACGAGTTGTGATGGTGTCTGATGAAGCTGCCTAGGGCCTCCTCCAAAGCTTGAATCGTGGGAGTGAGGCACACTGCAAAAGTTAGGAACTGAGTATTAGCCTTGCCTCGTTTTCGAGTTCCAGATGCGTGGCCCAATGTTTATGCTCAAACAGAGTTTCGCAGAGGGAAATCTTGATCACGGTTTTCCCCCTAGTACTTCTTTCGCAATCGACTGTGAGCCGTCTCTGGCAGCTTCGCTCAAAGCTGTCTCATATACGGAAGTTTGTCAACGTAAGCTGTACACTCGGGGCCGTAGTTAACAAATCTTGGGTTGGCCAACTTGGAAAGGTAATTCTAGTCTAGGATACACTTCCATGCAAAACCCTCAGAGCTCATTAAACCTGAATGCCAGATGACCTGTCTCAGGCCGTTGAACAAGCTACCTGGTTCAGCTTACCGTCCTTGCCCAGAGTCTGAATTTGGATGATGGTGGAGCTGTGCATGGAAACATCTCAAATATATATACAACGCTCAATTCTGCGTTCCCACTGCTTTGCTCCAAGGGTCTGCCACTGAGGTTGTTCAATCCAGGCTTGCGTATAATGACGTCACGGGCAGTGACCTATGTAGGTATCTCTTCATCTCGCATGCTGCTGCGGCCCTTACAGTCATCCAGCACAGCTGCCTCCCACCATGTTCTTCCCAACAGGGCTTGTGGCCCTCGTCATCACCCTCATCAGCGCTGACGCGACGTACCAGTCAATCACGTCCATGGTCAACATCAAAAAGTACAAGTCCAAGGCAGAGAAAGCAGCTGAGTGGAGCAACACAGCCAGGGATCGCCTGTGGGCCACGCGATACACTATAGGAACGGGTTTTGCCTCTGTGAGTACCGCTATGTCTTGATTTTGTAGGTGCCAATGACAACCGCTGGACACAGCTGACCTGATGCGCCCCCGTCTAGTGCCTCCTGTCCCTGGTCACGGCCGTGGCGTACCTCCTCCTCGTACCAAGCGGCTCCAGCATCCTCACCGCTCCGTTGCGGGCGATCTGGCCCATGGTCCTTGCAGTGACCCTCCGCTTCGGTGCCAGCCGGTACATGTACAACTTTTGGGCCACCAAGGCCAAGGTACCACTGGTAGACCAGTACAACGCTGCAATTTCCCAGAGCATGGACGTCATCGGCTTCTTGGATCTCCTTTCGGCCGGATGGGCCTCTATGGCGGTTCTGAAGGCCGCGTCACTGTGATGGTGGGTTCGGAACCTGTCAGAGGACCTAGGGGTCATAGGGGCCTCGCGCACGTCTCCCAGAAAGCAGCTCGGCCTTCCCATCGTCTGTGACCAGATAGATATCTTCGTGGCGCACGCCGAAGCGGTTCTCTAGGTAGATACCTGGCTCATTCGTAAATGTCATTCCCGCTTGGAGGCGGACGCCTGTGTTCCACTTGTTCAAGTACGGCGACTCATGAGCTGTCATTTGGGTCAGAATCAGTTGGCGTTCATGTCAGTCGGGGAGGGAAAAAACACTGGAGTGGGGGCTGCTGACCCTTGATCCCGATACCATGGCCCAGACGGTGCGTGAAACCATACCCATATCCAGCGTCTTCAATTACGGTTCTGGCTGCAATGTCGATGCTTGCGGCCGTCGCATTGGGTTTGAATGCTTCTGCTGCAGCCGTCTGTGCCTCGAGTACGATATCCCATACCCGCAGCTTCTCTGCGTGTAGCTCTGGATCCGATGTGATACCCTCCTCACTCCGTCCGCTTTGCAGGCCCGCGAGCCGCCTCATACTCTCGGCTAACCCGCCGCTTAACGCGTATCTTTCCGCAGGTGGGTCTATGAAGAAACTCCTGCAGATATCCGACGAGTATCCAAGATAGTGGGCGCCGACGTCAATGACAACCATGCTCTCGTGCTTTCTGTTCTGTGTCAGTAATCACCGGCATGAGAGAGAGAGAGAGAATTGAAGCTTACAGCTTGAGCCAGCCCGTAACGAAGCCGCCGTGGGGCAGAGCCCCATGCTCCTCGAAGAGCACAATGTTGAAGAACAGCTGGAACCCAATGGATAGCATCGCGTTGTTGAGGATGTCCGTGACTTGATTCTCGGTCAGGCCAGGCACGAGACAAGGCCGCATAGCCCTGACAGCATCGACCGTGCCTGTATTGACAGCCCTCAAAAGCTCGACCTCTGCGGCACTTTTTGTCTGCCGGACGAGCTCTACAGCAGGGTTCAGCCCTACGGTCTGGAAGCCCGCGCCATCAAGACCCCTGACAATGTAGTCGCGGATCTCCTCGTCCATCATCAGCTTGGGGGTGTAATTCAAGTCCGCGAAGAGTCGGGATTTCAGCAATGTGGCATACGGGTCCCAATGCTCCTCCCAGATGACAATGTCAAGCTCGGCGTCGCGGCTGGGCATACCAAGCATCCGCACGCGGCCTTCTTCGAAATGCGGCGACAGGAATGCCGTCTTGGCTCTGACAGTGCCATTTTCAGCCTTCTCGGGCAGCACAAGCATGAGAAACGGTCGTTCCTCAGGCTCCCAGGGCTCCCAGTCTGTCTGTGAGATGTTCCCATAGTATCTGGTCTACCGTCAGCCGGTGCGTGACAAGCACTGTATGTGATAGAGGCAACACATACTGAAAGGTGTAGCCCGGCTCAAGGACGAAAGCATCTACTTCAGATGCTGCCAAGGCCTGGGCAAGGCGGTCTCGTCGGCTGACGAATTCCTCGGCCGTGATGGGCTTGGCCCGATCCAAGAAGGACAGGTCACTGTGTAGGTTGTCGATGGCGCATCGCTGGGCCTTGTCGACGGCTGAGTATGCCGTTTTCTGGACGAGTGGGAACGAAAATTGAGAGGTAGAGAGGCAAGCAAGCCAAATTATCGTCAGAACGACGCTGCCCAAGGTAACGACTGCTCGCTTGTGCGACAGCAGCGCAGAAGCGGGCCGAGCCCGGTGTGGTATGCGGTCTGCTGCGTACTGTCTCTTTTCCATGGCTTGGATATCGCGTGCCCGACTGCTCGAACCCCCTTCTCAACGCTAGCCTTCGAAGATACCTCTTTCGATGTCGATGGTGCGAGGGCCAGGATGGTCGGCAAAGGTGGTGTGAAAGATGCAGGTCCTGATGCCGGCGTGCTGGATCGGCCCCTACACGGGGACAAATGTGCCGGCAAAGCGGGTCCTCCCCCGCCCATCAGCACCGGATATCGCTTCCCAGACCTTTGGATGCCGGCGAACTGCCGGTCGATCCTGTCTATTGACCATGCGTTTACGTTACATCCGTCATGATAGGACCGTATCCGAGTGCTCAAATGGCGCGTTAGATTTAAAACTGGGCGGCTCCATATTGGGAAATGCGCTTGTATTTCTCCTTCCATCTCGTCCTACACCCAGCGATTCTTCGTAAGAAGTTGCCCACCAAACCTGATAAGCATGGCTACTGAAAGCATCAGTCATGAGTCCAAGGCTCCTACAGCCTTCGACGACGGACTTGAGATCCAGGAGTCAAAGGTAGATGCAGCTTCAACAACCTTCGAGGCACGTGGCGATGTCGAAAGCCAGGCGGCAGACGAGCCAGAGAAGACGTATTACAGCAAACTTTCAGTGTGGCTCATGGTGCTGTTCTCTGGCCTAGCAATCGGCTCCGATGGCTAGTGAGTTCTTTGATTCTACATCCCGCAGGTCTAAAGGAAACTGACGGTCCGGTTACTTGTCCAGCAATGCCGCGGTCATCGGCAACGTGGAGCTTCTCCTGGCCGTCTTGTACCCGGAGGCCCTGACCGATGCCATATACGATCGACTGAGCAACGCTTTCCTCATCGGCATGATCCTCGGAATGCTGTTCTTTGGCGTCATCGTCGACCAGCTGGGTCGTAAAACGGGCGCCGTGGCCACCACGACCCTTCTGGTTATCGGCATTGTGCTGTCCGCCGCTGCAAGCGGAACCTCGCCTACGGGAATGTTTTGGATGCTGATTGTCGCACGCGGGATCGCTGGTGTAGGAGCCGGCGGCGAGTGTGAGTACCAAGATCCATTCCGATTCGAACAGTATGCCGAACGTTTAGCATACCGCTGACGCCCCATCGCGTGTCTTAGACCCCGTCTCCGGCGCAGGTGCTGCTGAGGCGACGGACGAGAGCGACCAATATCGTAAGCACCGCGGCTTCATGTTCGCTATGCTGGCCGATCTGTCCAGTTCGCTAGGTTATGTCTGGGGAGGCCTTGTGCCTCTGCTCTTACTCCTCTGCGTCGGCCAGGAGGTTGAGAAATATGATATCGTCTGGCGGACCTCGTTCGCACTCGGCCTCGTCCCGCCGTTGGTCATCTTCTGGTTCCGCTTGAAGATGGCCGTCTCGACTGCATATCGAAAGTCTGCACTCCGCAAGCAGCGCACCCCGTACCTTCTTGCCGTCAAGAGATACTATCGACCTCTAATTGGCTGCGCTACTACTTGGTTTCTATACAACTGGATCTCAATACCGTTTGGAATATTCAGCTCTACCATCATATCGCGCGCCAATGTGGGTAACAGCCTGGTGAAGAACTTTGGGTGGGGAGCGGTGATCAACTGCTTCTATATCCCAGGGCCATTCATTGGTGGTTACTTGAGTGATAAGATTGGTCGGCGTAAGACGATGGCCCTCGGTTTCGGCCTACAGGCGACTCTAGGATTTGTCCTCGGTGGTGCTATTTTTCCCATTCAAAACAACTTTCCGTTGTTCGTTGTAAGCAGCTTTTGGATACAGTCTTTACCCCTTCAAGAACAAATATGCCCCATCTTTAGCCCATACAACAAAGACTTTACGGGCTGCAGGTTTTAAAACAGGCTGTGGATACCTTGTAGCTTACTTCTCACCATACTGACATGAGGCTACTTCTTTGGTTCTTCGATAACTGACTCTGAATGCTGCAGTGTCTTTATGGTATATTCCTCACATTAGGCGAGGTTGGCCCCGGCAGTACTGTGGTTCTCACGGCTTCAGAGTGCTTCCCGACATCCATTCGGGGACAGATGATGGGATTCATCGCAGCTTGGTCGAAAGCAGGCGCCGCGATAGGAACACAGGTATTCACCGCAATTCTCAATGCGTATGCTACCGACCCATCAAAGGGAAACCAAGTGGCATTTCTCATCGGGTCAGCTTTTGCAGTACTCGGCGCATTGGTTGCATTCTTTGTGATTCCAGATGTATCGAGGAAGCTGGAGGACGATGATAGGGACTGGAAAGCCTATCTTGCTGACCACGGGTGGGAGGGAAGCTGGGGTGATGAAATCACCAAAGACCCTTCTGGTGTAGTGCTGAACCAAAGAGGGTCATAGCTGAGCAACCACGGAGTTCCACTGTCATGTCTCATATAGAGCGTCTGTACAGTAGTTTCTCCAGGTGTGATTACACAAATGCCCACGGACAGTGCTTAGTCCTTGCCTACCTAGGTGGTCATCTCTCAATCCTTCTGAACCTGTGCCCTGGTGCCTTCTTGATGTGATGCTCTGCAGGTGATGGGTAAAAGGGCTGGTTTGTGAGCCATCAATTGTCTCAAAACATTTCCTGTGGCGCAGGATATCACACAACACAAGTGCGTCCGACACGGCGTTGTAGGCATTATGCACACCCTTTTCAAGTTGAACCTATGAGAGTCTTCTCAAAACCTGCCAATCGACTCTGTCATTTGCGCCTGGGATAGTAATAAGCGACATAGCGGCTGGCGCTGTTGTTGGTTTAATGCATCGTGGGCTAAGCCGGGCACCTTGTTGTTCTGTGAGGTAGTAGGTCCTTGGCAGCGGATTCCTTGTTCTGTCTAACTTCGCGGCTTGCCCAGAGATTGTAAACAGGAGGGAACCATCCAAAGACGGATGAACACAAAGTTACCCTCGTGTTTCAGTGTAAGTGGAAGTACCTAGGTAACGGGGGCAGCTTCGATGTCCGCAATCCCGCCTCAGCTAGCGCTTGCAGCGGGAAAGCTCTTGCTTTCAATCCAGAATGATTGAAGCGAAGAACCATCTAGTCGCCGTGTTTTTCTCAATTCGGACGCATCATGTGACGATTTCGGCGCAGGCGGGTTGTGATGGGTGAAGACGAGGCGGGCTTGTTGGCGCGCCTGCATCTGATTGGTGCGCATGTTCATTTGCGACTTCGTTGGCACGTGTGTTACAGGGCTGCAGACATCGCAAGATTTTGGGATTTGTGGGTCAGCATGAGCCTCAGAGACATGCGACATGCTTTTGTTGTGAGGGTCTGGATTTGTCCATGCCTGATGTGGCGCTTGGAAAGGTCGCTTGCACGAGCAGTTCGGTGTCTTGACCAACGTCCGACCGAGACACGTATCCAGGTATTCAGATGTCCGGGTGACGGTCACCCTTAAATATAAAGCTTGTGCTCTCTTGCCCTCGAACATGTGATTTTCGATTTCTCTCGGGTCTACTAGTGTAATATATTTTGCCTCCTTCCCCGGTTGACCGGTTAGAGCGCAGTCTTGCCAGTTTGCTTCGCCACTAGCACCCCGACTCTTCACGGAGAACGCAGGCTAAAACTAATCAACATGTCTTACAAGCCACTCGAAGGCAGACTGGCAATCCTAACAGGTGCATCAGGAAGTGAGCAACTTTCCCAAAGCTTCTACCGCACAAATCCAGTGTCTAACCCATCACAGCTATAGGAACAGCCATCGCCGCAAACCTCGCCTCCAAGGGCTGCAACCTTGTTCTCAGCTACTTCGTCACTGAATCGGCCCCTGCTGCCGAGGATCTTTCCATAGCTCTGCAGTCTAAGTACGACATCAAGGCTTTCGATGTCCGCGGAGACCTCGCCAAGCCAACCGGCCCTGCAGACCTTGTGGACGCAGTCAAGAAGCACTTCACCGAGCTGGAGCCGAACAGGCCTTTCCAAATTGACATCTTGCTTAACGTGGCCGGCATTGCCCTCAACAACAAGCTCCCGGACATCAAGGCGGCAGAGTTCGACACCACTTTCCGCATCAATGTTTTGGCTCCCTTGATGCTCGTGCAGGCTGTTCAGCCGTACCTGCCAAAAGACCGTTCCGGCCGAATCATCAGTGTCTCATCAATATCAGCCCACTGCGGCTTTGTGGGCCAAGCAGTGTACGGTGGGACCAAGTCAGCCATCGAGGGCATGACGCGTGTTTGGGCACGAGAACTCTCCGAGAACGCCACGGTCAACTGCGTGACCCCAGGCCCCGTGGAAGGGCCTCTGTATGCGTCCAATACGGACGAGTTCAAGAGGGAGGCCAAGGGCTGGATCGAACACACGCCGCTCATGCGTGCGAGGAGTGGCATTGACCCTGACGATGTCGTCCAGGAGGCTAAGACTACAGGAGGCCGACCTGCGTACGCGCATGAGGTTGCAGGCATCATAGCTATGCTTTGCCTACCGGATGCGGCGTGGTGTACGGGGCAAGTTGTTTGTGCTAACGGTGGGATGCTGATGTAGATTATGAGTAACAATAAGAGGTGAATGATTACTCCATATCTGTATTCTGAGGTTGCGAGGCTTAGAAGAGAAAGGGAATTCTTTAGGCATTGGCTATAAAGGCTGTGGATCGCAGAATAACTTTGATTTTGCTGTGCCTCCAGCACGTATGATTCAACAATTCAGCCGTGAGCATAATCAAACACATGCGGATGTAAATTGGTGAACTTTTCTCTGTGGCACGGGAAAACGAAGAACAGGACCAAAGTGCCTGGCCAAACCGAATATTCTTGGGGTGTGCTCCTCGTCATCACCTCTGACCAACTGTTCTCATTGCCACGCCACACACATAGCAATTAAACTGTGGCAATTGGCCGCTTGAAATGTTGCAGGTTACAAGGGACGCTCTGATGTATTTTGAATCTCCTGAATTATATCTGTCGCGCTGTCAATTTTGTAGTGAAAGATAAATGGTAAGGCGTTAATAGCAGGAAGTGGGACACTTCTAGATCGAGGCTGCAACGTTGCGTTGGTAATCAAATCCTAATCGTATTGTTTGACTTTCTGCCGCTGCAGACGCTGCAGACGTTGCCTTTCGTGCAAAGAACAAAGTTCATTTGCTGCATCTTACTCATGGATAATTTGTCACTTTACTTTAGCAGTTCCACACATGGTTGATCATCAAAAAGTGCTAGAGCTTTCGTGCATAGTTATTGTAAGCAGTAGAATGCTTGTAAGGGCAAGACTATGGAAAAGCCTCCGCAAAGATCATAAAAATATTCTGAGCTATTATTCACTCCGAATAAAGCGTGAGATGCTAATGGATTCCGTAAATGATAAGAGACGCTCAAAATTGATCTCCGATCATAAAGTAATGCATCACTGATCCGGTGGCCGATCTCACCGAGCTTTGGTCTCCAGAACCCACTTCGCGGTCTTGCCGAGATGCTCATTAGTGTTCACGCAAGCCTAGATACAGCCGCACGCTGAGGGCTGGTGTGAAATGCGAACTTAGCCCGATTCAAACTTTATTTGCGAACAGGAGGTGAGGGCATTCACGACGCCCACACGAGCTGCTGCGGCCGGGCTGCAGGATCCTTCATGCCGAGGACTGATAGTAGCTTAGGGCTTGCATATTTGGCAAATAGTACTTCTCAGCACATGCGAGAGAAGCTAGTACAACTTCAATAGACACATAGTAAGCTCCGCATGAGGTGTGATGTGGCTATCTCTAAACCACAAAATAAAGCAAGGAACTGGCGTTGATGACAATTCCAAAATAGAGTTGATCGTCATTTCCCGCAAATTGACCGCGCTGCCCGGATAATGAAGGTTGCACTTAGTCTGCATGCCCAAAAACAAGGTATCTGCCATCAAGTCGTTCACATTCTTACCATGCGGCAGATTGATATAAAATTACGGATGTAGCAGGTCGCCCGAAATGCTGCAGGCCTCCTCCACCCTCGGAAAATGTGAGTTGTCATAGAGCCGGGGTCACCTCAGCCCTCGTATAGCAGTAGTCTATGTCAACGTAAAGTTAAGTGAAAAATGCGGAAGGAAGTATCTGGACGGAGACCTGCTGGACTGATTACCGCACATGCGCGGGTCAAGCTGTTATGATACTTGCTGCAGGTTGCCCTTGTTCTCAGTAGTGCTTGGCATAGCGCATTCTTCAGATACATATGCCTGTATTGTCTCGTGAACGGCGAATCGTTCGATGCCCACATCGTTAGTGTGAACCTAGGTCCAGGCATCCAGGACGGTCCCCAGAATGTTGATGGTTGCGCTGATCATGTTGTGGGACTCAGGATCCCAGGCCAGAATGTGGAGGAAAGTTTGATCGAAGAGACGTGGATACGTTGGTTGTCCAAAAGGAGCATGTTTTGCGATTCCAATCGCAATTGATTCTGAGGTTCACCGCCCCAAGATGAGTGCGCAAACTGCGACTCATGCATTGAACGTCCTGACCCTTTCCGCTGTGGAAGCAGCAGCAGTCCTTGGGGGCATCATATACGTCGAATTTGTGGAGCCATCTCTGACTTGTAGAGGGTAAAGAAAAGCAAAGGCTTCATGGCGGCCGTCCGAGGGACGTTTCAGTACCAAAGGCTTCGGATCGGGCACAGATGGCTCGTCTAATAAGTCGCCGTTGGCAACGGGCCTTGATCTGCAAAGCCACACATGTGCAGGAACTGGGGCTCCCAATGTGACGTTCAGGGGCACCCCTGGAGCCCGCTTCGAGAATCCTGCAGTGAGAGTGGAACCGTCCGACGTCCCAGATATCACGGAAGTCTGGTACCGGGAAACCGGCATTGTTTATTGTCGCATGCGGGACGAACCACTGGTGTGTGGTCAGGAAATGTTTCAATGTCACCTCGGCCGCATCAGCCGTCGATGAATCGTACATGCCCTGCCCCGCGACCTCAGGGTGCGATCTCCCTGCAATCCATCTGGATGCTTGTGCCAACATCCTGGAGGGCGACCCCATTTCTCGGGAGGCTGCAAAAGGACCTAACCAGAAGTGGTCATCTTCACGAGCCGCGGTCGTCCTGCTTCACTGATGGCGCCGTGACCCTCTTTATTGACCCCGGTGCCACGGCAGTTGCCACGCGATATACTGGACCATGCGGGCTTGGTCAAGAGACGTAGATGGGCCATTGGAGCCGTGATAGTGGAGACTATTAGGATGCAGTAGTTTTTGCCAGGGCACTTAATGCTCTCTTCCGCCGTGGCTTGCTTCTTCCACGCCTGTTCTCGTCCCGAATCGCATTTGCTCGTCGCCTTGGGCATTGGGAACCCTGACTACACGAACCAATCGCAAGGCTCAAAAGACTTGCCTCGGCCTGAGAGAGGGTGGTTCCATCAGACACTGGCGGCATTTCTTGATAATCGAGTAAGTCATTACGCAATTCGGGCCAGTTAAATCAATCCTCGACGAATGAGGACAGAAGAGGATGGGGAACCGACCGACCGATAGCGTGCGAAAGAAAGACAGTCAAGCGAAGCGCACTATTCGCGAATGCGAAGCAGAGGGATATTTATCGACGCCAGCCTTGAGGACATAAGTAAAGACGACAAGAATAATCCCTCGGCAATTCACATCCCCTTGATTCTCACATACGAATATTCCCCCGACCTCGATACCGTTCCACCCACCGCGACAAAATGAAGAACATCGCAGCCGCCATTATTGCCTTTGTCGGCCCCGTCCAAGGCGCCTCCATCCCCGCCGCCCGCAATGTTGAGGCTCACAGCAGCTTGGCTCCTCGGGCCGACTGCAGCAACATCACCTGTACACCCGCCTCCGGTGCCGCGCACATCGTAGTCAGCCGTGCCTCTACCGAGGCTCCAGGCACGGGCGTGCTGGGCAGCGTGGCTGAAGCTATCGTGGCCTCCCGCCCCGGCTCGGATATCGCAACCAACCCCTACCCAGCTCTGCTGGACCCATACTTGGAGTCTGAGACGGCGGGTGTCGGCAATCTGACAGAGATTGTGCTGGAGTACCAGACTTGCTGTCCGGATAGCAAGATGGTGCTTCTCGGCTACTCTCAGGTGAGAAATGCCCAGATCATCACCCAAGATAGATTGGCTCGGAGGAACACGGCCGATCTTTTCGAAATCACCGCAAGAGGGAGGAGGGCACCGACTGATCTATCATCTCACTGTAGGGCGCGCAAGTTACGGCGGATTTCCTCTGCGGTCGCAGCTCGGCAGGATTTCCACCAACGCCTCCTTACTCCGCGGTCGTGACCGAGAACGGTCAGTTTCATCATCGCTAAGAACACTCTATCTCCTCTTGGTAGAAGAGGCAAGTTGAGCAGCGAGTTAACATCACTTTTCCAGTTGCCGCAGTCGTTCTCATGGGTGACCCATCATTTGTCAAAAATCTCTTTTGGGACCGGGGCAATGCCTCCAACGTCAGCGTAAGCCTCCTTTCTCCTCTTCTTCTTTCTGGTTTCTATCACATGCCCGTAGCACAATTTCGTTCCAGACAAAGCAAGACAACGAGGTTGGGGTGATAGAAGTTATGATGGCTTACCCTCGAGTCTTCCTCCGCTTCATTTATTTGATGACAGAGGACAGCCTAGAGTGAAATGCTGACCGATTCCTGCGAACAATAGTACTTCCCCCGTATAGACAACGCAGCCTGCCTCCCCGTGGCCGACAAGATGATCTCATACTGCGACGAAAATGATTATTTCTGTTCTAACGGGACTACACCGGACGCGCTGACCATCCACCAGACCTACGTTCAGAGGTATGGCACAGAGGCTGCTGAATATGTAGTTGACAAGATCGGATGCGCGGAGTGAGGAAGAGGCGCACAAGCGCATTTGTATCAGCCAAAAGCATGACTTACGGGCAAATTGGCAGCTTTATTCCGGTTGCTGTGGCACGCGATGATTGTACATAGATTGCTGTACAGCCGGAGAGTCTACATGTCAAAGGAGAACCCGAGAGTATACAAACGAGCTTTTCGAAAGATACCCAAGGCTGCTACTACTGTACTCTAAGGCTAGAAAGCCTCACACACTGATATCGTCTGGCTTAGTAGAGGACATTCAAGGTAGAGATATTCTTTTAGTCCATGCAAACCAGCTAACAGACGAGTGGGCTCTGTAATTTGGTATGAATGGGCATTCCTCAAGTAGTGAATGGAGTAGCAAAAACCTCATGTCCAAGCTCGACTACTACGTGTACTTTTCTCCCCAAGGTACAATTTCCAACGCAGTGCTCCTGGCTATATTACTCGATCTTCGTATATCAGAGGACTTGGTATGGCTTCGGTCATCAATAAGCAAAGACAAGACGTCGTAAGAGCAAGCATAACAAAACTGATTACGGACGGTCGTAGTGTAGACGGAAACCCAAGCGCCGGATATTCACGTACATTTCTCACAGCCAACTAGCCAAGACTTTGACAGCTGCAATCCTGGGCCACGGCGGCCGCAGTGCCCCCGGATTGCAGATTCAAGTCATCGTTCATAGGTAAAGCCATGGCAAAAGAAACAGCAGGCGCAGTTCTATGCATGTCCTCAGTCGGAACTGATGATGCACTCACTTGTAGGCAATTGAGACAGAAGAGGCTCAATATGACCAGATTTTCATTTTCACAGGAGAGAAATCACCCGGAGATCCCAGGACAGAGTAATTACAAGCGCTCGAAGTATCTCGTCTGTTGCTCACTGCCTCTCAGGCCCGGGATTGGCCAGTCTTCCATCCGGACGAGGCCTTTACAAGCTGGAGTATTTCTTGAAGGCACTGATCAAGCCGCCGGTGCTGGCGTCGTGGCCGGAACCAGTGCCCTCCTCGTCCAGCTCCTTGAGAATGTTCTTTGCCAATACCTTGCCCAGCTCGACTCCCCACTGGTCGAAGCTGTTGATGTCCCAGACGGCTCCCTCCGTGAAGGTGAGATGCTCGTAGTAGACAATAAGCGCGCCCAGCTCGGCGGGGCCGATGTGACCGCCGACGAGCACACTCGTCGTGGGCCTGTTTCCAAGGAAGACCTTGTGGGGCGCCAGGTTGTCCGAGGTGCCCTCAGCCTTCACCTGCTCCACGGTCTTGCCGACCATCAGGGCCTCGGCCTGCGCAAGATAGTTGGAGGCAAGCATCTTCTGGTGCAGGTTGTCGGAGACGGGGTTGTGCGACTTGGCAGCCAGGATGAAGTCGGTGGGAATCAGCTTGGTGCCCTGGTGGACCAGCTGGAAGAAGGAGTGCTGAGCATTGGTGCATGGCTCGCCGAAGAGGATCGGACCGGTCGTGTACTTGGCTGAAGTGCCATCAGAGGTGGCGGTCTTGCCGTTGGACTCCATGGACAGCTGCTGGAGGTAGGCGGGGAAGCGGTGGAGATATTGGTCGAAACTGCCACGATGGACTGTGAGCGAGGAGAGGGAGACGGCATGTGAGGTTTCAACTTACGGAGCGACCAGGTGTGTCTGGGCGTTGTAGAAGTCGCTGTACCACACACTCAGGAGACCACCAATGGCAGGGATGTTGTCCTTGAGAGCTGCAGAGCGGAAGTGCTTGTCCATCTCGTGTGCGCCAGCCAGGAGCTTCTCGAAGTTGTCATAACCAATGTGGAGGGCGACGGAAAGGCCGATTGCGCTCCAGACGGAGTAGCGCCCACCGACCCAGCTCTCGAAACCGAACATGTTGTTACTGTCGATGCCGAACTTGGTGACCTCGGACTCGTTGGTGGACAGGGCGACGAAGTGCTTGGCAATATCGCCCTTGCCGCCTGTCTTCTCGAGGAACCAGCTCTTCGCCGTGTTGGCGTTGGTGGTGGTCTCGGCGGTGGTGAAGGTCTTGGAGGCGATCAGGAAGAGGGTTGTCTCCGGGTCGGCGTTGGCGAGGGCCTCTGCGACGTGGGTGCCGTCAATGTTGGACACAAAGTGCAGGGTCTGGTCCTTGGCGCCATAGTGCTTGAGGGCCTCGGTGACCATGACGGGGCCCAAGTCAGATCCGCCGATGCCAACGTTGACAATGGTGGTCAGCTTCTTGCCTGTGAAGCCCTTCCACTCTCCGCTGCGCACCTGCTCGGAGAACTCCTTCATGTGGGCGAGGACGTCGTTGACGCCACCCTTGGTCCCCATGACGTCCACGCCATCGACCTTCATATCCCAAGGCTGGCCCTCGAGGCCAACGTTCCGCAGGGCAGCATGGTATACGGCACGGTCCTCGGTGAAGTTGATCTTGTCACCGTTGAACATGGCGTCACGCTTCTTCTCGACACCAGCCTCGGAAGCCAGCTTGGCCAGGAGGTCCAGGGTGTCATCGGTCAGAAAGTTCTTTGAGAAGTCGAAGACGATGTCTGTGGGCTTGCCGGAGGAGGAGACAGAGCCGGGCAGGGTGAATGTGCGGGTGAACTTCTCGAAGCGCTTGGGGTCCGCAGCGAAGGCCTCCTTGAGCACGAAGGACTTGCCTACCGTGTCGCGGTGCTGCTGGAGCTCACTCCAGGCGGGGAGGCTGCTTGCTTGGGGCATCTTGGCTTTGCTTGGGGTGGGGTGAACCTGTGACTATGCTGCTTACTGCTGTGGCCAGATACAGTCGTCAGTCTTGGGATTGAACAGCCGTAGTAAGATGAGGGCCAAGTTTTGCAGAAAAGGCACGGAGGGGGGGGGAGGAAGAGAGCCAGGGGGGGGGGAGGGGCAATAACAGCTTCAGGTGGGAGCTACAAACGGGTGTTGTGCAACGGAGACGGTGCACTTACTCAAGGCGTGGTAGATATGGAATTACGGAAGCCCGAGAATGTGTGAGGCACTAGGAAGCTGCCAGGTAGAAGCAAGTGGTGATCAGCCCAGAGTTTAGGAGAAATGTAAATGTTTGAATCCAAAGGGAAGAGAAGTTGGAACCGCCCAGGTTGAAGCGGGGTCCTGTGCTTCCACAGCTTCCGACACCACAGAGAGACATCATAGCCTAGCTGCTGCTGCCCCGCAGTGGTCTTACTGCGTACCCAGGTACCTAGGTACATGTGTATCTGGGAGACTTGGCCTCCAGGATCAGGTATCCGATACAGCTGCCATAGATCATGCCAGGTGGATGCATTGGATACCTAGGTACGTACGTACTTGCATGCCACCGCCCACGATACATAGAGACACCCAGCACTCAATCAATCAACCCCATCAGCTCCACCTGGGTGATCAGCAGTCTTTACACGACGAACTCTGAGGTGGGTGCAGTGCAGACTGGGCAGATTCAAGTTGGGTGCGCTGCTCCCCAGCTTGTATCCAGAACATGGTACCTGATACCCCCCGACCTTTGCCTGTCTGCCCTGGTCGTCCCATCAAACTTCCCAAGTTCCAATTGTGGTGATCAGGCAAAGGTGAGCAAGCCCAACAAAATGGGGTTCCGGGTTGCATCACCATACATGCACGCACTGACCCAATAACCACCTCATTCATTTATTCATCACAAAGCACAACACCACTGCTACGCTTGCCCGTTGGACTCACTAGAGAGAGTAGCATACGCTTTGGGCGCTGATTAAGGACATCCTGCAGCTATTCCTAGGCGTCTGCGTGTGTCCCCGCCACCGGGCCGCACTGCCCCGCCTATCCGCCAGTCTGATTAAAGGACAAAGATGCTACACCCAGAGCATGGGCTGATTGTCCTTGCAAGGATACACTTGTATTGTGTGCCTAGGGAACACCTAGAACCAGATTGTACCGACCAATTTACCCTGTATCTCAACCACCCATGGCCTGATTGTGACCCTCATCTATCTTATCTCGGTGGCCCAGAATGTCTGTCCCTCGGGTCGACCTTCTAGGCCACACCACGCCACACCACACAAGAGCCATTCACGCCATGCTTGCCCTGGCTTGTCCAAGTCCAATTGTGCACTTCCCATTGGGCTCAACTCTAACAACTGCTATGATCATGTCTACCACCGGGCTTTTCCTCTGGCTCAAAGACACAAGCCAGTAACAACAACAAGTGCAGATCATGGAATTTGGAGAATGACCCCTGCCCAAACCCCTTTGCCAGCCAACAGAAATGTGTAAATGAACAAGACCGTACTCCAACATGTGAATTGCTCTGGGGCCAGAGCAATGCAACCAAGCACTATGAACAGGATGGCTGACTTGTTCTGTTGCCTCTGAATTGCTTCGCCCTTTCTGGCCCCAGCCCAGGCTTGGGCCGATGTGGCTCAACTGGGCCTCCTGTCTGCAGGCTCATAAGAGCAATGATGATGTGTCGCCCTACAAAGGATGTTCTATTTGTTGACCCTCCCCTTCGGTCACCCTTATACCCTTGTCCCACAGAAGGGCCTTGTGGTTTTGGCGTTTTACAATCTGCCAGAAGGGACAGGCCGGGTCTACCTGTCATTCAGACTGCCTGCAAAACCGGGGTCTTTGACGCTGCCACCACCATCGGCCAGACCGGCGATGGGTCGGTTGTATGAAAAGCCCTGGAACTGGTTCTGCATCGTCTGCGACAGGACAGGGCCCTCGACGTACGAATCCTGCGGCGCCTCGGAGGTGAACTCGGGGTCAAAGTTGGCCGTGTCCAGGGCATCGGCCTAGCATTTGCTCAATTAGTAAATGCATCCCACCATCATCGGTGGTTCATGGCCACACGAGATGTAGCCACGTGCGAAACAGGAAGGGGGGGGGGGTCACATACCACATTGGGCTTGAAGGTCGGCTCGTACTTGCGCTGCAACAGCTTCCGCCAATCTATGGCGTGGAAGAACGGGTGAGCCTTGATTTCAGCCGACCCATTCGCGCCCAACCGCTCTGCTGGGTTCCGGTTCAGCAGCTTCGTCAGCAGGTCCTTGGCCGCCGGGGGCACGACGTCGTGGCTGGGGAAATGCAGCGGCTCCGACAGGATCTTCCTGTACATCTCGTTGGTGTTCTCGTCGTAGAATGGCGGGAGACCTGTCAACATCTCGTAAAGCAAGACACCAAGAGTCCACCAATCCACAGTCTTGTTGTAGCCCTGGCCCATCAAGAGCTCCGGGGCGAGATACTCGGGAGTGCCGCAGAAGGTGTTGGTACGGTCTTCGTCCTTCATGTCCAGCTTGCAGAGGCCAAAGTCGCAGAGGGCAATATGCCCCTGGTAATCCAGCAGGATGTTCTCGGGCTTCAGGTCTCGATATATGACGTTGAAGCCATGCAAGCACTCGAGAGCGCAGAGAAGCTCGGCAGTGTAGAATCTCGATCTGTTAACATCGAAACGCTGTTCTTTCTGCAGGTGATGGAACAGTTCTCCTCCGTTGACGAATGCCAGGACAAAGTACAGCTTCTCGGGTGACTGGAAGGTGAACTTGAGAGGGACGATGAAGGGGTTGTTGATCTGGGCGAGGACGGACCGCTCGGCGAGAGTGTGGGTGACCTCAGACCTGGAGATGATGTGCGCCTTTCGGATCGTCTTGAGGGCGTAGATCCGGCTGGTGTCCTTCTTCCGCACTTGCATGACCTTGCCGAAGCTGCCCTTGCCCACCACCTTCAACAGCTCGAAGTCCTCGATCTTCAACTTGCCGGCTCGGTTCTCGACGTATTCGACACCAATCTTGAGCTGGCCCTGGCCGTATTGCACCGGCACCCACTGAACGCCGCTGTGGCCCAGCGTCTTCTCCTTTTCGGCGAACTCGGTTGCCGCCTTCTCCCGATCCTTCTTGCTTGCCTTGGGATCCTCGGTAAACTGGTGTTTCTCCTCGAACCGGGGGTTGATGCGGACAACACCGAGGAAGATGTCCTGGCTCCGGCCCGCGCCTGGCGGGGCGGTCGGGTTCCGGATGTAGAGATGAACGGTGAGCTCGGTCACCCTGGAAACATCGAACTTGTACTGGGTGTTGGAGCCTGCCCACAGGGGGTTCTCGGGGTTGCCCTCGACGGAATTGACAAAAACCTGAACCTTGTCGAAGTCGAGCAGGGCATAGGGCATGTATTTCCCAGAGACGCGGCCATGGTTGGTGGGCACGTTCCCAAAGCCGCCCGAGGTGTTGGGCCTGTGCCCATTTACGTAGGAGCCGGCCGTCCGTTGCGAAGAGCCGGGCCGTACGGACCCGGCGACACTGGCTCCTCCCCCCTGGGACAGCGAGCTTGAATGACTGCTGAATATGCCCTTGTGCTGGTCAGGTAATGCAAAGTCTTTGCCCTCATGTATAGTGACGACGAGGATCCCGGGCTTGGGCGGTGTTATCACGGGGGCCTGGGTGAGGGCTTCCGAAGAGGCTGGACGAGCAACAGGTCAGCTGGAGTTTTGCAAGGCGCACACCAAGGCTGCGGAGGCCCGCGGGGAGATGAGACTCGTACCGATGTTGTTGTCTGATGGTGTAGGGGACGCAGAGCCAGCGATGCTAGACTGTGCCTTCTCGTCCTTGTCGGTGATGGTCGAGGTGGAGGTGGAGCGCCCGAAGCCGCCCAGAGGGCTCAGGTGCGTCTCCTTAAGTTCTGGTAGACGGGGAGTGAGGGGTTAGCAAACGGGAAGCTTGCAGGGCGGCGCAGTCGTGCTCGACAGCAGCGCGGGTTGGGGCTGCCACCCGGGGCCGCTGCCGCTGCACATCCGGGGAAAGGGCTCAAAAGGCCGCACAGGCAGCGAGACTTACTCTTGGTGAGTTTCCACGACATGGTGAGGGAGCTGGGAGTGGCGGGGAGGGCGGGAGCTGGACGACGCGACGGCTGGTAGTGCGAGCACTCGCAACCCGAGAGAGAGAGAGGGAGGGAGGGAGGTAGGTCGACGTCTCCAAGAGACAGAGCCACAAAGAGAGAGGGAGTACGGGCGGTGGGCTGGAAGCAAGCCGGCGATGAACGTTAGGGGGGGTCAGCCAGGGAATTGAAGTAGGAGCAGGAGTGATGGCGATGGCAAAATGGCAATGGCTGGGCAATGTGTAGATGGATGACCAAGCTCTCTGTGGCAAGTTGGCAGGCCGGATCGGATTGTTGGTCGTTGAACTTGGACCACGGGGGGATGGGCGGATGGGTGGGCGGATGGGTGGGCGGATGGTGGTTGATGCTGAGGTGTGCCCAGTGCGTGTGCGCGAAGGTTGGCACTTAGCACTGGATTGGTAAGACGCTCGTTTCGCAGTTTGGGGGGGGGGGCGGGGCCAGACTCGGAGGCGCTGCGGTTCCACTGGGGGCCCTGCCTCTTGGGCAGGCTGATGAACTGACGACTAACAGTAACAGGCGGCTTACAGTACAGTACACACACAGCTGGGGCGGGTTTGGTAGCACAGGGATGAGGTAGCCACCAGGTAGGGTTCGGGTCGATAAGCAGGGGGGTGGGTACGGGGTCCAGGGGGGCAGGGGCAGGGGCAGGGACTGGCACGAGCTACCCTTGGGCAAAAAGCAGAAGGGCCCAACTTGCTGCTGCCCCACACTACAGGCACATGGCCAGTGGTCCCTGAACTCTTTCAGACGTGCAGGTGGTTAGGCCGACAGGTCAGGCCAGCTACACAGCACACAGTAGGAAAAGTTGACAACAGATATCTTGGAGGCCTGTGAGATGGAAAGGGAGGTTGCAGGAAGTCAATTTCAGTGGCTCTGGTCCTAATTTTAGTCGAGGTCGATCCAGATGTCTGCGTGTCTGGTCCGGACAGGGGCAGTCAGGGGCGTTGGTTTGGGGGTCTTGAAAAGGGGGTTATTCGATTCTATTCCCTGAACTATCAGAAAATAGTCTGATAAAAGCAATGGGCGATGAGAACCTTCCTGCAGTCTGTCCTCTCATGTGGGCAGTACAGTACCATGTCTGCTTGGTCTCAGTATTTGGGAGCCTGCGATGTCTATCTAGTCTGCTACATAGTAGACTACTTGATTAGCTTGTCTATCTATCTTGTACTACTGTGTATATATTACTTCAGGTAGCCTGGCAACCCGGGATGCGTGCTTGGGATTTGTATGCATTCAGTTGGCCTCTACCACCGTTGCGCGTCTACCAGCCCAACATCCCTGGACAGCCGGACGGGCCTGACGAGTCGGATCGTGTTACCGTCACCAGTTAACAACGGCCCGAGAACAGCACCGCCTGCAAGCAAACTCAGCCCAGGCCAGCCCACCTCAGCTCAGCTCGTGTCTGGCCAGCCAGCCAGTCAAAAACTCCCGCCGCAGCGATCTCAGACCCAATGTTGCATGTGGCGCCGACGCGGGGAGTGGCAGTGCGTCTAGACTCTGCAGCAGACCACCTGCCTACCCGCCTGCATAATAGCACAGACACGCGCCGAGCCAATGCCTAGCTCACACTGTGTCTTGATCTCTGCCATCATATAATCATCCGGCTGCTCTCATTAAGTGAAAGACAAGCAATTGATACTCATGGTCCATGCACCTGTCTCGCCTTCATTCTGACCGTTCCAAATTTTCCACAGATCAGAGTAGGCTGCGGCTTTGAATGACTTCATTGTTCTCAGAGGAAACCATGCCATGGACAACTCTACTAAGAGCCCCAAGCTATCCTCATTTAGACAGTGTCTGCTGGGCTTCACTCGTGTCTGTTGATTCGTTCTAGAGATCTACGTGCTTACGCAACAGTACTGCTAAGCCATCAGACTAAGCTGTTACGACTTTCAGAAGTGACATGAACAGTTTCCAACGCACAGGCAGTATAGAATCTAGACTTTGGATCATCTACGTGGGTTAAAATATTGTTTGTATGACATACAACATACTCGATCAAGAGGTTCTAGCATGAGTGGCGATGCTCTTCCTCGTACTGCACCGTAATTTCTCAAGTCGCCTGATGGACTACCGTGCATACCTTTACGTAGCCAGGTCCAAAGTATGTCTCTGTCTGAATGTCACCTGTCGGAACAACCGACTATGAACTTGAGACTATTCAGACTGGGAAGTCTAGAGTACATTGAGCCAATCGATTCATAAGTAAGCGGATAATAGCTACTAACGTACAGGAGTGCATTTACATGCAACTCAAGGCAAGTGAAGGTCGGTTGCTGGCGTGAACAATCAGAACAATTTCCACATCTGATTTTTTTGGCATGTCTACGATATGTTGAAGCGAGGAACGGAGCACATGAGGTTTTCTTTCCGAGGGTGGCACAGTTAAAAGTAATCAAGATTTCTTTGATGGTGTGAAATACCAAGAAATGACCCTCCAAAACAGCCTCGGCACACGTCGGCGGATAATCCGGACAGGCAGGCGAAGGGTATTGACATATCGTGCCTGGTTCTCAGCAGCACGTGAGAGGTTGAGCGATCATCGTTTCAGACCTTCTGATCCTTTCTCCACGAGCAAATAACCCATTTTGCACAACACCTCGGCTTCTGCGACGCCGATTTGAGGGCTCAGAGTATCTGAGAATAATTGCTTCTTTGAACCAGTCAACTCGTTGCGATGAGGCAGGGATAGTGTAACTGCGGGCTGTGAAATCCTCATGAAGCCTGCTTTGGTTTCAAGCTCCGCGACTGAGGACTCAGAGGCCAGGGAGGACGATGAGGCCAGCGTATGTAGGAGTTCCAATGTTTATAAGTTCATCAAAGAACAACCGACAGTGAAGCCGCGCCAACGTCATTCTTTCCCAGGTTTCCGAGGTCCCAATTGTCCTCAGCTGTCTTTGAGAGGCTGTAGTGGTCAAACCGAGTCGAGTTGGTGGTCCCGACGAGGCCATCCGATACTGCGCTTCCGAGCAATACAGCTAATACTCGATTCTCTGCCAGGTAATTCTCGCATTCGTCGAAAGTAAGGATGACAAGTGTCCTGTCCATGTTGAAATTTTCGTTCGATAGGAGCGGCTCCATGAAGTTCCTCGCCCACTCGCCGGCGACTGTAATGGAGCTATCATGGCCATCTGAGGTCATGTTTGGCGTTACCCAGATCCACTGGGGCAGGCTGTTGCTGGCAAGTTCCTCATAGAACGTGGTCAAGTTCTTTGACTTGGCTAACCTGTTGATATCCCCCGTTGCCGAGTTGTAGCTCATCATGGGCTGCGTCCGGAATCAGCATACCTGGCCTGGAGGGCCAAGAAGTTATATGAGGAGTCGGGGAGACTTACGTTGTGTTTTCTAACATACATGTTGGCCCCGGTCTCCTGATTGACCCAGTCCGCCTCGAAACCCGAGTACGGTTGGCCTTCTCCGTAGATGCTCCAGCTAACGCCACCAGCCTCCAGAAGATCGATGACGGTCTCAACACTCTCGTCAATCTGGACAAAGTTGTCGAGCAAAACACCGTTCCTATCGGCGCCCAGTGCTGCGACGTAGTTCGGTTGGGACGGATGGGTTATGCTCCAGTAGTTATCAAGCCTGATGCCCAGGCTGGCGAGGTATGCAAAGTTTGGATCGCCCTCGGCGATGGCGTAGTCTTGGTTCTCGAAGAAGATCTGCACGTAGCGGTCAAAGGACTGGCCCTTGACGTCGCTGGTGGGGTGCAGAGTCAGGGCGGTTGCGGCGGCGGCGGCGACATCTGATGCTGCCGTAGCAGTATACATGTTGGAGGCCGCCGGCGTTGACTGTGAGGAGCCCATGACTGCGAGTGTGGCTCGCTGGATGTCGAGGTATGTTGTTTGAGGTGTCAAGGACGGAGGCACACTGGTGACGGACGGGGACGCAGCAGGGTGGGCATGCTCGCCAGTATTTCAGCGCGGGTTTACGGCCCATGGTGCTACGGCGGGCACGGCACACCGTTGTGCTCCATCTCACGAACTCATCTTGACTGAGACGGGCGCCCTGCACGGATGCGGCGGTGGGGGCCAATAGAGAGGACGGATATGATAGCCAGAGGGCGTCTTGGGCAGGGGCCGGGGCCGACAGTGTGGTGCAGGGGGTGGAGCGCGATGCAACAAGAGCCGGAGGGCAGCTCGCCAGTGCTTGTTTGGGGAAGTGCCACCATCGTGGCGAGATTGCATTTGGGGGTCCACCTCGAGACCTACTCGGCCGATTGGCCGCTGCCCGAAGGCCTGGTGGAGTAGCCGGACGGCGAATACCCTGACACTAACTGAATGCCCGAGTGGCCACCGAGGTGCAGTGTGCTGGGCTGGCTGGCTGGGGCCACTGGCAGTCGGACGATTACCAAGTCCCGTCTGCAGTTGATGCCAAAACCATTGCTTTGGCCCAAGTTGTGACGGGTGCTCTATGCAAGAACGGTACGGTACGATAGCGTACTGTGGGCGGACCGTGGAGGCACGGGCCATCCGTTGGAACTTTGGAGCCCACTTCCTGTTTACCAACATTTACTAGCTGCCATAGCTTGCAGTACATACAACCCAACCCATTCGTGTGCGATGGGCCAGGCCTGTACAAATAATCAACAACATACGTTCTGCTCGAGCTGATTCAATATCCTCTTGGGCCCGGCCATGGCCACCTCGCAAAGGGGAGACGAGTATTATCGCAGCCTCTATGCTAAAGAGCCCGACTTCCAACGTCTGGCGCTGCAGGATGCCGACTTCAAAGCCATGTGGGATCACAGACGCCAGACCCATGCATGTTGCAACCATCGACGCTGACAGCCGCGCAGCCTCAACCCGGGCCACCAGCTGGACTTCACCGACCCGGCCGCCGTCAAACAGCTTACCAAGACCCTCCTGAAGATCCATTTCAACACCAATATTGACCTGCCGGGCGACAGACTTTGTCCTCCTGTTAGTGCCCTCTCGCTGAAGTCACGTCAGATAGCTCTCACGGGGTTCATTCAGGCTGACCTGCTCGGAATGAACGCAGGTCCCGAACCGGCACAACTATATACTCTGGCTCAAGGGCCTGCTCGACTCCACCTCGTACGATGAGCCCGGAGGCAAGCTCGTCGGCCTCGACATTGGCACCGGCGCATCCTGCATATACCCCTTGCTTGGCTGTGCCCAGCGGCCATGGTCTTTCATCGCCACAGGTGAGCCACAACAACACGTCTCACCCTCACCCTCGTGGGCACGCCCGTTGCTAACATGTCGCCGTCTCAAGACATCGATCCCGACAACTTGAAGCACGCAGAGGAAAATGTACGACTCAACGACCTACAGTCTCGCGTGCAGGTTCTGGCCCGGAAACCCACATGCCCCCTGGTGCCTCTAGATGAGCTCAAACTGGACAGGATTGACTTTGTCATGACCAACCCGCCCTTTTACGAGTCCGAGGAGGAGATGATCAAGTCCGCCGACATCAAGGCACGCCCGCCAAATTCTGCCTGTACTGGCGCACCCGTGGAGATGGTCTGCGCTGGCGGAGAGGTCGCCTTTGTCAGCCGGATATTGGACGAGTCTCTGCGTCTGAAGGAAAGGGTTCAATGGTACAGTTGCATGTTCGGAATGGTGTCTAGCCTCGAAAGTATGGTGCAGAAGTTGAGGGAACACCGCGTGGACAATTACGCCGTCACCGAGTTCGTCCAAGGCAAAAAGACACGCCGGTGGGCTGTGGCGTGGAGCTTTGGACCCATGAGACCAAGCCAGGATGTTTGCAGGGGCATGAAGGCTACGCCTTGGAGAAGAATACTGCCGACTATTGTGGAGGTGGAGGTCTTGAACTTCCAGAAGACTGACGAGGTTGGCAAGATGGCCGACGAGCTTTCTACGCTTGTAGGATCACTGCAGCTATTGTCGTGGGAATGGGACCGGGAGAAGTCAGGCGGTATTGGACGGGCGAGGGAGAACGTCTGGAGTAGAGCGTGGCGGAGGAAGAGGAAGCGCGAGGAGGAGGGTGAGGCACCAATAGCCGCTCAGGACACTGGGGGAGAGGAGCATTGCGCCTTCGGCTTTTCGGTGTCAGTGAGCGTCCAAAAGATGGGTGCAGTCGTCAGCTGCAGCTGGCGAGAAGGTCATGATGGGTCCATCTTCACGAGCTTCTGTGGCTTCATTAAAACACGTCTTCAAGCAGCTCACACGAATAAAACCACGGGTTGAGAGAGAAGGGGGTTGGGGGACATCGCCTTCCATGTACACCGCTAGCCAATGTCTCCCCCTTCCCTTCCCTGATGAGGTGCAAGCGGCTGCCCTTCCTTTGGTGACCCTTGGTCCGCTTCGACCCCCCCCCAACAAACAGCCAGTAAAAACCAGGGTTCTAAACCCTGCTCCCAAGCACCTAAACAGAACTGTTGCCGAGGTCGACCTGCTCTTGGACTCTGTTACTCTTGTAACATCTACAACGCTTTGCGCCACCAAGTTAAATCTGCCCAGCATCCCGTAACGCATCCGAAAATGTCCAACTCATCCACACCTGCCCAAGTGCAGTCGCGCTTCAAAGCGCCAAACAACATGTCGACACAAGAGCGCATTTCGACCAACACCGTGGGATTGGTGAACCTGTCCGACTTCCGCAAACGCAGGGCAGAAGTGCTGGAGCAGCAGGAGCGCGAGGCGAGGGAGGCACTGCGCTCAGGTACGACAACCCCTTTGATCGACCGGTCACAGAGCGCGACTCCGAATAACCTGAGCGATGGGGGTAGCGAACGGCCGGTAAAGAAGCAAAGGAAACCAAAAAAGGCGCTGGTGTCCTTCGGCGATGACGAGCAAGACGACGACGCGGGGCCTGCTCTGGAATCCAAGGGCAAAGCAAACAAGGCCGCGAATCCGATAAGCAAGGCCGGTGATCAATCCGAGCCGAGTACCGACGGCGACCCGGATCCTGGCAACAAGGACAGCAAGAAGCCCGGCGGGAAGGTCGCGGCGAATACCTCTATCGGCTTCGTCCCCCGCGCCATGACCAAATCGGCGCTACGGCGCGAGGCGGCTGAGCGGGATGCTCTCAGGAAGGAATTTCTTGCTCTCCAAGAAGCGGTCAAGGCCGCCGAAATCGCGATGCCTTTTGTCTTCTACGACGGTACCAACATTCCTGGCGGCACGGTCCGCGTCAAGAAGGGTGAGTTTGTCTGGGTGTTCCTGGACAAATCCCGCAAGGTCGGTGCCGAGCTGGGTGTTGGCGGCGAGAAAAATGCCAACGTCAGGAGGGAGTGGGCTCGCGTCGGTGTCGACGATTTGATGCTGGTTCGTGGCACGATGATCATTCCGCACGTAAGTCACCTGAGCACAGGTCGTGATAAGGACAAAATTAGATTTGTGTATAGTCTAGCTAACAACATATGAAACTTCCAGCACTATGAGTTCTACTTCTTCATAATGAACAAGACGGTGGGGCCGGGCAACGTCCGCCTATTTGACTACAGCGCCGAAGCTCCCTCCAAGACTCCTCGCGCATCGGGATCGCCCGAACCACAGCCAAATCCCCTCTCAACATCGGCCAGCAAGGGCGGTCTCAACAACAATCTGGTGGACATCAACACCCTCGAGGGTGCAAATGAGGATCCGGCGTTCACCAAGGTCGTCGATCGGCGGTGGTACGAGCGCAACAAGCACATCTACCCGGCGAGCGTATGGCAGGAGTTCGACCCGGAGAAGGACTATACGTCTGAGGTTCGGAAAGACACCGGTGGTAACACTTTCTTCTTTTCAAAGTGACCTGCCTTCTGGTGTCGGACTCATTGGTGTCGAATGTGCCGTGCGTTCGACGGACTCCTTCACAATGGGGTTGGGATCCAGTTTGGATACCAGTACACGAAATGTGTACCTCAGCTAGTCAAGAACCTGAGCGCTGTCCACGTCAGGTAGAGCAGGCCAATGATGAACCAGCCCGGCCAAAAGACTGCCAGGCACAGGCTGTTCCCACAGCCAAGGATCAGCACGAAGAACTCGAACTCTAGCTTCTTGCGCAGACGCCTCCCCTGGCTCGAGTTCCACGCGGACCACGCAATGTCGCCCAGGACTGCTGCCGACCTAGTCGCCAGGTCTTTGGCGATGAGGTAGGTCTGCAGCGCAGCGACACTGCCCCCGAACACGAGATGCGTGAGAAGAGCATGGTTGAGGCGGAAGAACTGGTCTGCCAGTGTGAGAAGAGCTGAGCGGGCGGCTGCGTTGGACAACTTCAGGGCGGGATTAAGCTCAATGGCGTATTTGCCGATGATTTCGGATTTGTCTTGGTAGCTCATGTCCGGTGCCGTCTGGGTTGTTGCAGCTGTGAGGAGGGACATTTTCCACCAGAGGGCGGGATGTTGTCCCGGAAACTTGAACCCTTGATACGATATGGCTTGTGCAGAATATCAGTCTGGGAAAATAGGGGGATTCCCAATTTCGCGGGTCGGTCGTTGTCTAGGGGACCATACACAGTAAAACGTCTTGTATGGACGCAGTCGGTTGGGCACATATCACCCGGTGTGTGTGAGAGGAATTTGCACATGCCCGATTCCGGAGACGAAGTCTATCAGCTCGTACAACGGACAGTCTTGAGTGAGGTGGACAGGACTATAGCTTTTTAAGAAGCGCATCAAGACATGCGAAATCCGTCGAAACGTCTTTGAGTGTCCTTGCATCTCCCGCCAAAACAAAGTCGCGGCGCGCCCCACCACTGTCGAGACGATTCGTGGCCGGGCTGGGCGCGACCCCACCAGGTCGAACCCACGAGAAATCTCGCCAAACAGTCGGTCCCACGTGGGGCTGGAGCCGTCAGCTCTGGAACCAAGGCTGCCAGCCCGATTGACATATGAAGGGCCTGATCCCCGGGTCCTAAGATCGGCAAGCGATCTGCATAGTACAACGATATAATATGTATCTAGTGTACGTAGAGGATAGCTAATCCACCCACCTCCTACATAGTACATGGTCCAGAATGTGACACCGCCTGGCGGCTCGGACAGATTTCGCTGGGAGTGTTTTAGTGTTACACCGCTTAGGGGCATTGCTGCATCCACCTCTACACGTTGGCATCAGTATGTGGGCTCACTGCACGTGTGGTGGTTGGCACCACCACAATACAGTACACCATGGATTCTCGAACGAGCAGCACCATTTCTGGTCTCAGTCACACGGCCGAATCGTGTACATGACCCTATTCAGGTGTCCACCACCACAGTCGGCAATGATGCTCACGGTCTACGTACGATGAATGTAGTATGCATAGGGACTACACAGCCAGGCTACCAGCCAATCTACAAATGGGTTCCCTGCACTCTGTTGCCAACCTGCTACACTCACGGTAAGTCAAGGAGTCTAGGTAGTGCCTGACTGCACACTGGTCGCCCAAGAGGGAGAGCCGCAAGACCCTTGTGCTCCTCCCGTGTTGTACTATTGGCTAGGGGCTCCTGCAAGGGGTTCCCACGATCGGGGTGGCGTGACTGTTCCCGACTCGACAGCTGCCTCATCACAGTAGATCAACTGATATCTACCTGGTAGAAAATAGGTTGCATGCTCCTCAGACCTCTCAGCTTGCACATGGACTCTGCCTTCTGGGTGATTGGTCTCATACTCCGTAGTTGAATTGCCTGATCCATGAAGTGAATGTGTCTCCGCTCCACATGCGGATTGGAGTAATGTGCTATGGCTGCACAATCACAAGCCTGACAAGGTGTTCGGGACGAACCTCGAGTTGTTGCGAAACGTGGTCCTGCTCGTAACAAGACGCCGAAAATATTCAGTGCTCCATCCCCCCTCTCATATCTCCGTGGCAAGCCCTCGTCCGAATTCGCTCGGCCTGTCCCCAGCTACCCGCCAATCGCGGTGAACTGATTCCCCCAGACTGCGGAGTTGGATGTGCCCACGACTCGAAAAATCATGTCTTAAAAAGACAACCATCACACCATACGACTTGCGCTGAAGTTGGCCAGGCTGAATCTCCTGCCTCCATACGTCATTGTATGATAATCTCGAGCAGGCTTACATGCGAGTCAGAGGGTAGACAGCTCACATGCGACAGATTGATTTTATAAGAGAGGATCCACACATGTCCAACAGCTTCCCAAGTAATTTGCAATAGAGAACCCAGCAAAAGACCAGGCGGACCAGCCGAACTAGACCGGCCATGCTCCCTGCGAATATCGATAATTTATAATGCTTTTTAGTAATATTTGAATTCCGGGTCTTGTATCCATACCTATCAGTGTAGCCGATTACAGCGTCAAAGATTCAGCCAAGCAGCCACCAAGCCCAGTTGTAGAGTCACTGAGGACTGCGTTGCCACGTTCATCCCAATACAATGACGAAGTTTTTAGCGAATGTAATTGCAAACCTGCTTCTAGAGAAACATCTCAGCTCCGCATGCAACCGAAAATATTGCTTGTCATGGCCTATGTCTGACACGGTAGGACTGGATTATCAGCGGATGGTTGCAGCTGACTAGTTCGATGACGTTCATGAATATTTGAGACTACCATATGGAATATTTACAACGTATTGTATGATGTCGGTCCCCAACATCTATGTCTCGCGGAATATCGGATGAGACATCGATGTCAGCTATGTCGCTTCCATGGCCGCAGATCCATGAATATCGTCACCGAACATGCGCTTAGCCTGTTGGGGAGTTACGCCTGATGCTGCCGCGGTGGCCTTTCTAATTTCGTCCATGGTGCTACTTAAATCCGCACCGTTTAGTGGCTCAGCTGGACGTGTCCATCCCACCTCAGTTGGCAGACGTTCCTTTTCTGCGGTCGTGTTAGAAAGGAATAAGACTAGCCGTACGTCCAGATCGCCACAGATGGTCTTTTGGTTGGCATTTGCAGGGCAGACACAAATCTCGGTGGCGAGCGATGAAGGACGAGCACTTCACTTACCAAAGAGATACTCTACCACCGTCCTGTTTGCCGTGCGCGTTGTCTTATTTCCCAGCACAATAAGATAGGCTGCTGACTCGCCAACACTGAACTGCTCACCGATCTTCGTGAAGCCGAAGCTTGGGTTCGTCGTGATTGACGTGTTTACTCGCGCCAGCCTTGCTTTTGCGGCTTGTTGGACATCGATCGTGTCCTGCCAGTTGGAGCGGGTCTCGTTGAAGATAGTGCCGTTGAAAGCAATATTGTCGCCAAACGCAGCATCCTGGCGACTGAGGCTTGCGTCATGTTCGAGAATGTTATGGCGAGCAAGATGGTCAAGATTGAACGAATTCGTCACGTTGCCGGTCGGATTCGTGCGTACAGCCGCCTTGAACAACAATTTACCGAACTCGGGAGGAATGTTCAGTGCTGTATCTAGAGCCTTCGCTGTAGTGTTCTCGTCAATGTTTTGTCCATTGCGAGGCAAGAAACCTTGGTTTGCCTACAGCATTCAGAGTCAGCTGTCAAAGAACCAAAGAAGTAGCTTTATGCCGGTATCGCGAGGAGTAAGCCACAAGGTCGCTATAGCCCAGTTTAAAACCTGCAGCCCGTAAAGTCTTTTGTTGTGTAGGCTAGAGATGGGGCATGTTTGTTCTTGAAGGAGTAAAGATTGTATGCAAAAGATGTTTACCAAGGCATTCAGCATAGGGCAAGGACCGCGTATGTCACCAGGTCCAGCCGGTACAAACTGATCAGGGGTCTGAGAAAATGCCTTCTCAGCAACGAGTGTAAAGATAAAGAGGAAACCGGCCCTCATTTTGGTCAAGTATTATCGCAAGAAGAATTTGGAGACAACGCAAGAAAACCACTTGCACACGGATCAAGACAGATAGGCAGAAGAAACCTAGTCATGGTCCGCCCAGAAGGTGCTTTTGCTTATATCCTCAGAGCAGGACATCATCAGTGGGCAGCGATATGCGCGAGCCGCTCAGCCATAAACAGCTGAACACTTGGCGTTGATTGCAAGATGGAATGAAACAAACAAGCTTGGACGAAATATAGTGGCCGTGACCACAGCATCCGATGCATCCTGATATTGGCCACCGAAAGGGGCTTGGCATCGACGCGGGAGACGTATAAATTTGCCAAGAATGGCAACCCATCCATGAAACGGTTTGCCTCGAGACCAATCGCATGTTTCGATAGATACCTGACAGATAATTGACCGGGCAGCCTCAAGGAATATGTCTATTGTCCACGTTTCCAAATCGAGCCGGGCTTCGAGCTCCCAGTCATTCCTGGCTACCTAGGTAGCCCTCTTTTATTACACAAGTTTGGAAGGACCCAAAGGCAGTGGCCTTCAGGTTTCACACGGTTGTTGTGCAACACCTTGACAGTCAAAAGCAATAAATGTCCCAGAGAATGTACAAATGGACTTTCTTCATGGTTCTGTTCTTAAACATTATAACACACATGCAAGGTGACAAACGCTGGCGGTAGATGTTCCATGACTAACATAGGCGCAGGCAATGGTATGTACGGCCGAAGCCTCAAACTATTTAAAGTTAACCTTTTCTGACAAACAGATAGTCTACCCCAGGGTAGGTAGTAGTCTTCTCATGCAATGGCAGAGACATGAGGTCCGGCCACAATGTCGATTGTGGACACCCCGCCTCCAGCCGTATCATGGACTAGCAGATGCACATGAATAGAGCGATCTGGGAATCGAAGAGGAGGACACAATACCAAATGTCAAGGATTTGTGGTACTTCCTAGTGCCATCATTCAACCCGCATAAGTTGGATCCGCTTCATACCCGCGCACTGAGGAATGAGAAATTTATGATCCCACACCGTGATAAAGAAGATCCAATTACATGAACGTATTCATAATTTTACCTTGTCTTTCATAGTCATTGGATTTGAGAGCCAACATTGAGAGACAAGATAAATGTCGAAAAGGTGACTGAAGGCGAGGGGCATGTCTAGAAGGAGGTTGGCAAAGCAGCTCTCGGCATCTGATAATTCCGTCAACCTAATGTCTGTGGACCAAATGATGTTGAGAAGACCCAGAGACTTTTGGTACCAACTTCACCAACATAAAATCCATTTTCCTGGCTCGTCGCTTGATTATGCATTCTTAGCCCAACCTCACCAGAATTACCGCGTCTCACTAGAGACCCTGATCTCACGTGAGATATTAGATCGTTTCTAGTGAGCCATCTGCAGTCCGGACTTGCGTACTTCGTCCACGATCCAGCCATTAACCCTGCTGGAATCATACAAGCAAGCGCGATCCGAGCAATCCGCATCTTGGCATAAGCGATAGTGACATCACCCCGCTCGCCGTCGTCTGCACGGACATGTCTAGAGAAGCTAAGACACTCATTTCGGTGCTGAACCAATGGATATGCAGTCTGAGTTGTATAAATTGGATTAAAATTCGCGGGAGAAAACGCAGTTATTCCAAGAAAAAGCCCATCATTTTCTCATCACACTTGCCAATACCGATCATTGATTTGTTCCCATGTGGTGATCACCCAAGCTTTTTTCGACTATCAAGATATGTCTTATGTAACAGGTACTAGCACCCATGATGTCTCCCGAGAGATACAAGCTCTTCAGGAGGACATCCATAATCTCTCGCGTGTCGACAACGGCGATGATCAAACTCAAAGACAAGCACTCCTCAGCTCAGCTCGCAAGCTAGTCAACGCACTGGAAACACCGGGGCATGTGGTTGCTCGAATGAGTTGGGACGAACCAACCACGTCGGGGGCTTTGCGGATCCTGATAGACCTCAACATATTCAAGCTGATGGTAGAAGGCCGGGCCACGGTTCCTAAGCAGGCGCGCCAGCTTGCCGAGATGAGTGGAGCTGACCTGGTTCTGGTTCAACGGCTTTTAAAGCGCGTGGCCTCGTCATCTCCACCACTGGTCGAGGAGACTGGACCAGACGAGTATATACCTAACAAATGGACCCGAGCTTTCGCAGATGAAGTGAATACTGGCGCCTTCACTGATGTGTATGTACAAAAGCACCCCAGAACTTGTGAACGCTGAGATAGCCCGTCGTTCTCAGTGGTCCTGTGACAGCGGACGATTGACCTATAGACACAGCTACGACGGATGGACATCAGCATGCTCAAAGGTCATAGAGTTCATGAGGAAGACAAATTACAGGAATCCGATCAGCAAGGACAACACAGTATGGCAGTTCGGCGCAGGTATCGATCTGCCGTACTTCACCTGGATGGAAACGCAAGATGACCGACAGCGTGCCTTTGCCAATCACATGAAGTTCAAATCGTCCCATCAGAACTGGTACGACACGGTCACTCTCAGCGAGATCTTTCCAGCGGACTTCGACCCTCGAGAAGTGCTAATGGTCGACGTCGGTGGCAACGCAGGCCATGATATTCTCGGGTTTCACCGAACACACCCAAAGCAGCCTGGACGACTGATTCTGCAAGATCTGCCAGGCCAGATCCAGCTTCTCGATACACGGGCGCTTGCCCCTGTTGAGCCGATGTGCCATGATTTCTTTACTCCTCAGCCTATCAAGGGTGCCAAGGCGTACTATTTGAAGATGGTCCTGCATGACTGGCCGGACATCCAGTGCAGAGAGATTTTAAACAACTTGAAACCAGCTCTTACTCCCGGAAGCAAGATCCTGATCAATGAGATCGTGGTTCTAGACCAGGGCGCAGACTCATTTTCGACAAGTGTCGATATGCTCATGATGATCTTCCACTCCTCGTGGGAAAGACAAGAGAAACAATGGCGGGAGCTGATTGAGAGTGTTGGGTTGAAGGTGACCCGGATCTGGCCGTGCGGAGGCGCGCCGGAGAAGCTGATCGAGGTTGAGCTAGCCTGATTGGTGACCCTGGATATAAGTGCGAAGACGTGGTTCCGAACGATGCAAAGTCTGATAACAAAGTGCTGTGCAAGTTTAGAAAAAGGGATTCGTTCTTTTGGCTTCTTGAAAAAGTGCATGCATTATTTTTATGCGTTAGCTCTAATGGCAATTAATTCTAAGACAACAGACGTTACGTAAAGTCGTATTCTCTTTGCGCAGCCAATGACTGCCATCTAATTAGACGTGCCGCAGAATCAAGAGCACTTCATTTGCCGGCTCTCCAGTACTGCTCACCCCATCGTCGAAACATCTCGCCGAAGAGCAAATGAAGTGCGAGTTTGCCCTCTGTGTTCGGCGATAGCGTAAGTCCTCCTGTCTCGCGTGCCAGCCTTGTCATGTCCCACCCTCTGGTGCGTCGTCCCGCAGCCATTGCGTCTTCCCCGGGGTCCACGAAGGGGTCTGCCACAGAGATGACCTCGAACCGCTCAGTTCTCCGACTGCTGCCTTGCTGGGGCGACGTGGTCGGTTGCGTCGAGTCCGTCAGGATCGAATTGATTCGGATACCATTGCCCTTGTAAGCCTGGCACAGGGAGGCCGGGTCGCCTCTACACGGGACCTCATCAGTTCCCACAAGCAGGATCTCCAGCTCTGTGCATTCTGCGGCGTTGCGCTTGACCAGCCTCGAGGCGGCGTCGAGGACGTCGCACCAGTCCTCACAGTCCTCGCGGATGCACTGCTCTGCTAACTTTGGGCTGTTGGACTGCAGGAGGCGCCGCCCGGAGAAGTTGACGGTCATTATACACCCGCGCCCTTGCACGTCCCGCAGATAATCGAGGACTCCGGAACAAATCGCAAGGCTCTTCATTGTTCTATCTTGAGAGACCGGGCTGAGTCCGAGGCAAATGACGATTGCTGCTCTTGGCAGACTTGGGTCTTCCATCTTGGCTCGTGGAGACGATCCCGAATGCTCGGTATCGGCGCGCCGACTTGACCGGGGTTTGTACGATATGTGTCGAAAGGCGGCGACCCCCTTGTGTTAACTTCTGTAGAACTGACGAGTGGACGAGTTCAAAAATGAGGCTATTCATCGGCTTGCACAGGGTATAGGATGCGCGAATCGATTTACTGGCGGGTAGGTGTCTGAACAACGCCGCCCGGAGCTCCTCGCGATCCAACGGGAGCATCTCACAATCACGAGGAGACAGGTATACTTACACCACGCAGCCACCGAAGTCTCGGTACCGATTGCCAAACGCGATTATGCACGCAATGTGAGAGTCTCCATCGGCTTTCAAGGGTCACCTCGCATGTCTCAGGTCCGCCTAATGTTGAAGCTGGTCTTGAAACAAACGAAACCGCTCGGCTAAGCTTTCCCTGTCAATTGCTTGATGGTAGGTGGTGCCTGTTCGAACAACTCGATTGGACAATTTTCAGTGCCGCCCATATCCCCCCCCCCCAAATGGTAGAGATTTAGAGCCTTTTTTCTTCTTCAGATTTAAAATCAATTTGACGCCCATCGTCGAGCCGCCGGCATCATGATTAGAAACGTTGAATGCTCTGATACTGTAGCACGAGCTAGACAACAGATATCAACGATCCTTTGACAGCTATCGGAGCCTGAGTGGCATTTGACAAAATTTGACCGTTTCAGGCACCGTGGTCCAGCCCCCTTAAAATGTAGCAACCTTGGGCAGGGGCGAGAGATTCCTGCGAGGTATTCCTCTGAAGGACCAGCTGACCGCTACGGTTTTTGCTGCCGGTTGTCCTCCGCGGAGGCGATCTGTGCGGAGTTTGAAGTGGCAATAAGTATGTATGCACTTCCTTCCAGTCTTTTGCAATGTTATTTATTACAATGGCCAACCAATCCAAGCTTCACCGATATTGCAGCTCTTTCCACACTGCCAACTCAATAGAGCCGGGAATCCAAGAGAATGCCATTCGTGTTGACTAGCCTTGTGACTACTTAACGAGTCTACAATGGATTGAGACTGGTGCATGTGTAATGTTCGCCACGGACCTTCCACATCCTTCTCTGATTCAGGTCGCTGTAGCCCTGCTTTGAGTCTTGAGGGGCGCCGCGTGAGGCGCAGTAATAAAAGACACCGGCTGCGTGTAGTCGCAACACAACGTTGAAGTCCACCAATGGGCTTCATGGGAAAGTGACTCTGGACAAGGGACTACACTGATTTAATTAGGTTTTTGAACTGGACGAGAACGGGCCTCAAGCCTAGGATCTCAACCCCCCCCCCCCCGGCTGGAATTTATACGAATAAGAAAGGAAACAAGAATGGGGAACCCCGAAATTACTACCTGGGAAGGAGGACTTTGCATTTATGTGGGCAAAAGATCCCTCAACGGACAATTCCAAGAACACTAGTACAAGATCTCAGTCGTCGTCTGGAACCTCGTCAATCAGCATCGTTTTGTGGCCAAATCGCAGACCCCGGTCCTGTGGTGGCATGACCATCGGATGGAATTAGCCACCTAATCCGTGAAGCATTCACTCCCGCAGCAACTACGGCACTTCACACATGTATATGTATATATGTTTCTACTGGCCACGGTCTTCTCACAAAAGGCAGGGCGTCGGGGGAAACCTTTACACGGGCATATGCTGCTGCCTCAGAGTATCCTGATCCTACCTGAAGTTGTCGGGGCCTGAGGTTCAGGTTCAGGCCGAGGTTGGCCGGCTCATATGTGCAAGACACTACATCTCGTGCTCTTTGACCCATGATGAAAGATTCAATTTCTTAGGACGGCTGCCTCGCAGGCGCTTCCTCACGTTGTGAGCAATTCATCCCAACGTGTCCGTCTATGGCGACCACGCCACGATCCCGCCCCATGGGTATATGTTTCCTTTTACTTCATCGAAATCGTCCCGCGCACTCCATCCGACCAGCCTGATGGAGCAATGATCACCGAAAGCCCCATGTGCCTGCGCAGTTGAGCGCCTTCCCCAACCCTTGGAAATCCGACGTTCGCGCGGACAAGGTGGTCTCTCGCTCCACCCCAGCATCGCGCCGCCCTCAACCACCCCTCGGCTTGTGAGATCAAGCCTCTAGTAACGCTGCCGACCCCCACGGCCGCGATTGAAGCCCCCACGGTTGCCCCCGCCGCCCATGCCACCTTGATCATAACCAAACCCTGGGCCTTGATTGGCACCAAAGTTGCCACCACCAAAGCCCTGTGGCTGACCGCCTTGGCCCTGTTGGCCGCCGGCATTCTGCATGCCGGCAAACATTGCGCCCATGGCGGACGGATCCATCTGGCTGGGATCCATGCCGCCACCAGCCATCATCTGCTGCATCATCTGTTGCATCTCGGGCGGCATTCCGTCCATGCCTGGCATGCCGCCAGGAGGCCCTCCCTGGCCCGAAGCGCCCTGGCCACCACCTGCGGCGCCAGGCATCATGCCCGGCATCCCCCCCATGCCCATCATCATCATGTTCTGCATGTCCTCCATCATCTTCTTGTTGTTAGCAGCGATGGTGTCGGAATTGAACTCCTGCCTCATGGCCCCTTGCTTGGAGGCGTAGAGCGCCCAGGTGAACTCATCGAAACCATAGTTGAAATAATCGGACAGATCGGTGCCGGGCCTCCGCCATGGCTTGTCGTGCTCGGCCAGGTCCTCGTCGATATTGACCTGCGTGAGAGGCTTGCCGGTGGGCTTGTGGGTGGGGACGGCATTGAGGTCAAGGGTGGAGGTCCTGACAGCGGGAAGGTCGGCGCCGCTGGGTTGTTTCCGGGCGGTAGGGGAATCTGGTTTCTTGGGAGGGGCTTTGGTTGCGGTATCGTTGGATATTGAGCGCTGGGGAATATCCTTGATATTGCTGTATCGGGATTGTCTGGTATATAGGATAGGTAAGATAGAGCACCAGGACGGCGGGCTATGCAGGGGAGTGGTTGGTACTGACGATGGTGGCCCTGCTGAGGTTCCGTCCTTCCTTTCTGTGATGATTACCATGCTCTGGAGGGGGGGGGGGGAGCATTAGCCGGATGCCACAACATTGCGAGGGGTGGAGTGTGTGCTGTTCAGGCTCAAAGCTCACTCACATCATCAGAGGAGTCGTCCTCGTCCATGGCGCCACCCTCGTCTTCCTCCTCGCCCTCCTCGAGGTCCTCGTCCGGGTCAGGCTTGGGCTCGGGCTCCGCGGCGGCGTTTGTTGTTGTCGCGGCGCCATCTGGCTGGGCTGCAGGGGCTGCAGGGGCTGCAGGCTCCTCAGGCGCATAGAAATCGTCGTCATTGTCGTCAATGTCCATGTTGTAAGCTGGTGGTGGACTATTTTTCTTGTCGCAAAGTCGAGTCAAAGTGGGAGCTATTTGGCAGGGCGACCGAAGTGTAGATATAGGTAGGAGCTAGTGTTGGTAACCAAACGTGGAGCTGGTGTGAGGTCAAAGAAGCATGGGCCCCCACCAGCCCACGCGCTACACAGTCCCTACCTACCAAGGTACTTAGGTACCTACCTACCTTGGGAGCTGGGCTGCAGGGCTGCAGGGGAGTGGTTAACCTGGGACCATTGCAAGGGGTTGGTTGCCCTTGGCAGGCTGGCTGGCACGGACGGGACCGCAACTCCAAAAATCAACACGCAAGCGGCGCGACGTGCCGTCCTGGAGCCTCAGCAGCTACTTGATACTAGAGGGACTGCAGTAGAAGCGACCGCATCGCATCACATCGCATCGCATCGCATCGCATCGAGCCGCGCAGTGTCAACTCATCCGTGTCATTCAATATCCTGCCATACCCGCAAAGGCGCTTGAGGGCAGGCAGAAAGGCGGAGGGTCTGAAAGGCGGAGGCGTACAGACAAAGGAGGAAGCATGGCTTTTGCCAGATCCGCCAGTGGACCAGCCGGTCTTAGCATCAATACTGGAGCCGCCAACCTGTTGTGGGTACCCTCTCTGTCCATTCTCATTCTAATTCTCATTCTCATTCTCTGCCTCTGTCTCTGTCTCTGTCTCTCACTACCCCTCGCTGCCTCTCTCTCCCTTGCATGTATACTGTGCCTGTACTTCGGCAGGCCTACACATGTAGCTTTTTACACGACCTCAGTGCATGCATAGTCTGTCATGTACGTGCCCAGTCTTTTGTTTCCGTCTCTGTTTACGTTCCTTTCCCAGTCCCCATCCCAGCCGAGACAAGACATGGGTCCCCTTCAAGATGGAATTTTGCTGATGAGTTCTTCTTCCTCAGTGGAAGCGCTTCGAGTCAACCTCTACCTGGCGGATCTTTCCCGGCCAGTGCACAACCATCCACGCAAACCAACAGCCTTTTTGGCGGCAACACCACCACCTCCCAGCCTCAGGCCCAGACCCCCTCCCTCTTCGGTGGCAGCCTGAACCAACAGCAGCAGCAGCAGCAAACACGACCCCCTCAGCATCTGCAGCAACAGCAGCAGCAGCAGCCACCCGGCGGCGGCGGCGGCGGTCTGTTCGGAGCAGGCATGGCGGCATCATCACAGCCCAGCCTGTTCGGCTCCAACATTGCAACAGCGGGCACGGGCGGAGGAGGAGCAGGCTTGTTTGGCGGCGCGGCAACTTCTCAACCCCAACAGACGGGCGGCGGCCTCTTCGGCTCAACCACCACGTCCACAGCTCAACCAGCACAAGGAGGTGGCGGAGGGCTGTTCAACAATGCGCAAAACACCGGTGGCTCTTTATTTGGCGGCGGCGCCGGAAACACCAACACTGGGACGTCGAGTCTGTTTGGACAAAAGCCAGCGCAACCCGGTGGTCTCTTTGGCGGTCAGGCCGCTACCCAGCCAGCTCAGGCCACATCTGGCGGTATATTGTGCGTACCCTCCCTGCAGTCCCTCCCATTTGTCCCGCTCTGCCTTGCATTCGAGCTGATTGATCCCACAGTGGCGGCGGCCTCGGCGGATCCACAACCCAGCAGCAATCAAACCCTACTCTGGGCGCCACCATGAATCCGCAGGTCGTCCCTGGCGTGCGCATCGATCTTTCGAACATGAAGGCCACGACGCGCTTCAACGACCTGCATGAAGATATTCAAAAGGGGATAGCCGACATTGACAAGTTCATACAGAACTGCATGTCCCAGAAGGACCAGCTCGACGCTTTCATGCCCGCGCACGGCGAGCAACTCTCTGCTATCCCGGGCGACGTGCGCTTCGTCGGTCGCAAGTACGCCGCCGTCGACTCGGCGCTGGGCGCGGACCTGCACGCCATCAAACAGATTCGCGACCTGGTCAAGTCGGATGCGGAGGAGGCGAAGCTAAGCTTCTCGGCGGTGGACAACCTCATGCTTCCCAGCCAGTACCACGTGAACAACGCCCCGGGCTTTTTCGGGAGCTCGAACAGGGACGGCTCGGGGAGTGGCGGCAAGGGAGGGGACGATGACGACAAGACAGCGTCTGATCTGGTCGGCTACTTCTCCAAGCAGGTCGACGAGATGGATGAACAGATCAAGCGCTTCCAGAAGAATGTCCGCGAGATCGAGATGCACCTCGGCGGCGTGCAGCAGAACGTCATGGACCAGGCGAGCCGGCTGCAGGGCGGCGGCGGTGGCGGCTTCGGTGCTGGGTCGGCCGAGGAGAAGCAGATGGAGCTCTACTCGGTGCTGAGGGACTTTGAAGAGAGCATCCTGCAGGTCGCAGGCGTGGTTGGTGCCGGCAGGGAGGGAGTCACCGAGCTGCAGCTTAGCGATTTCAGGGGAAGGGGGCTGAACGGTGTGCACTGAGCTACGCGTGAGGCAGACCCCGACCTCTTGACTTTGGTATTTGAAGTCTGTTTTTGCACAGAGGCTGGTCGGCCGGTGGCATGTGAGCGAAAGGGCACAAAACGAATACCCCGGGTTGCCAGTAAACGGCACTCAACTACCATCCATCATCGCTTCCGAACTCGTCTCCCGTTCAACGCACATTCCGGGCTTCCAGCTTGATCGTAGATTTGGGATCTTTCCGGAGCTGTGATTGCTAACCCGGCTGAACTCGGTTGGGTATCAATTGATCCGACGATCCCACGCCGGTGTGAGCCTCTTTGCCACCATGGGCCTAGTACTCTCCTTCATCCCCGCCGCCACCATCATCCATGTCATCGTCGTCGCCATTGTCAAAGTAACCCTCGGCATCGTAGTCGCCTCCGTCGTCGTCGTCGTAGGCGTCATCCAGCTCCTCGCCGTATCCGTCCTCGTCGTCCAGCCCCAGGTCGATATCGTCGTCGCCCTCGCCTCCGCCCTCGCCCAGCTGGTCCAGTGCCTCGAGTGCCTTCTGGTGGTCGGCGGGACCGGAGCCATCTGCGGCGGTGGCGGGCTCAGACGGCATGTTGAAGATCTCCTCGGCGGTCCGCAGGCTCGTGACCTTTGACAAAGTCATGGTCTTCTTCTTCTTGCCGGGCCTCCTGCCTGCGGCTGTCAGGGGCTCGTCGTCGCCGTCGAGGGTCGCGTGCAACTCGGGCGGGAAGAGCGACTTGTTGAAGGGCCGCTCGCTGAAGTCGGGCAGGGCGCGCTCGGGCCTCCGCATGCGGGAGGAGGGCATCTCGACGGCGGTGAAGGGGTCCAGCGTGGCCTTGCTCTTGAGGCCGTATCGTTGGTTCACCTGCTCCTGGCCGTAGGCGCGGGTGGCGGCCGATGGGTCCCGCGAGCGCGTTGCCGTGTAGAAGGGCCCGTCGTGGACCTGCTCGCGGAACAGGAGATATGATCTGACCTGGGACTTCTCGCGGGATATGAGGGGTGCTGGGATCGGGACGTCATATGGCTACAAGGCACAGGTCAATCTATCAGTCGTCGGGCTTGGAGGCGACAGGAAGGGCCGCACGTGTACGCACAGGAAAGGCCTCGGCTGGTCTGCCGTCAACCCTGAGTGTGGGATCCTCTTGCCAGGGGAGCTGGGGACCGCCCCCTCGTCGGCCGCCGCGACCTCCCCTTCCCCCGCCTCGGGACATGGCGACAAGTGAGATTCGGTGGTATCGGTGGTACCGGTGGGTATTGTAGTGCTCGGGACGGGGTGTAGCAGGGGACCGATCTGAAGTTGGTGGGAAAGAAGCAACCTGGACTTTGCCAGAAGAGTGGATGAACGGGTCTGTATTGGGTTGTGGCCGAGCAGCAGCAGCCTGGAAAATGTTGCTCATGGTCCTCCCGAAAGTTGCCAAATTTCAGCGGGGCGGGCGCATTTATTTTATCGATAAGGAGGAGCTACCGTCGATCACAGGCCCGGCTGCAGGGATCCTGCAGGTTAAGCACGGTGCAGCAAGCTCAGGTACGGAGTACATGCGGTACAGTGTAACAGTGCACACGAAACGAACATGGGCGGGCATTTGCGTATCCCGTCGTGCCTAATTGTAACAATCCTCCATCTCAAGTCAGATTGCATTTCACAAGGGAGAATCAAGTGAGGGAGGGCCGGGCCGGGCTGGGCTGGTCTACAGACTTACAGACATTTTGGCAGCATCTTGCGACTTTCAGCATCTACTGTACACTACCATCATCCATCGCCATCCATCGTCGCCATCATCACCGCCGGCCGCCCGCCCTTCAGTTGTTCAGTTGCTCTTGTTCAGTTGCCGTGTTCGTCGAGCAGGACCTCACTTGACAATATCGACAGCAAACATGGCAGACGGCCAGGAGGACCGACTCCCGCTGACCTCACAGCTGGACGAGCTTGACTCTCATCTCGAGGAGCTGCAGCAGCAGGACGACCCCTCGACTCACTTTAACGCCTCGCTCTTCGATCGCATAAACTACCAACTGGGCCCGGTCGAGTACCCCGAGCTGACGGCCCGCCTCCTCCCAAAAGTCGCCGCCATCATCAAGAAATGCGCCGCCGCCGCAGAGTCGTCCCCGGACTGGAAGGGTTACCCGCCGCCGCTCATCACCCTCACCATAAAGCTCCTTCGGCCACTGCCCTTCACCCAGGCCCTTGAACTTTGCCAGCCAGAATACATCATCACCGCCCTCGCCTCCCCGGAGCCCTATATCAACGAGCTCGCCTTTGCCGTCCTGGACAAGGCCTCCCGCTCCCCTTCTGACGCCTCGATTCTCGCCTCGACTCCGGGCCTCCTGGAGGCCTCCCTCGACCGCTGGCTCTCGTCTCCTGCCGTGAGCGTCGGTCACCAGGGCGTCCAGATATTCGGCGACCTTCTGGACATCGACTCACCCCTGTCACAGCCTGTCTTCACGGATGAACAGAAACAGTCCTACGACATCCGCCTTGTCTGCCGGGCTGCCCAAGGTCACGGTGCGGTATGGCGGCGGCTCTTTGGCGACGAGGCGCTGTGCTGGCAAGTGCTGCAGAAGATGGACACCGCCTTCCCGTCCACGTCCACCGATCAGAGCGCCACAGCGCAGCGTTCTTTTGCACAGGACCGTTTTCTGCGCCTGCTCCCGCGCCTGGCGGCCCTGGACTTTGCCAGCCTCAACAGGTCGACCACGCAACTGTCACCCAGCGGCCCCACCGTTTCTCTGCTTGCTTTTGCGGTGCTGTTCATGGTTGACCGTCGCGGTGACGAGCTGATGCACCTCACTTGGATCGACTTCATGCAGAAGCTTGTAGGCGCGCTGAGGGTTTCTGACACGGCCAAGCTGAGCGTGGATGCGCTGCGTGCGCTGGTGCGGGACGCGGATGATACGCAGCTGTTCGATGCGCTTTGGGACATGCCGGAGAACCTCGTCTGGACGCCGATGGGGGAGGCGGACGCGATGCAGGCTTGGCTGAGGGAGGTCGCCCCAAGACGGGCTCTGAGGATAGAGGGATTGTTGAACGGCGACTAGGAGAGACTGCCCGGCCGGTGGCAGTGGCTCAAGTCTACCTTGAGGGGTAGCATTCTTTCTTTATTTCTTTTCGCACAGGGGAATTCCATTCTTGGGGTCTTTGAGCCCTTGCCGCACTCCGTCTTCGTTCCCCTCCGACTAGACTGGTCCTTGACTCAAATGCTAAGTGCCAACCTATCTTACGCATCCCCACCCTTTTATTGCCAGACTCCGAACTTATTGAGGTCTGCGCATGAAGGACGCAGGTCGGAAATCATTTGTTCATGGGAGAATATGCTGCAATTACACAGCGAGGAATGTGAAAAACGCACTCCAGATACCGCTTCGCCTAGTCTTTGGGCGTCAAGACCACCTAGACATGCTAGATTCGGATTCACAATAATGTGGCCCAATGCTCTGTAACAAAGCTTCACCACCGCTAGGGGCCCTGACTGAAGTGAATTGTCATTTTGCAAAGGTATTCAGGTATCCGAGCGAGCGACTCAGGCTATATATTAGGACGAAGCTGGGCGGGTGGGGCAGGTCCCAGCTGGATGTCCACAGGGCGCGTTGAAGTCGGAGATGAGTCTGCTCTCTACTGGATGCAGGTAGGAAATGCTACACTGCTATAGCTGTAGGAACCAGGCATACTCACATACTCTTGCAGCAGAGCTTTTGCACAAATTTGGGTAGAACATTTGAAAGGCTGCACGGCCTCAAGGGCCTCGAACATTCGGGATTTAGGGAACAGTTGGGCCAAGCTACTTATTCAAGGATCGATGCAAATCTAGATGTAGTTTTGATCTGGGCCGAGCAATTTCAAAAGCATTATATGAACCACGGAGGCGAGGCATATCGAGTAGATCGGTCGAGGAGGGAGTGAGAAGTCTGGGCGCCTGTGTAGGCTCTTGGCAGCACTTTACTGATGTCGATCAGAGAAGCTCCAAAGCAAGTGGTCCACTGGCGATATCTGTATGCTGGCCTTTCCTCTGCCGGTACCGCGAGACAACCAGCGCACAGTCCGGACACTAGCTATGATGTAGTTCTTTGTTGGTGGCTCATTCGGATTCAACATGCACGTCCGCGAGGAACTGAATTGGTATTAGTACATACACCCTGGGATCGCTACACGTCTGTCTACTCCACGACGGAAATAAATCCCCAACAGTTGCCCGTCGCATCGCCAGCGGCAATGCCGTTTACCCCACCTTCCTTACAGCAGAAGCTCAAGGGGGTTCTCGATCACCTTCTTAAGCTCCCTCATGAACTCAGCACCGATCGCGCCGTCCACAACCTTGTGGTCAAAGCTGCCGGTGATTGTGATCTGGTCGTCCCATGCAACGCCGCTCTCGTTCTCGGATGGGATGGCGACCTTCTTGGGGGCACCAATGGCCAGTATCGTGGACTGGGGAGGGTTGATGATGGCGGTGAAGCTGTCGACGGCGGGGTTCATGCCCATGTTGGAGATCGAGATGGAGCCGCCCTGGTACTCCTCGGGCTTCAGCTTGTTGTCACGCGCACGCTTGGCGAGGTCCTTGACGGAGGCGGAGATGGCCTCGAGGCCCTTGCCCTCGGCAGCCCTGACGATGGGCGTGATAAGGCCAGTGGGGGTGGCGACAGCCACGGAGACATCGACAGTGTTGTACTGGCGGATGGTGTCGTTTTGCCAGGACGAGTTGGCGGCGGGGACCTTCTTGGCCGCGGCGGCAATGGCCTTGACGAGGAAGTCGTTGACGCTAAGCTTGTACTTGCCCTCAGCCGAGCTGTTGAGGGCCTGGCGGAGCTTCATAAGCTTGCTGACGGAGATGGATGAGGAGACGAAGAAGTGAGGGTTTTCGCGGACGGACTGCTGCAGGCGGTTGGCAATGGTCTTGCGCATCCCGCTGAGGGGCAGGTCCTCGTATGCGGCGGCAGAAGCGCCGGCGCCGGCGGCAGGGGCGGCGGAAGCCTTCTTGACATCGTCCTCGGTGATCTTGCCCCCGGGCCCGGTTCCCTTGACCGAGGACAGCTTGATGCCCTGTTCGATGGCCAGTCGCTTGGCGGCGGGGACAGCGTTGGGCTCTCGCTGCAGAGCAGTCTCGAGCCTGCCCGAGGAGGCGGTGTCCTCGGGCTCCGGCGCAGGCTCCGGGGCGGGTTCCGGGGTGGAAGACTCGTCCTTCTTGGGTTCCTCCTTCTTCTCGGCCGGGGCGGCAGCGTCACCGCCGGCGTCGGCGATAGAGAAGCCCTCAAAGGCAGAGATATCGGCACCCTCTTCGACCAGGACGGCAATTGGCTGGAGCAAGAATAGGGTCAGCAAGATTCTCTCTCTCTCTCTGTGTGTGTGTGTGTGTGTGTGTGAAAGTGAAAGAGCTGCATGGGCGGGTGGGTCTTATCGCAGGGCGGGACAACAACGTACGTTACCAACGGCGACATCCTTCTCGCCCTGGTCCTTGAGGACCTTGGCCAGCACACCCTCCTCTTGGAACTCAAAGTCCATCTGGGCCTTGTCCGTCTCGATCTCGACCAGCACATCGCCAGGGGCAATGGAGTCGCCGGGCTTCTTCTGCCAGGCGCCAATGTTGCCGGCGGTCATGGTTGGCGAGAGCGCGGGCATCTTGACGACGGTGTGAGGCGGGTAGGAGGCGTACCATCTTGCCAGGCTGGAGGTGGTCGGCAGAGCTTGTCGGAGGGTGGTTCGCGAGTGAAGGACTTGCCTTCGAAGTATTGGGCCGAGCATGTTGGGGTGCTGTGGTTGCGGGAAAAATGACTCTCGGGGATCGAAGAATTGTGGATGTCCGGACCTGCGCTCAGCAAGTCACACCAGACTGAGAGGGGACGGGAGGGAAGGTCGTTTGGGGCGGGGGGGAAGAAGTGATCTGCTCAAGAGGCCCAGGGATCAAGTGTGGGCTGCGAGAAGGCGAGGTTGAGCAGATGCGAAAGACGACGAAGGGGAGAGAGTGGGAGGGAGTGAGCGCGGTGGTCGCCTTGGACAAGGGTTGGTGGTGATGGAGGAGAGGTCCCGATGTTAGGGAGTTTTCGGCGTGCGATCTTTTTTCTTTTCTCGCTCCCCGTTTCTCGTTGGGGGGACTGAGCTGCTGCTAGGACCGCGGGCTGGGGGCTGCGGACCAGGATTGGGAGCTCCGGACCCCTGCCACCTCCGCGACAGGTGCGCCATCGCACTGCACGGTGGGCCGGATTGTACCCCCGTATCGCAGGCGTTGAGCGCGGGCTGGCCAGGGCCAAGAGCACCATGCCGCATCTGGCTTGGTATATGACCCGACAAAAAGCTCAGGCAAAGTTGGCAAGGGAACGAACGGGCTTATCGATTGCTGGGTGGGTCGCCAGCTGATTGCTGTACCTGGCGACTGTTCTCACAAAGTAACGAGATACATACAAAGCTGTGCGCGATATAATCCGTACGTACTTGTGTCGCACAACCGGTCGGGTTTCCATGCTCACCCAAGAACCAATCCATCTCAGCTCAGACGGAAGACACCATGCAGTCGAAACCACCGAGGGTGTGCTTCGAAAGAAGAAGAATAAAACAAGGTGCTGCTATTTTGAGACGACGAGGTTGCCGATTCTCGGATGGGGCTGCCCAGGTGATAACAGTACATACATGCTTGGACGTGTGGGGTGGACTTAGTGCAGCCTACATCCTGGGCAGACTGCAGGACGCACAGGAAGACGGGATAAAATAATAGGCACAGTAATATCAGTTACAGGCTTTGGTAGTGAACTGTTTTCTGGTCCTTGGGAGCATGTCGTCTGGGACCCTGGGATCTGACCGTGGTTGGCGGGTCCCGCTCACTCATACTCATCAAGCACGGCCCGTGCTTTGGAAGCTGCAACCTGGTCCCTTCTCGGTCGAGGGCCCCCAGCTGCCACACCGAGCACTTTACCTAGGCGGAGCCCCATCGCTGCCCTCCCTGCAATGTCAAGCCCAGTGTAAAGCGCATCCGGGCAAGCTAAAGACACGCAACCGCCGACGCCGACTTCAACCTCGACCTCGACTCCGGCCCCGACTCCCACTCCTACATCCGCCTTTTTCCCATGGGGCGCCTCTGCACTAGCTCCAGCACCGAGCCTGACTGCTACTGACCCGTCGGCCGAGCCCAACTGCTGTCTTTCTCATGGGCTGACCCGCCTTGTCCATTCCTTTGACCACAAGGAAACCAGCGAACTGCTTCTTCCTCTTTCTTGTCTCCCTTCATCCCCACTCCTCTCTCACCCTCGGCGCAGTCCAGGGACCGAGATCCAAGACCAACTGCTGCGGCCAGCCAGACCAAGACCAAGACCAAGAGCCGGAGCCGGAGCCAGCGCCAGCGCCGGAGCCCCTTACCTTGCTTCCCCTGTCGAGATCGCGTCCACCTCGCAGAACCACCCAACGCGGATGCCTCCTGACCTCCGCCCAGCACGGCGACGGCGACCATGAGCTCCATCCGCTTTGTCGTGTCCTCTCTGGATGCTATCCAGAAACATGCTGGCACCCGCAACAAGCCCCTGACCGACGGCGTCGACAAGGCCCAGGCAGCCCTCAAGGAGGCAGACCCCCACCTGCCAGACCCCGAGATCATCTTCGCGCCCCTGCAACTAGCCTCGCGGTCCGGCAACGTCCAGCTGACAACCACCGCCCTCGACTGCATCGGCAAGCTCATCTCCTCCTCCTACTTCTCCCTCACATCCGAGTCACCTGCCGAGCCACCAGCCGCCTCGGATGCCGCCGCATCTGCACCTGCCCCTGCCCCTGCCCAACCACAAGCGCCGCTCATCGAGCGGGCCATCGACACAATATGCGACTGTTTCCAGGGCGAGGCCACGCCCGCCGAGGTCCAGCTGCAGATCATCAAGTCACTGCTCGCCGCCGTCCTCAACGATAAGATCGTCGTCCACGGCGCCGGACTGCTCAAGGCTGTGCGCCAGGTGTACAACGTCTTCCTCCTGTCCAGGAACACCAACAACCAGCAGATAGCACAGGGGACCCTGGCGCAGATGGTCGGCACCGTCTTCGAGAGGGTCAAGACGCGGTTACACATGAAGGAGGCCCGGGTGAACCTGGCAAAACTCAAGAACGGCGAGAGCAATGCGACCTTTGACCGGAGGGACTCGGTGGACGGTGACGAGGCCAACGGCGTGGACAGTGAGCCTGCCGAGCCTGCGACCACTGGGCCTTCCGTGGCCGAGAAGACGGCCGAGGAGGGCCCAAAGCTCACCCTGAGGGACCTAGAGCACCGGAAGAGCTTCGACGATTCCAACATGGGCGATGGGCCGACCATGGTGACCAAGCTGAAAGGGCCAAGGAAGGCTTCCAGGTCCGTGTCGGAACAGAGCAATGCCGAGACGACGGCTACCGACCGTGATCAGGACGATGCCCAGGAATCTCTGGACACCGAGGACGAAATTTACGTCAGAGATGCCTACCTTGTCTTCCGCTCCTTCTGCAACCTGTCCACCAAGAACCTCCCGCCCGAGATGCTGTACGACTTGCGCGGCCAGCCTATGAGGTCCAAGTTGATCTCCCTCCACCTCATACATACACTCCTGAACAACCACATCTCCGTCTTCACATCGCCCTTATGTACCATCACGAGCACCAAAAGTAACGAGCCCACGAGTTTCCTCCAAGCGATAAAATTCTACCTATGTCTAAGCATCTCCCGCAACGGTGCCAGTTCTGTCGACCGGGTCTTTGAGGTCTGCTGCGACATCTTCTGGCTCATGCTTAAATTCATGCGGGCCCCATTCAAGGTCAGTTGCCCGTCTCTAGTGCTTCCGCCCCCCGCCCCCCAAGCGAATTCTGACATGTGGTGCAGAAAGAAATAGAGGTATTCCTCAACGAAATCTACCTTGCGCTGCTGTCCAGGAAAAATGCGTCCCCGACACAGAAGCTGCAGGTCATCACAATCCTTCAGAGGTTCTGTGGTGACCCTCGCGCCCTCGTAGAGTCCTACTTGAATTATGACTGTGACAGCCAGATGAACAACATCTTCCAAACAATCGTGGAGGATCTGGCCAAGTATTCCACGACCAACGTCGTCGTGAAGCCGGAGCACGAGCAGCAGTACGAGGAAAAGGCCGCCAAGACCAACCCAGGCGACTGGCAGATGAAGGGCATGCTCCCACCCTCGCTGTCGGTCGCAAACATCGTCCCGCCCGAGGAGCCTGAGAATGGGATCCCAAAGGAGTATCTGATGAAGCGTGCTGCTCTTGACGCTCTTGTCGAGTCACTGCGGTCCATGGTCAACTGGTCACAACCAGACCAGTCAACCGGAACGAGCGAGTCGTCCGACGCTGAGAAAAGGCAATCTTTTGATGGTGTGAGGGAGTCAATTGACCCTTCAATCGCCGACGGCACGTCGAGGATGGAAACCCCCGTCATGCCGTCGACGCCCACCATCGAGGATGACCCCGAGCAGCTGGAGAGGGAGAAGGCGCGCAAAACTGCACTTGACAGGGCTATTCGAGCTTTCAACTTCAAGCCCAAGAGAGGGGTGAAAATGCTGCTTGAAGGAGGCTTCATACCTAGCGACAGCCCTCAGGACCTGGCGCGTTTTCTCCTAACCGAGGAGCGTTTAGACAAGGCGCAGATAGGCGAGTACTTGGGAGAAGGCGAGACGAAGAACATCGAAGTCATGCACGCTTTTGTCGACTCGATGGATTTTCACAAGAGGCGCTTTGTAGACGCACTGCGCCAGTTCCTGCAGGCATTTCGACTGCCCGGCGAGGCTCAGAAGATCGATCGATTCATGCTGCAGTTCGCATCGCGCTACCTCTCTGGCAACCCCAACGCATTTGCCAGCTCCGACACGGCATATGTGCTCGCGTACTCAGTCATCATGCTGAACACCGATCTACACAGCAGCAAGATCGCGAGACGCATGACCAAAGAAGACTTCATCAAGAACAACAGAGGTATCAACGACAATGCCGATCTTCCCGCCGAATATCTCACTAGTATCTACGACGAGATTGCCAGCAACGAGATCGTATTGAAGAGCGAGAGGGAGGCCGCTGCTGCGGCTGCCCCCCAGACTAGTGGCCTTGGTCTCGGTCTCGGTTCGGTATTTTCGAACGTCGGCCGGGACTTGCGAAGGGAAGCGTACGTGCAGCAGTCGGAGGAGATTGCTCTCAGGTCAGAGCAGCTTTTCAAAGATCTTTTCCGCAATCAGCGGAGAAATGCCGCCCACGCCGGAGTCAAGTTCATTCCAGCGACATCATTCAAGCATGTCGGTCCCATGTTTGATGTCACGTGGATGTCATACTTCTCGGCCCTGTCGAATCAAATGCAGAACGCTCACAATCTTGAAGTGGTCAAGCTTTGCCTTGAAGGGATGAAGCTTGCGGCAAAGATCGCCTGCTTTTTCGAATGGGCCACCCCGCGTGAGGCTTTCATCTCGGTCTTGAAGAATACGGCAAACCTTAACAACCCTCAAGAGGTTTTGGCCAAAAATGTCGAGGCGCTCAAAGTGTTGCTGGATCTTGGCCAGACCGAGGGGAATTACCTGAAGGAGTCCTGGAAGGATATCCTCATGTGTATCAGCCAGCTAGACCGCTTGCAGCTCATCACTGGTGGTGTCGACGAGAGCTCAGTACCGGACGTGTCCAAAGCACGCTTCGTGCCGCTACAGCGGGAGAACACAACCGATTCACGGCGGTCCACATCGTCCAGGAAACACCGTCAACGCAACAACACAGGCCCACAAGGGTTCTCGACAGTGCTTGCTCTGGAGGCCAGGTCTGATGAGATAATCAAAACGGTGGACCGAATCTTCACCAACACCGCGAACCTCGACGGCGACGCAATCGTCCATTTCGCGCGGGCCCTGACGGAAGTGAGCTGGGACGAGATCAAGGTCTCCGGCGCACATGATAGGCCTCGCATGTACAGCTTGCAGAAGATCGTCGAGATCAGCTACTACAACATGACACGTGTGAGGTTTGAATGGACTCACATCTGGGATGTTCTTGGCGAGCACTTCAACAAGGCTGGGTGCCACATCAATGAGACCGTTGTCATCTTCTCCATCGACTCGTTGCGACAATTGTCAATGAGGTTCATGGAGATTGACGAACTCCCTGGTTTCAAATTCCAAAAGGACTTCCTGAAGCCTTTCGAGCATGTCATGTCAAACTCCAGTAATCTCAGGGTGAAGGAGCTCGTCCTCAGCTGTCTGATTCAAATGATTCAGGCGAGGGGCGAGAATATCCGGTCTGGTTGGAGGACCATGTTTGGAATATTCACCGTCGCAGCTCGGGATCCGAACGAGACAATCGTCAATATGGCCTATGAAAATGTCCTCAAGGTGTACAAGACCCGGTTTGGTGTCGTAATCAACCAGGGCGCATTCACAGATCTTATCGTCTGTCTCACGGAGTTCTCAAAGAACATGAAATACCAAAAGAAAAGCCTGCAGGCCATGGAGACACTCAAGTCCATCATCCCGCAGATGCTCAAGACGCCGGAGTGCCCGCTATCCCGGAAATCTGACCTCGGAGCTGCTCAGTCGAGCATGGCAGACATCAATCTCAAGTCACCAGGGCAACAAACCCGCACCTCGGTGGAAGAAGGATTCTGGTTCCCAGTCTTGTTCGCCTTTCACGATGTCCTCATGACAGGTGAAGACCTCGAGGTCCGGTCAAATGCTCTGAACTACTTCTTCGAGGCCCTGCTGAGGTATGGCGGGGATTTCCCCCCAGAGTTCTGGGATATCTTGTGGCGACAACAACTGTACCCAATCTTCATCGTTCTGCGGTCCAAGCCGGAAATGAGCAACGCGCTGAACCACGAGGAACTGTCGGTGTGGCTGTCAACAACCATGATCCAAGCCCTTCGCCACATGATCACACTCTTCACTCACTACTTCGAAGCACTTGAGTACATGCTCGACCGGTTTCTGGAGCTTCTCGCACTCTGCATCTGCCAGGAGAATGATACGATTGCACGGATAGGGAGCAACTGCCTGCAGCAACTTATCCTGCAGAACGTCAGAAAATTCACGGCGGAGCACTGGTCAAAGATCGTCGGCGCATTCTGCGAGCTATTCGAGCGGACCACCGCTTACCAGCTCTTCTCGGCTACGACGATTAACAACACGGCCTCACTGGCGCCGGTGTCCAACGGCGTAGATTTCGGGGAGCCGCTGAGTCCGGGCTTGGAAGGGACAGAGGATGACTCCAAATCTCTAAAGATAAATGGCGTGGAGACAAATGGCCACTCGGACGACGAGCGACCTTCGACAGCAGCTAGCACTGTTCCAGAGGAAGACCCCCAGAGGACGCCGACAACAGCCAAGCCACTCGAAGAGTTCAAGCCCTCTAGCAACCTCCAGCTGCCTCCGCCACAGATCTCTGCTGCACGGCGCCGTTTTTTCAACCGCATCATCAGCCGGTGCGTCTTGCAGCTCCTCATGATCGAGACGGTCAACGAGCTTTTCAGCAACGACAACGTCTATGCGCAGATCCCCTCCAACGAGCTGCTGCGACTGATGGCCGTGCTCAAGAAATCTTTCCTGTTCGCGCAGCGATTCAACAATGACAAGGAGCTGCGGATGCGTCTCTGGAGGGAAGGTTTCATGAAGCAGCCACCCAACCTACTGAAGCAGGAGTCTGGATCTGCTGCTACGTATGTTGCGATACTGTTCCGAATGTTCGGCGATACGGACCCGCGTAGGAGCGAGTCCAAGGCCGACGTCGAAAATGCGCTGGTGCCGTTGTGCAAGAGCATTATTCGCAGCTACGTCACGCTCGAGGAGGAGAGCCAGCACCGCAATATCGTGGCCTGGAGGCCTGTCGTGGTGGACGTGTTGGAGGGGTACGCGGCGTTCCCGGAGCAATCCTTCAAGAGCCACGTCCAGTCTTTCTACGGGCTGGTGGTCGAGCTCATGGCAAGCAAGGAAATGACGGGAGAGCTGAGGGGCGCTATCCTGGGCGTGCTGAGGCGGGTGGGAGAAGTCGAACTAGGGATTAAAGGGATGGTCAACACAGCTGCTGGTGACGATGATCTAAGGAGGGGCAGTGTGGTGTCCACAAGGAGCGATGCGACAAGCGCGCTTGTGGACCGTGAGGGCATCGATGCGAGCGCCAGGATGTTTGGGAGAACGTGAGAGCGATTTGGTGTGGTGTGACGGCGTGCATGAGGGACGAAACATGGACAGGGCAACATTGGACTAGACATTACCCTTCTTGTGTTTATAATTGTGAAGAAAAGGCCTGGGGAATGCAGGGATATCGCGTTTCCTTCGAGACAGCTGCAGAGGCGTTGGGTGCGTCAATACCAACAACACTTTGTCACAAGAGCCCACATCTTTCATCATGAACTGCGGACTGGGATCCATACACTGTGTGTCGCTTCCCACGCTTCCAGCCCTAGGGCCTCGGAGACCTTTCGAGCTTGGCTTTGCCAGGCGGCCATCAATGACAGGTGATTACGAAGTCGTCCAGCTTGCGCCTACGCATTGGTGGCCGAGTAGGCCATTCTCTAACATCAAACAAAGTTCTAGCATTCAATATGGGACAGATACTGTGCTAGCAACAGGCATTTGGACACAAGCACGCATTGGCCTCCGCATCTGCGTCAACGTCCATCCAGAAGCCTTGTTTCACGCCGCGCCCGTGTACAGCAGCCTGTTTGGACTGTTCTGGGCATCCTGAACCACGTCTTTCATCGCGAGTCCCTCAAGGCGAGCTTTGCCAGCATCCGGCGTGCTTAAACCCTTTAGTCTCTGCAGGTAGAGCACGGCGCCAGCAACGTGGGGGGCAGCCATTGACGTGCCGTTGGTGACATACGTTGCCTTGTCGCTTCCTATCCAAGTCGAGAGTGTGTCTTCGCCCGGTGCAAACAAGCTGATGCCTTGGTAACCATTAACACCAACACGAGGGAAGACCAAAAGGCAGAGCAGTGTTTGCAAAACTCACTAGGACCACAGTTTGAGAGCGCAGCGCGCCTCCTCTCCCGGTCGACACTCGCGACAACGATGGCGCCATTGGCGCCAGCAGGTGAGATCCAGTTCGAGACACGATTGCCGTTACCTGCAGCAGCAATCAAAGTCATGCCTTTGCGATAGGCTGCCAGTACCGCGTTGTCAACCGCGGTAGAGGTTGATCCTCCGCCAGGGACGTTAACGACCGACTTCTCGGTCCGGTTGCTAATAATCATATCATTGGGAGCCCAGTCCATGCAGTCAATCAGGGCAGAAAATGACCAGTTTGTTGTGTTTGAGATCTTGACCGAAACGAGGTTGCACTTCTTTGCAACCCCCCGTATTATGGAAATAGACAAGCCAGCTATTACATTCTTTCAATATACTGTTCTCGCCACAGGAATGACACAGGACTGTGTTGTGTATCCTCCCTAAAATCAAAAGGCCAGAAAGGGGGGATTTGGGTCTCTTAAAACATTACTCACAGTGGTAGAGCCGATTGTTCCAGCAACGTGCGTGCCGTGACCAGTATCGTCAACGTGCTCTCCCCAATTGAGAGCGTTGTATCCCAGAGACGCACGGCCTCCAAAGTCAACATGAACTACGTTGATACCGCTATCTAGAACGTAGGCTCAGTGGCCCTCGCCTGCGGAGGCATCATATACGTATTCAGTCGCGCCTAGGTCGCGATGGGATCAGAACAAGGCCACCAACGAAACCGGTAGTAGCATGAATCACCAAGCCCCATGTAGCGTTATCCTGGGTGACTGGGTTCTGGAGAGTAGACACAGAGCCTGACGGAATTTGGAATGCCTCAAACACCTCATCTTGTTCGACGTGAGGACCTTTTCAATGAGTCAGTATGATCGCACATTCGCTCTAGTCTCGGCACATGTCCTACATTAGGATGCGACTTTATCTCCTCAATCGTCAAATCATCGAATTCGCCAATGTATCCTCTGTATTATGTTAGAAGTATACACACAAGTCCCGAAGCGGGCATGCTGAGATCGACACACGAAAAGTGTCTTGGATGGATTCATCCAGAAAGTAGTACATACTTGAGTTGACGACATGTGGTCTTGATGCCACTATGGCCCTCGGGCGGTGCTCGTTTTCCGTATCTCGACAGGTTGCGTGTGTGAACGCCCCGAGCTCATTGAGCATGAGCAACTACATCAACGTCTTCTTTAAATTAGACTATGTAGCTTTTGGGGGCGTAGTTGAGATAGGATCCAATGTCAGACGTGGGAACTGTTGCAACAAATAGGACAGTCAGCACCAGGGCCAGAACGGCATCCCTAAATCCACCCATCGTGGCTAAGGGTTAGATAGCAAGAATTTTGGGATGAGTTAGGCAAAGGCCGCGGCCAAAATAAATGCTTGATGTCGAATGCTGGGACGCGTCGAACTTTTAAAACACCATCAGACTACATCTGTCCTGACACGGAAGGTGATCACAAGAGCACGCAAGGTAACATGTTCGTATTGTCGACTTGGCATCGCGTGGTTGCATCGTTTGGTGGAGCCAAGCACGTCAACATGGCGGCCAACCGTGGGTTTTCTTTCGCGAGTATCTAGCGTTTCCTCCTTACGGGCCCGGCATGGCGGCTGTCTCTGACCCTGTCCACCTTAGTTGAGGGTGTTCTTACCGCCCATCACGTGTGAGTCAACACTTTTGGTGAAATCGTTAATATCGTCTATACATAGAGGATTCCAAAGATACTCTTGCAGCTCGCTCTTTTGCCACGTTATGTCTTGGTACGTTTGCTGAAGTAGTGGTACCGGAGGCTCGAACGATACTCCTTCTGGCAGTCCCATCGGCGGCCTAAATATACGAGCGGCCAAGCCTCGGATCAACTGGGGGGGGGGGTACTGCAAGCATCAGTACTGGGTCTGATCTATGTGATCAACTAGAAATCCTAGCAAGACTGGCAGTGGCACAAGCTCGAGTTTGTTTGATCCACGCGGATGTTACGATAATACAGCTCTTCGAGAAATCATACCTAATTACGGACTTTCGTAAGCACGAAGTTGGGCGAAAAGTAGATAATACAACTCAAAGCCAAAGAATTTAGAAAAAAGAGGTTCAAAGGGGAAGAAAGACGGAAAGGAAATGAAGGAAATGAAGAATCAATGATGTCTAGATGGTTCGAGTTCCATTCTTAGAAAAGCACATTGGGGACTAAGCATTTCAAATTCACCATTGATCATCCGATTGCGAATAATATCGGATATATTGAATGTAACAACAAGATCCACTTGTACAGGCTCGTTTTCGTCAGGCCATTCTCCAGCTGTCATGTATAGCCGGCAACAACTCTCAGACCATTCTTCCTTCTTCCAGTATCTCCAATGTCCTGTAGATCCCCTTCATCTATGGAGCGATCAAGAAAGTTACAGACAATTGCGACTGATGGTATTTGTCCGAAGTTGGAGCCGATGCCTGAGTCTCCCGAGTCAAATCTAATGAAGATAACGTGCTCGTTGTGCTCGTCAATGTAGATGTTCCATCTGCAGTAAATGAGCTCCCAGTTGTTATCAGTTCTGGGCAATGCCACTTGGGTTCGACAACGTAAACACTTGTGCACCCGTGGCAGTCCACTGCGGAAAACTCTGTGACCGTTGACGTCCATTCTGGGCAACGCACGCACGGATTCCGAAGGTTCCCCAAGACGGTTATAGTACAGTCACTGATAGGGCTCGCGGTAGGCGCCATCACCAACTTCCCTGTTGTTACCTGCAAAGGGACGGCAGGTGTTGGTAGTGTCGGATTGAGTAGATTGGCTTTAGCAGTGCTGCAGAAGTCTTGAGCAGACACCTGACGCTTCTTGTTGTTGACTTCTGATGGCTTTTGGCTAGCACAAGCGCTGCTGGGAAAGCTGGGTGTTTCGGTCGAGTGGAACTCGACGACAAGTTCAACGTCCGTGGACCTAGGACGCGAGATTCCGTCCAAAAGCCGCTCAACGGTCATGAGGGACTGTTTGTGCAAATGCGTCTCTCGCCTCGACGACGGAGTCCATGAGACTGGGGTGGAGACATTCATCACTGAGGAAACATGAGCACCCGATGATACCAACGGACTTGAAAGGACCACCACGAGCAGTATGTTGAGCGCCTCCAGGACTTAGCAATGCATCGCAGTACAAGCCAGCCTGCATAAAGATTATCAAGAAAATGGAAATACTCCCAAGAAGACAACAACGGATTTCAGGCGAGCTGTTATATACAATACCAAAGGCCAGTGTTGGATTGCGCTTCCGTCGGGCCAGGGGCATCTGGTTCAATCCCGCTGGGCAATCTCTGATCCGTGTCGCTTACAACACCACAGGTGACACCCGTCTCTTTTCAGAGCTACCCTGCAGATCTAAGTGCTTGACTATGGACTATTTGTATTCTTTGAGTTCCTCTACTAAGCTGGAACGGCAATGAGTGTCCTATAAGGACAAGGAACAATGTGTCTTATCGACAATAACAGTGAGATTCGCTATTCAAGGCTTTAAACAGTGACTTTCCAATCTACTTCTGCAAACCAGTGTTCTGTTAGATGCCACTATTTTGCACTATAATTCTTAGTGTTGAGCCGTGCCTATTTGCGCCGGCGCTGTTGACAAGCTCTAGTGTTTGAATGTATTCAAAGTACCGTGCAACGTGCAACACGGATAAGCTTCAATTGTCGCGGCGGTACTTGGCCAATGGTATAAGCTGAGTGAGCTCCTTCTCACACTAGGAACCGAATCTGATTAAGGGTGGTAAGATGGCAAGGTCCATTGAGATGGTTTATGAATTATATTCACTACGCAAACACACACACACTCTCCCTCCCTACTTCATGCGCGATGGATGGGTATGGTAGTACCATCTGCGTCTAGGAATTACAGGCTGCTAAAGACGAGATCCATTCCGCCAAGATTGATGTTGAAGTTGAGGTTATAGCTCGGATCCTGAATCTGCAGTCAAGGTCAGTGAATCCCGTAGTAGTCAAATGTTGTGGACAGACGTCTGCCAGTCAACGTAGCAACCAGTGAAGGGCAACAAGCTTACAAAATCCCAGTCCCAGTCCTTGCTAAATTGTTCAACATAGCCCATTCCAGAGAAGGCATCCTCAGCTGCAGAGCCCTGGGGTCCATCCCCCATGTCTACCGCGGCGTCTGCGTTGTTTTCTTCGGCTGTACTGTTTGTGGGATCGCCCCCGCCTAGCGCGGCATGCATCTCTTTAAGAAGATTGAGCGCTTCTCTTGCTGAGCTGAAACACGCTTGTCGTACGATATCCTTGAGCTGTTCCTCGCTAGAATATATCGTGAGCCCCTCAGCTTCCGCGAGTACGGCCGTTGCAAACAGAAATCCCTTGACGTTGACCTCACCAGCCTTGATGCGCGCTCTCATCCAGTCCACCGTACAGCGAAGCACATCGAGCATCTCACCCTCGTCGACCATTGGGCCCATGAACCCCATTCCAGCTCCTGGCGTGCCAGCTGCAGGCGTTGTCGAGGCTGATGCTGTCGTGCTAAGATCCAGACTTCGTGCCCCCTCGAGGCGCTCATCCAGCTCCCATACGAATTCGAGCGTTGCCGCCAGGAGGCACTGCGTACCAATAAAGCGCACCGAGCCTGATCCGCAGATAAGCAGTCGCGCATAGTCGTCCGGCTCCTGGAGAGCCCTTTCTACTGGGTCCATGGATCTATAAGCCTTGACTGCTCTGTGGTGCCTCAAGCCAGCCTCAACACATAGCCTCCTACTGAAAAAGTAACGAGGGTCATCTTTTGCGTGGCCGAGCCAGGGTAGGTGGATGGCCAGGAAGTATCTCTGCATTATGTGCTCGACTGTCCGGAGCTGGAATTGAGAGGGGCCTGGGTTCTGACGTTTGTGTGCACGCAGGAGTGCGTCGAGCGACCGGGATGCCACCGTAAGCTCAGAGTTAATGGCCAGCGACTTGTCGTAGCTCGTCATAGAGCGGAATTCATTGAGATACGATGCAATTTCGATGCGCACCTTGACGGTTCTGACCAGCCCGATCTGAACTGAAGTGTCGGTGAATGTGGCCAGGGGCTTAGGTCGTGGTACTTCTGCCGCCCCTGTAGTGTCCCGGAGGAGGTCCTCATCGTTGTAGTTGCTCGGCGGTTCAGTGTCGTAATCAGATAAGGATATTAGTGGTGGGCCTCCTGAATCCACTGCAGCACCCGGAGTCAGCTATCAAAGCGCCAAGAAAGAAGGTCTGTGTAAATAAGAGGAGGACCTGGCAACAGTGTGACCATATTCTTTGTTTGAACCTGCAGCCTGATGACACTTTTAAGGCGCAAGCTACATTGCGGGACGAAGTTCTTCTCGAGGGGCGCTGAGACTGTATCAGGAAGCTACTTACTGCTTGATTGGACGAGGATCTCCAGTATCGTGGCCCATAGTCGACGGCGCGTCTCAGCGGCGAGGAGCGACATTTTGGGGAGATGGTCTGGGTCCCGGTGGAGACCAATATACAAGGCCATCCTCATCATGGTCCCAGCGGATGCCCAAACCAGATCAGATCCGACGCCGCAGACATCACGGGCAAGGTGGACAAGACAACATACTTGCAGCCCGGATAAGTTCATTCGCGACTTCTCTGAGGGCTGGAGCAACCAGAGGCGACCTTCGTAGACCCATCTTACTGCCAGGCTGCGGAGTGAAAATTGGTCATCTTGCAGCACTGCACCGATAGCCATGCAGAGCTGAAGCTGGATCACAAATGCCTGCCTCGCCCCTTTCGGATTTTGCCAGTATCGCGCATACTCAAGCCTGAAGGATGGGATGTGCAGTACCCGATGAATAGTCTCGTACGTCCTCAGGTACGCCTCGACCAACTCGTCGGCGAGCTGCTTGGATGGTATGTGGTTTCCAAATTCCAGGGACATAATCTGTGGCACTCTCATAGCTTTGATCTGGCGCCCTAGGACCTTACTTTGGGCGACTGCCTTGTAACCTTCGGAGTTCTTGTCTGACTTCAAGGACTCAAGGAACAACATGAGTCTTGGGAACTGTAGACTGGTCAGAGGACTAGCGCTGCCCATGATACTGGAGGGTTTGAACGCAATAGGTATATCTCAATGAGACCCCTCCAGCTGCGGCAGTCTGGCTGTCTTGCTACCCGGTGATGAAAAGCGTGGAGCTCGTAACGCAGTGCAGAATAAAACAGAACTTCAAGCTAGCGAGAGAGTACGGGGGCTTGTTGAGTAAACAGCAGGCATAATATCCCTGTGCAACAGAGTATTGGAGGGGTTAAGTAAACTGGTGGATCTTACAAGCGTCACTCCATGTATCCAGTGACTGTTCCCCAGGTACCGAGACTTTGCCAGGATAGCATTGGCATTTCCCCCTGTTGAATGGTCTTCTCTCTCTCGATTGGACTGCTGTATCTCTCCAGAGCAGCTCGCTCTTGGCAATCCGGTATTTGCAATGCCCGAGCCTTGAACTTGCCAGTGTTCCGGCCCCAGGAATCTGGAGGCGGTCGGGGGGTTGAAATTCTCATTGTTAAAGTATGCTTTGCGCACCTCGGGCTGGTCAGGGGTATTATCGTTGCGTGCATTGATGAACTCGCCGAGCTGCTGCTCGAGCTGCTTGACTCTCTGAACAAGCTGCTCTGGCGAGCTGCTGGGATTGGACGCCGCAGGAGTGAAGAACGGGACGCTCGACACAGCGTCACGCTGCGGATCTCGGCCGTTAATCCCATCTGCAAACCCTTCGGTGCCCTCTCTCGGTTCAATGCGCTCATCCGAGACATAAGAACATGAAGCAGCCTTTCGGGCGCGGACGCAGTTTTGACACGGCAATTTGCGATCGCATCTAACTTTGCGGCGTCGGCAAGCGATGCAAGCCAAGGGCGGCCGTCGTCGACGCTTCTCCGGCGGTGTATTCTCCATCTTGGTATTGTTAGTCCTTGCACGGACGGGCTAAGAGCCAGTCTATGGAATATGGCGAGTATATCCGAGAAGTGCAGACGAAGAAGCGTGGTCGCTTGGCAAAAGGGCGAGATCAGAATAAGCCGGACATTATTGACCGAGGGCGAATGTCTTATTTTCGGACTACGTTGCTTCAGGAGAATTCACCGGGTTCATCCGGCGGGGAATTCTCAAAGACCGCGTCTGGGAGAAGCTGATTCGTCAGAGCTTAGTCGGGCCGAAAAGACCGTCTTACAAACTGGCTCACTCGGGCGGCGGCGCCATTTGACCCACAGTCCCAATGGTGAAAGATTCGTAGGGCATAATGTCATGAATGCCAATAACTTCCGTGGGATGCTCAATATCAGGGAAAACATGAATGCACTAGAGTCGGGAGTCAAAATAGTCACATAACCACTCCACACTGTATAGCTGCTGCTACATACTTCTAGTAACTACATAGGGCACTTAGTTACATTAGGGTAGGATTCGGGAACGATAGGAGTTGGTACAGGCTTCGTCAAACTGAGTCCACAATTTCTGCGTCTATTAAATCGGACTCTGACATAGAGAGAGGGAGTTGAGAGGAACAATATCCATAAGCACCAGGCTGTGTCATGAGATACATACCAGCGGCAATAGAAAAGCATAGGTCCACTGTCATTTGTCCGGTGACACTAACATTTACATCGTTTAGAGGTTCGGGAAACATTTGATCTACATGATCTGATGTCTTGATCACACCCTCTTATCAAAACTAGCGGCAACCGACTCCATTGATGATAGTGCATAATGCAGTGCTGCATTGCTTCAACATTTCTCATCGATTAAAATGGAAGCTACTGAGATCGATATGACCGTCGAGGGACTCGCAGCAGATCTGGTGCTCGGGAATCTGCACATGGAAGTGAGGGAGGGGGTGAAGCAAAGGAGAATTTAGCATGGTGACACTACTAATGCTTTATATTCGAGGCTATGTCGCATTAGCCCTTAACCATGGCCAAGATGGGCGATCCGGAACGCCGGTTCCGTGCAGCCCACTAAGAACAAGAACACGATGATGTTGTGGCTTGCTATGCAATCAGACGTGCATGTCTGCCCACATGAATCTGTAGATAACTACACCACTGTTTTCTGTTATGGCGTTCGTCTATCTTCCCGCATCGTTCATTGAGGTAACAATCATCACTCTAAAATTGCAAGCTCAAGATAGATATCTCCTTTCGACGTCTCGTAATGTAGGTGTCAGGCTTCGCCAGGAAACAACTTGAACAGACTGGGACACAGGCAGCATTGTAGCTTCTGTGAAAAGAAGATATAAAAACGCGATGATTATGTGTGGGAAACTGAGTGCAATAGTAGGGATAGAGTACCAGCCTATTCACAGCCACTTGTGAAGCTTGGGTGCCAAAGCTTTCCGAGCCACTATGGCTAATATGCCGGATGCTACTATTCACTGCAGCCACGAGTTCCAATGGTTGGCCTAGCGTTAAATTATATTCACGCCCTGAATTGTTGAAGACTAAGTTATATTATAAGGATCGGCTCCACCAAAGTTTGAGTGCTGTTCATGTTCCGGACCATCTATTGTTAATACAAGTCGCTGGAATTTGTATACATGCGCAAGCTGTAACCAGAAAATGATCAGCTCAAGCCTTTTCGTTCTGGCTCATGCCATCATTGCCATCGCAAATCCTCTCGGAACTCATGAGCCCACCGCAACCACCTCTGTATCAGAGGAGCTACGTCAGCAGGAACCCACACCGTCTGCGAAATACATGGACGTTGAGCTCCGCGACCTCGCCATGACGACGACACTTGGCGTCAGGTGCACCGTGACCAAGGTTGTGGGTAACCCCATCCAAGGGGATTTGACCCTTACCAAGTTCCCCTCCACAGTCACCTCTACAGCAGCCACGGACTGCCACGGCTGCAAGCTTAGTGTGGTCAGTCGCTCGGTCATTACGCTTGAGCCAGTGAAGTACACCAAGACGGTCACAGCTCCTGATCCGGCCACCGAGTATAGTTGGGTTTGTTTGCCGACTGGGTTGGCAGAGTAGCTTGAGGGTCAGGCGGTGAAATCCCAGAATGGAACGTTGGGGGCGGGGGCTCAGAAGTCATGGAAAGTCTGGAATCATGGCTGGGGCCACTGTAATAGCTGGCCAATAAACAGAACAAACAAGAACAAGTAGAGAAATTCCGAACACGTTTCCGACCCATGTCACTGATAGCAAATCCAAAGTCCATAGCAAAGTGCCTAGACTCGACGAAGAATCCAGAGAAGGTAATATAACAAACAGCAGTTGAGCCCCATGCCTAGACACTGTTGAGTGGCCCGGTTTATTTGGCCCCCTATGTTAAGCTTTCGTCATGCCAGTATGACAGAAACCGCCGATTTGGCTCACTAGTCTTCAATTCAGATCTCCAGCGCCCCTCCTGTAGTGTTGGCTTTGGTGTCTTTTGTTTACTAGCCATTTCTCTGATCGGGGTGGCATTTTCATTGGAACTTGGATCCGTCGTGTGGTAGATTTCAAAGAAAGCAAGCAAACTTGTTGGTAGGTCACGCCGGTCTCTCGGTCTTTGAATCAGCTTCCCAGGTGCGAAGCTCGGTAGCGTGTTTATCTTTGGTGCGTCCACATAGTCCATTGGTACAGGTAATATCTGTATGTACGGGCTCTATCTCGTTTGACGTGGGGGTAAACACATGCTGAGCTCATTCACAGCGGACGGGGCAGGACGTTGCCAGCATAGTATGTGTGCCAAGCTGTAAGAGACCAGCGACCTTCTCGTACATCAATCATTTGTCCATACACACATATACTCAGCCTGAGGCTTGTATTTCATCGATCGAACCGAATGTCGGCGGTGGTCTGTTGTGGAAGATTCAAAAGCCATGTAACAGACCTCGCACCGGTGCCTGTTCAATATTCTGTTGCAGGAACGGCATCTGTCCCAATGATTTGGCCGAGGTGCTGGCGCTGATTGACGGGTTGTTGGGCATTTTCGCCAACTGCTTCCTGGATTTCCGTGCAGGAGACAGTTGTCGCTACTGGCTCATGGTGGAGGCAGGGCGAAGGAGAAGCTGACTGGAACAGAGGACGAAGCATCAAGGATGAGACACAGGGTGGTTCTGAAGGCAGTTTCTTTTTTGACACGAATGTTAAGGAGTCGTAACATTATCAGTCCGACACCATCAATCTCTTGTTGTTCGGTAGCTGCCTGTGGGGCCTTGAGCGTTTGCGGTGGTTGATCGAGGTCTGTCAAACAACACCGGGCCGTCATCGCAGTTCCAAGGTTCAGAACATACATGAACGTCCTCAGCCAGGAGTCCGCTACTTGGATCAAAAATTTCTTGTAGACCAGGCTGATCTCCTTGTACCTGCGCCTGGGCAGGCCGCTGAGGAAGGCCGTACCCAAACAAACACCCGACCTCCAAGCGTCACGTAATAGCATCGCGTACGCTGGAACGCGCCAGGGGATTGGGGAAACGACTCCGATTGAAGCAAACGACCTCTGAGACGCCAGGGTCCATCACTATGAACAAAGGTGGGCAGGTACCTAGGTAGCATTGACAGTACCGACACAGTACCGACACAACAACAGCAGCAGCAGCAGCGGCGGCGGCGGCAGCAGAGAAGCAAGGTCGAGTTCTTGGGCAAAGGAGAAGGGATCACAACAGCAGGTCACAAGACAGCACATCATAAGCACAGGCGGGGAAAGACGGGAGAGAGGGCTCCTCTGGGCGAGGGGGTCACGTTCAATGTTGACAACGTTGACAACGACAAGTCATGGGCACAAGGCCATCAGTTCTCCTCTTCTTCGCATCGCAAGCAAGCTCACGAGTGCAATGAAAAGATGGGGGGAAGAAGGTCCAATCAATATTTCGCAACCCCCTTGCAGAGCCATATGCAGCAGGCTCAAGTCCTGCGCTGGATGAAGGGCGAGCAGGGTTGCAGAGCCATATGCAGTAGACTCAAGTCCTACGCTGGATGAAGAGCCCACTCACGACGGGAGCAAACCAGTCATGGAATGTCGACACATGTAGGGAAGGGTGGGGTGAGGTGAGGTGAGCGGAGGGGCCAGAGGCCACTGAGATGTGCCAGGAGCGGGTGTGTTGTGATGTGGTGAGGGAAGCAGGAAGGAAGGGAAGCCAGGTGCGCCCTGGGGTTTAAGTATTGAAAGGGGAGCTGGTGGCTGATTTCGAATCACACAACAGACCCGTGTACCTGCGCGCTAGTGCGGCTCTGCGAGGAAGCCCCTGGGGAACCTGGCCAGCGCTAGCGGCGTTTTGACAGCTTGTGTGGGTCCACCGCCAAACCACCTTGAGAGCCAACTCGAGGCACCGCCGCCAGCTCTTGTCGTGATCCCAGGCTGCAACGCTTGTTTGCAGACTTTACATAGATATGAGTATGATATTTCGATTTTTGCGGATCTTCTGGACGTATCACCATCCTTATCGGACGTTCCGTTGCAGAAAGATCAGTGAGTTCTGTGCATGACCCTCCATCTGCCCCCTCCGTGCCCACGACCTGGACTCCACTTCAGCCCAGCCAACCACGAAGGTGAGATTTTGGCACCTTTCCTGATTTGGACTTGCTGATCTCGTTGCAGCACTGCCTTTCCTGACCCTCGCTGCTGCTGCTCAAGCCTGCCTGCTGCCCCGCTGCCTCCCTCGCTGCCTCCCTCGCTGCCTCCCTCCCAGCACGTGACGTCCTCACTCTGCTTCGTGGTCCCCACCAACCAAACATTGCTTTCCCGTTGTGATTGACTATTGATTCTGACATCAGTCTCTGGCTCCTATCACCGAGGGCCGCAGAAGCTCGTACCTCCCTCATGCTCGTGACCCCCTCATGCTCGAGGCCCTGGCAACACAGTCAGCGCTGGTCCTGTGCGAGATGCCTCATGGCCTTTGATCCCTCTTTGACGCCGTCTTCGTACATTCATTACCTCGCTTTACCATCCGATGAACAGCAATCTGTTTGGTGTCGCCGGCTGCTCGCGTCTACACATTGTGTTGTAAGCTCGTAGCCCACCGTTTGCGCTTCGCTTCCAACTGACTGCCTTCCGTACGGCTTTTTTCTTTGGCTTTGCATGGTGCCTCTCCACAAGTCTGCGCAATTGACATTTTCCTCTCCTCCTTTGCCACCGTGCCTTCGATGGATTCGACGGTTCAGACTGACTGACTGACTACGCCGCTGAAAACCAACATTGAAACCACTTACCCCAATCGCCGACCTTCCTCGACTTTGCTAACTGCCTCTCCTCACAAACGCCCTGATGGCATCAGTAATGGCTTGGCTGTCCCTTCCGAGACCTGCGGCCATTCCAACGATTCCTTAGCTTGAGAGCTTGCACCCGACCGCCAGTGATTGGAAAACCTGTCTCTCGCGTGGCCAAGCTGAAGTTTCTATGTGACCAAGTCAAGTGAATCCCTCCCGCGGCAGCCCTCTTTCCACTTCCAAAGCACTCTGGACCAAAGTTCCTTGCGGCTCAGCTGGCTAACATCAGCCAGCTTCTTGATAGCGGAGCGACATGTGACCGAGCCACATGCATCGGGACAATGTCGTTGTCGGTATCGAGACCTTTTCCCCTCCATCACAGCAAACGACCGATTCTGATCACCAACTGCTGTCAGTCGGCTCAGGGAAACGCGGCCTCCTTGGCTACCATGTGGGCACAACTTCAAAACAGATACATGTCCACAAGGCGATTATATTTTGCGATGCGGACCATGGTGGATATTTAGGACAGAGTTGTCCTACTGGCATTGAAAAGCTGAATGAATTGGAACAACTACTCCCGAAACCACAGCTTCCCAAGAGAGGAGAAACGTACGGTACCTGGCAATCGAGGATGTTAAGGCTAAAGGACGACAGATCTTGATAGCTGTATCTTTCTTCGCGATATTCGCCTCTGTAGAACGCTCCTCGCGGCGGCTGTCTTAACCATCTCGTTTCATCTGCCGCTCTTGTACGGCTTCGATTGCATCACCCACCAGCTTCAGAAATCTCTCCTGCTCCATGGCATACCTCGTCATCCACCAGATGTCCGATGCCTCCTTTTTCTCGCAAGTGCGGTACCAATCATCACTTGCCTCACTATGTTGGCACATCATATACGATTTCTCTCCACCCGTCAGCTTGGGATCAGAGCAGGCAAACGACCAACTCTGGGGGTCTGTAGTGAAGCTCCAGCATCTCGAGGTGTCAAACGGGAGAAACGAAGTCCCATCATCTGGCATCTGCTCTAAACCGCCATCAGCGCCAGGGTAGCAGTTTCCTAGGATCTTGTTTGCCCCGGCAACAAAATACAACTGTCCAGTCATCTTGGCCAAATTGCGGAAGCCCCTATGACATAGTCTGTCCGGCTGTATCTCAACCACAGCTCCTCTTCCTTCCTCCATGAACATTACGTGCGTGAATCCGGCACCGTGCATTCCTACCAGAACGTCCGTGTCCCGTGCAATCTCGATCTGTTCTTGGAACGGTTTGCCTTCAAAGTCGACAATGCGGATGTCCGCCACGTGGGAGAACCTAGACTTGGCTGCATCAAAGAGGTGCCCGTCAAGCCCCATCAATATGCGAGAGTTCCTGCGGACGACGATGCTGACATTTAGTCTAGGCGGATATGGCAACAAAGAGAGGCTGGAGGCGAGAGATCGCGATGCATCTCGCTGTCGTGTACGGGGGATGCCGTAGAAATCAAAGACCCGCCGGGCAAAGACCCGCAGGACAGAGTTATCCTGTGAGTCACAGTCGATCTTGACCCAATCGCTCCAAAGGGGATTGGCAGCACCCGCCAAAGGGATAATAATTTTGTCCGCTGGTATCCTGGCCGCAACTCCCCCAGAGCTTGGATCGCTACTCCTACTGTTGACCCAGTCAGCTATTCTCGTGGGTCTTTTGCCCGAAGCTAGCTGGAAGAGGTCGAAATAGGGCCCGTCAGGGAATTCGTCTAGGATCACTATCTCCGTTCTTGGGAGATCCTCGGGCCTGAAAACAGCTTCTCCGCCATTATCTGGGTCGGGCGTGATACGCAGGACATCCAGGGTAGACAAGATAGCCATGATCTCGTTAAGGCAATGCCTAGGCAATCTGTCAGCAATCTATCTACCTGGCTTTGTTACTGTAGATCAGCAAGTCGCAGATGCGGTCGCAGAATGTCTCCATTTTCTACGCCTCTTGCAGTGCTGCCACAGCGATCGCCTAGGGACAAAAACAAAACTTGTCTCGGGGAGCCGAACCAAAGATTTCCGTCTACCTCCCGTTTCAATAGAATCAAAAAGCTCCTTTCTTTGTCTTGTGACGGTTGACCAGAGCCTCCGTACAGAAGGTTGGTCCTTCTCTTCAGCTGTAGGTTCATCCATTCGTGTAAAAGATATCTTGGCCCGGTAAGATACTGATAAGATTGCAGGTCCCGGAATGGAGCAGCGCCCAGAGCCTTCTCTCGGTCGGTCAGTTCTCGAATTTGGCAATCAAACGCGAATTTCTGCTGCTTCACGTCGAAGACAACGCCTTTCTGAGCTATGCAAAAAGAGTCTAACGACCCGGGGGCAAAGGAGCCAGAGTTGACGGTGTGAAAACAAGTGAGGTCGGATGTCGAGCTCTTGGAACAATATCCGGCTCGGCGGTCTCGGAAGTCCTCGAGGAACTTTGTGCTGAACCTGTCTTTACAAAACTGAGACTGTGGCACCGAAATCCAAGATGAGCTCGTGATATTGTACTCAGGCGGGAGCGGAAGAGCCGTCCCGGCTGCTCGGTCGCCATCTTGTTCCGTGATGTCCTCGGCCGAGGCAGCTTGCTTCTCCTCGACGGTCGGTAATGGTTCCGGGTTCCATGTGGGAAGAGACTGCAAGCTGAAGAAAAGTAGCAGTACGAGTCCTGAAAGAACAAGTGCGTGCTTTCGGCCAGGTGCAAAGAAGACAGCCATTTCGGTGCCGACGGAGTGTCAAACTCCCTTGTACGTGCATGCGGCGAGCTGCCAGATTGAAGCAGCATGGGAAGAGGACACTTGGGCAGACGCTGACTCGCTGACCGGTTCCATACATTACTGCCGAATTCGTTCATCTCGAAGACTATGCACTGTGGACCAGGGACTGAGAAACTCAATCAACCGCAGCTGAATCAGTCGCATTCTGGGGCCCCCAAAGATGCGGGCAAGACCGGCTTAGCTGATACGGGGAGACCGAAAAGCAACGGAGACTGAAATTCTCAGTCTCACAACGTGAGACTGCCGACATTCATTCAATCGAACGAGATGCCAATACACTTTTACGCCGTCGGCGCTTTTCACGTGGCCAATGATGAGACGGCAGATATTGTAGAGTCCAAGTTGAGGATATGCATCGTCTTCCAAGCGGAAGTCCGGAGCTGGCAGAGTGCACGCCAGCCGCAAGGTACCTAGGTAGCTAGGGACTCAGCATACCTACCTAGGTTAGATAGGCCGGGGACCTTGGAGCATGTCCGCAGTGCAATATCACCAATGAAGGTAGTCCAAACAATGTACAGGCCGAGCAGGATTCCTCGTCCCAGGACAATCAGCATTAATGAATCGCTTTGTGGACAAAACAATCCGATAGGTACGATGGGCTGGCCGGAGTTTCATTGAGCAGGTCTGCCGTTCCGGCAAGATCTCCTCGCTTTACATGGGTCGCATTGATGGTCGGCTCACCATTGATATCAGCAGCTGGCAGCTGGTCATGAGTATGGATCACACGCATTCGAGCAGACAGATCGGCACTCGAATTGGGCGCACTGGGCTGGCTTACCATGCATACAAGTGTGGCCCGATACTACTACTTTGGGGGGGCTTTCCACACAGCGAGCACTCTATTTTCGGTCCCCAAATCACTGGCCGCCGAATTTTGGTCAAGATTTGGTCAGTCCGTAAAGTGGTCACCCACATGATGTAACATTGATGAAGGCATAAGACGGCGAGCTATTCGCTCTCATATTGTACTGGTTCTGTGTGTCAGCGAATTGCGGACTGTCTATGCCGCGTTCTTGAAGGGGATGCTGGACGAACGGGTTGGGGAGTGGTGTTGCTATAGGTTACCTTTACTGAGCACAACACATCGTATCAACTCCTGACCTCAAAGGCGTGGTCGTTTCGCATTGCTGGACGTAGTATGTCAATCGCACTGCGCTCACCAACCGCTACTGAATTCTTGCTAGCGAAAGTAGCAATTGCCAAACTTGTAGCCAAGCTGTTCCCTTACTTGAGTCAGCAACCGGATGCTTACACTTACAATATTCGGCTTTTGTACATGCATATGCTGCCTGAAATCGGCTCATAACCGGGTGATGTCCTGCTGGTCAACATGCGGAGGGAAAGATTGTTTAGCCAATTGGGTCAATTGCAGCTTGAGCAGGCCATTAGGCGGGCTGTCCCAAGCCAATCAAATGCACATTGGGAGGGTTCCACTCAATGTGCTTCTTTCCCTGGAAAGTCATATTAAAGCATTTAAACATGCCGAGCTGTCTCCTAGCTGGGCTTTTACAACAGGTTGCTCTGTGGCACACGAACCTGTTTCCATCCTTAAAACTTCAACTGAGCCCACGGCTTAACGACCCAAGTACAGTCCACGACAACACGATGCCTTGGTCACTGCAAGACCTCTGTTTCGCGCCTTCAGAGACGATGAATGACGAGTCCAGGAACAAGGAGGTCCACGGATTCGTCGACCAAAGCGAAAGCAAGAACGACAGCGACACCCAGACTCATAGTGAAGGAGGACATGATGTCTATCACTTCCCCGAGGGAGGGTTCCGAGCCTGGCTGGTGGTCTCAGGGTCAGCTGCCAGCATGTTCTGCACGTTTGGCTATCTCACCGGCTTCGGGTATGTGAAGAGCGTCTGGCTTGAAATTCAACTCGCCGTGCTGAAAATATACGACAGGATCTACCAGCAATGGTATGCGGAGAACCAACTCAAGTCTTACACCCAGTCAGATATCTCATGGATTGGATCGGTCCAGATTTTCCTAACCTTTGCTGGAGGCTTGGTAGGGGGGCCGGTACTAGACCGCTACGGCATCGTGGTAAGCTGTATCCGATCCCGTGCTTGCGAGTTTTGCCTGCTGAAGAGCATGCGCTGATAAATAGCTACCGGTCAGGCCATGCTTCCGGTCTCCGTGATTTACGTGATTTCTCTCGTCTTGACAAGCTTCTGCAAGGAATACTACCAATTCTTCCTTGCTCAAGCCATACTAGCGGGTATCTGTCTCGGCTTCCTCTTTTCCAATTCACTGGCCATCATTGGGCACTACTTTGATAAGCGTTATGGCCTTGCTTCTGGAATCGTTATGGCTGGCGCTGCTGTTGGTGGAGTGATATTTCCCATTGCGCTCAACAGGCTGCTGAACGAAGTCGGCCTCAGCTTCGGATGGTCCGTTCGAATATGTGCTTTGATAGCCCTGGTGCTTCTGGCTTGTGCGTTTACCCTCGGTTTCAATGCTTTCTGCACCCAGCTGACCATGCGCAGATGCAAACTTGACCATGAGGCCTCGCCTCCCTCCGACGAAACAAACCATGGACCTCTCCTTGATGAGACGACCAGTTTATATTCTCGTGGCCATAGGTGGCTGGTTGCTCAATTGGGGCTTGTACATCCCTCTGTTCTACCTGCCCCCCTTCGCAATCACGGCTGGCCTAAGTGCAAAGCTTGCGCCGCACACCGTGGCCATCTTCAACGCTGTGTCAATTTTCGGCCGTGTCTTTGCAGGAGCACTGGCCGATAGGATGGGATGTGTGAGTAGTTTTCAGTGCTGATCTGATGTTATGAGTGTCTCTTTCCCCCTCCGAGTCGTGGCTTTCCAAAAGGCCTCCGGTACCAAATACCTTGGCCACGAGACTCAAAAATGCGTTTGTCTACTCCACCCTCAATTTTGACTCAACTGTACTAACTTATGATGACGCAGTTCAACGTAGTGATAACTAATGGCTTGCTTTGCGCTGCTTCCCTGTTCGTCTGGGCAGCCACGCAAACGGCATCTGGCGTCATTGTGGTCACCATTGTTCAAGGTCTTTTCATCGGTAGTATTGTGTCCTTGCAAGCCGCTATCATTACAATCGTCACCCCTGATCCAAAAAACTTGGGCTCCATGATTGGATTTACCATGGCCATCTGGGCTTGTGGCGGATTGACCGGGCCCCCTATAGCCGGAGCCATCCTGAATGGTCACGACGGCCCTGGCAGCTATAGTGATCCCGGATATTTCGGTGGCGCATCTTTAATCGCTGGGTCTGCATTCTTCCTCGCTGCCCGTTTGATCATGGAGAAGAAACTGCTCGCCAAAGTTTAGAGAAGCCTTCTCTTAAAAAGACACGGACTGTCATTGTGTCTATTGAGATTTTTTGAAGCCTACGAGCACCATTTGGATTGACTTGGGTGCATGGATAGGTGACGCAGTCTAGGATTAATGGTTGGAAAGTGTGGTCTGAGGGCATGGTAGAGATCGTGGCGATAGAATACGGAGACCGTCTGCTGGAACAAGGAGTTAGGAAGTACCCGACATCCCTTAAACTTGTAGAGAATGCTTGTGCCACGCGTGACTTATGGGCGTTGACTGAGACACGCAGTCAAAGCACAGCATTTCCAAGATACAAAATCATAGAGCCACAGAAGATAGAATTGGTCTGTTGTATTATGCTGCTTCTGCCTCCTTGTTTCAGATGTGATCATGGTCCTTCTTTAACTTTTTGCCTTGAAGCCTTTGCCGGCCTTTGGCTCGTGAATTTGGTTGTTGAGTAGTGTAAATGGATACGCATAGACACCAGTGGCCACCAGCACATCACATCATTACTCATGGTCTGCCTGGTTGGGAAGTATTAGTGCCGAGACGAGAGTTCAGGGTCGCATCAATGGATTTCGATGGCTATGCTATTGCAGTGTAAGAGGTAATCCCAGCAAATGTCTCTCACATATTATGACCGATTTGGCATGGATGTGCCCAATAGTTACTGTATTGCGTACCTGGACTAGCCGGTGGTTCCCAAGCTTTATGCAGCTGGGGTCGTCAGATACCAGACCGGGCTTCTCTGTTCAATGTTGATGCAGCACATGAATGATGTCGTGACTCACAACCTGCTGCTGCGTCCTGGCTGTACCGTTCCACATAGTAAGCATTACATGTGGGTCTCGGAGAAAGACAACTTCGTATCTTCAGCTCTCGAAGTCTTTACAGACAACGGACCGCAATAGTTGGTGTAGCCCAGATACTAGCGTTGCTTTTCCTCAGGGAAGCCCGGCCCGCATTCCGTGAGGTGCCTGGTCCGTTTCAGCGCCTCTCCCGAGTTCCGACAGGGTCTCCAACCATTGTGCTGACCCATGCACGAGAATTGCTCGGTCAGGGGGCAATGTTTTCGTGCTCCTTTTTCTGTGCAGAACTGCAATCTCGCTGGTTTGAACCAGAACGGGCTCAGGGGCACAGGGGACACGAAGTGCTAAGATGCAGCCGGGAATATTATTACGCCCGACTCCCAAGAAGAGGTGACTGGTTTAGGTCGGACAAGCTTGCCGCATCTTAAACATGCATGAGTAAGCTATCACCAGACTATCAACCGGTTTTTAGCGCGAGATGCTGAACTGCCTTGGGTGCCACGTGCACTTAATCTAAGTGATTTACATCGAAAGCAAGCCATCTGTGTTACCCACCAATCGATTTATAAGACTCAGCAAAGGATTATTAAGACCGTTGGTGCGACGCATCACTTGAGATTACCACCCTGCCCGCTTCGTGTCACTACATAAGGATATGACCTCCTCACTAGTTCCTCGTTTTCGTGTCTCACCAACAGGCACGATCGTACATCTGCAGACGTCAACTCACCCCAGCGTCTCTGCAGTATACGTGTCTGGGTGCACAACAAGACTCTGGGGGTGTCGTAGAAGTCTCGTCCTGATTCCGCAGGGGTCGTGATACTGCGGCGCAATGCTAGATACAACGAATGAGATTGCGGTGCTGGGCAAGAATGGCGACTAATTAAAACCCTGGCCGGTAAATTCGAGGGTGGCGATGTTCTCACACAATTGTCCATGCGTATGGATGCCTTTGGTTTGAAGACCTCGTTGGAACTCGTCTCATCGGCCTCGCTCACGATGAGAAGATTCGAGGCGTTTTGCGTTGTCCAATATCCACACACGCGGTGCGAATATGTACCAAGACTACCAGTAGCAAATTCAATGCTCGCTGAAGGATGCTGGCAAGGAATATGACTACTGGTCATCGTCCAGTCTGCCAACGGGGCATTGGAGCTGGACGCGGACGCCGGAAAGGAAGTCAATGGCGACATTAGAAGCCGCGGGCCGTCTCCAAGAGACATTGCAATCTTACCCAAACCAAGAATCCTATGGGCTCCAGAATCCTTTACGCCCCGCCTTGCGCCCCATGCAGAGTCCAACCATGAGACCGCCCTACATTATGCCTTGAGCTTCCCAGAATCAGCGCTTATTGTGGAGACAAGATAGTGACCTTTTACGGGCGCGCATGAGCTGTGGCCCCTGCCAAAGAATTCAGCCCAAGGACACAGAGTTCATCCACGCTTGGTTTGGGAGAGCTTTTCTATTTTGAGATGTAGCAAGAACATTACACGTGGGGAGCAAGGGCTTATCCCTGTATGCCTTTACGGTAAAGTATACGGGGTGTGGGTGGATCCCACAAATGGGACAACGGGATGTGCGGGATGCTACCTCGCTTGTCCATCGAGCCGCCGGTGAGAACCGGAACAGTCCGATTCGTTTCGTCACTTCTCAATTTTCAAGTTGTTTTTGCGCCAGCGGCAAAGGTGCACACACCATTGCCCACGGTATTGCCTTGAATTCGTGATCAGCCAGCCGTCCACTTACCTGGCTGCCTGGCCGGTCCCTCTTCCTGTGCGGCACGCTTGTGTGCACTCATGCACACACGGGCATGGGTATGAATCCATCACAGGGCCCGAGTGTTGGTGCGTCTACAATATGATCGAAAGTTCCGATTCCCATCAGACCCACTGTGCATGTGTGCGGGGTGAGTACCCATCAATACAGAGGCCGTCTCACCACTGACACAGTCGTCATTCAGAAATTCGAGACTGTCTCGCGTTTCTGAGTCGCGTATGATGTGAAGTTACGGCCAACAAAGGCGACCGGCACGGAGGCGAAGTAAGGACACTGGTAGCCTGCCAGGTGTGCCGACACCGCTGTGTTCTAGTGTAGATGGTTGGGCCTAGTATTATGGCCCACCAAGTCTTGCTGGACAAGCCAGGATGTCAGCCTCGAGATGTTTATATTACCGTGTCAAGCACATCAAAGGAGAGGAGGCCACGGCCTACAAGGGTCTCGTGCCAACGAAACACGAAGCCAAGACTGCAACCCCAGTCCTCCAGCCCATGGGAGGGCTCGTGCTAAGCCTTATGTAAATGAGTGGCAACAATATGGACTCACCGACTGCATTCCTGGGGCTCAGCGGCTTCGAGGATCTGGTGCTTCGCCAGCATCCGAATCCCATTTCCCGGGGGACTGTGGCTGCAGTGTTGTTGGGCACGCATACAGCTGGCCGGTGATAGACCGCCCTTGCACATCAGTGATTGGCCAGCTGCACGTCTTACCCACGCAGAGACGTCAGGTCATGGCTCAAAACGGACGTCCTGGCCGCTGGCGCATTCACCTAGGCTGTTGTAGGCATCTGTGTGGGGAGGAGCCCCTATGCACTTCGTGAGACGTGTACAGGTAATCACATTCACATGCACATGCACATGCAGCGGAGTGCGTCGTCAACTTCCTGGAGATCGCATCGCGTGGTTATTTGTCCATAACTTCGCCAAGTGTCTGCAGGTCGGGTCCGAAGCGGTCAAATCCGGGCTAATGCGGCCTCCGTACTTGGGAATTACGCTGGGAATTAATTGCTAAGTGGAATTCTTACTGCTGTACTTGGTACTTCTGACGCCAAATCCTTCCCTGACGATCGGGCCAGTTCCAAGGATTCGGGATCTTATATCCCTGGCACCGACTAGTTCCAGGATAAGCCAGATCTGACTGCGTCCAGGTGGTCAGTTTATCGACGGGCGGATCGCGTTGACAGACCCGCACCAGCCGGTTCCCGGCAGCAATCAACTGTTCGGCATCATTTTGTATGTCATTCAGATACGATCTCTTCCGGCGACTGACATGTCCCCGTAGGTGGGATGAAACGGTAACATCGGCTCGAACGCGCATCATAGTGTACACCAAAATCACCCATCCTGTGCTTGAATGGGACCCACCGAACTAAAACGCAGCCAGATACACCGTGACCTACTTGTGCCTTGACTGCTTGCGAATTAAGCGCCATCGAGTTCCGGATCTTTGACGGCTCGGATCGCGCTATTGGCAGTGGACGTGGTTCCCAGACCTCTACTTGCAATTATCGTCTGCCTCGTGTGTGAACATCGGGGTGGCGTGAGCGATTGCCCTGTGGCTAGCCAGCGGGACCAGATCAAACTCTATTCGGCCTATCGAGAATCTCCATACTTCCCGCGCTCATGCGGGTTCTCCGAGCCGCCCGGAAAATGAGACCTCCATGAAGCTCGGTCTGGACGAAGCTAGTATGTTACAGCCAGGCTGTTTTAAGCTTGACTCCTCGAGGCTGTCTTACTCATATGTCATCAATTGCCAAGTGCTTTGAATAGCACTTCACTACTTCTGCCTAACAGCTTGGCAATGGGCATCCCACGGATGAAGCTGAAAAGAATCAACATAGCTCGAGGGTTAAGGGCTCATACCCCTGGTCTGATCCTCGTTGGGCCTTCTCCTACTCAGCCAAATGGACAGGCCATGCGGCCGAACAGCCGCATTATTCTCGCTCCTACGCCCTGTGAAGCTCGTATTCGGCAGTATTAATTGGACAGGTAAGTCTGGTTCGCTGCTGAAGCGCCCATGAATCTATCCGCAAGGCAAGTAAAATGTACGGGTTTTCCATGTCACTCTCGCAATGAACCGTTCATGTTGCTCCTGTGAAGCCTGGACGTAGATACCTTCTGATACATCTATCCCTATTGTCCTCGCATTCGGAAATTGCTTTTTCGATAGCACTTTACTCTCGCACCTACTTCAAGTGGAGGTGTGTGACTCCGAGATAGTCACGACAGCGGTGAGTGCACCTCAAAGGCCCTGCCTCCTGACATACCGCACCTGGGCCAGTTACATGACGCCCAGGGAGTCTTTGTCAACGAAGATAACTGGCTTGCATGTACTGTCGCATTTTGGAGATGCTTGCTGACGGCAGGGAAGCACAAAAAATCTCATTTCACGACCTCGCGGTCCTGTGAGAGAGGTTCAGGTCTGCCTAGACCACAATTGATCACACCCATTTCCTTTCGTGTAATCTTAGCCTCTCGACCATTGAGACCTAATCCGGAAAACATTGGATGGGTCTTCGTAGGGCTTGGATCCCTCAAACGACCGCAGATGTGTGAGGGCCTGGTTCAGGTCAGGCGAACGGTATCGTGAGCTTGGAGTATAAAGGTTCCCTATCCTGCCCTCTCCATGAGCCTCAGAGCCATCACAACCACTCTACAACACACTTCACACTCTCTTCATTCTTATATATCCTCACTCGCTTTGCTGTCTCTGACGCTTTGGTCCATTCATTCCCAACCCAGTCGAGATGCATTTTTTTACTTCCCTATTTCTCACCGGGCTACTGTCCTTGCAGTCGGTCAGGGCCGCTCCCTCCTCACTTCTGCAGCCCATTGAAGTCCGCCAGGATGCAGGGTGCAATACACCCTCAGACCGTGCATGCTGGTCCGATGGCTTTGATATCAACACGGACTATGAGACAACAACCCCACTCACCGGCGTTGTCAGGCCGTATACTTTGACTCTCACTGAAGAAACCAACTGGAAAGGGCCAGATGGAGTGATTAAAGACCTGGTGATGCTGGTCAACGGTAATTATCTCCACAATAGTATTCGATTTGACTGTGTAGACTGACTCAAATGTGCGACAGGCGATATCATTGGTGTGTTCTCAATATCACTCAGCTTCAGACTTCTCAGAACATAAAGTCACTAATCTAATAATTAAGGACCTACCATTCACGCGCAATGGGGGGACACCATCTCTGTCAGAGTCATCAATAACTTGGAGACGAATGGTGAGTATTATTGCTGCAACTCGGACTGGGTCAGGTCACATTAAAGCTTACACCGGGCAAGGCACTAGTATTCACTGGCACGGATTCAGACAAGTCGGTACCAATGTCAGTTTCACTTCCCATCAATTCTTACCCCTGGATGGGGCAGCAGCCCCCAAAACTTCTGCACTACAGTCTGGCCAGTTTCTGACATTGTGTAATATAGCTCCAGGACGGCGTCAACGGCAGTAAGTTGTTGCACAACAGTTTCAATTCCTGTTGGAGTGAGACTGGGCTTTGTCAGAAGTGTCAGATTTTCGGGCATTTTGCAGAAGCCTTCAGATCCTCACTCGCCATTGGCGGAAGCATAAAGATTCATCACTAACGGGGCTTCAGTCACCGAATGCCCTATACCCCCGAAAGGTGGTGAGCGCCAGTACACCTTCATAGCTCGACAGTACGGGTCCGCATGGTATCACAGCCACTTCTCCGCCCAGTATGGTAACGGGATCATCGGTGCCGTCCAGGTCGATGGACCGGCAAGCACGCCTTATGATATCGATCTTGGCCCTATGATCTTGACGGATTATTACCACGACTCCGCAGATAACATAGTGCATTACACCGAGACCAACGGCGCTCCCCCAAGCGACAACGTCCTCTTTAATGGTCATACAGTGAACCCAACAACGGGAGATGGCGAGTACGAGAAGATGACGCTCACTCCAGGCAAGAGGCATCGTCTCCGTCTTATCAATACCAGTAAGTTATTTTGACCCGTCTGACCTTCTCAACCATTCAGAAATTTTGACACTTCATTAGGCGTCGATAATCACTTCCAAGTCTCAATCGTCGGCCACGATATGACTGTGATTGCTTCGGATTTTGTCCCCGTGAATGCGTTCACTACAGACAGTCTTTTTATCGGCGTGGGTCAGAGGTACGACGTCACCATCGAAGCAAAAGAAGACATCGCAAACTACTGGTTCAATGTAACCTTTGGCGGAGGCAATCTTTGCGGCGCATCAAAAACCCCTTACCCAGCTGCGATCCTCCACTACGATGGTGCTCCTGATAGCCTGCCAACTAATGAGGGCACACGGCCAAAGGACCACAACTGCTTAGATCTGATCAATCTCACTCCGGTCGTCGAGCGCAAGGTCTCGACTGCATTCACGCCTTCTGCCAGTAATACCATGGAGGTCCAGCTTCCCACCGGCCCAAAGTTTGTGTGGAAAATCAACGGCCAGGCCATCAGGACAGAATGGGAGAATCCAGTCGCGCAGTATATTGCTGCTAATCGCACGGATTACCCAGAAACAAACAGCATCTGGGAGGTGGAAGCTGTTGACCAAGTGAGTTTGGTCTTCATTTCAAGTCCCCTTCTTGAGTCTTTTTGGAGGCTGACATATCAATAAGTGGGTTTACTGGCTCATCGAGAATGATCCGGAAGGAGCTTTCAGTCTCCCGCATCCGATCCATCTCCACGTAGGTTGAACCAAAATCGGATGTTCATTCCGGGGGTGCTAACAGGTCTTGTACAGGGACATGACTTCCTTGTCGTTGGTCGCTCGCCAGATGCAGCCCCTGCAACGCAGACCAAGTATGCGTTTGACGCGTCTATGTTGAACGGCAACAACCCCGTGAGACGGGACGTGGCCATGCTTCCTGCCGCTGGCTGGCTGCTCCTCGCGTTCAAGACAGATAACCCTGGCGCTTGGCTGTATGTTCCCCCAAACACGCCGTTTGCGTCGCAAAATAGCGTAGCTAACGCATTTGTTCTAGAATGCACTGCCACATCGCATGGCACATTTCTGGTGGGCTGGGGATGACCTTCCTCGAGCGCCTGGGTGATTACCAAGCCGGGCTGAAACAGAGCGATATCGATGTTCTGAACACACAGTGCGAGGCCTGGAATGAATATTCCAACACCATGCCGTGGCCGCAGGCTGATTCCGGTCTCTGATGACTGCAGCCGACCTAATATAAAATCGGCTTTATGAGGCACAGATGGGTTCCTATGTTCGCGACATTGATTTTCTTCGTTCGGATAATGCTTAATCTTGCTATGGGCGCTTGTTTTCGTCGGAACATCTTGTCTTATTAGTTAACTCGTATATGCACTATTGCTAAAATATAATATATATTATTCTCCACCCCCTCTACTTTAGTCTCCCACTTCTGCCACCAATCTAGCAATGGTTTCCCTTGGCACAATGTACCCCTTTTGTTCAAAATGCTACTGTTATCAAGGCTGGGGGCCTTAATGAAATGTTGCAAGAGCGTTGTGATGTTCAATCAGAATGTGTCTTTGCAAACACTCTAACCGCCTTTTCCGAAACACCGCACGGATACCATGAAATAGACATTGCTGGAACACAATATTTCAGTATATTAATTTACTCTGCTGAGAAAGCACGGATACCGGTATAGAAAAATACCTGCTTGCTATAGAACAAGGGCCGGGCAAGAGACGTGACACTAATGCTGTTGATATAGTTCTGAGAGGTTGCGACTTCTGCTGACAAGTGATCACCCGCGCACAAACCCCTAGGTCATCTATCGACGTAGTAACCGATAATTCTACTTCGTTGGAATTCATGCCTGTGCTGGATCTGACGGCAGGCCCAGCTCAAGAGCGTAGGTATTGACTGAGAAAACGCATCACTGCTCGCCCTCCCTTACATTATTTGATTGCTTCTGTCGGCTGAACTGTGCGTCGAATTTCCACAGGTTTGTCTAGTACATTGTCCAGGAATACTGCAGGGACCTTCCGGTGGCGATTTACCTGGAGTTCGAAAACATCCAGCCTCTGGTAGCCCCCAGAAATGTCGTGGTACTGTTTGCCCTCGATACAGTCCTCGAGGTTGAAATCCGCATACAAGATACCTTCTTCCTGTTGTAAGAACTCCTTGGCTTCTCTTTCACCAGCGTCATTGATTGTGAAACCTTGCACTGGTGCTCCGGCTGGATCGAAGAACATGCTGACGCTCCTCGGCGAATCCCTCAAGACCTGGGACACTCTTTCTGAGTTCTCAGCTCCGTCGGCAATGACACTGATTGCATCATTGTCAAGAACACCAGCGCACACTATGCCGTAACACTTCGCTTCGAAGCAATGAGCAGCAGCGCGTACTTTATTAGCTGAGATGTTGTCGTAATTCCGGCTCCTCACGATCGGCGAATTTCCATTCGAACTACCCTCGGTCTTCTTTCCGGTCACACTCACGGCATTTGATGATGCCGGCTTCGCCGTCCTAGTGGGCCATGCTGCGGGCCATGTGGAGATATGAATCTGTTCGCCTTGAGCCATGAGGGCGTATCGGGCTAACGAGTTTGTATTCTCGCCGCAGATGAGATTGCCAATCTTCCCGAAGGCTGTCTCCGAGACTTTCAGGCCGTGTCCGTCGCCATTGCTCCAGGTCAACTTCTCAAAGAAGGTCGGCACGAGTTTCCGGTGATGGACCAGCACGTCTCCGTTGCTTCCGATAAGCAGATTAGAGTTGTACAGGGTCGCGCTGCTTGAGTGGACCCTTTCAGATATTCCCATGCTGATGATAGCCCCTGTCTGTTTTGCAGTAGCCCGGATAGCTTGGATCTCCTCTCCATCTGCAAAAACAGATTCGAGAGCCATACGCCGGAATAGATCATGATTCTCGGTCGGGGCTCTCAGAGAGCTCCAGAGGGGGAATGCAGGAATGTATGTCTCCGGAAAAACGATGAGATTGGCCTTATTCTTTGCTGCTCGGTGAATCAGGGAGAGAGCTTTGTCTGTCGTCGCTCGTGCAGATAGGAAGACGGGTGAGGCATGGCACGCCGCTGCCCTGACGAGTGATGCCATTGCTATGAGTGTCCGAGGCTCGAGGCTACGCTACACCTAGGGCTGAAGCGGGTTGGCGAGCAAGTGCAGATGAATGATGTTTAAGAGCCGAGGTGGTAGGACGTATTCGAGAGTAGCAGCACACAGAGTACAAAAGAGGGGGTTCGTGGGGAACACTCAAGCCTGCCGGAAGACGAGGGTTCTGCAGCTGTCATCATTTAGTACTGTTGATTGACGCTGCACGCAGGGAACTTGCTCAAACTGTGCTCCCTATTCTTTTTGTTTTGTGGGTCAGCGGTAAGATGACAAGTGGTGATTCGGACTACCACTCAACAATGTCGTTGATGCCAGCCGCAGCCGAGGCCAAGAGAGCTTCCAACAGGCCCAAGCGGCACCAGTCATCAACCTCCTGGCTTCATTAGCGCTTCCCAATGTGTTCGGCGCTTACATGTTTACACCAAGTCATGATCGCGACGGCGCCCGGTCGGCCGAAAACATGATTTGTAATGAGACAGCTGAAAGAGGCACAGTCGGTCCACACATTCGCATGTGGGTCGACAGAAAACCAACATATATATAATGTGTTCGCCCGGTTGTCTTTGTCGATGTTAGCTTCGACATAGTAGGGAGGGCAAATCAAGTCCAGACCGGCCGCAGTGCGAGATGGAGCCTCGTGGTGCCAGGGTTAAAACTGCTCTTGTTACCGGTGCAAATGGATACATAGGAAACGCTGTGGCGAGGGCATTCATTCGCGCCGGATGGATCACATATGGCCTCTTGAGATCCGCCTCGGGCGCGCACTCACTGGCTGCTGAGGAGATCCTGCCTGTCATTGGCAACATTGACGATATGAGCGGGCACAGTGAGATCGGAAGTCAGCTGCCCCAAGTCCTCGACGCCATCATATCCACCACCGAGGACCATAGTAACTACGTCAGGCACTACGCCGCCATCCTCAGTCTTCTGCGCACAGTGGGTTCTAGAAGCGTGGAAAACGGGGTCAGACCACTCGTCATCTTCACCTCGGGTTGCAAGGACTATGGACTGGGTCCCCACTTCGCCAACGACCCATCCACCAGACCTCACACCGAGGAAAGTCCCATCAACCCTCCGGAATTCGCCGCGCTGCGTGCAGAGTACTCTCAGAAGATTTTCGAGCACGACGACCTTTTTTCGCCTGTCTTGGTGAGGCCTACGAACGTCCACGGGCGGTCTTCAAGCTTTTACGGTATCTTCCTGAGAGTTGCAAATCAAGCTACCGCAGATGACAAGCCTCTGGTGATGCCGACATCACCAGACAGCGTCGTCCACAGCATGCACGTTGACGATTGCGGAGACGCATATGTTGCTATCGCATCGCACCCACAGGTGGAAGAGGTTGCGGGGCAGGTTTTCAATATTTCTGCGCGGAGGTACGAGACGGTGGACGAGGTAGGGAGGGCACTGGTCGCCGAGTATGGCATCTCCAGGGGGCTAAAATATGTCGACAAGAAGGTACTGGACGAAGGAGGGAGTCCGTGGCCACCGGGGCTGGTTGATTTTCCCCAGTGGACAGGGTCCGAGAAGCTGAGAAGCGTTACCGGCTGGAGAGATCACCGGCTGTTGTTCTCGGAGGCGATTCATGTTTATAGGGTGGCATATGAAGCAGCCCAGTCAGCTGGGCACGAGAATATCGACAAGGTGGGCAAGCTCCTCGAGACGGCGTTATCCGCTAGGCGATGGGAAAAGGAGTAAGACATGCGGTCAAGGAACGAGCTGTGCTTCATTTATGTCAAAGTTGCTCGCAGTGACTGGAGCTTACAGACATGCAACCAGGCATCATAGACTCCCTTTCGCCTTTGCGGGGGCTTCAATATATTAGCACATTGTCTACCGCAGGGCTGCAGGGCAGACACACTGGGCCAGCCTGGCGGGCCTTGCTTCGGTAGCATGACCACGACCTATGAACAAAATGACATGATCAAGAGCACAGTCCCGCGATGACAACCTCTAAGTAGAAGACCTTTGACTTTGCCTTTGCCAGCTTGCTATGGGACTGGTGGTACAAAGGCTGATGTCTAGCACACTACAAGTGACATCATATTCAGCGTGTTAAAGGGACAGAGCTGCAGGGCGTCTCGCAAGGCAAACCATTTCGAAGACTGATGTACTGCCTAGAGTTGGCTCAGCCAATGTTCCGGCTGTATACGTACCGCCGGGGGATTCCTAGACTGAGGATGAATAGTGCAGGAAGGATTGGTGTAGATGGTGGCGTAGGCTTGGCTCGTGTTGTTGAAGGTATCCTGCAGCGTCACGGGTCACATGGATCCATCAAGGTGCAGGAGCAGGAACGGTACCGCACCGTATATATGCTTTGGAAACGGTGGCTTGCGGGGTTGAAACACCGACTCGGCCGAGCCACCTATGAGTGGGTGGAAAACGCGGGGGAACAGCTCAAGCTCTGGTGAGAGGTGATCAGAGGAGACGAGAGGAGATGAGAGGCGAATGAAACCGAGCTCGACGGCGGCTGCGAAGGCGGCGGCGTCTGTTGGTGATTAATTATGCCTAGACCTGCGGGATTGTCGGAGGAATGCAACGCCATCGGCCATCGAGGGTTGCAGGTGTGTGAGCAGAGTGACCGGCTGGGCAGACAGAAGACGTTGAGGTGAGCCGATTGAGTTTGCAGAGAGTGCGTCAGGGGACGAGTGTGGTACTGGTGCATTGATCAATCAGGAGCGGGCAATCAGATGATGTCGAGCTCCCTGGGAAGAGAAGACGACGATCCCCCTCCCCCCGCGGTCCGCCCTCTCCAGTTGGAGGACGCTTGGAAGCTTGGAACCGGGCACGGGTGGGTAGGCGAGTGGTAGGGCATGTCGTTGGCACGATGCTGCTTCACATTCGTTCCGTGGCTTGGGGGCTGGAGGATGGAGGCTGGAGGTTGGAGGATGGAGGTTGGAGGTTGGAGGTTGGAGGCCGCTACAGACAGGCGACATATGTTGGCAGACATAAATCGAAGCATCATGTACGCATCCGGCCTAGCCTGTTGTTTGGGCACCACACTAGGTGACTACACTACATGGGACATGGCACAATGCGTGCATGCGTGCATGGCCAGCCGCGATCGACGTCTAGGCCGTGGCCAGGCGCCCATGATTCTCGAGATCGCAGGGGTTGTGGCTGAGGGGTAACAAAAAGTCAAACGGGGGAATTAAAATTGCTCTGCTGCTTGTTGCCGTGTTGCGTTGTCCTGCGAGACGAGAGATGCGACAGTGTGACAGGATGCGGCAGGACCACATGCACCGGGTGTACGCAGTCGCTAAGATTTATATGCACGGCGACCTTGAAGGTTTCAGGAGCTCTTGGTCAGTCGGCCCTTGTCTACAGAGTACCTGGGTACAATACATCTGCCCCGGTGGCCCACAAGGCAAGTGCACATGTGTGGTGTGCTTGACCTGGCTGTGGTGGCCCGCCCGTTTCCCGTTCCGTTTCCAACCCTTCCCCACAGCAGCTCCCCCAAGAGCTCCCCCTCCTGGGCCGAACGGTCATCTCACTTCACGATCATCAACGTCATCAATTACGTCGGTGCATCGACCACTGGAACGAGACCCAGCCCTCTCAGCTGGGCTCTGTTGCTCTGCTACTGCCTGCTGCACTACTGTGTGCTGCTAGCATCATGTTCAAGTCACTAGCCGCTGGGGTGGCTGGAGCTTGTCCCGCATCGGCCACCATGCTCACAGTCTTGATAACCTCTACGCCTCCTCTCTCCTCCCTCCGCTCTGTTCTGTCTCTTCCATCCTCACACCACTAGGAATCGTGAGATAGGTCGACTACTCGTGCTCACGAACTAGCCTGCCGAACGAACAGCCAGAACAGCTCGACCCGACTTGACCTCGACCAAGTCCCAACTAGCCACTCAACCGTTGTCGCTCACTCGCCGCTGTCACCATGCAGAACATCCTCGAAGTCGACCCCATCCCTACTGTCAAGCGTATGTCGAGAGCTTCTCTCACCCCTTCTCACCTCACCCCATCCTCTGCCATCACTCCCTCGCCCATCTATCCCCAGCGTGTTCCAATGTCTACGGCTCAAATCAGCCGTCGTTGCCCCTTCCATCTTCTCCATTCGATACCGGACTGACAATGTCTTTACTTTTTTTTACAACAGCCGACCCCACCCAATACGAGGTCGCCGGCGACACTGGCTTCAGCACATTATGGGTCGTTTTTGTCATCATGCTGGTAGCCTCGGGCTTCTTCACCCTCCTGTCCTGGAACATTCCCGTGTCCAAGCGCCTCTACCACGTCATCACCACGCTCATCACTATCACCGCGGCTCTGTCCTACTTCAGCATGGCTACCGGCCACGGTGCCAACTTGCACTGCGTCCAGGTCAAGACTCATCACAACAAAGTCCCCGACACGTATCACGACGTCTGCCGCGAGGTCTATTTCGCCAGGTACATCGACTGGGCCATCACCACCCCTCTCCTGCTGGCCGACCTTTGCCTCCTGGCAGGTGTTGATGGCGCCCACACCATCATGGCTGTCGTCGCCGACCTCATAATGATCTTGACCGGCCTCTTTGCAGCCTACGGCAACGAGAAGACTGCCCAGAAGTGGGGCTGGTATGCCATTGCTTGCATTGCCTACATTTTCGTCATCTGGCACGTCGCTCTGCACGGGACCAACACCGTGAAGGCCCGCGGAAACAAGGTCACGAAGCTTTTCGGATCTCTGGCCCTCTTTACCTTCATTCTGTGGACAGCTTACCCAATGTGAGTACTGCCGCCGGCCTAGTTGACAGTTCCCACAAACGTGCATGTCGTGCTGACTTCTCCCCCAAGTGTGTGGGGCTTCGCCGACGGTGCCCGTAAGGCGTCTGTCGACTCTGAAATTCTTGCATATGCTGTTCTTGACGTACTAGCCAAGCCCGTCTTTGGCCTCTGGCTCCTCATCAGTCACCGCAGAATCCCAGAGACGAATGTTGAGATTGGTGGGTATTGGGCTCACGGCCTGTCAAACGAGGGCCGCATCCGCATCGGTGACGATGAGAACTAAGCCAGTTCACACAAGGGGGAGCTACGTCTTGGGCAATTGAACCTGTTCATATGGGACACCGCGAGATGAAGACTAAGGTTACTAGCACGAGAGTCATGTATTGAACGAACCACCATGACACCACCAGATTGAAAGCACGACTAGTTCGGCTGTTAATGAAGAAAGAGGAGGGAAAAGTACGTACGCTTGTCTGAACGGAACTTTGTGTTTCCCACGCTGCATCTACTGTGTTCTGTTGTTTTCTTCTCTATACTCATTCATGACTACTGCATGTCGCACACGTTGAGTGGGTGTTTCCAGATGTATTGGCGGCAAACCGTTGAGCGGCAGCATTTGTTTTCACGATGCAATTTACGTCACACGGCACTTTCGGTTTGCATCGTCTACCGGCCTGTACAATTCGATAGGAAGATCTTAATCTACTGCACAACATTTTCACTGCCTGGGCAACGGTGGTGAGACCCCAATCAATTGACTCGAGGTCCCGGTGATAGTGTGGCAGGGTTGCACATGCAGAGGCGTCGTTCGTGAACAGAAGTTGGCGGGTGTGCTCAGAGCCTCAGCAATTGCACTGTTTAGACGACATATTCCCTTCCTCGTCCAGGCTGTGAAACTTTGCCAACCACTGTCAGTGAGCAGCCCAGCCCCGCTGCTATGCAAGTTCCAAGGTTGTCAGTCATCCACAGTTCACCTTTCACCTTTCAATTAAGTACTACCCCGTGTGCAGGCGCTCAAATCCATTTTCAAGTATGATCTTCTGGTGCGGAAAGTCTTCCATGATGAGCTCCATGCTGACTGTCTGGCATGAGGTACCGAAAAGTGTAATTCGTTGGAGTAGGGTGTCACAAGTCCAGGTGGAGGTCAGGTTGAATTTGACGGCCGACTATGAGTGACAATACTGCATGTTTAACTTTTGTAAAAAGAACAGTCGACTTTGAAAATATTTGTGTCCACAGAGATAATGAAATCACTCAAGAATATGTGGTTGACGCATTCATGGCTTGCATGGGATCATACCGAGAGACAGAGTGAGAGTTGTTTACGTCAGTAGAGGCTTTAATAATCCACTTCCTGTTGTAGGCAGAGAATCATTATACACCTAAATATGTCTATTGAGACTAACAAAAGAATAGATTCAGTCTCACGAGCTGGGTTAATAAGCTGTACGGTATACATAGCTCAAAAAGAGGAAGAAAGAAAAGGGAGACAAAAGAACGCCGCTCACGTCATCCTGGGCCTATTGAACTAGCGCCTGCCTGCCGCTGGCCAGCACAGTTAAGTCAAGAGCCATGCTGGGCTGGGCTAGCAACTTATGTCTCCAGAAGCGCGGCTGCGTGGTTGTATTGACGAACAGGAGTGAGCCCCAGGTAACTGGCGGTTGGACCGTGGGTCTCTTCTACGTCTTGGTGGCCTGGGAAAGAAGTCTGGTATCACAGAAACAAGCGAAAGATCTTACTCAGGCGAGCACTATGGCTGAGATATCCAAGTTACAATGTGGAAGAAGCATTCCAGATGAGTTTGATCCTACTAACCAGACCCAAGTCTTGCAAAGGCTCGGTGAGCGAATCGGGGTCAAGGCCAACATCACCACGGCACCAACCTTCCTCGTTCTTGGCAGGTGAGCGGTCCGCTAAGCTCTGATGCTCCTGGAGTCCGCTCGCTTTAGTCATGTTTTGTAATGCTAAGTCACAGGGGACGGAAATAACGGTCTCGAGCTACGTAGATGAAGGCCGCGTTTCTTTGCGACTCATCAATCCCTAGAAATCCAGACAAGGGAAGTATATCACATGGAGTAAGCATGTGCGCGGTTCCTCGAGGTTACATGCACGAACTTGAAGAAGATTGTTATAAATTGAACGTTCACCGATCTTCACAAGTACAATTTTAAATGTAAATTATGAGGGGCTGCCCGGCCGTGGTGAAGTAAATAGCTGATGGGCAATTGGCACGCTCTGGTAATGTTGCGCTCCAACCTGCGATGAGAATCAGCGGCGGCCCTGATTATGCTGCTCGTTTCCACCAATCAAGCTAATCGAGTCCATATTACCGTGTCTTCCAGTGCCTATTTACACAAAATGACCAGAAATACGTGACGAAGGGCTGTCAAATACGAAGAAAAGAAGCTCCGTGCGGTACAAGATCAAAAACTGGTCAACCGCGCGGGCCTTCCCAGGCATAGGTACCAGAATTATCTAGCCCTAAGAGCGAAAACATTCTCTTCCGAACTCATGTGTCCTAATTTTCTCAGCATCAGGCTCCACCTCTAGATCAGCTATCTTCAAGGCCCTCATGGCGCAGAATTGGCGGACAGACAAACACGCTTCGGCGTCAGTACAGCCCCCTTGTTCCGAAAACAAACTACACGGGCTCTACTTGCCTGCTTGACACGTCATCAACTGCTTACCGTTTCGTTTTCAGTTATCTTTCGCAAACCACCAGTGCGTCACAATCTCTGTCACATCTCAAGATCATGGAACTAGTGCGCCGCTGCTTCGACTACACAGACACTAATTCTCGTCGCGCTTCGGTTGTGGGGACAAGTGAGTGGCGAAAAATTGACAGCAAGGCTGGGAAATTCGGGCTGTGAAGAAAGCAACGCACAATACGGACCGTGTGATCGACGACTCATCCCTCGCAGCCGCTTCTAGCTGTGGAAAGTAAAATTCCACTCCCTCCCAGGTACCTTACCCACGGCCATGAGTCGGCAAACTTTCGAGGTAAGGGGCACGAATGTCACCCCGTCCCCCTCTGTTCTGCACTTCAGGGGGTAGCCACACATGTACTGGTGCAAAGCACGGAGCTTGCTCGTTGAGCGGTGTTTTTCGGCTGGCGCGGCTGTATGCCCAGGCCCTTCTCACTGTGCTTCGGGGATGGTAGCCTCCACCCCTCTGGGTATTTGTACTTCGACCAATTCAGGCCGCGACGCCCCAGAAGGGGCCATCAACCCTGCTTTCATCGACACCATCGCTGAGACCGACAACTCGAAAGAGCATCTGGACGTAACATGTGACAACACATTTGTCTTCGACTGCGTCGGTCGCGAATCCGATTGTTTCTGATAGATCGACGGCGGGTCGCATCGTGGCTTCTCTTGCGACCCCTCGGCTGCCTGTTTCTGACGACTCTCCAGGAAGGTTGTGGCGGAAGTTCTTCTGTCGCGAGCGGTGATCTCTCGGTATTCCAGCCAAATATGCGTTAGCACCACTTGGCTGATTCGGTAGACCGACGACAGGGAGCATGGCTATCATACGAGGCGTTTGTGGGGGTTGGAGAGTACCTAGGTAAGCCGTGGGACCTGATGCCCATGAGCTGTGAATGCATGGTGCTGAGCCGGCATTAGGACCGATGATGCTGTCACAAGTCTGAATCTACTCCCTAGCGGGGCGGGCCTGCATGGTCAGTCTCAGAGTTGCCTCCTGGTAGTGAAGAGCGGTGTTATCATTGGTGCCCCCGAGGTTGACCTAATCTATGTCAGCCTTGCCCGGGCCACCTCGATGCTGTGCATGTCGGTAGATGGATCGTTGGCTGGAGTTTCACCCTATTCTCTGCAGGTGATCGGTATCGCTAGTAGCCTGAAGACTCGCTGCAGCCTCGTGCCTGTCGGTTGAGGCTCGCGTGTCCTCCGAGACTCATCGAGCCTTGACACGTTCGGTGGCAGTAGCGGACAACATGCGTGTCAACTCCACTCCTTGGTTGCATCACCTGCGCCAAGGTCCCATCCCAAAATGCAACCCATGATGCCATAGTGTTCAACATATCATGCTGCGGCCAGTGTAGAAGAAGCTTTTTAGCGGCCTTTGCGGTATAGATCCATGTGGGTCCTCCTCAGGGGCTATCTGACAGCTCGTGATTATCCCTTGCTCTTCGCTGCTCATTCTGCACTGGCGATCTGGCAGCATTCTAGGGAATGCTATAGTAGTTTCGGTTTCACACTAGTGGTGGCTCTGGGCATGTGCCCTGTCTCTACAACACCCAAAAGTAGGTGTTGAGAAACTCTTCCAGCGTGTGGGTAAAGTTGGATGCCCCAGTCGAAGACCCGGAAGGCCGGAGCGAACGTATCATCTTATCTGATGGGAAGGTAATTCAAATCACAACAAGCTTTCTCGGTGGTTCTCTATTCACTGGACGTGTCACTGCAATTCTCTTCGTCGCAGGACTTGGGATGACGGGGCGGAGGGAGTCTTCAAGGTGCTATAAATGAAGCACCTCAATGTCTCTTTTGCTACACCGAACAAACGCCGCTTACGTGAACCAATTTTGGAAGTTCAGCTGGGCATGGAGCGGCTGAGCAGACGACGAATGGCACAGCCAATCGCCCAGGTGGGTGGCGTCTGGGGAAACCTTGCAGCGACCCATCCAGGTCGGGGATGCCGTGACGGAAACGTCCTGCGCCAAGTAGGTCTTGCATGGAACTTGGCAGCTTGGCCCCGATCATCGCTTTGTGCAAGGTGGGAGTGCTTCGACGTCCTGTCATGGCCGAGACGGGCTCGAAAGACCACTTCCTCACATACTACACTGTACAGTAAGCACTCGAGCCGTGCCAACAGTGCCAACAAGAGCCAAGCCAGCTCTGAGCTTAAAATCGTCCGAGGTGTCTCTAGCCCGTGCACAAGCAATAATGGCCCGAATGCTTGCCGTACACCATAGTGCCACAACTCGCCTTATCCAAACGTCTCGTCTCTGGCTTCTTCAAAACACATCCCATCTCCCGCTCTCTATCTTTAGATCCCTGGCGTCTAGCCGTTGAGAAGGCCGGAGGTGCGGTTGTGAGTCTCGGGGCGAGCATCACGGACTCATCCGGTGAGGTCATTACAACCAGGCCCCGTTGCGTACCTGTTCCACTATTTCGGTCGCTGGATGCGGCTGTGAAACATCGGCCGAGCCCTGTGTTTGCGGCAATGGGCGCTGGGAAACGTCTTTTGAACCATCCGGGGATAGCACCCAAGGAGCAACCGCATCAGCGTGAAGACTTACCAGCCTTCACCGGGGGGGGGGCGTCCTAGTAGTCAGCTTGACCATTGGCCAGGGCGTCGAAGGGGCCCCCCCCGGACACTTGTTGACTAATGTGGCTCTTGAAGAGCGGTCGAACTGCCTCATCCGATCACAAACTCGAGCAGGGATGCAAATCAGGCGAAACGGCCGGTGCGAGATGATATGCGATTGGGAAAGCGACAGGGCCAGTTCTCTCTTTTATTTGAGAGCGGCCTTCATTGCATGCGCCCGGCACCATGCCGGGAGTGAGTCTGGCCTGTCTGGCCTGTCTGGCCTGTCTGGTCGTCGGGCATCGTGAGCACCTTGTGCCCCCCCCCGGTGCCGTTGTTAATTTTAGGCTTTGAGAGAGCACATCTCACACCCGCTCCGTGCCGCCCGGGTAGCTGGCCCGGCAATTCCTAGTCGGAGCATCCATGTCATGAAATGATTCTGCGAGCATGAATGCTACCTGCACACGTCTATGATGAGCCCATGAGCGAAGCCCAGGACCAACACGGACCAGCCGTCATGGCACCGCAGGGCAGGGCAGGACGACATGTGGAATCAGGCCGCCGAGGAGCAAGCGATAAGGCTGTGCAGCTTGGTACTCTCGTGACTGGAGAGGAGAAAGAGTTGCGGAGGGGTTGCCGCAGATTCCAAGCAACCGACAAGAACTTGTCGGTCGATGCTATCCTCAGGCAGACATCCGAACTAGCCGTTCTGCTGCAGACCGGCCTGATGCACGGCGTATGGCCTCGTCTGCGGCCTGCGAGAGAATACCGGAAATAATCTCTTGTTCGGCCTGAGGATGCCCGTTCTTGCGTGTCCCGATGGTTCGCCCGCGCGCAGTGCTACCCTACCTCTGGACCTGCAGAGCTATAAAAAAAACATAAAACCTGGAAGCCAGGTATCAATGCGTGGTGGTGCGTGTCGCGATGGCTGGCTCACATACAGAATAACCCATCAAGGTGGGTAGGCTGGACTCGTGGGATGCCGGCTGCCAGTGCAATGTAGGGGGGGGGTCACAATGTACACTATCTCCAAGGTTCCATGCAGGCGTGCCACCCAAAGGGGGGGTAGGGGTCCCCTTGCACTTCTATGTTTGCATCACTCATCGCCCATCAATCCCCCCCTCCCCACAACGGCGTCTCCTCGCCCTTGTCTGGTCTCGTCAATATCCTCTGGTCGGCCGCATAGCTACACAGTAAGCCAACCGTCACCACCCGTGGCATGCGTTAATCTCCTGGGCAGAAACATGGATCGTCACCTTCTCGGGGAACGGCAGTCAAGACGGAAGCCAGCCGTGCCGATGCGTCGATGGCCCCGCTATGCCGATACTCTACCCGGGAGGCGTCCGTTCACTTGTCGGTGAGCCAAGAGAGGCATATGCGCGTGTGTGTGTATACTTGTGCGCGTGTGCATTCCTCTCATCACATGGGGCCCCCACAATCCCGAGTTGCCTCATCATTTACTTGCAATTCCTAGAAACACAAGGTGCCGCCAGATCGAGCCGGCTCCAGTGCTCTTCTCGACTCTGATTGCACCGCGCGGGCTCAGTCTAACCTCTCCGACAACGTCGTGATGGGGTCTCCCCCGCACCCATGGCCCCCGACTCAGACGAAGGGCAGTACTTTGCCTCCCGGCCGCCCCTTTCTCTCTCTCTCTCTCTCTCTCTCACACCCCTCCTCCTTGTCCAGCTGTCAGGGGCGACAGGAAACACTTCAGCAACACGTCCCTGAACCTTGCGCTTGAAGGGTACCCCGCACCAGGCTATACTATGTGTGTACACTATACCAAACTACATACTTGCTTACTCCCTGCGCAACCACAGTAGCCCGGACCGTTGCTTGTGTCGCGACCAACTGGTTGCCATCTCACCACACCACATCCTCACCATGGCACGCTGCTGCCATTGGACAGCCCATTCGGCCCTGAAGCTGCATCTCTCTCGCCCTCGGGGCCCTTGGTCCAGAATAGGTAGCTTCCGAGGATACATGGGATGGATGCTGGTGATGGGTTTCGTCTATTTTAGTGGTAGCCAGTCTTATCTGGCGTGGACTAGTTGGCCTGTCCTCATCTGAGTGACAACATCCCGAACGCCGACAGCATTGTGTGAGAGGGAGGGAGAGACTCAGGTTGACAGGCACTTCTGTCCCCGTGTGGCGGATGCTCTTCTTGTCGTGTACACGGGGCAGGCTCTGGCTGTCCAGGGTGGCAGGATGGCCGACTATTGTCATGCTTGCACAGCACAGGCACGCCCCTGTACTGCACGGTGGGAGCAGCAATCACGTCCGCTCAGAGGTCTTATACGTGGTAGGGATCCTGGGGTATGCACATGACTTTGGTCCCAGGCGCCCATTGACTTCAAGTACATAACCTCCCGCCCTCCTTTGTTGTCTTGGACGACGAGGAGAACGTAGACAGAGCATCCAACTTGGTCATCTTAGACGCGCTCCTTTTGCATCACAACCTCCCACTCTGCCTCACATTAACCTTCTCCCCAAGCCCCAGGCAGCCGTCATCATGAAGGTGGTTGACGCTGTAAAGAATGACGTCCGCACGGATGTGACCTGGAATAAGCTCGGTCGGTTGACGACCAAGGCGGCGAGGGCTCTCCCTTCTGCCTCCGCGCGCTACATGATCGACAAGGTACCCATCGTGGGCTGGCTGCCGAGATACAACCCCAGATGGCTCATCAACGACACCATCGCCGGCTTGACGCTGGGTCTGATGCTCATCCCTCAGGGCCTGTCCTACGCCTCCCTTGCCACAATCCCCATCCAGTATGGCTTGATGTCGAGCTGGTTTCCATCAGCCCTCTACGCCTTCATGGGGACCACCAAAGGTGAGCACACCGTTAGCCGGCAAGGCCTTTTGAGAGGGATACCCATATGCTCACAAGATACGCCCCAGATCTGTCTACCGGCCCGACCTCCCTCATCGGGCTCCTCACATCGGACATCATCTCGTCCTTCGGCGAGGATTCTCCATACTCGCCTCAGCAGATCGCGTCCGCGGTTGCCATATCAATGGGTGTGTTTGGCATGATCCTGGGTTTCCTGAAGCTCGGCTTCTTGTTGGAATTCATCTCCATCCCCATCATCACCGGCTTCATATCAGCTGTGGCAATCACAATCCTGCTCAACCAGATGGGCTCTCTGCTCGGCTCGGACATTTCTTCCGACGGTGCTGCCAGTCAGATACACGACGTCTTCGCGAACCTCGGTGGCGCGAGCGGCCTCACGTGCGCCATCGGCTTCTCCTGCATCGCCTTTCTGACCATCCTCGACAAGTCTGGGAAGCGATGGGGTGACAAGAACAAGATCATCTGGCTCCTGTCCATTCTTCGCGCATTCCTGGCCTTGGTTCTATACACGGGCATCAGCTACGCCGTGAACCACAACCTGGGTGAGGACGACTACCTTTTCAAGGTTGTCAAGGTCAAGTCCAACGGCCTGGAGACGCCTCAAATTCCTTCGATGGATCTTGTCAGTCAGACTATTGGCAAGAGTATCACTGTGTTCGTTGGCGCGGCCATCGAGCATACAGCTATTGCGCGGGCCTTTGGCGTGAGAAATGATTACATTCCTGACCAGAGCCAGGAGCTCTGTTACTTCGGACTTTGCAACGTAGGTGGCTACTCTTGTTCCCCAACTACGCTGGAACTGGAACATTGATCACTCTCTCGCTGGCTTTCGCTCTTGTCCAATCGCTGACGCTGTCTCTCCAGTTCTTCAACAGTTTCTTCCATTCCATGGGTGTCGGCGGTGCCATGTCCAGGACATCGGTCAATTCTTCCTGCAAAGTCAAGTCGCCGCTGTCCGGCTTTGTCACGACCGCCATCATCCTCGTGTCCATTTATAAGCTAGTGGGTCTCCTTTACTGGATTCCGAAGTCAGCACTCGCAGCTATCATCATCTGCGCCGTGTGGCCCCTAATCTATCCACCCTCGACCTTCTACCGCTTCTGGAAGACCTCCCTCGCCGACTTCATCACGTCGATGCTGGCTTTCTGGATCACATTGTTCTACTCGACCGAGTTCGGTATTTTCATTCCCGTCGCTTTCAACAGTAAGTAGTGTTCTAGTCTTCCTGTCTAGTGGTCCAGGGCGAAGTCTCTCCTCTTTTGTTTGGTTCTTTCGCCGTTCGTTCGACATCACTTGGCAGGGTTCATGACACTTGCCAATCCAAAGCCGTCTGAGGCCGCCAGGCTCAACTCTATTCTTTCCTATGTCGATTGCGTTTGCGAACCGAGGACCAGCTAACTGACACCTATTCAGTCGTCTACCTCATCCTGCGCCAAACATTTGCATCTATCACCGCATCTGCTGTGCCCCCGCGCTCAGAATTGGCTTCTTCCCTCGATGCCGCACGTGGCTTGCCGCCCTCGCACGTTGCTGATCAGATGATGTTGGATGTCCACGTCTTCCGCTTCAACGAGTCGTTCTTTTTCCCCAACTCGCACCGCCTGACCGCACGCATCCTAGACTCTGTCCAGACTCACCATGGCCCCATCTACAACGGTTCGGGAGGCGCTGAGAAAGAGAGGAACTGGTCTGTTGTGGCTGAGAAGCGCATTAAGCGCCTACGGATTGCAGCTGGTGTCACCGACGCCTCGGCCCTGCCACCCATTGGCCTGGTTGTGCTTGACTTCGGAAGGGTCAATCACATCGACACGACTGCCGTGTCGCACCTCAAGACTCTGACTGCCGAGGTATACAAGTACGGCGGCAAGGGTGTCGAATTCCGCTTCGTTGATATGAGCCCTTATGTGCGCGAAAGGTTCGAGAGGGCGGGCTGGAGGATTGTAGACGGTAGCGTGCCGCTCTCCTTATCCGAAGCCGATGAAGCCAAACAGACCAGGCTGTTCAACTCGGTCGCCGAGGCTGTGATGGCGCCTAGGATGAGGGACCAGTATTTCGAGGAGCAGTATCTGGAGAAGTCAGACACGGTGAACACGCTAAAGCCGACGGCTTCTTATATGGAAGATGCTTGAAAGAGGCCTGTCCGGAAGCAGGAGCGCCATTGATGGGACGGAGAGATGGAACGTACGGCGCTGAGCAGGTGCTGGCTCATCCATGTGAACGTACGGGCATGTTCCTGTCATTTTCAGGAGGTTTTCTCCTTTTCATTGATGCCATTCTTTTCGTTGTTGATAGCTCTCAATACAGAAAACACCTACAGTCGTTACCAAAGTGAGTGTGCGCGTCCAAACGACCCACTCCACAGAAGTCTCTGCTCAGCGATTGCTATCGGATTCTCTACCGAGTAAGGCATTGGTTGTCGGTTCGACAAACCTGTAGCGGTAGGCGGCACGTCAGGTGAGCCGCTAGCCTTGTTCACCGTGTTTTCCCATGAGCCGTGGTCCGGCCATTGGCGCCGACCCGTCTGGAATACCACCAGACAAAGAAATTGTTGTCCAAAGTCTATCTTGCAAGAAGAACGAATTCAATGGAGCAAAACAATAGTTGATAACATAGTAGTGCACGGCTGACAATCATGAGCGTAGCGTCGTGCTGAGATCCTGGTCATGTTCAGTGTTTAACTCCGTCTTCGGCCGGCATGATGCATTAAGCACATGAACAGGCTTTTAATTGGCGGTAAGCCTTGCAAGTTGGCGGTCCAAGACAACGATCAACCTTCTTTCTTGTGACTACCTTGTATTCGTTGAACTCCGAGAACGCCTAGCCACATCCCAGACATTGTCGTTGCGCCACCGGGAACGCTCTCGGGGCTCGAGCTGACGGGCTTTGTATGCTGAAAGTGCGGCGAGGCAACATTGGACGAGAAGCTCAGCAAAACACCGCTTCGACGAAAAGTGTGGGCACGAACGCTGTGCCAATTCCTGCCAGATTTTTTACAGAGCATGGCGCTTGTGGGACCGACAATTCTCGGTTCCCGTTAGCTGGCTTTGTGTCTGCGGTCGGGCACATTCGGTCATGGATTCACTGGTGAGTCAACTCACTCGGACGGTATGCCCTTGTATCACAACCTGCTTTTGTGGCCTTGTACAGCACAACCGGAACACCATGCAAGTGCTTGACAATCAGCCCACAGTTCGCTCTGAACACTTCTGATGATGCAGAGAAACTCTCATCGTACTTGGAGAGCACTCCACGGAGAAGCTACATAACTTATAATTAGAACGACAGGAATCAAGGTCTGTGGAGTGTACCAGGGAATCTTTCAACTCGAAAAGTAAGAGTCGGGACAAATCAGACCGTCGTTGAACGTGAGTCAGACGGAAACAGTGGATAACAATGCCTGCAATACACAGTATATATTCATTGAACCCCAGCCTCCTGAGCATGTGGATATCGTGCGTTAACTATGTCGTGGTGGAAGTGGATCCGTTAAACTCCGAGCCGGGCGACTCACAAGGCGGCATAGAACCCAACGTTTGACACAAAGCTTGTTAGTCTCCTTCGGGAAGTCAAGGAGATTGCTACTGACCACTTAATCACTCCAGCAGCGATCAATACTAGTAGCTCTAACGAATCCAAGCTCCATTAAGACGTCATCTTTGGAATAATGGATTTACTCTCAAGATGTATCATATGGTAGGCGCCTCAGCTCACGAGGCGGAATACATGATGGTAAAAAAAAAAACTCGTGAAGCAAATGCATGCAGTGAGCATACTGCATTCATACTTTGGTAACGCTTGTGCGTGAACAGACGATACTGGCTCTAGGCCCCGTTGGAGCCTACAAAATCAGGCCAGTAGTTTCCTGCTAATCTCTTCAGATTTCTGCTATTCCCAGCATATGATCCATTGAAACCTGTGTACGCCCCGACGCTCGGCGGCAAGTCATCTACACCCCTTCCCCAAGTGCTTTCGTTTCGTCCTAGGGTGAGCACCAACTCCTTGCCCTCGGTGAAGAAACTGTGATCCACCCAGTTCTTGGTGTATGGCACACCATTGAGCGTCGCAGATTGTATGCAAATGGCTTCGTAGGCCGGGTCGAAGTTGACGTTGCGAATGGTGGCAGTGTTACCTGTGACCGGGTGCGTGATGTTCACACTGGCAAAGTATGGCGGTGTGATGAGGTAGACGTCCTGCCCCGGGTTTGGAAATAGCCCAATCATGCTAAAGGCAAGGAAGCTTCCCATAGCACCAGAATCATCGTTCCCTGGGAGACCAGCTGGTGTTGGGCTGAAGAAGGACGGGATATAGAAGTGAGATCGCTTTGCAGAGAGAGCAGGGCGACCAGCGTAGTGGTATTGGAACACCGTGAGGAACGCAGGCTCATTTCCTATGTAGGTGATATTTTGATCGTGGAGATAGTCGAGGCGGCGTACGAAGCCTTCGGGCCCCCCATAGAGCGCGATGAGTGTTGCTTGATCATGGGGAACGAAACTGCTCAGATCAGTGCTCTGTATTGGGACCGTTTGTCATGGGAGAGGGATAGCACGCACAAGCCATATTCCCACAGGCTGCTCTCAAATGTTTCTCTGCCGGTATTCTGGAGCGAGCAAGCAATACCTGAGCTGTCGATGTTGCTGCACGTCTGTGGATCCTGAACTTCCCACGTCTGGTTGATGAACTTGGGCTGAAAGAAGCCGACAAATCCAGTGTCCTCCAGCCCAGTTGATGTGTTGAGGAACGAGGTTTGATCGGCTCTGAAAAGATTCTGCCAATTTCCGCTGGACTCGATGTATTTCTCCTGGTCAGCTGTGTTGTTCAGTGCAGCAGCTAGCTCCGAAATGCAAAAGTCATTATAGCTGTATTCGAGTGTCCTGGAGACACTGCGGGTCATTGTCCCAAAGCCCTTGTAGTCGAAATCCTGCACCGGAATATAACCAAGGGCTTTCCAACTGTCAAGGCCACCACGTCCATTGCAACACCAGTCGTAAGGTTCGACCTCGGCATCCTTGACCACTGCTTCGTATCCGAGATTCCACTGCAAATATCAGTATTCCTGGCCTTTGAAGGAGGCGATCCGCGGCTTTTTGCTCACATCGATGTTGGAAAGACCCTTCAAGTACCCATCAACGAGCACGACATCTGCGTTCGAGCCACCCTGCGAAGGTTGTCAGAGGATGAAGTCGCCGACTATTGAGGGATCAGAGGCTTACCTGGGTGTAGCCCTTGCTGAGACTCATGCGGCAATCTGGCAGCCAGCCGAGATGGGCATACGTGTCGATCAGGGACCTGATCATGTCCTCCACAGCTTCCGGATCAACGATGGTCAGGAAAGGGATCTGCGATCTGAAAGAATCCCATAGACTGATCCAACGCGTCCTTAATCAGCACCTGGGCTTGAAATACCCATTGCCGTTCGAATCGAGCTTACTCACCAGTAGAAAGAGTCAAAGTACGGCTCACTACTTGACCAGAGCGGGTTCTCGCCAGTGTAGTTTTGCGGGTTGATCATTGTACGGTAGTACCCGCTAAAAAAGTTTGTTAGAAAAGAAGATTCCACCCCCTCTGTGTCGACAGAGATGTAGCTCAGTTTCTCCCTCCATGCACTTCTTGCTGCGGTCTGGACGCTTTCGAAGTCGAAATCCGGAATCTCGGACTCGGCATGTGCACATGCCTGATCGGCACTGATGAAGCTTGTCGCGGTGCGCGCATAAATGGGAGCATCCCCGCTGGCGAATCGCACGAAAGCACCACCGGGCAGAGGGTAACCGTTTATAGACCGCGAGATTGTGAATTCCTTGACGTCAGCACTAGCGCGGCTATTTGAGTAGATTCCATTGTCGAAGACAGCAGCCCCAGAGAAGTCTGTACAAAAGTATAACACGTAGTTTCCTACGCCAAAACTAGGGGCGAACCGGGCATTTCCAGTGATTCGTCCTGTCTCTGCGTCAACAGACACGGTTGCGTTATCCTGGCGGCTGTCTTGCAGGTCTGTGAGGTCCTGAAGGATCAGAGGATGGCTGCCATTGGCCGCCGAGTCCGCAAAGCTGAACTTGAGGATAGATGTGTGTTTTGTTGTGGTCATCTCGGCCTGGATCGCCGAGTCGAGGGTGACGCTGAAGTAACCAGGTTCGGCAACCACGCTGTCGTTGTTAAAGGCCCCAAAGCGCGCGCGCGCCTTTTTCGGGAAAACACACTTGTTGACGTCTCCGTCGGGGCAGCTGGCGTAGGGAAACAGTGCAAAGTTACCGAGCGATGGGCTTCCCCCTGTTCCCGAATCGTGCATTACACTGAAGCCTGTGATATTGCTGCCATCGAGAGTGAAGCCACCCTGGTTCGAGCCGCTATTAGTGTCTCCCACTGCTTTCGCCATGCCGTAGGGCAGCGAGGCGCCTGGAAAGACATTGCCACCGTTGCTTGCTCCGATGAGGGGGTCGACATATTGTAAGTTGTCGACAAGGGGGTTTTGTGCGGTGGCAAACCTGGCTGCTCCCAACAACAATGCCACCATACATTGGTGGGCCGTCGCAGAGAACATGGCTGCAAGGCTACAGTTGAACGAGTGATGCGGAGGGAAACTGGCGTGGGACCACTGACGATCGACTCGACTACCGCGTCTTCGAGGCCCAAGGGGTGAGCGCGGGGGGGGGGGGGAAGAAGGCGAATCACCGGGCCCGGACTGATTCTCGTGTGTCCCGATATATAAACAGGCGTCTCAATCTCCTTGAGCACGTAGTGAACAAAATGCTGCAGTGTCAATAAGATCAACCATACGCTTTGCAGTCACACCGGATGCCCCGGTTTACAGCGTAGGAGGCTGTGATGCCCCTTTAACACCCTGCCGTTCTCAATCAAACAAACGCGTCTGCTGCAGGTGTCGCTCCGGTCAGGTGCAGGCAAATAATCAAACTCTGGCGGGGGGCAGGTGCAAGGCGCATGGGTGCAGCTTGCAGCATGTGCCGAACCGGATCAACCTGCGAATGCCATCATCTATCTGCTCTATCTACTGCGTGTGCCCAGAACTCTGTATTCTTCTCTCTCCCTGTTCCCCTCTCTCTGTCTGTACATTTGGATGGAGCGACAGGCATCTACACGGCAGTGAGTGAGATATTACAGCTGTGTTGATCAACGGGGCGCGAGGACAAGGGGTGAGAGTGGGGGTGGTCACTGAGAACTCAGACTGGTTGGGGATCCTCGGGGGGCCATGCGCAAGTCCCGAGTGGCTTCCGTCCTACGCGCCAGCCAGGGTTGCACCGGACCTCCCTTTAACTATCACGTATGGTGAAGGCATGTTACTTTGATCATGGAGGGGTAGCACTGCACAAGCGGCTTGTGCTCCGCAACAAGGGACGAACTCATCAAAGGAATCCCGGATGAGCTGGGTGACAAGGTTCGGGGCCGGACAGGGAAGACGATCGAATGGGTGCACATAATATAGTTAAGCTACGTGACCTGCAGTCATACGACCTCGCTGCATATGCGTGGCTGCAAGCGCCGTTTGTGCCTTGCATGAAACCATTAAATGATAATCAGTATAACCTGCCTTTCAGGGCAGGTGCAATGCTCCCAGTCGAAGGCGATGCAACCCACAGCAATTAATTGCTACACCTTGGCTGGGCTGCCAGGCTGCCAGCTGCCTGGGCCTCTGCAGTCGAACATCTTAGATGTCCATCCGGGAAGCTTGTTCGGACCAATCTGTCTAAGCAACCCCCGGGCCTTGGCCCTTGGAGAAGGCGCCGCCAGTGGCCGGCCTTCTCATGTCAGACGTAGACCTTTCTTGGCACACAGCGTTGTTCCAATATACTATTATATGAATAACAACACCTAACAATGCCTCTAGTGTAGAATGTCTATATTGACATGCTCTCCCTCCTATAAAACCGCAGCCAAAATATATGCATCCGGCGAAAGAGCAACAATGGCACTTGGGAGTGGACGAAGCCAGCTTCCGACAGTCCGCAGCTCCGCGCTGCCCACTTTGCCGATAACTTTGGGAAGTGGATGGCGAGTTGCTGTTGAAGTACCAATTTATGCAATCCACAACTTCTGATTCCCACTCCAGTGAAATTTACTTTCATAGATCTACAGGGTGCCTTTGCAGAACGTAAAAATCACTATTTCTGATTTAAGAGATTGATCACTTTCTTTTTTCTTTGCAATGAATATTACATTCGGAGGCGTTTATCCCTCACCCTCCCCCTGTCGGCTTGATGAAACAGTGTTGTGTATCTGCATCATTGATTGCACGTAGTTTGAACTCCATGTCCCCTAGTCCACAGACAAGGCTGGAAAGACGCTGGATCTGGGAGATCAAGCCATTGCCTACCTACTTTTCACGCTATGACGGTGCGCAGAGCTCTTCTTGCACAATTACTTACACTGGGGCACTTGCTTCATAGCCCGGAGAGGAGGTTTTCGCGCACATATAGCGCGCCTAGGCCTTTGATAGGGCCAAGCCGAGAGTGCACCAACGAATGAGAAAGATTGTAAATTCGTCTTGTCTCGTCTGGTCACCTTTCCTGCTAAAAGGACACTACGAGTTCACCGCTCCATTCTAACACCTGATAGTGGCACTTCGCGCAGCACAAGTGAGGCTTCGAGCAGGACGCACCGGCCTCCAGCACGACGCGCATAGCGCCAAGCACCTGCGTGTACACTCGCCATGTTTGTGTCCGTCCGCCTGCGCCTTGATACAGAAGCCGTTGTCCCGCGCTATATTAAGTGTGGAAGCCTCAACCAAACCAGGAGAACTTGACTGTAGTGAACAGAATTTGCGTCCTCCCACTGAATTTCATCCCATCGCAGCTGTGGCAACTTCAGCCAGCATTCAACCACGAAACATCATATTCTCCTCATAAAACGTCCAACTAGTTATGGCAATCTTCTCATCCGACGAAGGCCAAGGTGGAACGGTTGCTGAACGCGTTGCAATTATTGGCAGTAAGTCCTTGAATCGTTTTCTTCACATTTCTGGGTGGTTCTACGCTTGCTTCTTTGGTTCAAGGATAGACATTAATACGATCTTCTTTCTCAGGACTCGAATCTCTCTCTTGCTCAATTCAAAGCGTCAGATTGTTGACATTGGTCTAGTCATCTGCTTCTCATTCTCTTGGATTGTGATCTTCAGCACCAGGAAGCTCATTTTGTCCTGCTGGAGTCGTACTAGAATCCGGAAACAAGATATACAGGCCGGCAATATGCCGTTTCAGACAAATCCGTCAAAGCCGAACAGAGGCTCCTGGAAATCGCCCCCGCTGGGGCGGGAGAGCATCGAGCTGACGACAAATCCACAAGGATTACCTCCTCCGACTTCAAGACGAGATAATCTCCAAAACGAACATGGCAAGCGGAGGCCGATGCCAACCCAGCCTACCGATCCCAAAATCAGAATGCTTCCCGAAATCGACGACGCTGCGATTGGGGGAAACGGTCTGCTTGGGAGCTGCGACAACAAATTGAGCCAAGCAGCACCGACCCCTTTAGCAGAGATCGCTCATAGTTCTGAGAAGTCCCCGTCCGATCTCAACATCTCTGTGCATGGGTCCGTTGCACTTCGGTGGTCTGTCTGGGTCAGGGCTTTCTGAACACTTTCATTTGAATCTGCGAAAGGAGTCAGGGCTTAATGACCATGTGGGTTGGAGAGGACCAGGTTTCCAATCTGACTCCATGGCCTGACTTTAGATGCCGTAATTTATCGTGTTGGGACACTGTCAGCGAGGAAGAAAGAGCGGGCTGGAGGATCCTAGATGTCATCCATGCTGTGCACGCATTGAGAGGTCCTCACCCTCCCCGACTCACACGCCAGAGACACGTAGACTACAGGAGTTGGAAAGGCCAGGCGAACCTGAGATTCACATTCCAGTATAATTTATAACTAGACTATTGTCGAAGTTGCAAAAGAGAAGATTCTCTTTTTCCTTTCCATTCTTCCCTCGCCTCTACCGAAACCATCCAAAACTCCGCTCTTGAAGTCTCAGTCCTGACCGTGCAGGCAGGAATCAGCAAGTATTGGGTCGGGGATGGACTCTCCCTATGGTGATATAAGACAGACTGAGTAGAGACCATGGCTAACATGAGTTCCTTCAGGGACAAATAGGCGTTGGTTGTGAGCTTGAGAGAAGTAATAAGAGATTGGATCCCTCCTTGGTATAAGGTTAAAAGACCTATCATTGTGTTTTCTAACTAATTCTATTCAACTATGTATACTCTACTACCATATGTGTTTAGAAGCCAGTATACTAGTTGGCTTAATAGATCTTATTAAGCCATCTGCTTATATTGTTTTACTCCTTTTTTTTATTAGCTTTTGTTATTAATTCTTAATTTAATAGCTAAAAGCTCCTTAATTTGTTTAAAATAAATCTTGTAGGTTTTTAGTATACTAATAAATATATTTATTCTTGTCCATATTTTTTATTAGGGTACTCTAATGTAAGAGCTACTCTTGCCTTAGAGTAGACTTACTTATTATAGTTAAAATTTATTTTTGTAGCCATTTCTAGCAAAGCTATTAAAATATATAGATATATAGTAAAGTATAATTAATTTAACTATTTATATAAAAACGCTTAATGAGGTCTTAAATATATATACTAGGTTAACTTGTATTATAGTATTAGTTTTGGCTAAATAATTATTTTTAAATAATCTTAAGGGACAAGCCTATAATGCTGTATGTTTATAAAACCAATTCGGATCTTGTGCCAATCTAGGACAGGGCGGCTTTTATAGTCTATTTCGGGTAATTTATATTTAAAGGCCTAAGTTACTATAATGGTACAGGCTTATAGTCTGCTGGATTTCTAATTGGGAGATTGGAAATATTAGTCTTTTGGCCGAGTGGTCTTTGCTGTAGCAGAGCAAAGTCCGTCTTAGTTATATGGCAAAAATACTTTAATGATACTTAACGGCATTACTGTTTAAAGCCTTACATAGCAAATCTTACTATTATTGTCGATAAGATACATTATTTCTTGTCTTTATAGGACATTTATTGCCGTTCCAGCTTAGTAGAGAAACTCAAAGAATACAAATAGTCTATAAGAGATTGGATGATGAGAGGCATTAGAATCATAGGCTATGTTAGCTTGCAGGGGTGGGGCTTTTTATACCGAAAGGGTGCCCATTTACAAATACAGAGCATAGCTGTTTTCTCGCTTCATGTTGCGTGGGGTTGAGATGGGTCTAAGCACAATTATCCACTACACAGAGGTCTCTCTGGCTTTATTATATATGTATGTCTGTGTGTATGTATGGAGAACACTTGTCACATGTTCCAGCCCGATAGATCTCTCAACCCTCGTACGCGTGCAGCTCTACATCAAGCTGAAGAAAACAGTGATCGCGCCCCAAGTGATTAGAAGTATGGGAACATCTGAGTACGACAACGAAGACCGAGTCGAGTTTGCAGCCGAACTATGATTCGCGCTCGAGCTGCTGTTGACCACGCTGTCATATGTCCTGTGGGGAAAGGCGTCGTAAAGACCCTCGTAGATGGAAATATCGCTGAACCTGACGCTCCCGGCACCCTCAGCGAAGAAACTGATATTGGTTGAAGCACTGTACCAGGGTTTGATCCAGGTGGATAAGGCAAATCTATCATTTGCATGAATCTCGACAATGGAGTTGTCGACCACCACAGTCAGTCTCAGAGTCTCCACAGTCTCTTCTCCATCTTCAAGAATGTCGAACAGCCGAAGTAGGCCTTTCTCTGGGCGTATGTCGACCTTGGTGCCTCCGGTCGTAGCCGCAGCTGCGCTTGATTTGGATCGGTCGACGAGTAGTGTCTCGTTAGAGAGCTTATACCATATCGTGGTGCTTTCATACTCGCTTCCCAAGATCCGTAAACCCGCACGCAAATCACTTGTGCGTGCCGTGGAGGGAAACGTTAGATTAGCGGTGAGAACAAAGTAACGCGACGTAGGACTCTGGGAAAATGGTGTCCGACTGGGCGATGTGATTTGCTGTGCTGGTTCGGTGATCAGGCTGGAATTCCCGCCACGCACGGCGGCCATAGGCTCTCTCGCAATGACTTGTTGAAGAGTCTTCAGAGATAGCGTTCCAGTGGAATCATCCGTAGATTCAATGACCCAAGCGCCTGGAACCTCGCGGGAAAGTTCGTTGTCCACAACGTTGGTGATGTATCCAACAGTGAGTTCCCGAGGTAAACATAATGCACCTGTCCAAGTTGCTGCCGGGGCATCTTCGTACCCTTTCTTGCCGTAAAGGTTTCCCGTAAGCCAGACTGTAAAATTCGAAGTTAGCGATCAGAGCATCATTCACCACTAGTAGGTTTATATATGCTTAATGGGGAGGGGGCTTAACCATTGCTTACCATAACTGATCCATCGGTCGTACTGCACGCCACTTGTGGTAGAAGCTAAAGACGATGCCGGGAGAGTCTGACCCGCGGCTGCGTAAGCAGAGATACCCCAGTCCAGAAAACCGGACATTGTCGGTGTGAAGATTGGAAGCCGAGTCTCGTTGTTAAGCGTAACTTCCCCGGACGCCCAGTGCACTGCAATAGGTAGAGTCAGTTTGAGATACAAGAGAGTTGGCATCATGCCGAAGAACATCTTGGTCCGACAGAAAATCTGCACTCAGTCTGTTCTGTTGCCCTAGCACAATGGGGTCTTCTGACGTGCGGCAGCTACATAGGTAGATGGCTGGCACCTGTTCTTAGAGATGAAGCACAATCCCTGGAAACTGCTTACTATCGTGGTGGCTGATATCGAAGTTAGTTACTTTGCATTACGGGGTGCAACTGTTCTAGGGTGATGAGATCTACAAGGGTATTTGTATTTGGATGAGATTGGGATCACCTCCGGAACAATGGAGAGGGATTCAGAAGTACTTACTATTCGCCCGTAGGCGCATCGCCTACGACATGATCCCATTCGTCGGTCCATTCGCTTCCAAATGTACTATACCGTCGTTTTATCAGCAAACTCCGCTGTGGTTGCAGATGCCCGAAGTGATGCCAAAACCCCCAGGAATGACGACCTGGGTGCTGAGATCCTTCTTTCTCATAAGGCATCGCCTGACAAAGCAACTGAGAAAGTTCAAAAGAGCAAGAAGGATTTTGGGCTAAGGAAGGTAGAAGGTGCTCACTGGAACATTTGTCCGTCGACATTGTTCACCCCATTTCGATCAATGTTGTGAATATTAGCAACTTCTTCATTGAAACCGTATACAATGCCAAAGGTGTTTTCAGATGAGGTGGCATTCTGTGCCTCCTTCCACCACATTCCAAGATACTCCCACGATTGGAAATCATCCTCAGCGGTACCATTCTGTCGATACAGAAACTCGGCTGGACCGGCGTCATCTCCTTTGATCCCCCCAGAAACAGCCACATACCACGTGCCGTTTCGACTACCACTGATTAGCCCGTCGAGTTGATAGCTTTGGAAAAAGTATGGGTCTCGAAAAGCCGTTGGTTCAATGTCGGCCGGCTGTTTAATCACAGGATCCCAGTCAAGTTTCGTGAACAGCCTGCCTCCATCATAAGTAACAGCGACAGATTGTGTTTCGCTTTCAGCTATATATTCAATCGACCAAGTGATTGGCAGGTGTTTCACACCAGAGTATATAAGGGTCGGCTTTCCGTCAATTCCACTGGGGATGACTGAGCCGTCAAAGACAGCAAGTGGGTCGTTGGGTCCGCCTGGTGAGATGAACTGTTTTCCCATGGGATTCAAATCCTCATAAGTGACCTGGGTTTCATCAGTAAATAACCAGACAGGTAGCAATATGCTATTATAGATAAATTAAAGCATTCAGGAGTTTGAAAAGGAAAAACGGCGCTCTTTGCGATCACTCACCAAGTCATCCGTCTTGGTGCCCGATGCACCGTTTGGTGCTTGGTTTAGGAGATAGTTGACGTGGAAAGAACCTTCTGGATCGGTATAGTGCATACATGGATCTTGCAGGGTACCAGAGAGGGGCAAGATATGTGCTTTAGCACGCCATGTCCAGTAAAGACTGGTGTCCTCAATCTCAGTCAGGTTGGGTGGTGCTTGCGTATGATCCAGTTTAGCCGAGGAGCTCCTAATTGGGATAGCAAGGCTCGCCACCTCGAGCAGAGATGGTCTGACCATGGTAGTTAGCTACCAACTTCAGAAGAGGTAGCCAAACAGGAATCAAAACCAATTAGAGCGCCAGAGTAAACGAGTGCTCCCACGTAGGGGTATGAGAGAATGGCAGAGCAGCTCGAGACTACCAAAGCACCCCTGGGATTTCAGCCAAGATCAAAGTCACTGTTATAAGAGGAATACCAGCCGTAACGAAAGGTGGAGTAGAAATTTCGGAAGCTCTCCGTGCTCAATCAACCCTTCGTTAAAATCAAGGAGGCAGGGAAGACCCAAGGGGTTGGGTACCCTCCCATTTCATCCTAAACTAAAGCCCTGTATTGGAGCTGTCAGTTCTCAGAGATATCAGAACTCTTACCTCACTGTGAAATCAAGATGCTCCATCATGCTGCTTATTGTTGGGAGTGGCAGTCATGGTGATCACTTCGTTGAGAGGTTCTGCTCATCCCCTCCGCGAGTCGGTGCTCCACAGCAACACAACAATATGAATCATGGCAGGCCGTGGATTGATCCACTTTTGCTCTATAATCTGCCAGTGGTGAGGATAAAATTAGAGGATCTCGGCAAAGCCGGTCAGCAAATTACCGCGTTATTTTACTTCTTGTGCTTTGAACGTGTGGTCACAAACACAAGAAGGCAGACCAAGGCAAACTGAGAGAATTTTCAGTTAATCCATCTACAATTGTCACTCTGGATTTAGTTAGTTTAATACTGTGGTCGATATTAAAACCCTATCATTATTTATTCGCCACAGGTATTTCCCAAAAGCTTGGTTATACTACAATATATTTTCTTCCATAATTTTTAGAAAGACATTTCTCTATTACTAAAAACCATTTAGTTTTCATTCCTTACTCTATTAGTATAAGTAGTCTCATTTTTAGTCTATATATATAGCTATATAACTTTAACTCTAGTTTATTATAACTTTAGGCTGCTAGTATAAAATAACGCTAGTATAAGATATATTCTATAGATCTTTATAATAATTTTTTTAAAAAAAAGTCTAAAAAACTATATTAAAAACAACTTAGTCTTTAAGAATAATAGGAAAAACTTAAGGCTATAAGTAAGACTAGACACAGCTTAACACTAAGACATATAGTATAAAATAGTAGTATTTAAGAAAACACTAGTTTATAGAAGTAGATTAGAAAGTCACTGTTTAAAGCCTTGTATAGCAAATCTTACTGTTATCGTCGATAAGACACATTGTTCCTTGTCCTCATAGGACACTCATTGCCGTTCCAGCTTAGTAGAGGAACTTAAAGAATGCAAATAGTCCATATAAGTGAGATTCTATTATATGATCTAATATGACGAGTGTTCTAGTGACTAGGCGCCCTGGGCGCTTTGCAGCTACCTAGGCAGTCTAGTTTAATAAAGATGAAAAGCTTGGGTCTCTGGAGATTCATATAACAAGGAGGGCGGAAATCAGTGGGCAAACTGTAATTATCCAACAAAGTAGCTCTGAGCCTCCTAGCTCGTTTCTTTATTAACACAGTCTTCTGAAATGATTTGACCGGTCTTTGTTGTCTTGATCCATTTCTACCTTGTGACACAAGCATTTCGAAAGGCTGAGGGTTCTTCGCCGATATATCACATCCGTTGTAGGATAAATCATCAGGCTGCTACATGACCGGAATATACAGCGCCTATACCTGGCCTGGGATGCATTTACTACAAAAATGCTGCGAGATCCAGCACCCACACAATAAAAGGCGATTTTTATCATTAAAGTGGCGACGAGGTTTGTGTCCCGGATTTGTCTCTGCGTGCTAGGCACACCGGAGAGCAATTCAATCAGCCTGTCGCTCAGCACAGCACGGAATCCTCGGTGCTTGGCTTGTGGTCAGATATTCAGGAAAGGCTTCTTTTGAGACAAATTATTCAGAGTCCTGAGCTGTGTATACTCAACGGACAGAAATACCTTGTCTACTCTGTTCTATTATTCACGAGCTTTTCTCTGATCGTTACGTGGCTACAGCATCTATGTGCTAAGTTAGCAGTTCTCACTACCCAGCCTCCTATGGAACGCGCTTCTGTAGAATAACCTCCTATAGGATAGAATTTTAGCTCCTAGCTCCCAGCCTCCTAATCTCCTGCCTCTTGCACAATAGAACCTTGTTAGGCTACCTCTTTTGTAACAAACTTCTATTGGACAAGTCAGCTACAGGTGTTCCATTATGACTTCTTGGAAAAGCCATTGTGGCTATGTTACTGTAGGTAATATACCTAGGTTTGTGATCACGGAGGATCTTGATTACTAATGACCGCCCGGTTGTCCATCAGTGATAATGCAGATCAATTAGCTTCCTCTAATCTCGGCCTGCCGCCCTATCGGCTATCCACTCAACTAGTTATTCTGCCTTTCCAAGTCTTCAGTCCCCGGATGCAATAGACGATTCCTCTATACGCGAGGAACAAAGCTGTACTGGCATCTTCAGTAATATGCGGGACTTGTTTGCTAAGCTTATCGTTGCGGCCTGCGTGTGCTTGGCCGGCGGGGCCTCGGCAGATGGAACAAGGAGGCCACAAGTCCAGATACTGCCCCGCCTGCGAGAGCAAGCCCGGATTGTGGACGCCTGGACTGAGGAGCGCAAGGCACTCATCCCCGGCATTCTGCAAAAATACGGCGTTGATGCGTGGCTGGTGCGTCTGGGGTCCTGTCCTCGTCCCTGACACTCGCCGGTACATGTGATATTTGGCGCTCCATGAACGGTCCCGCTAATCTGGGCACAGATCAGTCAGCGCGAATATGCCGAGGATACAGTCTTTTGGGCTCTGAAGGAGTATGAGCAATTTTCTGCCAGGCGCCGCACAACTCAGCTGATCCTCGCCAATGCCACGGGCAACACGACATCGTCGTATCAGTGGATCGACAACACCCCTCTGGTCTGGTCTGAGCTCAAGTCTGTCCTGGCTGATCAGCAACCACGCACTATCGCGCTGAACACACATACAGAGCTGGCCTTCAGTAGTGGTCTACACGCCGGCGAACTGGACGCAATTGAGGCTGCCCTCGGGGCAGAGTGGGCCAGCCGTTTTGTGCTCGAGCCTATGATTGCTGTGGAGGTTGTCGCAACCATGGTAAACAGCCGGCTCGGATGGTATCGGAAGTTCATGGAAACAGCATGGGCAATCATTGAGGAGGCTTTCAGCAGCAAGCACATCATTCCTGGCGAAACGACGACATTGGACCTAGAATGGTGGATGAGAGAGCGTGTTCAATCGCTTAACTATACGACTTGGTTCCAGCCAAGCGTGTATATCCTAACTGAAGATGATTGTAGCATGTGTTCTACGACAAGGATGCGGAGATTTCCCGGTGACAGAGACCACGTCATTCGGTACGGAGATGTTATCCATACCGATTTTGGGGTCTCTGCCTTGGGCCTGAATACTGATACGCAGCACATGGGCTACGTCTTGAGGCCAGGCGAGAGGGACGACGATATTCCTGACAGCGTTCTTGAGGGCTTGCGAAAAGCGAACCGACTTCAAGACATAACAAAGGCGCATATGCAGATTGGTGCCACAGGGAACGAAATTCTAAGGAACATTCGTCACCAAATGGACCAGGAAAACATTCAAGGAAAGATTTACTGCCATGCGACCGGCGAGTTTGGGCACAGCGCAGGCACTGTCATCGGTACTGATCCCCGGCCGGCTTCTTGAACTACCTAGTTAGCTATCAATCGACCTGACCTAAAGCTGACCCGACACGACAGGAATGACCAACTTGCAGGACGAGGTCCCAGTGCTTGGAGATCTTCCGCTGCTGAAGAACACATACTACAGCATTGAGCTTCTCGCGCAGCATTACATCCCGGAGAAAAACATGACGGTCAACTTCCCGCTGGAGGAGGACGTATACTGGAGGGAAGAAACTCAGAGTTGGGAATGGGTATATGACCGGCAGTGCAAATACCTCGTCATTCGTACTCCCCACAGGGCCACGGCCCAGCCACAGCCAGAGCTTGAGCTCTGAATTATCTTGACGATGCGGTTTTGAAGCGCATCGAGGCTGAAAGAGCCTCGTGGGTGCCTCTCGCTCTCATTGTTTGCACGGGGGAATGGTGATAGCCTCAACAAGCATCGGCTTTACTGGCATATTAGTAGCGCCGGTGAACGCATCCAAAATTCGAAGCACCAGAGGCAGTTGACGACAACTCCAAGTCGCACCGGTTTCACAGGCGTTTGCTACCATCACTGCTGAAAACCCGTCTCAATTATGCCTCGGCCAGGCTTGTAGGCTCTGCTTGGTCCGCTTCCAGGAACAACCCTGTTCATGACTCCCCTCGGCAAACGCTCCGAGCCTCCCACCACGAGGACCGAATTGGGGGAAAGGCTCCCGAAGCTTTGAAACGACCCCAACGTGCATGTGCTCTTATGCCATCCAGCCGAGGCTTCTGATATTGACCAACAGTATAAAATCCGACGGCGTGCCACCGTCGGATTGAATATTGAAATGTCCCAAACCTGGAAGACCCCTTTTGCGCGTTTCCGCAACACGCACAGTCCCAGCCACTAATCCGCTGATAGCTTTGCGGCAGTTAATCATCATATTAAGATCGCCTTTGTCACAGCCAACCGCATGCACTTGACAAAACGACAATCCCCATTGAGTTGACAAAATGGCGGGAACAGTGCGGACCATCACTCCGGTGGCCCTTCTTGCAGCCCTTCTCTCAACCCCTACAGAGCTTATCAAACAATACGTTGGCGCTGATTTCGCCCAAAATACTTTTCCTCACATCATCCGACCCATCCTGAAAGCTCTGGTCGGGCTCAGCATAGCCAGGGCGCTAAATAAAGCCCTCAACTCCCTTGCGACCAACAACTGGCGCACCTCTTCCTCACCTCCAGTTGGACGATGGGAGTGGCCAAAGGAAATCGCTGTTGTGACGGGAGGGTGCAACGGAATCGGTCAGGCACTGGTCGAGGGACTCGTGGCTAGGGGCGTCAAAGTCGCCATTCTGGACGTCAGCGACCCTCCGCCAGCTATGAGATCCAACCCCAAGGTTACCTACTTCAAGTGCGACGTCACCTCCCTGCAGCAGGTGGCCGAGACGGCCGACGCTATTCGCGTGAGTATGGGCGGTGAACCCACGATCCTGATTAACAATGCTGGTATCGCACGTTTCAACTCAGTACTCGACATTCCAGAGCAAGCTCTACGCCAAGTCCTAGGGGTCAACCTAATGGCACTGTGGTTCACCACAAAACAGTTCTTGCCAGCAATGATAAAAGAGAACAAAGGGCATATTGTAACCGTTGCGAGTCTTGCGAGTTTCATAGCACTGCCGATGAGCATCGAGTACAGCGCCACCAAGGCCGGGGCGCTGGCTTTCCACGAAGGCCTGACAAGTGAGATCAAACACTTGTACAAGGCGCGCGGCATCAAGACGAGCGTTGTGCATCCGAATTTCGTGCGCACGGCCATGACGGCACCGCACGCGAAGAAAATTGAGAGGACACAGAAGATGATGTCAGTCGAAGACATTTCCGAGCCAGTGTTGAAACAGATTTTTAGCGGGAGGGGTGGCCAGCTTGTGCTGCCAGCAAGGTTGGATGTTCTCACGGGAATCAGGGGTTGGCCGAACTGGATACAGGAGGGATTTAGGGACATCTTGGGAAGGGCATCATGTCGGTAGATTACTGGCCGAGGCTGATTTTCCCCCGCTCTGTGATCCCCCAGGCTCAGTTTATAGAAGAATCTATATGATCTGACTACTTTGCACTTCTTTTTGTTGAGCGAGCTTATAAGCACCGGCCTCGTCGACGCGTCCCTCTGAGAAGTTGTATTTATGAGATGACGATACCACCGTTCAACCTCACGTCTCGACTCGAAGCCCCAACGCTGATACCAAAGTTTCCTTTGGGCACGATCCAGTTCTGACTACTTACGTCCCAATAACTCAGGTCCCTCCTCCGGAGATTGAAGGTCGCAGTTCCACTAGCACCCGGCTGAAGCGATAGCTTGGTGAAGCCGCGGAGCTGTTTCGGTGGCGCAGCTGGAGCAACAGATGGTAGAGTAATATACAGCTGGGGGACCTCAGCGCCGGCCACGGAGCCGCTGTTGGTAATTGTAGCTGTCACGGTAGCAACCTGTTGGAACAGGTCACTCCGTCCGCCTGGTGCAACGGGCCCAGTCGCAGGGCCTGACGCCGCTGTTGATGTAACCGACAGTTTGGAGTAGGTAAAGTTGGTGTAAGCTATTATAAGAGGGTCTTTTGTCAGTACATCCTCAATTCCTCGATCCGCGTGTCTAGGGCACACATACACAGTCCATAACCAAACTCGTATCTCGGTGCAATGTTGGCTTGGTCAAAGTGGCGATAGTCGATGAAGAGACCCTCGGGGAAACTGTCGTCTCCGGAAGTAACAGCCGTTCCGTAGTCCGTGGCCGATTTCGCGATGGTGTCTAGAGGATGTTAGTGACTTAATTAGTACTGTGCCGGAGGCCACAGACTCTTCGGGAATATGTCAAGGTACAAGACACCCAGGGCTGGTGCAACTTATGACTTACAGGGGAGCTTTCCGCTGGGGTTAGTTGAGCCGTAAAGGATATCTACCAACGCATTTCCGCTTTCTTGACTACCCAGGCCTGCCCAAACAACAGCTTTAACACCATCGAGTGCCAAGATGTTTTCAAGAATGACCGGGCCAACGCTCTGGACCACCACGATAGTATTCTTGTTGGCTGCTGCCACTGCTTGGACAAGGGCATTGCCATTATGCTGTGTGCTTTGTCAGCTAAAACTAACTCCGTTGTGTATTTGTGACAGGCGGGAGAATGATCTCGAGATCCTTGCTTCCAGAGACTCTTGTGCAGCTGATGTCTTGCAAGTACCAGCTTTGAACACCCAGCATGGACTAGTGGAGAGACAGAGTGCAGGGTGAGAGGAGTTGGGAGGATGCAGGTACAAAACGTACCCAGGGATCAAGATTGTTCCTGTCTCCGGCATTTCCCTCGACAGTGATATATCCTTCACCGGAATCCGAGGTGATGACCACAATAGCAGCATCGGCACCGGATACTGTGCTGGCCACGTTGCCCGTACTATCGCTGCTGCTCAAACTCAACGTGGTGCTGTCGGCTGAAGCCCTAATTTTCAATGCGTCGTACGGTGCCGAGAGGTAGGGGTATTCAGATGTGCCGCTTCCCCAACCCATTCCGAGACTACCAGTGTTGCAACCTCTATCTGTACAAGCATTCGCCCCGGATGGATTGACGACAGCTGCGGAGCCGACGAGGGCGAGTTTCGTGGGCTTCTTGAGCGGGAGGATGGAGCCAGTGTTTTTCAACAGGACAATCCCGTCCCTTGCAACAGCTCGCACGTTGGTCTTGTGGTCCCCTTGGACGCTGGCCTGGATGTTGATAGGAGGGTACCCGGTGTTCTGACCAACGAGATACCACGCGGCCAAAATACGTCTGACCATGTCATCCACACGGCTTTGGGCTACCTGTCCGCTGTTCACCGCTTTTGTAAGCTCTGGTCCCCAAAGGATCGTGCCCCCATTGAAATCTGACCCAGGCATTGTCATATCGAGGCCTGTGTTTGCCGCTTGGACAGTCGAGTGCTGAGCGTTCCAATCGGTCATGACGTATCCCTGAAACCCAAGCTCCTGCTTCAACAACTTGTTCAACGCATTGTCGTTCTCGCATGCCCAAGTCCCTATTGAGTGTTACCAAGCAGCTCGTAGAGCATGGGGTGGTGCAGCGCGGAAGACCTCAAACAAAAGAAAGACAAGGGACAACTAAGGTGCCACTGACCGTTGATTTTGTTGTAACTGCACATCACACTGGCCACACCGGCTTTGACGGAGTCTGCGAACGGCCAAAGGTACAACTCATGCATGCTCCTGTCGTCGACGCGACTAGACATGGTCTCGCGGTTCTTCTCTTGCTCATTCAGGATATAATGCTATCACATCCAGAGTCAGCTACTAGCACACCAGAGGAGAATGTCGCTTCGTGGTGCAGGACTTCGAGGGGGTTTCCATGGACTACCACGGCAGGTGCCTGTCTGTGCCTCTCTGGCCAGCCTCCAGGGAGCTATAGACTACCGATTATGATGGAGGCGTCTGGCGACAGAGAGATGAGATATGATAAAAACAGGTCTGTCGCCCAGAAAGAGAGAGAATGTCCGGAAATCCACTGACCTTTGCGGTGGCCTGAACGCCGGAGCCCTGCATCCCTTGGATGGTCTCAGCCATAGCGATGCCAGTTAAGTATGGATCAGGCCCAAATCCCTCCCAGTTTCTGCCACCTTGTGCGATTTTGCCCAAGGGGCCGGCGACTGGGCCGAGTTGAACATGGATCCCGGCCGCCTTTGCTTCAGCGCCCATGAACTGACCCCGCTGGCGAATCAGGTCGATGTCCCAGGTCGACGCAGCTTGGATACCGGGAGTGAAAGCGGTGGATGCCTTGCCAAAACGGATTCCCAAGGGGCTGTCCTGTAGACACAGCTGAGGGTAGCTGATGGAGGAGATGGCCTGTGTGTTTCCGACGCAAGGCCCCTTGTCCCAGCCCACGCCAGTGACAATGTTCACTTTGTCTTGGAGCGACAATTTAGCGAGGGAAGCGTTTGCTTTTGTATACGCTGCGGCCCAGTCAAAAGTCTGGGCCAGAGCGGACGATGCCAATGACAACCCGAAGGTCGCGGCGAGGCACAGATTCAGGAGCATGGCGGAGATGCTGTCTGCGGGCCGGTAGGGGTGAAGGGAGAGGGGGACTATGGCTATTCGACGCGCAGTATCGTATCTGAGCAACCGTTTGAGCCCCCTTGGTCGAGACGAGGTTGGACCAGGACGCGCGAACAGTGGAAGGCCGTCAACCGTCAAGTTTATATTGGATGGCTAACTGATCAGACTGCAGCCAAGTCGCATGCGTCAACTCCCCTCCCGTCCCAGGTCGCCACAATCTGTCTGCCTGGGGACATTCAACCGTCATCAAGCTGCTAGGATAATCACATCTTGTCCCTGGCGAAAAAGGTGCCCCCCGCAAGGTATGATCTGGTGCATGTGCCCAGGTCGGGTTCGTCCCGTTTGTCGGCGTCATGACTCCTATTGGCTGTGGCCAGGGTGGTCGGGGGTTGGGGGGAGGAAACAAGGCGGTGGTCAAGGCCCCATTAGGCTTAGATACGACCTCATCCGGCTCAAATGGTTAGGTGGGTATGCAAAGCACGCCTGACATGCTGGCCCCAAGCTGGAGAAATTCTGCAAAGCTCGGCGCGCCAATGCCTGGAGAATAGACTCCGGCCCGCACAGCCCTTGGTTAATTCCTTGGCCAATATATCTTGGTTCCGAACCTTGGAAGTATGGCAGATCTTCGGCGCGCTCCGCGAGGGGTCTGCCCGTCGACCACGGGCAAGCAGCCAAGGTGACGGCGTGGCGTTGTTCTGCATTGCCTACTTGACACTGGTCGATCTCACGCCGCACCGCAGGCGTTCCTAGCCGGGCTGGCTGCACCACCATAAGTAAGGGGCAGACGGAGAACACAAGCAAGTGGTGTTGAAAGTCATAGGTACAGAGCCGAACCCACTGTGCAGCCCCTGAGCTCGTCCAGAGGCTGTGGGTTGAGTTTCAATCTGCAACAAACCCCAGACTGACGGAGACAGGAAGCAGCATGGTGGAGAGGCATTGGTTCTTGGGTTGCCATGTCCGGTCCGGTCCCGGCCCGGCCGGCTCAACATCTCTGGACTCGGTCCCTCTGGCATCTTGAGCCGTTGCCCGGGATCGCATACATGCTCGACACGGCAAGCTGTCTGATACTCTCGGCCTAGCAGTCTTCATCAGCATCTCAGCAGTAACGCGCGGTGGTCTGTCAGCCCGTGCCCGTTCCGAAGCCCGCCTCCGTGCCTGTCCCACCGTGTCCGTGCCCAGGATGACACGAACACCAGCAGCACGTAACCAGAGCTCACAACCAAGCGTGAGCGGAAATGCAGAAAATTCAGGCCACCAGAGGAAGCTGCCCCTGGATTTTGGCAAGAGCCTCCGGGACAGCGAGTTTCTCTTCGATGGGGATTATCGCAACCTGAACCACGGCTCCTTTGGCTCCATCCCCGTGCACATCCAAAATAGGCTGCGGCACTATCAGACTCTCCACGAGCGCCGGCCTGATCAGTTCATCCGCTATGACTTCCCTGCGCTCCTCGACGAGAACCGCGAGGCCGCTGCGAGGCTTATCAATGCGCCTTCTACAGACGAGGTCGTCTTCGTGGCTAATGCTACTGTCGGCCTCAACACGGGTGAGTCCCGTCAGGGCCTATGCTGCTCCTTATTGGCATCCTGAACTAACGCATCTTTGCCACACGCTCACAAGTTCTACGCAGTTTGTCCTGGTCTGAGGACGGGCTGGACGAAATATTGCATTTCTCCACGATTTACGGCGGCATTGGGAAGACGGTAGACTATGTCGTTGACTCGACATACGGAAGGGTTTCCAGCAGATCTATCGAGCTGACATACCCCATTTCGGACGACGCCATCATCGCCAACTTCAGGCGGGTGGTCCAAGAAAGCCGTCAGCTCAACATGAGACCCCGCGCCGCAGTCTTTGATGTCGTTTCCTCGGTACCGGGCGTGTGTTTCCCATACGAGGCAATGGTCAGCGTGTGCCGCGAGCTGGGGATTCTATCCGTAGTCGACGGTGCTCAGGGGATCGGCATGTTGGGGTTGGACTTGACCGCCCTGGACCCGGATTTCTTCGTATCGAATTGCCACAAGTGGCTCCTTGTGCCGCGCGGGTGTGCCGTGTTCTACGTGCCCCGGCGCAATCAGCATCTCATCCGCTCGACGGTGCCAACTTCTCATGGCTATGTACCGCTCCCCGGCGCGGCGCCGAGAACGAACCCGCTGCCGCCAAGCGCGAAGAGCGTTTTTGTGAACGCTTTTGAGTATGTCGGCACTCTAGACAACTCGCCGTACTTATGTGTCAAGGACGCCCTCGAGTTTCGTGAAAAAGTGCTGGGCGGGGAGGCCAGGATCCAGCAATATATGCGCTCGCTGGCGACCGAGGGCGGAGCCACGGTTTCGAAGAAGCTGAGGACCTGGGTGTTGGGGCATGGGCACGGCCAGGGTGACAGCCTTCGACATTGTGCCATGGTCAACGTCGCGATGCCACTCGTCGTCATGCAGGATAAAGTCCAGGGCTCCTCCAACCCGGTGGACAGAACAGATGAGACCCAAGCAGGGCGAGCCGCTGCTCAGGAGGCTGCAGCGCAGCTTAATCCAGCAGGACCCGACGGGAAGCAACCTCGGATGCAGAGGAGAGCGGAGGATATAGCGATCCCGCCCGAGGACGCCCAGAGGGCCTGGTCGTGGATGACAAAGGCCCTCGTGGATGACTACCAGACCTTCATACCGCTGTTCTATCACGATGGGAGGTTCTGGGCACGCTTGAGCGCTCAGGTGTACTTGGACATGGACGATTTTGAGTGGGCTGGCGACACACTCAAGTTGCTGTGTGAGAGGGTAGGGAGGCGGGAATATGGGCCATGATGGCCTCTGGACGAGGCTATCTTCAACATGTCGCGTAGGTCACAGGGCTTTGATGGCGGAGAAATCTCGTGCCATAGCTAGACGGGTGGAGATGAGACTGTGCTTGTAGATTCAGGCTGGGTTGACCCCCCAAGCCATAAATGTCTTGGCTGGCCATACATGGACCCTCCCTCATCCCTATGAGCAGCAGCACAGTCATGTCCCCTGGGCCCGGCAGGTGAAACACATGGCTTCGGGACGGGACATCTACCACTTTGCCTCCTTGCTGTTGACAAATCCCTTGAGGATGCCGACGATCTTGTCCAGGGCGGCCAGGTACTGCTGCATGAGCTCGTTGACCTTGGCCTCGTCGTCTCCCAGCTTCTTGTAGAAGTCGTTGCGAGCGGGGCAGGCGCTCATGGCGGCACTGAAGAGGGGCTTGACCACGAAGCTGTGGTGGGGCTTGAGGGTGGTGCCGTAGGCGTTGCGGAAGGAGGTGGCGAGCTCTTCGGTCTTGTTGTTGACGTTGGCGTTGAGGGCGAGGCACATGAACTCGAGTCCCCTGTTTCCGGTCGAGGCCCGTGTCAGCATAGGACTCGTATCAGACGAACCGAGGGTCAGCGGTGACAGGAGACGCACCGGGTCAGCCACAAGAGGCCCTCGGTCGCAACGTGCTTCTTGGACTTGAGCTCATTGACGACGAGCTCCTGCAGGGTGGCGGACTCTGCAGTAGCCTCTGTGTAGCGCTGCTGTATTTTCTGGTTGGGAGGGGGGCAGTTGTCAGCACCGGCACGTGTGCTCGTCTGGGGCATGGGGAAAGGGTGCTCAGCAGTCCGTACGGTGATGTTACCGTTCATGTCGTTCTTGACGAGAGAGAATGTGGTGGGGCCGAGGAGGTCTGGCAGCCGGGGTGTTAGCTTCAGGGCACGAGTATCACCCGCTTGGGGGGACGAGGGGCGGCGTGCCGAAGATGGGAGTCAGGGACTCTGCAGCCTCGATGAACTCCTTGGTAGCAATTGCATTGTTCTTGTCGGCGTCGACGGGGACGTCGACGAAGGAGCGCTTGAAGGTGTTGGCGTCGAAGAAGGTGCCGCCAGGGGGGATAACGGGAGCAGACATGACGGCGGTTGTGAGCAGGAGGAGCTGGGGGTCTAAGTTTGTAGGACGGTCTGGGCGGCCGGGGAGGACAGGAGCGGGAGTTGTCGATATAACGTATTGTAGGGGAGGGGAGGACAGATGTGGTGTGGTGTGGTGTGTTGTCAATTCCTTGGTGCGGGAGTTTTAGAGACACATGGCAGTTCACCAGCTCGTCAATGCTTTGGATACATTACCCAGCCAGGTACGCAATGCACCGACTCGACCCAGAATGGAGCTGCCCCTCCCCAGCTTGACCTGACCGCCCCTCCCCAATTTGGTGTAGGTACCTGTCCGGAAGGTGGGGTCGTTAACAAGAGCCCACGTGTTGACAGGTAGGACAATGTTAGTCGCCAAGGGACAGACGGTGAGGGCGCCATCACCCACAAGTAGTCACCCCCCGCCCTCAGTGGCCCACCAAGACGGTTGCCCCTGAATTCCCGGTTGCGTTATCTGATCTGATCTGATCTGATCTGATCCGGCTGTGTACTGTGATCCTGCCATGTATGCCTCGTCAGGACCTCAGGAGGAAGGAGACGGTGGTTAGCATGATTGAATGAATGTATGGGGTGGCCCAGCCGTGATGACGAGTGCCAAGGACAGGCACGAGCAAAGTCGACACGGTGCTCGCTGTGGTACTGGCATAGCGGTATGCTCTTCTCTCATCGAGCAAGTCTGGTTGCAAGGCCTGCAACATACTGTGTAAAGGGCAGTCCGACGTCATCGCTTGCCTCGGCACCTGGTGGATGGAGACGGCACCTACCTACACTTGGTACCTGGGTAGGTAGGTATGGACGACATCCCTGCCCTGTGCCCATGTGCATCATTCGACCTTGTTGCGTTCATATCGCCTGGCCTGAGCTTCACAAACCAGAGAGTCTGGCTGTTCTTGCTCGGTCCAAGCTGGCACTGCCCGCCCTCCCCCCTTGCTAGCCAAACCCTGTTTCAGGCACGGCTGGTGCATACTGTTACATACTTGCATAGATAGGCTGAACCCATGTACTACATTGCCTCTGTGCCCCATCACCCATCATCCACCCGCCAACATCCTGCTGTGCAGTATCTGCCTGCCCACCTCTTCATGACTGCACTACATCCAATCCAACTTTGTCACGGAAAGAGTGCACATCCAACTGACAAAATCCCATCTACATATTGTGCGGGCACCCCCCCCCCTTCTGTCCGTCCGCCTTTCCCCCTTAGCCCTCTCAGAATCCTCCACCTCCTCCCTCAGCTGAAGCTGGTCCGCCCCGCCCCCGCCCTTGGCCATGTCTCATTCTAATCAACCCCACGGCCACGGCAATGATGATGAAAATAGCCTCAAGGAGAAGATCAAGCATCCTTTCCACGAGCTCAGGGAGAAGCTCGAGGGCACCCACCTCCACAACCTCAAGGTCGGCTTGACCCACAAGAAGTGCGCCCCCCCCCTTCCCTGTGTCTCTCCTCTTCCCTCCGCCGCCTCAGTCATCGCGCCGCAACGGCCCGTGCTGACACGCGAACCGCTACAGGCATCAGATTGGGAAATTTGCAAACTTGGTGCGCTTGATACTCCCCACATGTCTCCCCCGGCGTGGAATGTTGAAGTCTTGAATACAACTAGTATTCTTCAGCAGGGCATTGCCATTGACCATCAGACTCTGGATTCAGTTCAACCCCCAGCACCGTCATGATGAGGAGCATGAGAAGGCCTGCGATGAGAAGCGCACGAAAATATGCGAGTCTCACCGTTTCAAGTCCTACTTCCCCGAACGGGACGGCAACCTGATCAAGTGGTATGTGGACGGCCGTGACTACTTCTGGGCCGTATCAGAGGCCCTGGAAAAGGCAAAGGAGGTCATCTACATCGAGGACTGGTGGCTTTCCCCGGAGCTGTTCATGCGCAGGCCCCCCTATTACAACCAGGAGTTCAGGCTGGACCAGATCCTCAAGCGCCGCGCCGAGGCCGGCGTCAAGATCTATATCGTCGTCTATCGGGAGGTCGAGGCCGCCATAACCTGCAACTCGGCCCACACCAAGCATGCCCTACAGGCCCTGTGCCCCGAGGGCTCTCCGGGCTACGGCAACATCAGGATCATGCGCCACCCGGACCACAACGTCTTCGAGAACGCCGCCGACATGACCTTTTACTGGGCCCACCACGAAAAGTTCATCGTCATCGACTATGAGATGGCTTTCATCGGCGGTCTGGACCTGTGCTTTGGCCGCTGGGACAACCATCAGCACCAGCTGTCTGACCTGCACCCCGAGGGCATCCAGCACGAGGTGTGGCCCGGCCAGGATTTCAACAACAACCGCGTCATGGACTTCAAAAACGTCGAGGACTGGAAGCAGAACGAGGTCAGCAAGGCCGAATACGGCCGCATGCCGTGGCATGACGTTGCCATGGGCCTCATCGGGCCGTGCGTCTACGACATCGCCGAGCACTTCGTCTTGCGCTGGAACTTCGTGAAACGCGACAAGTACAAGCGCGACGAGCGTTTTGACTGGCTCGAATTACGGGGCCGCCAAGGCGAGGACGAGGACCTCGTCGGTGTGCAGCGGCCCAAGCATCCTGTCGGCGATTATGTCCTTCACCCTCCCTCCTCGATGGAGACCAAGAACCTGGACAACCGAGGCTCGATCCATGCTCAGATTGTTCGGTCCAGCGCTGATTGGTCAAGCGGTATCCTGACGGACCACTCCATTCAGAACGCGTACTCGGACATCATACGCTCTGCGGAACATTACGTTTACATAGAGAACCAATTCTTCATCACTGCCACCGGTGACCAGCAAGCCCCGATCCACAACACCGTCGGCCGGGCCATTGTTGATGCTGTGGTCCGTGCCGGAAAGGAGAATCGCAAGTTCCGCATCATCATCATGATTCCTGCTATCCCGGGATTCGCAGGCGATCTCCGCGACGATGCTGCTATCGGCACGCGTGCCATCATGGACTATCAGTACAAATCTATTTGCCGTGGTGAGCATTCCATATTCGAGCAGGTCCGCAAGGAGGGTGTGGACCCCACGCAGCACATCTTCCTCTTCAACCTTCGCAGCTACGACCGGATCAACGTGACCCCCGCGGTCAAGAAGCAGGAGGAACAGTCAGGCGTCAAGTATCAAGATGTCCAGCGTGCCGAGGCCGAGGAGATCATGGGGTCCGGCATCCACGGCTCAACGGATGTACACGGAGAAGCGGATACCCACATGGACCAGAAGGGTGTCGGGCAGTCCCTAAAGTCCCGGGCCGAGGAACAGAAACCGGTGGATCAGGAGCACAGCGAGGACGTTAAAAGGCGGTTTGCAGATGCAATGCAGGAAGGCCAGGGCGAGTCCAAGTCATCCGCTAGCGTGGCCCATTGCGCCATGTCAGACACAGGCAAGCTCCTCGGCGAGGTTTGGGAGGGTGAGGAGGAAGACGAGGTCAACAACTGGATCCAGGAGGAACTCTACATCCACGCCAAGCTTCTAATCGTAGACGACCGCATCGTGGTGTGCGGATCGAGCAACCTCAACGACCGCAGCCAGCTGGGATACCACGACAGCGAACTCAGCATCGTCATGGAGGACACAAACCGGATCCCATCCGTCATGGACGGGAAGGACTTCGAGGCAGGGTATCATGCTGCAACGCTGCGGAGATATCTGTGGCGGGAGCACCTGGGACTGCTACCGCCGCAAATCAATGACGCCACCGACGACTTGAACGCCCGGCCACCGGGCGACGACACAATGAACGACATCTGGAACCAAGGCGAGGCAGCCGAAAGCTACCAGTTCGTCGAGGACCCCCTGAGCGACAAGTTGTGGGAGATGTGGACGGAGCGGGCAACGGTGAACACCAAGGTTTTCCAGCAACTCTTTCATGCTGATCCTGATGACCACGGTAAACCTGAGCCCTTTTACCTGCATGCCTGTAAATATACAAGATGGCAAAGGCTAACACGGATGCAGTCAAAACTTTTGAGGACTACGATCTTTTCTTGCCACCAAAGGGTGTCAAAGCAGGCCACATCTTCGACCGTATGCAGGACCCTATCGAGATACGCAAAAAGTTGGACAAAGTTAAGGGCCATCTTGTATGGATGCCGCTGGAGTTTTTGAGGGATGCAAACATGGCAGAGACCGGGCTGCAGGTGAATCAGATCACTGAGAGTGTTTATACCTAGACAAAAGAGCTCTGCGGGACCATATTGTTTTTCTGGCATGTATATGATAATAGTGTAATTTTGTTAATGAATTATATGTAATGTTTTGTACGTGTAGAATCACATAACAGAAGCTAGCGTCTCCAAAGCCACGGTCGCATTTCTGCCAGAAAACAACATTTCTCTCAAAAGTATGGATACATTATCTGCTACGAGGCAGGACCTCAAGTGTCTCTTCCGTGTGGTTCTATCAGTGTATAATAAAAATGTCTTTACAAGTGTATACTTGGCTGTGTAAACACCCCTGGGGAATCATTCTACTCAAGTGCTCCCGCGGTGCTCCTGTAGAGCATCCAAGGTATGCTCCATCGGGAGGATTTACAGGCTATAATCTATAGGAGCGCGGCTTCCAAGACAACCTACCTCTTATAACTTAACCTTGTCTGGGTTTACTTTTGTAGAGAGATCTTCATAGGCCATCTCTTCAAGTCTCACTGGTCACAAGTGTTGTTTAGTATCTGTGATATTAGTCCTGTATCTCAAGAGATCTGTCCCTCCTTGGTATGCCAGTCTTTTACAGGCCGGTTGAGTCTGCGATATCTCACCTTTCTCTCACTCTATGAGAAGGCTTGGAGATCGCGCTTAGGGCTATTCCATGGAACAGAATCAGTTCAGGAGAAACAAACATCCGGATCACGCACGCTCTCTCCCCGAGTCAAATAGCATCTTTGTTCTGCTCTATAAGCTACTGGTCTCCAAAGCTGTATTATCTCCAAGTGCGCCTGTGTATATTACCGACAGTTTCTAAAATCTTTCTCTGCATACTCGAAGCACATCTGCGACCTATCAAGTAGTTGATAATTAGCCTTCTTTGTGGTATTTCCCTTAGGAAAGCACGTCTGCCGAATTTTGTCACCATTCTCATATAATCTAGACACATTCGCAAGCATTAAGCTTAAATCTCCTGAGCCATATTCCCGCTAATTACCTCTTGCTAACTGCATGGCTACGCTTCTTGTGAATGACAAATGGAACCCACGCCAAAACCATCCGGCTTGGCGATAGTGAGCCGCGAGTGAGTGCAATATCGATACCTCGGACATTTCGGTGTTTTGTTTTCGACTTCTGCAGTCTAATTCAAACCAGGCGGAACATGATTGACTCTGGCAAGGGAAAAACTATCGACAGCTCCAACATCCGCTGCTAAGAGTCTCAAATGGCGGGGGTGGGGGACCAGGTCGAGTGTAGTCTCTTCCAAGAGGTAGAGAAAGCAATTATACTACAAAGGTGAAGCCCTCCAGCTGCCGGCGATCAGATCTAGGTGGTGTTGCTCTGGACGTTTCCTACGTCTCAATAGTTTGGCCCTGCCTAGCAATTATTCTCAGCGCATATTGCGGACCATCGAACCCCTCCGCCCGGAGAAAAAGAAACGAGTGCATTTGGCAGTTAAGCACATTGCGTGATCCTCAGTGACGACCGCCCCGGGGCTCTCGAGTGGATCGATGCCGTTGGAACCGGCCCTATTGGTGCCGAGCGTGGTGGCGGCATTGCGTGATATCGTCCCGCGATAGCAACATGGAAGCACCCACTCAAAATACACGAGCCCCCATCATGTGCGAGAGCCGGCTGGGCCTGCGGGAGTATCGACAGCCGTGTGGAATATGAGGATTGAAGACCAAGATAACATGGATGTACAATGAAATCAGAGCGTAGCCCCCGTCTTTATCTCCAAATAGATTACAAGAAAAGTGTGGGTTCCGGAATACTAGACTGGGTGCTCAAACGATGTCGGCGACCTGCGACTGGCCACTTGGAAGAAGGCCACCTCGCGCAATCTGCCTCTTCGATGGTGGTGATGGCCAGTACCCCGCATGGGGTCATCGATCTGCCCCCGGAGCAATACCTGGGTACTTCACAAGTATAAAAGCCGCTCTTGTTCTCCCAGTGCTTGTCATCCCGCCTGGCCATCAAAAGTCTCCCAGTCTCCGAGCAAATTACGATTCAGAGACAGAGGTATATGAACGATTGCAGAAATGGCTCCATCCGCCACCGAGACCATCACCGTCACTCAGCCGCCGCTAAAGCTGCACTCGACCACGTCCGGCACTGGTGACTACAAGCAACTACAAGCGCATAACGTCGACAGGGACGCTGAGGAAGGCAGGAAGGAAGGCATCAGGGCTGCCAAGGTGAGGAACCCCAACCATTACGCAGCCTTTTCCTCATCTTGTCTTGACATGCTGCTTTTTGTTTCGGGTACTTCGCGCCATGCCCAACGTGGGAGACAGTTGATACGCAGCACTTTATATTAGCTTGGCTGACCGTGCTCCTTCGAATGGGAACAGTATGCCAACTACCTTCCCACGTGGGACCCCAGCCAAAAGTACCCTCCCTTGACGCCCTTTGAGCACTACGAACATGGGAAGGATGCAGACACCTCCTTCAAGGACCTCCTCCCAGCGGATTCACAGGTAGTCGACTTGACACCAACCATCGGGAGCGAGGTTCGTGGTGTCCAGCTCTCCCAGCTCTCGAGCGCGGGCAAGGACCAGCTGGCCCGTTTTGTGGCCGAGCGCAAGGTCGTTGCCTTCCGTGGGCAGGACTTTGCCGATCTGCCTATCAAGGACGCGTTGGAGTGGGGTGGGTATTTCGGGCGGCACCACATCCACCCTACGTCCGGGTCGCCGGCTGGAAGTCCCGAGGTCCATCTCGTCCACAGGGCCGAAGGTGACAAGAGCCATGAGGCGTTCTTCGAGACACGCACAAGCTCAGTCGCCTGGCATTCAGACGTCTCCTACGAGGCTCAGCCGCCAGGCACGACGTTCCTGTACATATTGGACAAGCCGGAGACGGGAGGCGACACGCTGTTCGTGGACGCCGTGGAAGCTTACAACCGGCTGAGCCCCCTCTTCCAAGAACGGCTGCATGGACTACAGGCGGTGCACTCTGGTATCGAGCAGGTGAACGCCGCGGTCTCCAGGGGGAGCATTAAGAGAAGAGAGCCGGTGTACCATGCTCACCCGATCGTGAGAACACACCCAGCGACGGGTGAGAAGGCAATTTATGTCAACCCACAATGTGAGTAGGCCTTTCGAGCCCGTGGAGAAGGGACAGTACTGACCCGGAGACTAGTCACACGAGAAATCGTTGGGCTGAAGAAGGAGGAGTCGGATGCGCTCCTAAAGTTCCTATATGACCACTTGGCATACGGGGCTGACTTCCAGGCTAGGGTCAAGTGGGAGGAGGGTACGGTTGTCGTATGGGACAACAGAGTGACTCAACACTCTGCACTGGTGGACTGGAAGAACGGACAGAGAAGGCATTTGGCTAGGATCACTCCCCAGGCGGAGCGTCCGCTTGAGACGCCCTTCAAGGCATGAACTCGTTTGTCAGTAGAGTGGCTCCCTCACCAAATGTTACTTCACAACAAGAGTCCATCCGGAATCCTAGGTCGAACCGCATTCGTGACCGCCTGTATTGATGACGTTGTCGGCTGTCCATGCTCAGATTGACGGGACCGAAAGCGCTGCACTCGATGTGTCCTGGCTCTTGGGCCCAACCTGACCTGCTTCCTTCCCACTCGGTTCGTCCGGAGTAGGGTGTCCGTGGCCGCGCTGGGGCCTGGGCTTGCTACGGCGTGCCCTCAAGCGACGTTGAAAGTATGTTTCTGAGCCACTGTCCGAGTCATTGTTTACCTCAGCAGACTGCGGAGTGGCGCTTCGTACTGCGTGGCCGGCCGAAGTGAGCCGTTGTGGGCTCGGATCTGGTGCCGCCGAGACGTCTCCCTTTGTCAATGGCTTCCTTGAAGCTGCTGCGGTCAGGTTGTTTGCTTGCAACGTTCCGTGAGGCCTGGCTGGGCATTTGTCGAGATCATCCGCGTCGCTATCACGATCTGACTGGGAACGGACCCGTCCTGGAGTCAGGCCACGTCCTACGGCAGCCCGTCCAGGGATACCGCGTGGCCTCTCTCGAGCATGTGCGGTCTTGGCGGTGGGCATGGAGATTTTGTAGGGCGCGGCAACAGACGTGGGGCGGGCCGAAGGAGTGCCAGTGCGAAAGCCAAGGCTGCTCGGTTGACTGCTTGTGCCCATAGAGGCGGCACGCGCCTTGCCGTTGGAGGTTGTGATTGTCGTCAAGGGCCGTGCTCTCTTCCGGGGGCTGTCCAACAAGCTGGCCAGATGGGTCCGTTTCCTGGGAGGTTGAATTTGGAATTGGTCGCCACCCTCAACGTCGGAAAGTGTGGCAGCAGCAGCGGCAGCGGCAGCGACAGCGACAGCGACAGAGTCTGGGGCTGAGTCTGAGTCTGAGTCTGAGTCTAAGTCTGAGTCTGAGGCTTTCAAATGCAACTTGGCCGCTGCGATGGCTCGGCGTTGGGAAGCGGCCAAGGTAGAGGCAGCTTGGCGTCGCACCACATCAAGAGTCGGGGCGCGTGTGACGGGCCGCGCCAGAGGCTGAATGGTGGGATTTCGCTTCTTGGCCTCGTCCTTCAGACGGCGGTACTGGGCGGCATGGAGATGTGCGGTAAAGCGAGAAGCAACCGAGTAGAACTCGTCCTCGACCATGCGCCACCGGTCATCGTTGTCAAAGCCTTGGGCCATGAAACTGTTCGGGAGTCAGCTTCAACGGGTGACGTGCATTGTTCTATCTCTGGCCGGGAGACGGGACGAGGGGAGGGTTAGATTTGAGAGACCAGGGATATGCGAGAGCAAGGGAATGGCAGAGAGAGAGAGAGGCAACATGCTCGATAGTAGCTGGTACGCGGGATGCGGGATGCGGGATGCGGGATGCGGGAGTCTAACCACGAGGCAGCCCGTCATTCAGTAGTGCTGATAGTATGGACAAGTGACACTGACCTTTCAGGAATGGGAGCTTCAGGCGGTCGGGGAGGGGATGAGGGCGGCGAGGCGGAGCCGTCTGTGCGTGGGTGTGCAGGGCTGGGTGCGGGCGAGCGTGGTGGGACAGGGCCTGACACAAGCGTTGAGCGAGGCGAAGGCGCGGCAGGTTTCGGGCGGGGGAGAGAGGTCCCTTGCGGTGGTGAGGCGGTTCTTGTCGGATGTAGAGAGGTCGGTGGTTTCGTCGTGGAAGGGTGGCCGGCGGGTTTCCAAGGCAGCGTCCTGCCCATTGTAGCGAAGACGTCCAGCAAAGGGCAAAAACTCAGGACGGTTGATCAGATCAAAAGCCTGGACGAGATTGCGGGCGGACCCCAATGGAGATGACAGATGACAGATGACGGGCGATGGGCGATGGGCGATGGGCGATGGGCGATGGACCGTTGGACCGTGGGACCGTGGGACTGTGGAGGTTGGAGGACGGAGGATGGAGGGGTGATGGTTGACGGCCTAACAATGGCTGATTGGAGGGTGGGTGACTGACGGGGATGAATAAAGAGTGGCGGCAGGCAGGCGACTCGATTCGGAAGGTCTCAGATCCGTTTGAAGACGTGGGGGAATACAGAAGCTCTCCGCACGGTGGAGGCTGTGCGCGTACTGGCTACCAAGGTAAGTTGGTATGAAGCCAGCAGCGGCAGCAGCGGCGGCGGCTACCGCAACAGCAACCCGTAGCAAGCAACCGTAGCAAGCAACCGTAACAGTAGCAGCAACAGCAGCAACAGCAGGCGAGGCTGTCGCCGTTCCGATCCATAAATAGATGCACATTAGTTTAACTGAAAACAGCCAGCCTACTAGGTCACCTAGGTTTAATCACCGGCCAGCTTTGTTGTAGTCAGCGAGCCAGCTTGCAGATCACTCACATCTCAAGTGGACTCTAGCGTTCTATTGCCTACGTACCTAGCTGGCCTACCTACAGCACTCCGTAGTGATGGGGCGTTCCCTTCACAAAAAGGGGGAAACTACTAAATGCTCCCATGTACCTGCGGTCAAGTATGTCCCAGAGGTCTGGTAGGTAGCCCTAATGAAATGTTCCTAGAAATGTTCCTGGAAATATTCCTAGAAATATCCCTGGACTAGGGGACTAAGGTACTTAGCACACGACCCCACCTTCGTCAACAGCCGAGCCTTGTTGATTTGTTCCACTGCTTTGCGGTAGCCGTTGACTTGGTTTTACAATACTGAGTTGACACTAGCGTGCCTGGCAGCCCAGGCCCCTGCCCCTGCCCCCCCCCCCTTCCAGCCGCGGCAGGGGCGATAAGGTTTTGAGCCTCCATGTTGCACCATCACAGCGAAACACCCCGAGGCACTTGCTGCACATTCATCCGCCATGCTCCCCCACAGCCGCGCTAGATCCACCTGGGCCTCTGCTGCGGACCTATACCTCGTATCGCCTCGTGCAGTGTGCAGTGTGCAGTGTGCGCGTGTGTTGACTGGCACTCACTGGTGAGGTGAGGTGAGGTGAGGTGAGTTGAGTCGGGTCGGATCGAGTCGAGACGAGCCGGGTCGAGTGAGCTCAGATGTGGCGACTCGGCGTCATGTCGCTGCATGAGCCTGGAAATTGGGCATCGTGCTCTGCACAGATCTGATCTGGAATCGGAATCCCCATGGCCAAGGCCCCGCGACGCAACTTGACGTCAACCGGCCCTTCAGCCCGGTACACTTCTACTCTATGTTTTACTGCTACGGTCCAGGTGTCGTAGAGCGGTAGCAGTAGTTGCTGTAGTAGTACCTAGGTAGACAGACCATGGGGCTCTGTATATATGTAAACTCCAAAGCACAGCAAGCCGCCCGCCCCTTGTTCCTGACACACTCACGTCTCTGATCCCTGCGGAGGATCCGGGAGCGGAACATTCGCCCATGCTTCGCCTCGCCCTGCTGGCCAGGGCCTGGCATGGCCCTTCAGATCTGGCCTGAGCCAGATCTGGTTCTTGTCTCGCCCGTCTCACCCGTCTCGCCCCAGCCCAGACAGATAGATACCCCCACACCCCCTTCCAAGCCCAGCCTTCTTCCGTCCCCCCCTTTGTGCTCCGCGATGCTTCTCGTCCGCTGAGCCATGGGCAAGAGGAGACAAGCCAGCCAGCAAGCCAGCCAGTCAGCCAGTCAGCCAGCCTTCCGCCTGACAACCTCCACAGATCAACCCCATGGACCTCCTTCGGGACAAATGTCATGCCTCCGAAGCGAGCACCTGCTCCAGCCCCGACGCTGGCGCCGGCGTGGGCGCGGGAGCGAGCGCGGGTCAGTCACACGCCGCTCACTCCTCCTCGCAAGCCACCCGCTCCCGCGCCGACCGTCCATGCGACACCTGCCGCAAGAGGAAGTCGAGATGTGTCAAGGAGCCCGGCCAGGACAAGTGTGTCCTGTGCTCCTTCCACCGCCGCGCCTGCACATATCTCGACGAGCCTCAGCGGAGGAAGAGGCCCAAGGCTGACAGCCTGGCAAGCATCTCCTCGACCCCAGAGCACCGCAGGCAGAGCTCCGACCCGTAAGCCCTCGCCCGTCCTGTCTTGCGACCTCCACCTCCCCTCCCGTCCACAGGGTGGTCCCACAGAGTGGTCCCACGGCTTGCTGACACCCCATCTCGTGTGTGCCCTAGTTCGTCCAGGAAAAAGCCAAAATCCGCCACCTCTCGAGATGACTCCCATGCTACGAGCCCTTCCAGTGCGAGGTCACTTCTTGACTGCACCCTGGGCCTCCACGGCAGCGCGCATTTCAGATACATCGGCCCCAGCTCTGTATACGAGGGGCAGCTCCTGGACGTCTTGCACGGCCTGGTGGACCACGGCCCTGACGACGCCAGCCCCAAGTTCCGCCGCGCAGACAATGCCACCACCTTTCTGTCGCGGCCAGATTCCAAGTCCCTCTTCAGCGTCGACGACGACGACGACCTCGAATATGTCGAGTCGCTCGTCCGTCCATACGGCCCAGCACTGGTCAGCCTCTATTTCAGGACCGTCCACCCCAGCTTTCCTGTGATCCACAAGGCCGTCTGGCTCGAGAAGTATGCGCGCTCCTACAAGGAGTTCTCCCCGCCCCAGCTCGCCGCCTTCTACCTCATCGCAATGGACTGGTGGGAGTACGATCCTGAGCTGTCGTCCAAGGACAAGCCGGACGCCTTGGCCCTGCTCAAGGCCGCCATGACCACTCTGGCCGCCGTCATACACAGGCCAAAGCTCTCCACTGTCCAGGCAGGCCTGCTGCTGCTGCAGAGGTCAGGTGGGGACTCGTGGGTGCTGACCAGCCAGGTGGTCGCCCTTGCCGAGGAGCTCGGGTTGCACATCGACTGCTCGATGTGGAACATCCCGGACTGGGAGAGAGGGCTGCGGAGGAGGCTGGCCTGGGCTGTCTTCATGCAGGACAAGTGGAGCGCCTTCACTCACGGCCGACCGTCACACATCACCCCAGGCTCCTGGCGCATCCCCCAGCTGTCGCTCGATGACTTCCCCGAGTCAGCTGCCGACGATGACGGAAAAGACGGGAGCACCGACGTCGAGACGGGGCGTCAGGTTTTTATTCACCTCACACATCTGACCGAAATAATGGCAGAAACCCTCGAGTCTCTGTACGGCCCAAACCAGATGCGCATAGAGAGCGTCCACGCACAGCAAGGTGTGCAGGGCCTGATGAATACCGTGAAGCCCATGGTCAGAAGGCTCGAGGCATGGGCCGAAGAGATCCCCCCAGGCCTGGAAATGGACTCGACCAAACCGAGGAGGCTCTGCTCCAACGGCAACCTCCACCTGTCATACTTCATCACCGAGATCATGATCTACCGCTTCATCCTGCGTCGCGTGACCCCCGAGACCCCGCCTGCGGTGCGGGAAGTCGCCCGCGAGGCAGGCAAGGCGTGCCTCGGCAAGACCATGAGCTTTGTCGAGTGTCTCCGTCCTGAGCATCTGCAGGCCTTCTGGTGGTCCGCAGCGCCAAAGTCCCTGGCCCTCATCAGGTCATTCGGCGGGCTCCTCTGGGCAACCAGCAGCACCGAGATGGAGGCGGGCTTTTACCGCCAGAAGCTGATCGACTTCCAGTGGAGCTTGAAGGTGCGGTCCAGAGGCGTCGGCTTCCTCACTGCCGCCATCCGGGAGGTCGAGGATTCTTTGGACGACCCTGACATGGCCCACTCGCCAGTTGCAAGCAGTGGCAAGTCGCTGTATTATTCGTTGGAAGAGATGAACGCCGCAGAGATGCCACCGCACTCACAGGTGCACTCGCTTCCTCGGCACAATCTTGCCCGCATGAATGGACCATTGCCAACGCCCCCGCAAATCTCGCCTGTTGAGCAGGCCACACCGCGGGTCGCGCCCTTTGATCCGGCCATGTACGATCAAGCCCAGCTGGGCCATGGCCAGCTAGATCCGTCGGCGCTCAGCTTCAGCATCATGGACCTGGATCCTGCTGCGAGGCAGGTGTACATGGATATGACCGGGCAGGCCCTCTTTTATACGGACATGCCCATGTCTAATCCGTGACGGTTGCAGTCCCCAGGGTGTCTGACGGCAGCGACAAGTTCGGCTAGCTACTGTGGTTATGATACCTCGGGGACGATCCCAGCGGCACCTGCTCCGGTCTACTGGGAAAGCACGTCCCACTGGATCGCGTCTCGTGCCTAGCATAGGGAAGCGGTACATCGGCCCAGGGAATTCCCATTGTTTTGCCCTGCCACGCCACATCGCCCTCGCCACGCCTCCCTGGATCCATATGTGATGTTGCCAGGTGCATTCATCACGTGTGTGCATGCTATCAGTCTAAGCACACTAAGAGGGGGTTAATTCGGATGCCTGGGCGTTGTACGTCTTCTGCATCTTCTTGTACATTCTCATCCCCAGTAGCTGGTCTCTATTGGGAATCTGTTCGGTATTTGGCGGTAGGGCGTTCACGTCCGGGATTTGAACTAGGTAAAACGCCCCGCTGGTCGCGGCAGCAGCATTAGCCTTTGTCTTTCTCTTCCCTTTTACAACCCAATTCAAAATATACATTGAACCGTTGTAGACGATACGTCTGCAGCATTATTGCCATGCTGCCGGCTCCACTTTTGCAACATTGCATGATCGGAGACTGCGAAAGGTGTGATGGTAAACTAACATGTGGGAAACGAGTCCATTGGCCTCCTTTGTGCTTGCCCATGAGGGACAACAAGTGCGTATTCTCTCGTGTCATGTCTCGATGTCATGGTTGTGAAAGTTCTCTGTCCCACACCCCCGATGCAAGCGCATGTAACTGAGCGTTTCCAGATGCTTCACAGGCATAGAGTTCACCTGAATGAGGCTGAGAAATGGAAAGGCGGTCTCTCCACTGATTGCGCTTCACTACTCCCAACAAGCTTTACATGCAATCATTTGCCATGGCAATTCAGGAGCGGTTGCTTGACTAGGGAAAAAAACTGCTACACACCTGCACAATATCTCGTAAGTGATCCTTATCCTAGTTAATGCCTGGAACTAGATACAGAGAATTCCCTGGATGGTTATGGGGTCAGCACTTCCGAATTTCAATCAAGGAAATGATTAATCGAGGCTACTATGTAGCAAGCCGAAATCACATTTATGGAACTATTGTAGGCATGCTGGTATCCCAAGCGGCTGGTTCCAAATCCACAACTGCCCGGTTGAAGTTGGCTGTGACCAATTGCATGCATATTCCCGGTCGAGGTTCTCCCAGGCTTGAAGCTTCAGATCCTGTTCTGGGATTTGCTGTCACAATGAATTCCACTTGCTGTACCACAGTTCAGCAAGCACGAAAGCCGATACAGGACATATGCGACGGCCGTCTCTGCATTTGTGGCCGTACGTTCCGCAGTAAATCCATTTTAGATCTGCCTATGTTAATGGCGGATCTGTCACACGCAAAAGCAGCTGCCAGTGCGTTGTGCACTGGCTACCCTATATCGTGACAGGATCTCACAAAGCTTTTGAACCGATTGGAAGACCTGTCATTTTCCCCTCTGGGCCGCCGGGCGACCCAAGGCCGGGCTCAGATCTGATCAAGCTGTTGACTGAAGTCCCGCCGACATCATGTGCCAAGGGAAAGCAATGAAGGGGGTAATGCAGAAAGCTCACAACTCCAGCCGAAATCAAAGCTCCGAACTACCTAGGTACATGTAACTTACAACGCTCAGTCGACTGTGCGCGCTTCGCCCCTCGCAGATTTCGCTACAGGTAGGCGGCGTGCATCTTCGCATGGTTTTGTTGAGAACCCAACATGCAGCGTGTCTGACCTGGTCAAGAACGGGAGTATGAATTCTGTGATAGTCTGTCCGTCCAGTTCAAGCACATGACTCCCAGTTAATCGAGGTTCTTATGACTGCAACTACACCAAGTAAATATGGCTCAAAAGGACAGTCTGAGTCGAGCTGCCCGTGCGCCGAAATGGTGGCAACCCGAAACACCAGCCCCTGAACCCCTTGCAAGACAATCCATCTCAAACGGCCAAGTCGGCAAATACGCCAGGGGCTCCCACCACGCTGGGCAGATTTCCTCCCTCCGGTCCTCCCTCCGGATCTCGTGCCATGCTGACAATGCTGTACACCAACATCTGAACGACACCTCGCCATCACATGAAGAAGCTTCTCGCAGCATCAGCGCACTCAAAAAGCACTAGGCCTCTCGTCGCAACGATACACGCGTAATTCAGCAGCGCCCTCGCCAGTACTCAATTTTGTCCATCTCTCGCTCCCAGCCATGCAAGTCCCGGCCGCTGGTGTCGTCATCATGCTCAGCGGCCTGGCCACGGGAGCCGAGGTCAGCGGTCGCCAAAGCGTCAACATCTGCCAGACCGTACAAACCCAAAACGGCTGCATCCAGTCCGCGTCTTTCAGCTCTCCCATCTTCTTTACATGTGTCAATGGACAACAGACACTCTTCACTTGCGACGGGGGCTGTCGCCAGCAAAACGCTGCCAACTTGCCGACTTGTGACAATGGACAGTTGTTCAACGGCACCATAGACTGAAGTACATGCCGGGAATCAACCATGGGCGCTGTACTGTGGGACACTTCGGATCTGTGGCTTAAGGCTGAATTATGGAACCACAACGTATACGATCGAGGAGAATCAGGGTCGCAACGCGCAGCGGTCGATAGTCTTACTGGCGTCTTTCCAAGGCTGCTGCTGCAACATGGACCTGCGTGTATGCAGGCAGAAATCTAGCGAGGTGGAAATATTGATCGATGGAAACCACGCCGGCGGGAGGCCGTGGTTCAAGCAGCGTCGAACATCTACCTGAGCTGCTGTTCCAAGTCGGGAATGAATCCGAAGAATATGGACTATTTGTATTCTTTAAGTTCCTCTACTAAGCCGGAACGACAATGGGTGTCCTATAAGGACAAGAGACAATGTATCTTGATGATTATGGTGAGATTCGCTGTGCAAGGCTTTAGACAGTGACTTTCTAATTTTCTGCAAACTAGTATTTCCTCAAAAGCTACTATTTTACAGAATCATTGCTCATTGTGTGCAAGTCCACGCCTGCTTTATGATGACTGTGAAGGGAATTTGTAGCCTAAACGATGCACAAAGTGCAGTAAGTCCACTGGTACAAAGCCCAGCATTACTTGGGTCGGCGTACAATAGGGAATTAGCTTTTTGGAAACAAGTTGTATGGGAAAAGCCTTCCTACTGCGAAAAGTAGACATTCTCTCAGGCACAGGTGCTAAGTAGTTAATCTTTGCCGAGCCCCTCCACTGTGTTAGCAGATCAACGCTGCTCATGTAAACAAATTCAAGTGACATCTGGAATGTATCATTTTTCAGAGGGGGCAAGGATACACCATAAATGGAAGAAAACGGAGATTTGTAATCCCAAACTCAGAGGGTATACTCCTTACATACAAAATAGCGCCCGCCACTTAAAGATATACATGCTAGCATTCTGTGATTGAGGGCATGGTTATCATACCGATGGGGGCTAGCTTCCAGAGACGAGGGGAGATACTGGACTGAGTTACCAATCACTGGCAAAGTCCATAGTCGCATCATGTCCCTTAATCTTGTCACAATTGCCAGTGGGGTTCCACTCACCCCTCGCGGTGATTATACCTAGTTAGGCAGAGTAAGCCCACAGCCTAAGACACTCATTCGAGCCATCGGATTCAGGGCCTCGGAACTTGACATCAAACTAATGATGTGCCCTGCTTCCTTCGTAATCAATACCAAAAGGCAAGTGCTTTGCATTTCCCCACCCTGCCTTCCACTGCCTTCTCGGGCAAAGCGAGCAGCGAGCTTATTGTTTCACCAACTGAACTCAGCATGGCCAGTATTTGTGTATCCATCTAATCGTCCGGTTTGCTACAAGCGGGTCTCGAGGACAATCATGCGAAACCCACACTGCTCGCATGCATTCATTAAACTCATGATGCTGAAATAGCACTTCTTTTTTGTCTCTACTCGAAAACGAGGACACAAAGGCAGCCAGACGAGACACAGAGCGTACGTTGGAATCCCAGTGCCTTGGCTGCTCTGTTCGGATCTTGGCGGAGATGCATCGTCCTACCGTGATACCCTTGCATGACAGAAAAAGGATTCTCCTCTGATGTGTACCAACGGGCGAGAGGGTGCCCCGCTCCTTTTTTTCCTTTTGCAATAGTCTACAAGGTCACGCGCAAAGGTCGCCCACCCTCCCTTTCCTTCCCCAATACCGCTCTATGCACGAGTGTGATGAGAAAGCATGGTACTTTGCACATCGGCCGCGCCAGGAGCCTCTCCACAATCCCAAATGGTTCCATGCCGCAGCAACTTATATTAATCTGTCGCGTACCTTTGAGTTCGTGTGGCTCGAAAGTCCTCTAATGCCATTTCCTTTCTGAAGCTCGGCTAGATTTGCGCAATACTGCTACCCATTTAAATCGTTGCAGCTCCTTACTCCCCGCATTCTTCAAGCCCTGGTCACCACACACACGTACTACATTGAGCAACGTTTCTTGTATAAACTACTTTACATTGCCTCACCATGGGGTCCAGATCGCTTGATGTTGAGGAAGTCGATGCTCTTGTTGTTGGAGCTGGGTTCGGAGGTGTATACCAGCTTAAGCGCCTCAGGGACTTGGGTTACAAGACCAAGCTGCTTGAGAGCGGTGGTGGTTACGGCGGCGTGTGGTACTGGAATAGGTATCCCGGTGCTCGTGTCGACAGCTCCATACCCCACTACGAATTCGATGACCCAACTCTGTGGAGCACATGGACCTGGAAGCAGAGGTTTCCCGACTCTCGTGAGCTCCGCGCTTACTTTTCGCACGTGGCAAAGGTGTAAGTTCTATGTGTTATCCCTGTCCAACCCAAAATACTAATTCCGGATTCCATTGCAAGATGGGACCTAGAGAAGGACACTCAGTTCAATGCCTTCGTGGAGTCTGCTAGTTGGAACAATTCCGAGTGCCTCTGGACAATCGACACTCGGGAGGGCATGTGCTACAAGGCGAAATATCTCCTGCTGAATACCGGGTTTGCCGCTAAACGATATACTCCAGATTGGAATGGCATCGAAACATTCCGGGGGACCTTCATTCATCCGTCATACTGGCCTCAAGAGGATTTGGACCTGAAGGGGAAAAAGGTCGCCGTCATCGGCACTGGCTCAACCGGGGTTCAATTAGCGACCGAGCTCAGCTCGATCGTTGGCGAACTTGTCGTCTTCCAGCGCACTCCCAACACAGCTTTACCCATGAAGCAAGTCGATTACAAGGATGGCCAGCAGGCACTCGGACGTGAAGCGTACCCGGATCTTTTCAAAGGCCGGCCGCATTCTTTCAGCGGATTCTCATTCAGCCCTGTTCCTCGCAACACATTCGATGATCCTCCTGAGACGAGACGGGCATTCTATGAGTCTCTTTGGGAAGAGGGCGACTTCAAATTCTGGCTGGCTAATTATCAGGATCTGCTGTTTGTCAAGGCTGCAAATGACGAGGCATACGCCTTCTGGCGTGAGAAGACTTGCCCGAGGATTAAAGACCCTCGTGTGAGAGACCTCCTTGCACCGATGGCGGCACCCTATAGTTTCGGTTGTAAGAGGATCTCGCTCGAGCAAGGCTTCTTTGAAATCTTCAACGAGCCTCACGTCCACCTCGTCGATATGAACTCAACACCGATTGAGACTTTCACCGAAAAGGGCATCAAGACTTCTGAGAATGAGTGGGAATTCGATTACATCATCTGTGCCACAGGCTTCGACAGCATTACCGGGGGACTCAAACAGATCGACATCAAAGGCATTTCCGGGGAGCCATTGGCAGAGTACTGGAAGAATGGGACACGTACTTACCTCGGCATGGCCGTTTCTGGATATCCCAACCTGTTCTTCACTTATGGGCCACAAGGTCCCACGGCACTCTGTAATGGGCCAACTGTAAGCAGCCCCCATATGTCATTTCCAGTCCAGGGGCGACAATCTGAATATGAAAGTCACGTTGCGGATGGGCCCCATAGGCCTACGCCAGGTTGCAGCTCTGGACAATTTCGATGGGGCAGACAGTGTCCCGCTAATACTCCTGCATCACGAGCCGCTTTTCCTTCGCATCATGGCTGACTCCTTGTTACAGTGCGCACAGATGCAAGGAGATTGGATCGTAGGACTGATCAACCGAATGAACAAGGCTGGTGAGAGGAAGGTGCTCGTGGAGAAAGAACATGAGGATGGATGGTGCCAAACTATCCGGGAGGTTGCCAGTATGAGCTTGGTACCTGGCACAAAATCGGTATGCTCTGCTCCCACAAATCTCTTGAACCTCACCGCATGGACAACAGCTGCTTACTGCATCAACCTAACCTAGTGGTATATGGGGGACAACATTCCGGGGAAGCCGCGAGAGCCGCTGCTGTATCTGGGCGGTGTTCCCAACTACTACGCTGCATTGAATGAAGTCGCAGCAGATGGGTATCTGGGCTTCCATTTCGAATAGACCGCGGGATAGGACGTAGATATGAGAGCGCGCGACGTGATGAACCAACAGTGGGTAATAAGCTATGTTTCTTATGCGACTTTCTCAATAGTTCATCATATTTACTACGCATTCTGATAACTTCTTCAAGATTTCACGACTACTCTCTGGCTTGTTGTGACTCGTTTCGTGCAAACATGACTTTGATGACTTGAGTAGCTACGCCACCCAATGAATAGTTATGTGAGCATCCTCCGTGTCGAAAATTAGCAAGTCCTGCGCGAAGAGACTCACTGTATAATTCCATCAGCCGCAATCACCAGACCATAGATTTGAAACCTGTCAAGTATCTAAAAGGCTTACATTGACCACACCCTGACAATGGGGCAAATAGACGGGATTCAACAAATCTAGGCGCATCCTCAGGCTACATCCGAGAATAAATGAACAAGATGAGGATCTCCCTTTTTGTTTTGAGCAACGACGGTCGGAATCTGCCGGGAGGTTCGCAGGAAGGATTGAGACCCTTGCAGTATGAATAGCTAGGCGAAGTGTAGTAGTGTTCCGACTTCAAGCTGAATGCTCATTCTCCCAGGGCCAGTGCCCAACTTCCTTCTTCCCACAGCTCCATGTTGATTTCAGCGCATTCCGGGTCCAAAAGTAGCCCAAAAGCTGTACTATTCATGCGTCGCTGCCTAGGTGCTAGGATTTGGCGGTGGTAATATTCATGTATCAAGTTCCTCACACCTGGGGCTAAGTGAGCAAAGATCTACTGCGCACGAAATTTGCCTCACAAGGCATGTCATTACCAGCATCTAAGATATATTTAAGTCTAGGGCACGCTATTTATATGACTTATCGTCAGATCCGCAGCATGAAAAGTTATAACCACACCGAAGTATTATACCACTGAGCCCAAGGTTGTTGGCAATTAGTCCTTAGAAATGAATTTGCTTTATTGTATTCAGTGCGAAGATTATTACATGAGACGATAGAGATCTCACTTGCCGCGTGCAGACGCCATATTAGAACGTTAAATAGAGCCTCTAGACCCCAGAACGTTCGACTTCAACTTGCCGACTCACGAAAATGCTCTTGCTTCCCATGCCGTGCTTCTTCGCCTCGTGCAAAATCTGGTCCTCGCTCGACACGCTGCTAGTTCGTAGGTTCTCAGAATCCGCAGCGGTGCCTCTGTAGGCATCGCAGACAGTGCCCATGTTCCCCATCTCGACATCCCGCCCGTTTGAGAATTGCTCATAGGTCTTCCTTAAACTCTGGGGAAAGGGTAGGTTCGACGCTCCTGCGCTCGGCTTCTGTCCGGACGTGCCGAGAGAGCCAAGACGGAAAATCTTTCGGAAAAGCGGTCTTAAGGTGGCAAGGCATCCACAAAACATTCCCACGGCGATCTCTCCGTAGCCCCATATTACAATGTTAGAAACAGAGTCTTTCATGTGTTAGTCCATGAGGCCCACATTGAGACTTCGGCGCCGGACTTACAAAGATAATCCGCAGAGTCGGTTAGGTTGATCGTATAGTTCAGTCTGATGCAAGCTGCCAAGCTTGCACTGAGGGGTTGTAAATATGGAGAAGAACAACCTGGAGCAAGAGTTCAGGACAAGATGACTTACAATATGCCCAGCCCGAGAATTGCCGCAACCGAGAGCTTCTCGCTTCGCTCGAGCCGAACGTGCCATAACAATGGAATGGGTAGGAGGGCCGTGCTGGACTGATTTAGTAGATGGCCTCCATTGTTGTGAACACAGACTGGGAACAAAAGCGGTTCAAGGAGCTGTCTTGTCTTCTAGCGTTAGGGGTACTCACACCCAGTCCGTCAGTATGTTCACCGCTGTACAAGCGTAGTACACATCCGCGAGCCATGCCGCCGGGAGGCAGAAGCCCTGCTGGTCAGTGTTCCAGGCATAAGAGACCGGGGTGCATTGAAAGATAATATAGAACATGGCGCCGGTGTTGGCCAAGAAAAAAAGGGCCATCATAGCCCATTGTGAATAAATGTACGCCTTTCGGTTTTGCGCGATTCGAATAAGCATTAGCGAGATAGAGAGCTTGATGGGCAGGATGGCTGCGCAGTAGAAGACTTCGAAGAGAAAGAAGTACATCAGGCCGAGAGTCTGGTAAGGCTCGTTTCCCGGTGCTTTTAGGTGCTTGGCGTGCACGCCGACGCCATTGACGGAGGCAAGAATACAACTGATTGTCAGGACGGAAAAGGGAATCTAAATGCCAAGAGCGTCAGTTGCAGACCACAAATAACTAACTTCTTTCACCCGCTGCACATAACTCACAGTTGCGAAAGTCATGACCCAGTCCTCGCTTGCCCATGTCTTACCATGGCGAACCCATACTCGGAGACCGAAGGTCACGTAAGCGAGTATCATCAAGGTGACAATGCCTCCTAATACACCTAAACGACCAAAGTCAGTTAGAAATCTATATTCTTGCCAGCTTCGGAAGGTCCCCGAAGCGATATCTTTGCGGGTGTCCAAGCAGCCACAGGAAGAACTCTGAACCTAACAGGACATCTACCAACACAGTCTTTCAAGATGTTTCAGGCCGCGGATAACAAAGGGAGTTTACAGTGTGTTATATGTCTTCTACTCACTAGGGGCATCGTCTTCGTAAATAGTCATGCTCAACAATGTTTCCGTGGTGTAGTGTCGATTGATGTGCCTATCTACATCCGGTGGTTGCCGGACGTGTGTAGGTGCGTTGTGACTGCGAAGCTCGATCGCTCATGGGAGACGAGATTGGAGAGTTCACGATGATACCATGATACTGCAGAAACAGAAGAAAACTGCCAACCTCGGGCACAGAGGAACTCGAGGAGTTTTCTCCTGATCTAAGATTGCCCGGTGGCAAGGTCTCTCCCTGCATTCAAGCGGGCTGTCAGCATTATGGTAGTGCGAACCCACCAGCCCACCAAGCCCACCCGGCTGCTCTGCAACACACTTCCGCGGGCCATTAAGATTATGGATGGCCATATCCGGAAGCTGATGAGACTGGTGAGCTGGAGCCCGGTACACATGGGTGGGTGTCACGGTAATACGCAGGACAAATTGGGCCGGATCGCCCTGACAACACCGGTGGCAGCCGGTGACCTCAAGGACATCATGACGGACGACCCACTGCGATGATGGTTAAGCAAGACGCAGGGGAATGGGGGGGGGCCACACAGAGGCGCTGCGTCACGAACTGTGTCTGCAATGGTTGCAGAGATTTTGCAACAACAGCTTCTGCTCAAGCTACTCGGTAGAGACCGGCGAAGTGGCAAGAGCCACAGTCATAGATGCACAACGATTTGCAACACCCAGATCGGTAATATTTCAGGGCCGTGAAGAGCTCGTGACTGTAGACCATTTACAGGGCGAGTGATAACGGGGGCCAATCACGAAACCTCATGCTCGGTTGTTCCGATTGATGAGCGACAGGGGTACAAGACAAGACCTCGGGAGACTCGGCGGTCCGAAAAGACGGGGGGAAGATCGGCGGGCGAGGGAGATCTACGCCCGCCTGGCCCTTGGAAAACCCACTTCTGATGGATTCCTGGAAGATGGCAGTGGATGCGGTCCACAGCGAGACAGCCTCATCGTTGGTGGCTAGCCGCAACCTAGCCACCGTCTTGGTGCCGATCAATGAGCTATTGTCTCGAGACCCCTTGTGAAGCTTGATGAGCGGGCAGTTCTCTTAATTTTTCCAATGCAACCCAATCCTGAGACTGGTTGGAGCAACTGGCCGCGAGCATCACCGCGGTCGAGCTGCTGGGTCAATCCCCTCCCTACTCAGGCTGTCCCCTGGGGAACTCACAGTGTCGTGAGGTAAGTATCTTCTGAGCTGCGGAAGGTTCTCTCAAGTCAGGATTGATTCCCGGGGTAATACGTAGACCCAGTACAGTGGTCTCCTGTGGTCCCTTGTGCTAGTCTAAGCCAGATATGCCCGGAAATGTTTCCAAGTTATTCCCGCCCGCGGAGTGGGACCCACCATGTGTTGTGAGAGATCGTCAGCATTTAGAAAGGGGGAGGGAATGGGCTGCTGGGCTGCCAGGTAACGAGACAGAAACCTGATCCTTATTGAGATTGAGCAGCTTCAGATGCTACCTTGGCGGATAAAACTTTACGCTGCACTGAAGAATGATCTCGAGGATCATCCTGCTTTCAGCCCCCAAATTTCCGGAGCCGAGGCGAGTCGATCCAGCGGCGAATCATCCCAACGGCGCACAAACGAGCCCTCGATGTGTTGCAGGATGGAATATATTATCAGCCAGACTGTGTCCCAACGCGGCCCTTGTACGCCTGAAATATGTATTTGGATTTAGTGCCTAGGTCAACCGTTCCAGGATTGAGGCTTCAAAGTCCGTCTGTCAAGAGTCATGCTAAGCAACGCTCAACGTCAAGTAGACATGTGGCCATACTCAAGTGCTGGGACACGGGGCTTATGGTCTAAGTCTAAGTTAACAATCCTCTAGGGCTGTCTATATTTATCGCTTCGAAGTCGGTGCTCCGTTGAGTCTTGGACTTCCCCGGATTTGCAAGGGAGCGGGGCCAACAACAAGCGAGGAAGATGTGCCATGGATGCTGAGTCGCGCACGACAAAGAGCGCAACTTATGTACAGGAGTCCGAGACCAGCCTCGCTCGTGGCTATATTTCGACCACGAGAGCCCTGAAGAATATGTTTCCCTTCGACAGTATTGACGCAACGGCGATAGTGGGCCACACGGGATCATGCCAGAATGCTTCTCTGTCAGGTAGTGCAAATCCGGGGCCCACAGCTTCGTTCCGGCCAACCCTTCAGGCGTGATGTTCCGAAGCATTGACGCTAATATTCGCCCTTCTCGATCATTTCCAGCCATTCTCTGCACATCTTGCCAGATGATCATACCGAATTCTGTAAACCGCAGATAATTATGGATCTTGATGGTCACTAAAACAGAGGCATTGAATTGTCGCAAGACCAGAATTCAATAACATGGACCTTGCGCAAATTATACAGTGGATCGAAGAGAGCAGGCTCGAGAAACGCGAAAGACCCTGAATGCAATTTGATGTCGCGTGTTGAGCTTGACTCACGTCCATGCCTGCTCTATAGCAGGGCGACCATTGAAAATTGTTGCATCTGGGTACCATAGCGCCCCCTATAGGGTTTGTGAAGACTATTTCTTAACCATTCCCCATCGGGCAATGCCTATAAACGGATGGCAATAATACCTCCCGTTCAGTTGGTCTTCAAGGAGCAAGAGGATCTTCAGAGGAGTCGGTCTTCAAATTTCTAATTTCAAGCTTACGCTTCGGCGTCAAGACTAACCGATACAGATTTCCTCTCCCATTTCTCTAGTGATGTTTCTCTTAAAAGATAAGCTCCTAGTTGTTCTTCTGTTTGACTTTTGATTGTCTTGTTGGGACAACTTGGTGACCTCTTTAACTTGTCCCTCAGAAGAAGGAGTACTCTAGGTAGACAGAAGGAGGTCTTTCTTGTAGAGAGGGTCTTGGAAAACTAGATGGTTTTGAGGGAAATGACTATGAAAAAATATTTGTGTTACCTGACGGGGTATATAATTGGGACCGTTTTGCTGCTGAAGAGACCGTTTTGCTACCCGAGGGATGGTCTATTGACCGTCTCCAGAAACCCCATGGAGGCGCTGTGGTAGCTTCTCAACTCCAATCTAAAGAAGGCACAATGGGCACTAGTAATTACCACAAAAGTATTTGCACAGTACACATGTACTCTAATGTTCGAGATGATCAGGCGTCTATCTCAAACTTGCTTAGGCGGATGCCAATGTCATTTTGATGGTCGGCCGTCTGTATTCTTGACCAACTTCAGAGTATATATGCCATTTACGGGTAGGTTGCCACGATTTGAGTTGATCCGAGGCTGTCCCGCAAAAGCGGCCTCAAGCAGTTTCCAAGTGCTTAAAAAGACATTTCATTGTCAAAATTGTCCATTCGTTTGCAGTACATTCCCAGCAGCTAGCAGTCCCACCGCTTATCCGACGAGGGCGTGAGGCTGAAGCCTAAAACGGCTGATGCATACCCAGGTATATATGCTAGTTTATATTTGCCATGATCTTGGTGCAGATGAACCCAATGCATCAGTGTGCGCAAAGCCAAAGCATTCCCGAGTCGGACGATAGGACGCAGATGGACTGTTTCGGGACGATGATGCAGCTACCTAGGTACCCAGGATTACGCGTATCATAGTCATCTCATTCATCGCATATAGCGATACTGCATTGCTGCACATTTTCCCTAGATATTTCCCCGTCGCTGAAGCCATACCAATATTGCATCAATCCATTTGCGTGCGGGGCAGTCAGACAGGCGGAACTTGAACTGACTCAAAGCGGAACCGCTTCCTTGGTGACAACCAGACCTGAACTCCACAAGGTGGGACTATGACGTTAGTGAAAGCTCTTCATATGGACCCAAAGATTATCCACAGATAGGTATAAAGGCTCAACTCTCGCTTGGCTTTCAAAGCTCTCACCTAAATCCTTTGTCTTCGCAACAATGCTCAGCGTGGAGAAATCTTCGCCCGACGTGATACAGTGCCAGGAAATGATTATGTTCTCGAGCACCTTTGTCAGTTTCCTTTAATCAAGTGCTGCAATATTGTAGTCAACGAGGCCGCGAATACAGTCACGGGGCTTGACTGATCGTCTTCGTAAAGGTACGCTTGAATATTTCTTTTCCCGCTGTCTGAAAATGATGACAAGATTTATTACCACGGTTTCTGCATCAACAAACAATGATGATTTGCATAAATCGCGATTGGAATCTCGTCCTGATTACAACATGTTCTTGGTCTTGGTTGATAATATATGCCTGTGAAAAAACACTTGTTGACCTGTCTTACAGTTTGAAGCCACAGTCGTGCCAGTTAACACAACCAGGAAGCGCTGTGCCTGCCCCAGCTCAACACGTGCCTAGACTTTTCGAGCAATGCTCCTCGAGTTTTAAACGCGCATACAGGGCTCAGTCGTCGTGGCCGTTGCAAGATTGCGGATGCAAAGTGACATCATAGAAGTCAACTGGTACCAGGTAGGATTATAAAATACAAAGCAACGGACGCTGCTGCTCTATGGTAAGAGGGAGGCTTCTGACAGTGAGGCACATTAGCCGTACTGGAAATTATCAACAGTAACTTCTCATGGAATAAAAGAGCACTGTAATTACTACTTATAGTTTTACTATCATATTTTTCTTGTATCTGTTTCAGACGCCGCTTTGGATCCTTGGTTAAGTATCAGTGATCAAGCTGCGAGCTGACTACACATGTTCATGTTTGTAATTTCATAACCAGTCGTGAATCGCCGCGCTTCGTCCCCGTCAGCCTGTGATCCTCAGTTGACTTTTATAACTTCAAACCAGCGGAGGGACTCAACACGATGATAGTAACACTTACTCCTTTGCAGCACGTTCAAGTGGTCAGGTCAGCCTGGAGTAGTTGGAATTTGCTCAGTGTTGGCTCGGTGCTTTCTGCTCCTTCGTATGGCCGCCATGGTCATCTCTCGGGACCGCTGAAGCAACTTGGTCAACGGGGCTTAGAATTAGTGAGACGACAGGTGAATCATACGGAACGAAGAGAGACAATTTGGGAAGAACCTTTTTTTTTGGGGGGGGGGGGAGAGTGTATGTTTCTCAGGTTTCCCTCATGTGGTTTCGTAGCCACAAGTAAGATGGGTATAATATACTTGCGCGCCAAATGAGCAAGTGCTGTATCCTATATCTACCTGGTAACTACATGAGGGACCCTGTGGCGATGACACCAGTCTACTACATAGCTACACACACAGACCCTAGCCTGTCTATCCCTGCACGAAGACTGCCGATCTCCCTGGATCATCTGCCGAACTTACTCTCCGACCATGGATATTCTTCCCTCGACCTGCGGCGCGATGGCCTTGGTCCAGTCACAGTCAACCTCGTTCTCCTGAAGACCTTCCCCAGCCCTTGCGTTGACGCCAGCCTTTTTACACCATTTCCGAAAGGTCTTCCTCATGATTCTAAGCTCTGCTTCTTCATCGTCATCTTGCTCCGCAATGCCCTCTAATGGCCTAGGTTCCGGGAGAGGGCTGGAGCCATCACGCTCAACATCAGTCTCCCTCTCTGTCAGCGGCCCCCACACTGCTCCTCCTTTGGCGCATCTTTTCTGGGGAGTAGTGTTCCCAACCTCGCTTAGATCCCTTGCTTGAGATTGGAGTCACTGGGGTCTGGGCGATGGGAGAGCTGACAGGTGCATGTTTCGGCTCCATACACGGATGGGACTTGGTGACGTTGGAAACGACCTTGCCCCAGTGGCGTTTCATGGAGGGCCCGAAATCAGCCCATTGGTCAAGGACTTTGAGGGACATGAAATACTGTCTGAGCATCATGGAGATCAGGATGCCGTTCTCCTCCGAGACAAGCTCAACAGCCTGACCCCCTTCCTCCTCAATTAGGAGGGATTTGTAGCCGTCTGCCGATATTGTCAATACCCTCAAGTCACCATGGGTCGGTCAGGCTTGAGGTATGACTCACCTTTGCCACGGCCCATGTAGCCCCTGGTTGCAAGCACGTAAGTCTTGTCGGCGAGATATCCGTCGCCCGCAATATCCACGGCGGTAACTCTCTCGCCCACTTCTCTCCTCGGATCGAACGTGAAGCGGATGTTGGAGACCTGCGGGAAGCGCCCTTCCAGCGCCGGGTACAAACTTACAGAATTCTCGAGCGCCTCTCGTATAGCCTGCCCGGTGACCTTCAGAACGACCACGGGGTCCTCGAACGGGAAGCAGTCCGTGATGTCCCTGACGCGGATCGGACCTGGAGGGTAGACCTGGTCACCGCGGATCGTGCCAGCGGCCATCAGCGCACAGTCGGCAGAGTCTGTTCGGGGCGTGTAGGAGTCAGCCACGTTCCACGGAGCCCAGAACCGTCTGTGGGTGGGGGTTTCGTGAGCTTTGGTGGGGGCTTACAGTGATGGCGCATGATATCACAAACAAAGTTACCTATGTTTGATTCCCGCAACCGAACCGTGGTGAAACGGGCATCCAGTGGCGCAGCGGTCCAGCCGACGGGCTTCTCGAGGGACTGCTTCAGCTTGGCCGTGAGCTTATTTGCCAGCTCGAGCGTGGGCCTGTGCTCAGCGACGGACGAGACGATGTCGCGGCGGTAGATGACAAACTGCCACGGCCTGGGAGAGCCCGGCGGGGCCCTGCGGGCCTCGATGTAGCTGAGCTGTTTGAAATCGGTGCCGGACCTCAGGACGTGGCAGCCGTTTATGAAGCTGTGGGAGTAGTAGTGGTCGTGGCCGCCCAGGATGATGTCGATCTGGTCGCCGACGTTCTCGGCCAGCTTGATGTCATTTGGCTCACGCATGTGAGTGAGGGCAACGACCAGGTCGGCACCGTCGGCGCGCAGCTGTGGGATGAGTTCCCTGGCAGTCTCGGAGGCGGACCTGTAGATGAGGTCCGGGGGCAGGGAGTTGATGGTCTCGAGCCACTCGCGCTCGCCGAGGCCGATGATGCCGATCTTCAAGCCGTTGGTAGCGGTGATGATGTGTGTGCGGCTGGCGTTGCCGATGGGGACGTTGGGGCCGAGGGCCGGGTCAAGCACATTTGCAATCAACCAGGGGAAGCTGCACCTGGCGGCCAGGGTGCGGAACTGGCCGACGCCGAAGTCAAGGTCATGATTGCCGAGGCTTGCGCAGTCGGTGCCGAGGGCGTTCAGGATGGGGACCATGTGGCTGCCCTTGGTGATGGAGCTCTCCAGGCTGGGGTTGAAGGCGTCGCCCGAGAAGAGGGTGACGCAGGCGGCCTGGTCCTTGAAGCGGTCGCCGTGCTGGTATTCGCTGCAGACGGTCATGAACCTGGCAATGCCGCCCACAGGCTCGGCCGAAGAGGCGTCCAGGTGGTAGACATCATTGTAGTGGAGCAGCCTCAGGTCTGGCGGGCTAGTTGCCGGGCTGCCGTACGTGACAACCTCGTCGGCCGTGGGCTCCGTCTCGAGGGGGGGCATCGTGTGTGTGTGTGTGTGTGTGTGTGTGTGTGTGTGTATGTGTGTGTGTGTGTGTGTGTGTGTGTGTGTGTGTGTGTGTGTGTGTGTTTGTGTGTTTGTGTGTTTGTGTGTTTGTGTGTTTGTGTGTTTGTGTGTTTGTGTGTTTGTGTGTTTGTGTGTCAGAGACCCAGGGTGAGCGGTTCAGGTGAGACGGGGAGCCGAGAAGGAGGAGGATTGTGGTGTGGTGGTGGTCAAGTGCCAGTGGCAGGGAAGCACCAGACCTGCCAACGCAGCAACCACGGAAATGGGGGCTTTGGCGTGGATAGGGAAACGGAGTCAGGGATGGAGACAAGAGGTGCACGGCGGTGAGGCGGACTCGAGGTGGACGTGAGGTAGGCGTGAGCTGGACTTGACCGTGGCTGCTGTGTGCCATGGCCGTGGCCGTGGGCCCCTGAGAATCTGCAGCCAACCCCCCTCCCCTCGTTCCCTGCCGCCGCCAAGGCGCGACGAGCCGCCGCCAGAGAGGACAAAGGGGAAAGAGGCTCTGCTGCAGTCCGTCCCGCGTCCCGGAGCGGCGCCGTCCGGGACTGAAGCACGGCGCGGTAGGCCCTGTACGGTAGGGCTTTACGGTGCGTGTGTTGGGTCAGTACACAGTAATAAGTATCTGTCCGCGGTGCTCACTGCTACTACACCTGTTTGTTCCATGCCACACTACCTAGGTACCTACGGACTAGCCCTGCCAATGCCGACCACCTCTCCCGCCAATCGGCACCGGCCCGTTTGTAAAAAAGAACCCACCTGCTTGGCCCCACCTGCTTGGCCCCACCAACAACCCCTCACAAGCTTACAAGAGCCCTCAGGAACGTGGTACGTGAGTCTGCTGAGCTGCGCCAATGCGCGTCACTACGCTCCCAAATAAATACCGTGTAGCCAGTGCCTCAGACTGCCTACCTACCCAGGTGCCAGGTCAAGACTTCACCTTGGCCAACGTCCCGGCAGTAAAACCCACTCTCTTATCCTCGCCCGGTATATAGACGCTTTAACCTCCTCCGACTTCCATCATCACATCACCCTGACATCTCGCACACTCCCCTGTCATACCCAGCCCCACAGCCCACTTTCGTCATGACTGCTTCCAAGGGAGCTCTTGTGCGACACGCACGGCGTCAAGGTGGGTGTCTCGCCCCCCCCCTCCCATCCAGCACCCCACATCATCCAAGGCTGCTCAGCACCATCTCCCCATATGTGTACTCACGTGCCCTTGCCCAGACATACCTGCTATCCTTGGCCTCATCAAGGAGCTCGCAGATTACGAACATGAGCTTGCCTCGGTCGAGGCTACCGTGGAAAAGCTTGACTCCACTGTCGCATTTGCGCCTTCGGAACTCTCCCCCGGCGAGCCGACAACCGACGCTCGTGGGCTGCCAATCACGGAGCCGACCACCCCGCTCAGGCCTGCCAGGTGCCTTCTGCTCTATGCGCCCGACGACGACAGGACGGCCGTGGGCATGGCGCTATACTTTTACAACTACTCGACGTGGCGCGCCAAGGCTGGCATCTACCTCGAGGACCTATATGTCACCCCGCGCGAGAGGAACAAGGGCTACGGGAAGCTCCTGCTGGTCACACTGGCCAGGGAGGTTGTGGCCATGGACGGTGGCAGGCTGGACTGGAGCGTCTTGAAGTGGAATGAGCCCAGCATCCGATTCTATGAGGACGTCATTGGCGCAACACGCCAGGAGGAATGGGTGGGCATGCGGGTGGACAGGGAGGCTCTTGTAAGGTTGAGCAAGCTGCTGGGCTGAGGCGAGCGAGGGCAACCGGACCCGCAATCACTCACACACACATACGACGCACAAAAGAGAGAAGACAGGTAGAGCTAGATAACCACGGCGCGCGTAACGCGGCTTCGCTAGAGTCGCCTGCCCCTGTCCTTGCCAGTCCGGGTGATTTCAGGGGCACCGTCAAAGAAAGAGGCATGGGCGGCCGCCGCAACAGGGACGTCCTTGGGCACCCTGCCCCAGACGATGTCCCACCTGCCCTCCGCGCCGGGCCTCGCTTCCATGGTGGGGGTCATCTCCCATACCTTGGCAAACAGGCGTCGCAGCAACCTGGGCGTATATTTGTGCAAGCCGATGGCGGCGTCTTGCCCGTGGGGGCCCGGCACGGGCCGACCAGTGCGGCCACGATGTGACCTGGAGCTGGCCCGCTCGACAGCCCGCACGGGCTCGGTGGCGTACGCGTGCCAGCACCACTGTGTGCTTGCGCCGTGGCCGCCGTGGCCGCCAGGCAGAGGGGTGGCGGGCGGGCGTCTGGGCGGCATCTGGCAGAGCGCACTGCTGTCGGCATGGCCCAGGGCTAGGGCGCGCAGGGTTTGCCAGTCGCTGGCGGGCAGCGGGGGCAGGACGCGGTTGACGAGCCGCACGTACTCCTTGCGCAGCTTGCTCCGGGCCAGGGCGGCAGGGAGGGGCCTATCCCAGATGTTGGTGCTGGGCAGCCTGGCGGCCGGGTTTGTCTGGCTGGCCTTGATGTCGGGCCTGGGGCTGTGGGCTGGACCGTGCTTGGCCTGGGCGGCGGCGAGGGCGCGCAGCTTGCGGGTATCCCACTTGTCCAGCCAGTCCGGGGGCCGCTGGGCGGGCGCGCCGTCCTTTGCGGTGTACGTCCTGGCCTGCGTGTCGCGTGCGATTGCGGCCTCGAGTTGAGCAGAGTCGACGGGCGGGTCCTGTCGCAGGAGGGCATGGATGAGCAGCCTCCTCCTGCCGCCAGTCCTGCCGAAGACGAGCAGCATGATGCGGTACAGATTGTCTACCAGGCCGTTGTTGGCGGCGCACAGGAAGCGGAGGTCATGGCGTGCCTGCCGGACGCGGCGCCTTGTCTGTGGGCAGGTGGGCGGATGGGCAGCGTGTCGGCGGAAGCGGGAGACGATCTGTTGTCTGATGTATGGCTGGCATATTGGGGGCAGGTAGGAGGCCTGGCGGAGGAGGCCGCGGTAGATGTGGAGGGTGGTGTCGGCCGGGGCGAGCATGAGGGAGCGGCGCATGGTCCAGAGAAGACGCCCGTGCTGCGGGTTGCGCTCCGCGCTGGCGTGTGAGGGCAAGGCGGGTGAAGAGGACGCTGTCGGTGATTTGATGAATGCGGGCAGGTGGGCGGGTACAAGGGTTCAAGGGTACGTGCGTGTGCAGAACTGCCCGACGCGTGTGGTGGGTGCGTTTGGTGGTCCGTGCTCGCATGACCACACACGAACTCCGCACGAAACAGACACGTCCCGGGGGGTGCCAATGCACGCACTCAAATGTACATGCAATCTACGAGAGCTGCGAGTCCCATGCTCACCTGACCTCGCGCGCCGGCAAGAGAGTACCTAGTCAATCCCTCTCCTCGCCCTCGTCCCTCTCGCCATTGGTACCCCAGCATGAGACTGAGTCCTGGTGGGATATCCGCAGTCTCGTGTGTGCAGGTCATCGGCCTGCTGAGTCCGTCCTGCCCTGTCCGCCCAAGGTACCTTCGCACTTCGCAAGCACCGCGCCTCGACACTCGTCCCGACTCAAATCCTCCTCACCCACCCGCCTCGAGTCGACATCCTCGTCAGCCCGTCAGCACGCAAACTCCCGCCCCATCCCGACCGCCAGCCACAGTCGCGCATGTCTGCCCCGTAACTGCGCCGCCTGAACATCCCTCGCCGTCCTGCCCTCTTCTCGAAGAGACCGGCCGCCACCCCACAGCGTAGACCATCGAGAACAAGTCATTGTCGCAGTATCAATGGGTCTCTGACGCTCGCCATCTCGTCCCAATCCCAACCACCCAAGGTATCATCACATCGGCCACATCTTACTGCGCAGCCTGTCGCCGCTTCTCACACTCTTCCCAGGGCGCTCCCAAACATCTATCACATGATCCGGATCGACAGCTTCCTGCCGCCATTTCGTCCCTTTCGCGCCCATGCCACATGGGCCAGCCGTCCTCCTCGCACCAGTATCACATCTCCCCTTCGCAACAATCCGCCAGCTTCCCCATCAGCGAGCCTTCCTCCCAGCCTGTTCGCCCCGCCACCGCCGCCTACTACCAGCCTACAAACCCCTTGTCATCCACCATGGACGACGATCATTTCCCCCAGATCTATTCTGTCCGTGAAACTCCTCCCCCAACACCCCCACAGCTCACCGCACACTGCGCGGCCGGTGCCACTGACCCTACTTCCGCAGTCCGTCTACTCCGGCGTCGAAGTCTACGAGATGGAGGTCAATGCCGTCGCCGTCATGCGCCGCCGTCACGATAGCTGCCTCAATGCCACTCAGATTCTCAAAGTTGCCGGCTTGGACAAGGGGAAACGAACCAAGATCCTCGAGAAGGAGATCCAGACCGGCGAACACGAGAAGGTCCAGGGCGGCTACGGGAAATACCAGGGCACCTGGATATCTTATGACCGAGGCGTCCAGGTCTGCCGCCAGTACGGTGTAGAGGACCTCCTCCGGCCACTGCTCACCTACGACATGGGCCAGGATGGCACTGCTGCGGGCCGTGGCGACCTCAACACCCCGACCAAGGAGCAGGCCATGGCTGCCCAGAGGAAAAGGCTCTACAGCCAGCCTATCAACAACAGGTCCAACAGCATGTCTGGCACATTCTTCAAGAACATATCCTCCACCGCCTCCAATGCCGTTGCCGCCATCAGCAAAGCCAGACTGGACTCACCGGGGCCCAGGAGCCGCGGTGGCCTCTCGAGGGCCCCCAGCTTCAATCGCCAGCCCTCGGTCTCGATGCAGAGCTTGGACGACTTCCCCGGCAACTCGCAGCAGAGCTTCACCTCTGATCACGCCCGCAACGGCGACTCCGCATACTCTGCACAGCGTAACAATGCGCAGCCAATGAGCATCGACGGGGCTGAGCCTCCTAGGAAGAGACCGAGGGTCGCGGTGACGCCGGCAGATAGCTTCGGGCAGTCGCAATCCCAGTCGCAATCCCAGTCCCAGTCCCAGTCACAGAGCATGTATATGAGCGCCGACAACTTCCCGGGCTCTCCCACCGAGCCAAACGAATCCTTCATCTACTCCCAACACGGTCTAAATCTGCGTCAGGTCGAGGACCACGACGGTGTTTCTCCTCTTCCACCTCTACCCTACGACGAGTCTGTGGATGCCGAGGCCACACGCAAAACACTACTGACCCTCTTCGCGGAGCCCGCCGAGCCTGATGCGTTCGAGGAATTGCGGTCCTTGACCCCCTTGGAGTTGGACATGCCCATTGACAGCCAGCAGCATACTGCTTTGCACTGGGCTGCCACCCTGTCGCGTATGAGCATCGTCCAGGCCTTGATTAGGCATGGAGCCAACCCCTTCCGGGTGAATTCTGAAGGCCAGACCGCCCTCATGCGCGCGGTCATCGTCACAAACTCTCACGACAACTTTTCCTTCCCCGAATTGCTGGATCTCCTTGGCCACACCCTTGAGGTAGCAGACAACAAGGGTCGCACAGTACTGCATCATGTCGTCGTCACAAGCGCCATCGAACGTCGGCACGCCACGAGCAAGTACTACCTCGACTGTCTGCTTGAGTGGGTTGTCCGCCAGGGTAGCGCCCCGAGCAGTCAGGACCATGCGGCGAACTCCACTGGCCCCCCGTCAAGTAACGCCCACAAGATGGGGCTGGGCCGATTCATGATCGAGGTGGTCAATGCCCAGGACAAGGCCGGCGACACAGCACTAAACCTGGCTGCTCGAATATCGAACCGCAGCATCATCTCTCAGCTTCTCGAGGTTCATGCCGACCCTTCAATACCAAATCGTGTCGGCCTGAGGCCGGTGGATTTTGGCATCGGCGAGCTGCCCAACGCGGATCGGGACGTCGAGGACGTGGCAAAGAACGATTTGGTGGTGAGCACGCAGAGGAGCAAAGAGAGCAGCGATGATATTGTGGCATGTAAGTCGCGCGCGCCTTCCGAACCCCGTCGGCCGTTGCTAATCAGCCTGCAGCCATGAAAGACCTGCTGGGAGAGACAGCCGTGATCGCGCAAGAAGAGCTCAAGGCAAAGCAGGAGACCCTTGATGAGCTCCAGACGGCGCTGAGAGCAAATTCGTCGAGGCTTGCAGAGACGCGGCGGAACCTCGAGGTTGTCAAGGAGAAGGCCAAACAGCAGCAGGTCAACAGACAACAGGTTGCGAATCTTTCTCGAGAGCTGGAAAGTCTCCAGTACCGCATGGGTCACATGGATAATGAACAGGCCGCGTCACAGAGCAACTCTGCCGCAGCTTGGGAGGACGAGCTTGAGAGGGCCCTCAGCTCGGCTGATCACCAGCCCGCATTGCCGGATGCTGGCATCCTCCGAGCCCGCCTGAAAGCAACGACTGATATCCTGAACACAGTGAAAGACAAGGTGTCGAACCTGAAAGGCACAAGCCGAGATATCGAGTACAAGTATAGGCGCCTGGTTGCCCTGGCGGCCAACTGCCCCGAGAGCCAAGTTGACGATTTATTAGAGGGCCTGGTCCGGGCCGTGGAGAGTGAGAAGGGAGAGCTGGAGATTGGTCGGGTGCGGAAGTTCCTGGGCGGTGTCGATGGGCCATAGATTGCTTCTCCATGAGATGCTTCTTCTGTTCACAGGAAGGGGCCTGCATGGGCAACAATACCACGCCTGACACTGTGCTCCCTGCCCAACCTGCTGATAAGGCATAGTTTGTCATTTGCGCCCCAAGGGTGGTGATATTGGTTTGAGTGTTGCGGGTGCCCAGAGGATAATTACTCCTCTTTGTTTAGTATTTGGTCTGGGGAAAATGAGGCGCAAGGGGTTTGCCCTTTTGCATGATACCATTAACCACCATTCTAGTTCTTGTCTGGTTTTGCCGTGGCTAGGCATCACCGAAATTCATACGCTCATGACGTGGAGGTGATGATCAAGTAGCTAGGTTTGAATAGCAGCAGGGATCAAGTATCCACCGCACGTTAGACGTAGGTATGCCGCTGTCCGGTGTATCTCTTAGCACAGCTCTCAAGGTCCACTACGCGGATACTACTGCGACAAACGCGTCGCCGTGGGTGGCACTGCATTTGTACCAGCCCCAGGTCACTGCGTTGTGCCTATGCATAATATATAGTCAAGTTCCTTTTTCAAGCCCGAGGACGACGTTCCACCTGGCCGTAAATCTAAGCTTCTTGCTCACAACAACCTCAACCGAGCCTGGAAAGAAGAGGGGGGGGGACCATGGCAACTAGGTACCAAGAGTGGCAGCATGCGATGCAGAAAGATGGTCCTGTTGGAATGGCATGTTCAGCTATGTCTGATGGATTCCTAGGTAATTACGGAAATGCCCAAGTCTTAGTTCCCGGTCACGGTTTTAGTTCATGTTTCTCTCCCCTTGTGTGCCATGCAATCAATTCAAGGACTTGAGCCGAACTCGTCCCAGCATGGCACCATCAACCGTAATCGAGGCTACTGGCGACCAGATCTCCCTCTCCATCGGCATTTGCTGTTGCGAGGAGCTACTGGCGAGGCACCGCGGCCATTATATGGGCAGAGTCTCCGACGGGTGTCGGGCTGCTAGATTCTTTGATGTTATTGAGAAAGCAGTTGCCCAGCCCGACTTCTCTATTGCGGTGCTTAGGCGACGTGAGTTGGCCTGTAAGCGACAGAGGTCAGTCAATGTGCCGAGCGCACAGAAAGGCACCCGGCCGAAACACATATTCGATGTAATTGGGCCTGTCATCAAGAAAACTAACTTTGTTTCATGCTCGCTGCCGTCGTCATCATACACAGTCTCTTCTGAGTCTTCGAGGACATTCAGTCCGGTGTCGTCTTCGGGCAGATCAGGGACCTCGTCGAGCTGTGTCTCCCCTTCACATCCCCCCCAAGTGTCGATTTGATTTGGGTCGCAGAATTGGACTATCCGGCTCAGCTGACCCGTGATCTCCAAGCTGTTCCTGTCGATCACGAAATGGAGTCTGTAAATGCAATTTCTGCCTCGGATGAACTGAAAGGCTTCGAAATATGTGTTGACTCTCGAGCGCCTTGCCGGCGTCTGGTAGCAGCAGAGTGCGTGGTCTTGTCTGCATCTGGTATGTGTCGTGTTCGGGTAAGTTGCCGGGAGCAAGTCCTCAAATTCTGTGACGGAGTCTTCACAGGGCACTCTCCTCCCTTTAGGCTCAGGCAAGCCAACCACTCCTGCACCAGGGCCCTGTTCGGCGGAAGCATCGAGAATGGTCGGAGATAGAGCCTCGCGGACGCAGTCACCAGTGGCACCCATGCATTCGAGGCAGCCCTCCTCAGTGACGGTCACCAAGCTTCCTGTCAACTATAGTCAGTCCAGATCCAATCGCATGTGAGCAGGCCTGCACTGGCAGAGGCTTCTTGACGCACCCAGGTCAAAGAAATACCCCGGGGTGGCATCCGAGCCATTGGGGTCGCAGTCACAAAGCAGGTGGGCAACACCCCGGTCGCGCTCGTCGTCGTTGACAACATAGCAAGAACTGCAATAGTCGGTGAAGGCGCCGCTGTATTGACGCATACCGTCAGCTTGATGTGTGACCGGCTAGGTACAATGGCTTACTCTTTTACAGGGACCAGCCCCCACGTGCGTCCGCTCAGGCCCAGGTGGACGGGTCGAGGACCCCATCCCAGACATCGGTTCAGGTCCACCGAAGTCAGCATAGGATCCCCTGCGCGTTGGCATCTTCCGGACATGACGCCACTGTTGTGGCCAATGGACGACTCATCACAAGCATCGAGGAAGCTGGGACCAGCCCGGGAGATAGCTGCCCGAGCTAGGAACGGGGCGAGGTGAGTGAGGGGGCTCTTGGGGCTCTTCATCTTTGTGTTATTGCGGCGTGTTGCGCCTGGAAAGAATGCCAGAATCTCAGGGGATGATGGTCAGGCTAGGTGGTCCAGTGACCGGTACAGTAGCTATGAGAAATAGGATACTGAGGGTAAGAAGTGGTGGACTGTATTATGGTGCTTGGTCAAGGAAAGGCGTCGCCTGTGTGGATGTCGTAGCTCGAGGAGGTGGTGTTTAGACGACTAGGGGAGTTATGACCATGGGAAATGAGGTGGTGTGCCCGGGTCTCAGGTGCCTGCCTGTTACAACCTTGGAAGTGCCATGTCCGACTGAGATGGGAGGAGTGAAGGAAGGAGATGTCAGAGTGCTGGCAGATGCTTACAACCTACCCAGGCAGGCGCCTACCTAGGTACCTAGGTAGGTAGGTAGAGCGCTGAACTGTGATATTTATATACCTGCCTTGTATCAGTTGTAGGTTCTGGCATGTCAGAATGTGATTAGATGGTAATTCCAGCCAGGTGTTTTGCAGAAATCATCCTCCCCTAAACGCCCACGCTATGCCCCAGTCCCTTTTCTGGTAAGCTGTAGTAGATCTTGTATCGAACTCCCTCGACACGCATCTGGCCTCGGCGTGCTCATCAACACACCACCAAGTGGTGGGAGACTAACGTAGCAACCCGTGCCACCGTCCCGCTGGCACATTTCACTCAGGCTGCTGCCCGCTGCGAATATAAGCCCTCCCAGCGGTGTTCCACGCCGTCCACAGCATTGCTCAGGGCATTGATCTCGCGGTCCAACTCCTCCACGTTCTTGTTCAACGCCCCAACTTCCTCGAATCGTCGCGAGGCCCGGGCATTGTTGACCATCTCTTGCACCAGGAACCTCTGCTCCTCCAGCACGACCAGTCTTTCCCGGAGCTCCTTCTCTTCCGTCTCGAGCGCAGACACCGCTGTGCTCGTCTCGCTCGCCCCACCGAGACTGGCCGTTTCTGACCCCGGGTCGGCCGACTCGCCTTTTCGTAAGGGAGACAGTGCGCCGGGTACCGACGAGGAGCTGCCGTGCCGGTCTGTGGCACCCAGAAGCCGCCGGTGACTGCCCGGGTGGCCCGGGTTGCTCAGGTTCCTCTTGAGCATCTGGGGCAAGCTCTTCATAGGCAGCATGTAAGTGTGCAGGAATGAGCTTGCGGCCGTGTACACGTTCTTCTGGAGCCTGAGCTGCGTCGGGCTCGTGGTCTTCATATCACGGATGCGCTTTGCCGCGACGTGGTATTTCGCAAAGCTGTCTGTCAGCCTCTTGCGTAGCTTGTTCGCCTCCTGGATCTGTGCGTGCGATGGTGGCGGCCTGTCCGGCAAGAACCCATCATCTGGCGGCTGGAGTGCGACGAGCGCCCTCTGGAACGACGGCATTAGCAGTCGGATCCCGCGCTCGAACTGGCGAAGTGTCTCGTATGCCCTTTGGTCTGGTGGTTTCAGTGTGACCGCCTCTTGGAAATCGCGCTTGGCAAATATCGTATGTTTGCAGTCGCGGCACATTCGGACGTCGACGCCGATGTGGCTGCCCTTGGGCGTGTCGGGTTTCTCGTTGCCGGTCCCGTTGGATACCGGCCTGGTTACGTTCAGCCCAACCTCGCTGGAGCACTCCGTCTGCGCGTCTGCACAGACGACTCTGCCACACATTCGGCAGTGGTGCCTCCTGAACGACCAGGAGAATTCCTGCTGGCAGAATGGACAGCGGGGCACGTTGGCGTCTTCTTCCCACGTCACAACAGACTGCTCGAGCTGCTTCCGCGCATTTTTCTGTCCGGCCAAGGATGCGACCGGTGTCAGCAGCCCCCCACCACCTCCTACTGCCTCACCTGGGGGGTAGGCCAGCAGCTGGGTTAACTTGGTCAACCTCTTCTCCAGCCTCTGGATTTCAAGGTTTTGCCTCTCGACTTTCTTCCTCCTCGTTGCAACAAAGAAATCCGAGTGGTCAACCATGACGCCGCTATGATCATTGTACCCCTCCCTGGACTTGTAGCAAGTCTCGCACACTCGACACCAGTAGCCCCTGACGGGCTCGTGGGTTGCTGACCTCGAGAGCTTCATCTGATACAGGGTATGTACCTCACAAAACAGCCTACCGCAGTTCCTGCAGTTGACGTTTCCGTCCAGAGCCCCCAGGCTCTTGCCACACGACGGCTCAGTGCACCTGTCGTTGCCGGTCGAGCGCTGCCAGTGTTTCCTTGTCACCATCTCGTCCGGGTCGATGACGGTCTCGAGCGGGGGCCTGGGGCCGGCGGTGCCATGAGGCGGTGCGAGTGCGATGGGTTGGGACTCGTTTGGCTCGAAGACCTCAAGGCCGCGTAGTTTGGAGTTGATCAGAGACAGGGGCTGGAAGCGCTTCGCCTTGAAGACTTGCTTGTCGAACCACGTCTTGACCTCGTCCTGCTGGACCTCGGGAAGCTCCTGATGGTTGTCGTCGATGTGGCGGTTGAGTTGGAGCAGCGTCAGCTGTACACATGGGTAGTTCAGCGTTGTGACCGCAAAGGGCCAGGTCTGGTTGGGCCAGAGGTCAGGTGCCTACCATCTCGTCGTCACATATTGGACAGACCAGCCTCGGGTTGGAGGCGTCGGCGTCGGAAGGGCCGCCGATACTGATCCTGGAAGCAAGGTCCTGAGGGCCAAAGTCGGCGATCGGGGTGGAAGATGAGGGAGGAGAGATGGAGTTCTGGGAGGTCGAGTAGTGGTCGGTGGAGGAGGCGTCCGAGGGCGCATAGGGGCTGGTATCCCGTGCGCGCGGGTTCGATGGTCGAGGGTGAGGCTGGGGAGGCGCGAGGCCTTTCCCGTTTCCTATGATCCTCCCTCCTCCGAGCTTCCGGGCCGACATGATGGGCGTCGTGCTACGTGGTGACGGGGCACCGTCGGAGGGCTCAGAGGACGGACAGTAACCAAGTGGGCGAGATATGTGCGGGTGATGTGGCGAGAGGTCGCGACAGGGTCACATGTTGGCTTGCCCCCTTTTTCACCAAACAGTGGCAGGAGTGTGTGATGACAGTTTGCACATTCCCCCAGTTGCGTACCGTCGTGCTCGTCGCCGTTGTCGAATGTGTGGTCTCTTGGCGGAAGGATCCAGCAAGCGAGGCTCAGCAGTTGTGCAAGGTAGCCTTGGTGTGTCGGAACCATGAACCTTGGCGGTGTTTCCGTGGATTACCTGCCTGCCTGCATGTGCCGGACCGGGTGCTGGGTACCTACCAATGTGTGATGAGAGGCACCGTGCGGCAGGTACATGGTGGACTGCAGACGTACTATAGGCGGACTACCCAAGAGATCTGGGTACCTAGGTACCTATGTGGTGCCGAGATCGCCTCTCTCGATCAAGGGAATTGGCCCCTGGTTTGGCAGATCTTGCACGCATCTTGTCCAGGCACCTGGAACTTTCTTACTGCACACTCAGTGTACCGTTGACCTGCTTTTCGAGACTGGCTGCTTATTAACAGAAGGTTCTTCAAGTCTTAAGCATAACAAATCCCGGCAGCCACCCGTACAACAACAAGAACAACAACACAACAAGCCCCGCGACCCCGAAGTGTGTGGCGGCCACCGAGTGATACTCCCAACGCCCCGCCCCCCACCTTGTCAACGAGCTCTCCAGCTTACGAGCAACACGGTTCCCAGACCTCGTGGCGATCGACTGGCAGCATGGGCTCAGAGAAGGACCAATTCCTAGAGGTCCAGGGCGGAGGCAGCCTCATCCTCGCCTGGCAGGTCAAGGCCAAGAACGTGCTGGTCATCGGCGGCGGCGAGGTAGGTGAACCCCTCCATCCCCAACCCGGCCCCACCACCACCACCCCAGATTGTCTCACCAAACACGCCTGACTCTTCCTCCTCCTCCTCCTCTCTCATCAGGTCGCAGCCGGACGCATCCTCAACTGCCTCAACGCCGATGCCGCCGTCACAGTCATATGCCCCTCGTCCGGCCTCAACCCAGAAGTAGCATACCGCGTCTCTTCCGGCCAGGTTACCCACATCGACAGGAAGTTCCAGCCGAGCGACCTCGACCCGGACAAGAACGTAACCATGGTTCTGACAGCCATCGACGACCCGGAAGCCTCCACCCAGGTCTGGAAGCTGTGCAAGGAACGCCGCATTCCCGCCAACATTGCCGACGTTCCGCCCGAGTGCGACTTCTACTTTGGCAGCGTCCACCGCGACGGGCCCTTACAGATTATGGTGTCTACCAACGGCAAGGGGCCCAGGCTGGCTGCCTCCATTCGCAAGCAGATCGCCACAACCCTTCCCAACAATGCCGGCGCGGCCGTCGACAAGGTGGGGAGGCTGAGGGCGATGCTGCGAAAGGTGGAGCCTGGCCCCGAGGCTGTAGGTAGCAGGATGGGCTGGATGATCAGGGTGTCCGATGCCTACAGCTGGGAGGCGTTCTGTGACCTGACCGAGGAGGACATGGAGAACCTGCTGGCCTTCTACTCATGCGGGGAGGTTCCGTCCCTGGATCTACTGAAGAGCATGAGACGAGACTTTTCAGCCGAGTCCGTATTTGATGGCTCATTTGGGTTTTCCGTTGGGTGCTGATATTGGGGCCGGGTGGCGTGTGAACACAAAACCACAAGAAGCCTCTTGCTCTCGTGACATGATACCCGTGGGTGGCACATGGCGGCATATGAAGTATACGAAGTGGGATACTGGGCGTTTTCAGGATCTGGCACATAGAGTGAGTGGGTATCACCACCAAACATCTCTTCTCTGGTTGGTCTATTGCATTACGGGAGGCGAGTTCTCGCGGACAACGATTGCCCAGTACGCGGTGTGGTTCTTTGAGTTGGGTATCGTTATTGTCTTGTCACTTAGACAGGCCCCCCCACCTTCCCACGCAGTTTCTCGCCTGGCGGCTCTACGCGGGCTTTCTCCAGGAGCACATTCAATAACCCCCATGTGGCCTTCTGCTTGGCATCTGGGACCCCACGGTCGTCATCCACACCTGGAGGCACACCAAAAATCTTGACCCGCCCCTCGGACAGCACGAAGCCTCCGCAGGCGACCTTGGATATTCGGACTGCTGGGTGGAACATGTCCAGAGCGAGATGCTGCCGCACGTACTGGGCCAGGGCATCAGTGAATGGCTGTGGCGGACTACCGGAGTGCTCCGACGTGGCACGCGGCTGTCGCCAGGTCCAGCCCTCATCGTCCTTGTCCCCTCCAAGTTTCCTTCGCTTGGCCTCGATGTACGGGTCTCGACACTGAGCGCCGGCCCTTCTGCGCGTGTCCTTGGTCTGAATCGGGGGCGCATCGTTCGCCAGTTCGCGTGCCTTACATGCAGCGACAAGGCGCACAAGGTCGGCACTGGGGATGATGACATCGATCGACCTGATTCCCAAGGCAGACTCGGATGCATCTGAAGCATCATCCTCCTCCGATTCCGCCTGTTTCTCCTGGGTCACGTCTTGCTGTTGATGTTGCTGCTCCTGCGACTGCCTCCGCCGTCGACTTCGCATCACCGTCGGGGCGTAGAACCCCAAGGTAAGCACCACGTCTTTGGCAGGATCGACGTGGGTTTCCGTATCCAGCTCGCCCGTCCACTTCTCCAGAGCGCGCACCAGGCTTCGAGTGCCAAGGCTCAGGGGACTGACCCGGCAGTCGAAGGTGCGGCCGAGGAAGCCGATAATTGCAGCTTTCAGAGGTGCGGGCATGCGCATCAATAGAAGAGGCAGGTGTAGGAAGGCAGCATCGGCCTCGACAGGTCCTCCGGGGGCGAAGTCGAGCAGGGGGTCTGGGGCCGATGACGCCTGTTGGACGGCTGCCGCCATGTCTTGTACGGAGTTTGCGCCGTCCCCGGCGGACGGAAGCAGCAGCGCTGCACATTCGGCATGCTCGTACTGCAGCGAGATCTGGATGCCCTTGGCCCTGCCAGGCGGGAGCCACAAGCCGGTGCTCGTGCTCAACCCAGACGTGTCTCCAGCTTGTTCGTCACCCTTGGCCCCCCGGGCCGGCAAAGGGTCGGGTTCCGGCTCGTCTTGCTGCCGTGTCTGGCCAGGAAGCGACCCGACCAGCCCGTCTGGCATAACCCAAGAAATGGAAACAGCCTCCAAGGCGCCGACCCTCGACATGGCCCCCTCGTGGGCAGGGCGGTCCAGTCCCACCTCGACACCTCTCACGACATCGCCCACCAGGAAGTCACGCAGGCGGTGGGACAGGGCTTGTATTCGATCTTGTGTGAGGGCCTGGGAGCCGATGTAGAGCGGCGACAGGCGGTGGGTGGAAAAAGTGGTGTTGAGGAATGGGGTCAAGTGGTGGTGGTCATGGCCGCCTGAGACCAACGAGGTAGACGAGTGGGGGGGCGAGGAGGCCAGGGTGGTGTGGTTGGTAACTGTGTCTGCATTTGAGCTAACCCGTGGGTTGGAGGTAGGAGTAGGTGAAGGGACGCTCTGTGGGTGAGAGGGGCGGTTGCGCTTTTGTGGTCGTCCGGGAGGCATGTTGGTGGGTTAGAGATGAGTTGCGAGGCAGTTGACGGGAAAAGCAGGGGGCTCCTCGTGTCGCGATGAGGATTCTGGTGTCACAGCGCGCGAAGTCGCGTCGAGTCGCGTCACGCTGTATTATATCTCGGTGCGACTTGCTGCGTCCTGCTGGCGGACTGGCAGGCTGACGGTGCGTATGTGAAACTATGGATGCACCGTTGAGCTTGACACGGCAGCCCAGTGACGGCGGGCGTCAGGATATATGATCAGTGGGTGGGAACTCAGGATGGTCTGACAAGCAACCGAGGCCTGCCGCACATGGTGATGCAGCTTTTGGGGTGGGGGGCCCGCGGGGCCGGATGGAGGGCGTCCCAAATTGAGAAACCCTGGAGCAAACCCTGGCTGCCGTCTCTCTCCCTCGCTGCACGAGAACAAACAACAGCGGAGTGGAGCGTGGTGTACTGTGTATCTAGGTACCTAGGTACCTACCTAGGTAGGAAGACATGTAACGCACAGCAGAACAGGGGGTTCGGGGCTCCTCCCCCGCATTGCCCACCCCTCCACCCACTCAGCCGAACCTTAAATTGGCAGCACGAGTCTGCTCTACACAGCCCACCACACTCACCTCACTACATGCAGCCGTTGGCAGATAAGTTGATGTATCGGCGTCATGGACTTTTGCTCCCAATCAACCCCGGCTGGTGCTCGCCCGGGCTGCTCGGTTGTCAATTCATGCCACTGACTCTCAATTCCCTCAGAGTGCCGCGTGTCTGGCTTGTCCGACACTTGAAAGCCTTGGCCGGGTGGTGTGATGATGGCTGATTTGGGGAACCTCGGGGGTGACCCTCCAGCACTGCCTTTGGGCAAAAGGATCGGTCGATTTGGACAGGTGGGGAGGCGGGGAGCGGGAGGGGCCCTCGGGAAGGCTGGGTGATTGATGGTTGACCAAGCTCCCCTGAGTGCATACCTACTGTTGGGTATGGTATCTACACAGTATTACCGGGACACGGGACGGGCATTGCGTGGCATTCTGTGCCCAGGCCAGGCCGAGCTATCTCCGTGCCTACCGTATGCTGTAGCATAAATGCGTAATTGCGTGCGCACTACCTACCTAGGTACCCCGTACATGCCTGCCAGCCACTTGGGCCACGTTGATTTCCAATTCCTAACAGTTGGCCCCGGCCCCGCACCTCTCCCTCCCTCAACAACCCCCTCGGGCTCGGGGGTGATGGATTGATGCAGCCGCAGTTGCGTGGTCAGGCCTACCCTGCAGCAGAACTAAGCTCCCATCGCGCCAGCAGAGCTCTGACATGGCCGAGTGTTTCGATGCCGAGCCACCTCCCCTGCTTGGGCCGTTGCCCACCACGTCTGTGACTCTGTGACTCTTTGACTCTTCTGTGACGAGGTCGAGCCCAGGACGAATACCCGCCGTCGCTGCCGTCGCTGCTGCTGTTTGCTGCGGGGTCGGCCCTTCCTGCCTCTGCTTGATTCGCCACCTCGCCCTCCTCCTTCCCAAACCGCCCCTCCTCTCTCCCTCCCCTCGCCCGTTTATATACCCCCAAGCCCGCCCTCCCCCGCCCTGCCCTCCCGTCTTTCCCCCTCCGCCATGCTGTCTCATATCGCCAGGCCATCATCACTCTCGGCCAAGAGCGCTCTTCATCTTAGTCCCAACCGCTTCTCCCCCCTCAGCAATAAGAACATCACCCTCGGCAACACCTGTTGTCGTGCATTCGCCCACACAACCGTCAACATGGGCAGCGTCGAACAGTGCCCTCTGCGCTCCAATGTCGCCGGTGGCGGCACCAAGAACAAGGACTGGTGGCCAAACAAGCTGCGCCTCGACGTCCTGCGCATGCACTCGGCCTCGTCAAACCCAAATGACAAGGACTTTGACTACGCCGAGGCCTTCAAGCAGCTTGACTATGCCGCCCTCAAGAAGGACCTCCACACCCTCATGACCGACTCTCAGGACTGGTGGCCAGCCGACTACGGCCACTATGGCGGCCTGATGATCCGCATGGCCTGGCACTCCGCCGGCACCTACCGCGTCTTTGACGGCCGCGGCGGAGGTGGCGACGGCCAGCAGCGCTTCGAGCCCCTCAACAGCTGGCCCGACAACGGCAACCTCGACAAGTCCCGTCGTCTCCTCTGGCCCATCAAGCAGAAGTACGGCAACAAGATCTCCTGGGCCGACCTCATGCTGCTTGCCGGCAACGTCGCCCTTGAGTCCATGGGCTTCAAGCCCTTCGGCTTTGCCGCCGGCCGTCCCGACACCTGGCAGGCTGACGAGTCCGTCTACTGGGGCAGTGAGACCACCATGTTCCCCGAGGGCAACGACACCCGCCACTCAAAGGTCCTCAAGGAGCTCAAGGCCAGCGGCACCATGCAGGGGGACTGGTCCAAGGACACGGACATCCACCACCGTGAGCTCGAGGAGCCCATGGGCGCCACCCATATGGGTCTCATCTATGTCAACCCCGTCGGCCCCGACGGCGTCCCTGACCCCCTCGCCTCTGCCAGGGACATCCGCACCACTTTCGGTCGCATGGCCATGAACGACTACGAGACCGTTGCCCTCATCGCTGGCGGGCACGCCTTCGGAAAGACCCACGGCGCCGCCCCCGACAGCAATTGCGGCCCAGCCCCCGCCGGTGCCGAGATCGGCGAGCAGGGCTTCGGCTGGAAGAGCAAGCACGGCCATGGCAGCGCCGGCGACGCCATCACGTCCGGGCTCGAGGTTGTCTGGACCACCACCCCGACCAAGTGGGGCAACGGCTACCTGACCTCCCTTTTCAACAACGAGTGGGAGAAGGAGAAGAGCCCTGGTGGCGCCTGGCAGTGGGTGGCCAAGGACGCCGAGGCTACCATACCCGATCCCTTCGACCCCAGCAAGAAGCGCAAGCCCACCATGCTGACCAGCGATCTGGCGTTGCGTGCCGATCCTGAATACGAGAAGATCTCGCGACGATTCCTCGAGAACCTCCCTGAGCTCGAGGACGCCTTTTCTCGGGCGTGGTTCAAGCTTCTCCACCGTGACATGGGCCCCCTCTCCCGCTACCTTGGTCCCGAGGTCCCCAAGGAAGACCTCATCTGGCAAGATCCTGTGCCCAAGATCGACCACCCCTTGGTTGATGACAAGGACGTAGCCCAGCTCAAGAAGGACTTGTTGTCCGCTGGTGTCTCACCGGATCGCCTTATTGCCACCGCTTGGGGCGCCGCGTCATCCTTCCGAAGCAGCGATAAGCGTGGTGGTGCCAACGGTGCACGGATCCGCCTCGAGCCTCAGAAGAACTGGGGTGCCAACAACCCACAGCACTTATCGCAAATCCTCAGTGCCATTGAGGGTGTGCAGCAACAGTTCAATAACTCCGCTCCCGGCGGTAAGAAGATTTCCTTGGCCGATGCGATCGTACTTGCTGGCACGGCCGCAGTCGAGAAGGGTGCAAGGGACGCTGGCCATAACGTCACGGTTCCTTTCACCCCCGGCCGCACAGACGCATCGCAGGAGCAGACAGAGGTTGACTCCATCGACTACCTCGAACCCAAGGTGGATGGATTCCGCAACTATGGCAAATCATCGGCGCGCGTCAAGGTCGAGGAGTACCTAGTCGACAAGGCCAATCTTCTCAACTTGTCCCCGCCCGAGCTGACCGTTCTCGTTGGCGGCCTGCGTGCTCTGAACGCAAACTGGGACGGCAACCCCAATGGCGTCTTCACGAAGCGCCCTGGACAGCTCACGAACGATTTCTTCGTCAACCTTCTCGACATGAACACCACCTGGGTGGCCAAGGGCAATGATGGTGAGCTTTGGTCCGGAGTCGACCGCAAGACGGGCAACGAGAGATGGACCGCTACTCGCGCCGATTTGGTGCTCGGTTCCCACTCGGAACTAAGGGCCATTGCCGAAGTCTACGGCAGCGCAGACGGGGAGGTTAAGTTTGTGCGAGACTTTGTCGCCGCGTGGAACAAGGTCATGATGCTGGACCGATTTGATGTCAAGGGGGGTCAAAAGGCCGGGGGTTCGGGATACAGACTGTAAAGGCGGGCTAGGCCTGGTGCACAAGTACCAATGCCAACGTTGTCACGTGGCAGCTTGTAAGGAGGCAGCTCGTCGGAGACCCCCCCCCCCTGGTCCTATCTGGTCACCGAAGTGTAGGCTAGATTGTGAGATATGCACACAAGGAGAGTAAGATGTCGAAATTTTCCTCGCTCATACCACGCATTTGTGTGTGTTGCAGTAGATCGTGCATGACCGGAGAAATGTGATCACGAGGGGTTCCTTTTTCCGGCCGAGTTGTTCAGGTGGGACCCGGGACTGGGTGGCTGTGGTGCCTCCGACCAATACGCGGCTGAGGATGTGCGGCCTTGCCTCCGGTCCTGACCGACAACTCGCCCACGACCCGCTTTGCCTAAATCCTGCCTTTGCCAGCTCTGTTTAAGGAGCAGCAAGTGACAAGCTTTCACGATCTTAGGTAGCAGCCGTGTCGCGAGCTGACTCCAGCTGGGACGCAGCTCGGGCTCACAGTGCGACTCGTACGCAGTTGGGTTAACAGTCTTGGCTCGGCATCAAGAAAGCGACCTTCATATTAGTTGCATTATCGAGCTTAACTCAGGTATCAGCTATACGGCTCGGCATCTGTGGTGGACCACCTGCGAGGGGCTCACGGCCGAGCCTCCTGTGGGGTGAATCTCCTATAGGATTACCTCTGATGGAACAGCCTCCTGTAGGAAAGGCTCCTATGGAATAATGTGTTATTGAATAGCCTCCCTTGGGGAAATCTTGTATGGCGTAGCCTTCGGTGGAATAACTTCCCATGGGATGATTAGGCAGATGGTAAGTTAGCCACAGGGGCTCTGTAATGTAGTTTCCGATTTTTATTGTGGCTGTGTTACTGTAATAATGTATGTGATGATCAGTTGTGGTAAGCACTTGGCCCGAGCCTGGAGAGGTTGTCTTGACTACACTTGATTGGGTATGTTATAGGTTTGTGTTGGTACCATACACACTATTCACTGAAAGCTGCCCGCAACCCTTACCTGCCCTCGCCAGAAGTGCTGACATGGCAGATCCAAAGTCAAACCCCCCAATTTAAAAGGTAATCTCGTCAATATCCGAGTGATGCCATTGTGGACGAGCCACTGTGACACCTAGCACGCTCGGGCCTTTGCCCACCGCATAAAAGGTAGATGCCAGCTATTGTATTGTGTAATAAGTTGTTACCGAGGACCAGGAAGAACAGGTCTGAGTCCGCGAAGCCGCCAGAGTAGATAATCAAGCAATATCCTCCAATCTTAGTTCTATTTCACACCATCTCCGAACAATTTCATGGCTAGATCATTGCGCTGGTAAAATGTCGACATTCTATACTTGCTCTCGCCGTTGTATTGCTGCAGATCCTGCAGTGCTTGCCGGCCCTCGCGAATAATCGTCTGCCGAATTTCCTCTGTCCTCGGATTGATGCTGCACTCGAACGGCCGAGGGCGCATGTTGAGTCCGTTTCTATCTTTGCGTCAGCCAGAGCGTGTGTATCTGCTGATGACCACGATACTCACGTGTAGTTGAAGATGTCCACCTCAAAGAAACCTCCGTCTGGTCGTCTTTTTTTCTGAATGCGGAATCCCCACAGAAGCCGAGCAATCGTGACCCAAGTCCCTTGCTCAGCCAGCGCCTGGCCAGAGCAAACCCGTCTGCCCCACCCAAAAGTCATGTAGCCCCTCTCGCCCGGGAATGGCCTGCTTTCCGGGCTTCCAGGCCAATGTCTCCATGGGTTGAACTGGTCAGGCTCTGGGAATTCACGTTCGTGGTGGTGAATTGCCCAGACGTTGCCCTGGATCCACGTCCCTTTTGGAATCAACCAACCATGGTATGTATCGTCTTGAGTAGGTGAGTGTGGCTGCCCTCCGATGATAGCAACCGACCTCCACCTAAATACCTCCTTCACAAGCGCGCTGACGTAGGGCAAGTTGGGCTGGTCATCGAAGTGCGGGCTCCGATAAGGGCCAACGACACGGTCAAGCTCCTCATAAGCCGGTAATAAAGTCCCTGGGAACGCACAGCAAGCCAGGACAAATGTAATCAGGGTGGAACTGCTAGTATCAGACCCAGCACCAAAGAGATTTCCGCTGAGAGCGGATATCTCCTCGTCATCCAGGGTGTACTTTTCCCTTGCTGCAAAGAGGTGCTTGACAAACGAATCTTCGTGGCCAGGTTTCTTTGCCGCCTCCTCGGCCAGCGCATAAAAGAAACCGCGCCCCCTTTTGCTGCCGAGTCCGTGTTTCCAGGGAGCGATGGCATTGGGAAATCTGGCCAGGAATGGGAACGTCTCCATCAGCATTGGAAACTTCTTGCCAGGGACATTGAGCTCTGCTGCCAATTGCATGACAGCAATTACTAAGACTGTCAGCTCAAGGCACTGGACACGAGGGACACTTGGTACGCATTCGAGAAATAGCCTCACGTAGGTGCAGGGCACATACCTTCTGTGATAATGGGGTCCTCGCTACTCTCCACCCGCCTGCCAAAGCCAATGATGCTTACTACACTCGTAGCATATCGCTCGAAATGCTTCACGTAGTCATCCGGCTTGCTGAGCAAGTCAAGCGCAACGAGCCGGCTTTCGTCATTCTGGAAGCCACGGTACTTTCGGACGGCCTGCACGCCAACACCGTTGTGCATAAGCTTCCTCTGAAGACGCCATCTTTCCCGCTGTTCGGGGCTGAAAGTGTACTGGTTCACCAAGTTTGACTGGCCGGCACCCAGCTCTGCAAAGACCAGCATCCTCGGCCGCGACGAGTAAATTCCCGCCCGCTTTTCGAAGAGGTCTGAGGCCGTCCAGGCGTCATTGATCCAGACTGTTGGGTTTCTACCTATCCACACGGTCACGAGAGGGGATTTGTATGCCTTAGAAAGCTCTTCGAACCACAGCCAGGGCTTGTTGTCAGGCAGCATGAAGGTGTTGCCTACAATGGGAAATGGCAGCGGCCCCGGAGGCTTTGTGAAGCGGGTCAGCGCATCAGGGTTTGACATTCCAAGAGACATTGGGTATGCACTGCACCATTTTGGAGCGAAGCCATAGCATTCGAACGTAGTCGAGTGCTATGCTTCCTACCACCAAAAGAAGAGCTGTCGCAACTGTCAACCCAACAGTGCCATCTTGAAGGAGCCGTTGCACGCCAGCCAGGCCGAACATTTCGTCGAGATGGCCGGGAGGCATATTGAGGGGTTGATTTTCGAGTGGACGGAACTGCCTTGGGCACTACTGTAAGCAGGTCCGCTCTTGCCGCCCTACTGCCGACCGACTGGTGAGATTGCCACGGCGTTCCAGGTGATTGCGCTGAAGACAGAACACGCGGCGATGGGCTGCGGTTTCCACGACAATCGGGGAGGGCAGCAAGCTCAACAGGGAGAACTGAATTGTACTGTGGGCTCTCGGTGCCGGCGAAGGAGGAGGACCTGGGCAAATACCAGCCAAGTATCGTGACAAATCTCTCAGGGGTGTATACGCAGCCAGTCGTCGGGCCACTTGGACTGGTTTTCGGGCTCTACATCACTTGCCGGGACAATCACTGTCCTTATATAGACCATAGATCCGCCATCTCTACCCCGCAGTCCCATGGTCGGCAAATCACCTACGCGACCCGATCCATGTCTAGTCAAGTTGCACTGCAGAAGATTCATTGTTGAGGGAACCAGGTAAAATACCCAGAGGCTGGTATTGCACCGCAGGTCATCCCATAAGACAACGCTATAGAGGGACTGCTCGTAATTTGTCGCAGTATGCTGCCAACAGAATTGCAGAGGGATTTTTTACACTAGGCTATCCTTCAGCAAACCATCCTCCCCTCCCCCCCCCCAAAAAACCCCAAAAAAAACCCAAAAAAAACTGAAGGCTATGGCATTGCGTGAGGTCAACCACAGGAGGTTATCATATAGCTAGGAGACTCCAGCGCTATAGCCTACCAATCCCATGAGAGATCATTCTCACAAGAGGCAATCACATCAAAGACCATTCCTAGGAGATTGACCCAAAACAGGGCGGTCCGCAGAAATTATTAGTTTGTACATCACTCAGGTCTCAAGAGTCCGGGTGAGCAGTGTTATCAACCGGTAAATCCGATAGTTCAGATGATTCTGCCCAATGCTGACCCTCTTTCCCAGAGACGCGGGTTAGAAATGAACAACAAAGATCACTCGGTTAAGGAATCGGGAAAATGCTGAGACATGCGTCCTCACTGCTGCTGATTGCCCATGTGGGAGTGAACGCAACTCTTGGGCAGGGAAACACACCATAGAATGCCCTTCGCTTGGCCTCTTTGTAGTCTTTGATTTGAATGAGATTTGATTACCCGTTGGCAGTCTGTTCTTCTTTGCGGTGACCTGGCATTCGATATCGCTCGTGCAAAAGCTCAAACACCCAAGTGATTATGCTACCTTTCTTTTCCTGGCGTCCCAGGCACAAATTATCGCCCGAGAACCTATGTTATGAAATCATACATATGATAACCTTTTGGAATAGCTCTCTCACTTTCTAATTGGTAAGGTGATATTGACCTGGGCGCATGTCCCCATAAGCTCGCCTTCCAGGCGACTGGTCGCATTGACCACAAAGGTTTGAAAATGCGACGTGCCACATTTGACCCCTAGCACAAAAGCCTTGGAAAATGTGTCTGCTAGCCATGGGGATGTATGAGTGTTGTCCATCGGAAAATTGGCGTCTGCGGTCTCTTTGCCCATAAGCTTGAGTGCTTGAGCACTGTAATCTCCGTGGTTTACATAGTAAATGCCCTTTTCTGGGCCTCCGAGCGATTGGACAATATACCATGAATACCACTCATAGATAGTGGGGACCCAGGAGAATTCTCCAGTGACACTGTCATATGTGTTCGTTGGCGTTGGCGACGAGATAATAACTTTGGCGCCCAAGTCGAGGAAGATGGAGCTGGCGTTCTGGAGGTACGTAGTGTAAGTCTGGACAATTTCGGTCTGATTACTGGAAAAGTGTTTGTGTCAGTTTTCTTGGCTCCCACGGGGCTTGACAGGTCAAGAGAAAACGGGCTTACTTATGGGTAACAGGACAAATTTGGGCCCCCTGGCCCAAACAGTCCACTCTGTCCTTGGCGTCGTTGGCGGGATCAGCAGCTTGAGAAGAGAGGTGAGAAGTCATTCAACCAATGAGGGTTCTATCGTGCTGATGCACTTACGGCCGTCGTTGTGTCCAAACTCGATCACTACCCAATCACCAGGCTGAACCTCGGAGATGATGGCTTGAAACCGTCCCTCACGGGTAAAGGTTCTCGCGCTTCTCCCGGCATAGGCCGAATTATTCACCCTGATTCTTGACGAGTCAAGTGAATAGTGTAGGTACTGTCCCCATCCCTCGGTTCCATTATGGCCCCCGCCGGGAGCCATTGTGCTATCGCCACAAAGCCATACCGTCTGTAGCCCAGTAGGCTCGGCAGGCTGGGCTTGGATCAGCTGGGCGTTGGAAAGTGCAAGGGGAGTTGCATGGCTGAGACTCACGGAGAAGGGGGCAGCCCCAGCTGCTGGTAGGAACCAGGCGAAGAGGGCAACGGGATGCATTGTGGCTGGCAAGGATGGGGGCTTTCTCTCGTCCGTCCGGAACGACCTCAGTCCAGCCCCTCAGATATATGTATACTGGCAAGTAAGTTAGCCTAAATTCACTAGGCCAGCACCCAGGCTTGATTGAGGTGTGCGACGGGCGAGTGGATGCCGATCATCGCATCATTAAAGCTCGGTCTCTAACTACCCCGAGTTCACGGGCGCCGTGCCTCCCGGACGCAGAGCAAGGCGCGCCCCTCGACTCGTCTTGTCAGTAAAAAGATTTTTTTTTATGATCCACGCATGAGCGGGAGGAAAAGCTGGTCGATAAACGCATGTTGTTTTGAAGTTCATCACAATGCAGCATTCAGCGGGATCACTGGCTTCTATAGCCCACTCGCCCAGGTATGGGACTTGAGCAGGGGAGGTAATTTATCCTTGGGTACATCTGCATCTATGAAGCATCGGACTTCCAGACCGACACACCGGCGGCCGGTATAACCCCCGCGTCTCCAATGACCAGCTCGGCATCAACTCCCAAGTCTGGGGCAGCCACGGCGTCGGTGCCATAGTTGAAAGCCCAGATCAGGTTCCCTCTCCGGAGTAGCCTGAGCGAGCGACCAAGGTCATTATCCTTGCTTGCCGCCCTCCCCGTCAGGTCCTTGATACCGGCATTTGCAGCTATATCCCCAAGGTATGCCACTAAGAAGTCCGCTGGCGGGTTGAAGCCCAAATAATGCCACGAGTCATCGGATACACAGGCCATCGGCTTGCCTGCGCGATGCCGCGATATCGAAGTGACGGCCGCGAAGCTTGTCGCATTCTGGCGATCGCAGGAAACCCATTCTTCCCAGTAACTTATATTGTACTTTGTGCCATCATAAAGCACCCCGCTGTTTGCATACTCAGGCGGCGTCTCGATGCGTGTCACCCGCATAGGCAGACGGTCTCGCAGTACACCCTGGGACGGCTGAATTCCTGGAGCATACGAGAAATTGGCGGTGAGAGCGGCAGAGCGCGGACCGAAGACGATGGGACCGGTGTAAGCCGAGAGAAGCGTGTTGAAAGCGGCGGGGATAATAGGCATACTAGGCACGACGACCATCTTGTACCCTTCAAGGCTCTGCTCTGGCCCGATAACGTCGATCGACAAGCCCAGCCGGCGCAGAGCCGAGTAAAAAGCATATACTATATCCGCATAGTTCAGCCCCGCGTCTGTGTAGGATGAAGACTTGACATCCCAGCTCCCACTGTATGGTTCGACGGCCCAGCTCCACACAGACGTATAGTCGAAGACCACGGCTACGTCACCCTGGGGCTCATGTGTGTTGTTTGTCCCGAGTTCTTGATGCAGAATCGGGAGGTCATTCGCCGCAACATCCTGGACCTCGAAGTAGCCCTCGTCCTGGCTTCCGTCTGAAATGTGAAGGCCGGAGAGGGTTTGTTCCTGTGCATATGGCACTTGGCGCCAGCGGAAGTAGTTGACAATGTCGCCCGATGCGGCAAATGTCTCAAGAGTCCAGAGGCGGACCATTCCCTCCCAGGGTGCGACCCTGTACTGGTTCCAGTTGAGCACTCCAGGCTCCATCTCCATCACCCCGAAAGGACCTTGGGCCTCGCCGTACGCAGCGCCTGCGATGCCCCTGTACAAGGCATGGTGAAGGGCCTGATAGTCTGGAAGGCCCGTGCGGAGTGTGTCGAAGAGGTCTTGATCCGAAAGCCATGAGTACTGGCTGGGCCCGGCAAGAGGGTATTCGTCGAACGTGGCAAAGTCAATACCAACTTCCTTTGCGAACTTGTGGTGGTCAAAGTCGGTGAATTGCATCATAAAGTTGGTGGTGATTGCTTGTCCTGGTGCATGTTCCCGCAGGATTTGTGCCTGCTCTTTGGCAAACTCGACAACCATGTCCGAAGAAAACGTGAAGAAGTCGAGTGTCAAAAGGTTGTTCGTGGTGTAAACTTGGAGATAAGGGGGCTAGTACGTGTTTAATATTCCAAAACATGAAAGACGGGGATCCGTAGGAGGAGAAGGATGGTACTGACCAGGACATCGTCGAAAGACTTGTATTGGTTCGACCAAAAGACTCTACCCTGGGCGGCATTCATAGCTTCGACGGTACCATATTTGTCCTGCAGCCATGCCCTAAACCGCTTGACTGCATCTGGGTCGTACGTGCGAACCGTGCCGTGACACCCAAACTCGTTGTCCAGCTGCCATGCCACGACTGTCGGGTTGCGCCCGTAGCGTTGGGCAAGAACTTGCGTGATGTTCTGGCTCAGCTCGCGGTACGAAGACGAGCTGAAGCTGTAGTACCTGCGGGAGCCAAAGGTGTAGGTGGCATTGGTGACGTCGACGAACATAGTACTCGGGTAGTTGTCGACAAGCCAGTTCGGAGGGGAGGCTGTTGGTGTACCAATGATGGCCTTCAAACCGTAGCGTTCCAAGAGCCCGATTGTTTTATCAAGCACCGAGAAGTCGTATACGCCTTCCTCGGGCTCCAGGATGGCCCAGTCGAACTCATTAATGCGCACGTACGAGATGTTGAGGTCTCTCATGGCAGCAATGTCTGCTTCCCACATAAACTCTGGCCATTGCGACGGGTAGTAGTCAACGGCGAGGTGTAGACCAATCGGCCAGCGGTCCCTCGAAGGCCCTGTCGAGCTATTGTTCCAGTCCTCAATAACGTCCCGGACCACGGCAGACCGAGGTCGTGAAGCGCCTGTACACTGGGCCAGGGCGGCCAGCAGTGTGAGGCCGAACCAGTACATTGCGAGCGGGCTTCCAAGGTTTACTGCAAGCCCAGTAACCGGGGACGATGTGGGCAAGTCCGTCAAAGGCCACCACAGGCGCTACTGGGGGATGAACAACATAATATAGACGTCGAGGGTGAGAGGCCTGACACGGTGATTACCGGCATTGGGCGGCGGCACGGTTCGAGTACGTACGTAGGCCAGCACCTGACCGACAACTGCGGACCGGGAGCTCCATGTCACGAGGGCGTCAGGATGGGACCAGGTGCCCGCCATGGGGCCCATCGAACCTCTGTAGTGTAGATCATCTCGACCTCAAAAGGAACCTGCATGCCAGGCCTGCCTAGTGACATTGCTCACCTCCGTTGTTCTCCCGAGCCAGAGCTGGGAGTGGCTCGGCTGTGCAGGTCGGCCAAGGACCCCGCGAAATCTCCACATCCTCCCCACCGGGCCCCCATGGGGCTCCAGTCCGGATGGGGTCCGAAGAAAAAATTGCGTCAGGGCCACCGGACCGGCATGCTAAGTCAAGCATAATTACCACCTTATGCAGTCGGCCCGTTTGACTGCGATCCATTTTAAATCTCGGCGCTCGCAGACCGCTGGACAAGTAAGCCGGCAGTGGCCTACAATACCGTCAGTCAACAAACTGACATGAGGTCGGAGAATTGTCAGCCCACATGTGTGCCACGCTCTCCCCTCAGTCCAGCCACTAAACGCAAATTTGTATGCAGTGACTGCGCGCATTAGACGTCGACAAATCGAAAAACCAACATCACCACCATTTATGGGGTTCATGAGGGTAGCATATGGGAGCTTTGCTCGGGTGTCCGCCACACGGCCACGGCATCCATATAGTGAGTGAACTACCTGGGCAGTGTTCACTACGTACTAACCATCTATAGGTTAGCCTCCTATGGGATAACCGCCTATAGAATAGGCGGGGAGATGGTGATCAAGCCACAGGCGGCTCCATAATGATGTTTTTGCCTTTTTTTTTTTTTTTTTTTTTTTTTTTTTTTGAGAATTTAGCTATATCCAAGTTACTGCCATACTGTACGTGAGAAGTAGGACGGATGTTAGTTTGACACTGAGAAGGCCCCTAGCTAGGTCGACCCGAGGCCGCAACTTTGTTGGTTGCCCATGGCTCAAGGGCTTCTATGTAGACAGGACAACTCACATCACCGATTGACGACAAAAGGGTTAGGGGACCAGGTCGTTCGCTGGCACTTCTGGCTACAAGCGTGTCTGCGTGCTTGGCAGGCCGTGCCCCGGGTCTAGGCGGCATAAGCTGAGACAAGGAGCTCTAGTTTCACTTTGCCGTCCTCTACTTGATAATCGCGGCCAACCCCAATCTCCCTGTTATACCCAGCACACACAAGACCAGCAGAAGCCGAGCAGCGCCCAGATTAGCCCCTCTAGGCCGACAACATGGGTGAGAATGGCCTCAAATCAGAGAGCTCCTCTTCGCTGAAGGACTTCCTTGCTTCCATCGCGTCCATCAAGGGTGATCTTTCAAACATCACTGCGCCACCCTTTGTCCTCGATACGAAGTCCGTGGTCGAGCTACCTGCCTTCTGGGCCGAGCGGCCCTCTCTGTTCGTCGCCCCATCAACGTCTCCGGATCCGGCGAAGAGGGCCCTGTTGGTGCTCCGCTGGTTCTTGTCCTCGCTCAAGAACCAGCAGTATGGGGGACGATCTGAAGAGGAGGGCGTGAGGAAACCGCTGAACGCCTTTCTCGGGGAACTGTTCCTTGCAAAGTGGGAAGATGCCAACGGCGAGACCACCCTGGTGGCCGAGCAGGTGTCCCACCACCCACCGGTCACGGCTTGTCGCGTCTGGAACGAGCAACACGGGGTCTTCGCGGAGGGTTTCACACGTCAGGAAATCACACTCGGTCTTGGCAACATCACAATCAGGCAGCACGGCCATGCCTTGCTCACCCTGAGGGAGCACGGCGACGAGACTTACCTAATACCACTTCCTGAGGTCAAGGTCAGAGGGCTCTTGTCTGGTCTCGCCAGCACGTACCCTGAGCTGGAAGGGACGTACACGATCCCTTGCACTTCTGGGTATTACTCCGTTATCGAATTCAGTGGAAAATCTCTCCTGGGCAGTGGGGCCAAGAACGAAGTGTCGGCCAGGATTTTCGGCCCGGGGCTGGACAGCGCAGCAGGACACGAACCGCTTTACACGGTCTCAGGCCACTGGAACGAATCATTCACTATATACAACGGCGCGGAAATATCAAAGGAGGCGTCGATTGAAACCGTCACCATCCAGGATCTCCCCACCACGCCAATGAAGCCTTTCGAACAAGACCCCGAGGCCCAGGATCCTTGGGAGTCCAGACGCGCCTGGAAGGCTGTGCGTGAGGCATTACAGCGTAGAGACATGGCGGGCGCAGCCAAGGCCAAATCGACTATCGAACAAGGGCAGCGGGCCATTCGCAAGCGCGAGGCGCAGGAAGGAAAGAGGTGGGAGGCTCTATTCTTCAAACCCGAAAATGAAGACAAGTTGGCGACGGAGCTGTATCGCAGTATTTTGAAGGAGTTGAAGCCAGAAAACACCGTCGCTCTCTGGAAATTTAATACAGAAACCTGGGACAGGGGCGTTCGGAAACCATTCCACGGACAGCTGTTGCCCAACAGCGAGACTGGGCTTGCCCCTATTTCCGTTGCGAGGCGCAATATGTCCTCGGACTTGGACGATACCGATCTTGCATCCCCCGCATCATTCAAGACAGCACCAGAGTACCTCATGGCTTCGAGCACCACACAGAACGGGTCAGAGCCGGAGCAGGAACCTCCTGCCATCGGCACGCCCACGGGAAAATATATTCCGCCCATCAACTCTGCCAGGCAGAGCATTGAACAGAGTAGCGGTGCTCTGACTCCCTCGACCCCCTCTGTCTCTCCTTCCACGAGGGGTAAGCGCCAACGTGCGAGGGACTCCGTCGGAAAATTTAGAAAGTCGCTCTCATCCGGTCTTTCAAAAATTGCAAGCCCTGTACGCTCGAGCGGTGAATCTAAACAGGCTGGCTCTCGCAAGGGCGGGGATGATAAAGGGTGATGTGGGAATTTGGGGACAAATGAAAATTACTAATGGTGTTTTCTTGAAATTGGCAACGCACCCCAAGGAAAGGTCTGCTGTTTGTTTTGGGGGGGGGGCAGGGGGATTGGTGTCTTCCACTCTTCTCTTGCGTTTGGAAGAATAGGTTATTGTTTCTTTATTCTTATTTCTCTTTTTGATACCATCTTAGACTCAGAAACAAGCATATCGGATATTTTGCGCGGGACCACGAGACCTGCGGGCTCTAATATCATATAACCATTACTCTTGAGGTCTCGAGACATTCTCTTACGGCCCACATCATAATCCCCAGCGTCGCGCACACAAGCGGGCGCAGGGACACTCACCCGGGATTCTGATTCTGGAAATATGCGGATCGATGATATCCATGGACTCGCTCGTGTAACAGCTCATGGCTTGCCTGGCTCCAGCCTTACTCATCCTACTTGACCCCCAGCCGTTTACCCACCCTGAATCACTCATACCTGGTATATTGCACTTTTGCTTGGTCTCTATGACCTCCGCCCAGTGTGAACGCCTTTTTGGAGCGCCATTTGGGCTGCCATGGTCGTGGTCCATCGTATTGCCATAAACTCCCTATATCTAGGGAAACCGCTTCGGTGAGGCTTGTCAATGCGGAGATGAAGACAGCCTCAGGCAATAAAATATTATTTCATAGCAGCCTGGTTTTTGATCTACAACCAGTCCGTGTTCGTCGATATGTAACTACCAGCGGAATATTATATAATATACTACGAAGGCTTTTCGCGCATGCGCCCGGGGAAACACAGTGTGCAAGTGGCACATACATCAAATGAACATCTTCTGCCTCCCCAACAAAATTCGAAATAATCGTAGCATGTACGCACCCCAATATTCAGTTTCTAATCATCGCTCGCCCCTCGGTTCAAAGTCCTACTTCACTGTGGTGAATCAAGGAACCGTACTTGAGAGTAAATACTAATTACTTGACAATGTACAGGCGCGCCACTACAGACGTGGTCGTTGTTGCCGCCGCAGCCCGGAATATAGCCCGGGATAGCGAACTGGCAAGTTATTGAGGCTCGAAGGCACCATACTAAGTCTAGGGGGCCCAGACTTAGTGGCTGTCTGGGGATGGTGTCTAACTATGAGAATTTTATGCTCGATAGCTCGGAATATGGTTGCAAAGGCTTAGCAGGCACTTCAGATGTGAGCATGGACAGGAAAGCTACTAGTTATGTGATGCTGTGGCAATTACCCTAGGGCATGGTCTCAGTCATTCTCTAGAATTTGTCCCGCTCGATACTGGCTCGCGTGCAAGACGCGAGGAGGCCGGTGGCCTCCAAACAGCGAGGGGTCATCTAAATTCTACAGGGACCCTACTAATTTTCAGGGATCTCGATACGTTCGGCGATGTTGAGACACCCAGCAACGTAACAGCTGCAACCTAAACTTAGTCTGCGTGTTGTGGGCGCTAGAGCAGAAGATTTATAGCAGCTCATGATGGAAGAAGAAGCAGGCCAATCCGAGAACGGCCAAACAATTAACAATTATACCCAATGTAACTATTATCTATAAGCCCAGGTGAAATGCTGGCCCCTGAGTGTGAGGTTGACACACAAAGAGACAGGAAGAGAGAAGGGCTGTCGATGCCACTTTTTGCGCTCAATACTGTTCCATATTAGCACCCTAGTCACAATCACGTGAGCCGCGCAAGAACCTTACGGTCTTTCTACTGTGTAAAAAGTATTCATTATCAGACTACCACTGAAGATCATGGAGCTTGCCAAGGGGGTTACGTGCATTGCCGGGGCTTGGCCGGGATGATCCGGAAACACGCGGTGGAGCTGCAGCAAGATCGGCCCACCACGGCGGCCGACGGTGCTGTTCCGTCGCTCTGGTGGCCTGACCGCAGACAACCTGTGGCTTCAGGATCAACACCCATCATGCGAGCCAGCATGCAATCTACGCACTCGGAGAACTTGAATATGGAGCCACCAAAATTGTTTAAATATGTATCAAAAATCCTGCAACAGCGCTGTCACTCCTTTCAGCAAGAGTCAGCCTTGCAACTGTGCAACTTTGGAACCGCAGTACTCGCTTCACACATCAAGCCGACCTCAGTCTCAACGCACATACCGAAAGAAGCCCACAACGAGTATAGCAAACAGGAAAGTGACAAGTGGATCCCAGGCAGACAAGCATCCACACATCTTGACCCAACCCCCCCCCCCCGAGTCAACCAACCAATTCTATTACGTCGTACTTGGCAACCCACGCAGCAATGCTAGCAACCGTAGCACGACGTGCCATTTCAGCGACAACACGAGTTTACCCCCCGATTATGCCCTCGACTACAACAACGCCAGCAGCAGCACGCCGAGGATTGGCCGGCGTCCGATGGGTTCCCACAATTTTCGCAATGGTTTGCATAGGTTCGTCCCAGAGTCAACGCGGAACAAAACAAAGTAACACTGTTGTGCAGGAATTAATATGCGTCCTCGCAGGCTATGGCGTCTCCGCCTACAGGCGCAACCAGATCGAGACATACTTGTCACGAAGTGCCGATTTCGAGAAGCAAGACACGGATCGAAGGAGGAGGTCGGCTGTCTTGATGGATGCGTATGGGGACAAGTCCAGTTTGGAAGACATTGAGCGGGCAATGGCGATTTACGAATCGCAACAAGGAGACGAGTAAAGCTGGATGAGGTCATGACGAGCGCCCGGGGGAGTGGGAGGGGGTGAGGGAGGTGGCTGGCGTTGGTTCCAGAGCGATTTCGATGCATTTTACGGCGTTATCACCCAGAGCAATAGCAGGACTGGGGCGGTACAATACCGCCTGCTTTATTCGGGTCTATAGCACACGGCGTTTCGGTCGACAGTAAGGAAATAGCACTTGATACAATACTGATCCTGTGATAAGCCGGTGGGAGCACAACTCTCCTCTACAAAGAACGTGCAGTCCAGTCCAGGAGGAGGGGACACTCATGGCCTAGTACCTAGGCCGTCGAGACTCTTAACCCTTTTCCAAGCAACGACGCTGAAATGTAGTATTTTGTAGAGCCAACTACAAATAATACCGAACTCGGGAGAAAGAGCGGCATGTTGGTGATGAGGAGTATAAGTTTAGGACCGTCCAACCCTAGCCCACTGGCGTATTGAAATCAACACCGGTCCTCAGAAGTCCCACCTAAAAGGAAAGGACAATGACAACGATTCCCTCTACTCTCGTGTACCTAGCCAGAGTTTTGTGAATATTTCATAATTTACCAAATAATGTGCCACTTAAACTGTCCTCCGCTAAATATACGCCATGCCCAGCCTCGCTCAGTTCTCGTGTCGTAGTCCCGGTTCCGAATCGCGATCCCCCCGATACCCGATCATGCACGTAGACTATACCACCTATCTGTTTCCCGTCACGGTGTCCGATGATAAACGTATGGATGGACAGGCGAGATTGATTCCAAGGGGTCATACACCAATCTATGGCTCGTGGAACTTTCATGACCTGAGATTGAATGGGTCGCGATCAGACCGTTCAAAGAACCACAAGTCCAGGTGAATGCAGCAAATCCGGTTGCTCAACTGGAGGAGTGAGGACAAGAATCTGTCAACAGTCACTCGCCCTTCACCGCTGCTGCAGGCGGTCGCTTTACGCCGACTCCCAGCACAATAAAGATCCTCGTCAACACCATTGGCGCGGTACTCGCAAATGCGACCCAGTCCTCCGCAGTCCAGTCCCCAATCTTTGCATAGGCGACCCAGCCTCCCACTGCCTGAGCCGTGCTGTGGCAGAACGCAAAATCGCTCAGCAACATTCCCAGACACAAGACCCTCCAAAGCGCGAGATCATCAAACAGCCGCAAGACCACAGCCTCGACAAAGGCGAAATACAACCAAGAGCCACCCAAAGCTGTATACAGGAATGTCGTGTCAGGTGCGAAGGCAACGGAGTGTCGCGTGATGCTACCAAGATAGGTGCTCGGATCAATCAAGACAAGCGCAGATCCCGTCACGGCAAAGAGAGGTTCGATTGTCAGGAGAATCAGGCCATATATGTAAGGCACGCTGGCCTTAGCCGAGGCCTTTGGAGGCATCTTGTGGACCTGGGATCGATATAAGACTCCCAATTTGAGACGCGAGGACCCCCGTGTACTTTTTTTTGGGGGGGGGCAACGAAGAGTGAGGAAGAACAGCAGAAACTTTGCTGTTGACGAAAGGCAGAGAGGCCTGGGAAAAATAGGTGGGAAGGGAGGGAATGGAAATTGAGATTAAGCTTTGCAGGCCACGTGAGCTGAAACTTGCACACGCCCGGGCCTCGGCAGCTGTAGTCCCTGAAGCTCAATGCGCGGTCATAGGAGCGGATTTACTTAAACCCTAGCCATTGATATTTTCTCTCGAGTGTTCGAGATCCACAGCGGGGTATGGTTCATCAGGCCCTCACTTATGGGCAACGATTGACTGTGGTGACGACGTGCGGCTCGAAAGGCTGGCATAGCGTAGCCGTGGGCCCACCATCACCCAGGCGAGCTTATCACGTCTATGGTCAAAGTCTGTTCCGGGTTTCAACTGTGACACATGACGCCCTGAAATATCACAACTCATTGTTGATCAATTATTTATGGCTAAGAGGAAGCTGTATGCTCGCAACCATCTAAAATCTACCGCTTTAAAAAGTTATGCAACAAGTTTCATTATTTGTCTGTACAGCGTCCGAGTCGTGCTCGTAGTTGCCCCCATGACGGAACAGAGGCTGCAGTAACTTAGCTCCCAGCCTTGGCCTCACCGAATCGCAATTCTCGAGGTTACTCTATGATCATGCTGCTCTTCCCCGGCGCCAACCCGGACTATCAGCCCTCACTTGCAAATGCACGGTTTAATGCGGGCCGAGATCCTGTCGATCCCTATCTTTGCCAGGCGGGCAGCGGCGTTGTATATAACCTTGACTGGAGACATTTTTATCCACCCGCATGCCGCCTAAGCCCGCCGTCTCCCAACCCACAGTGTATCTCCATTATGACGAGGAGCCAGTACGAAGTTCGGGTCCGATGGCTTCATAGCACCAAAACTTTTTGTAAGGTAGCGTTCCTGTGCCGGTATACCCCATGTTTTGATGCGGATGTGTTGCGATTTCTCAATGTGCTGTCTAGACAAGCCAGCCCTGCCTCCGTGTGCTGTAATAGCGGATACCCCTGGTCAAGGTATGCTGTGTGATGTTAGCAGACATGTCTTCGTCTCGTTAAAAATGGAAGCAGGCAGCCTCGTAATATATGAAGTTAATATGAACGCACCGAGCAAGGACAGAGATGGACTCGACACGATCCCGTACGCTAAAAATAGATATGTTCAACACAACGAATTCGGTGCTTCACCGACAGCCGGGTATACGGTCTTCATTGCTTGAAGCTTCCGAGGCTTCCGAAGGCGAGTGCCACTTTACTGGCTTGCGGAAGGTATGCCACAGGGGAGTCAGCAAAAGCTGAAGTATACTGATGATCTTCAGAGATGTCGAAGGGACAAAGCGCTAGGGTTACATCGGAGCCCTATACATGCGATTGGTGCATATGCGTACAACAATCAGAGACGCTTGTCGGCCGGAAAGGTCGGCAGAACTCAAAGACGGGAAACTCTGTTTACTGTGCTTCATTCGGTCACGCAGATGCTCGAGCGGCTGAGAGAACAAACCTTCCCACCGACACCTTTCCAAATCCCACGTCTAAATTCAGTGGCAGCAGCTTGATAGACTTTCATCTGAACTGCTCAGGGTTGGCTGGACACGTCTTGTGGAGCAAAGGCGATGAGCTTTGCACCGCCGTCCTCTTCGCTGTAACCTCGTCGCAAATGAAGACGCCGGGGCCTTACAATCTTCGCCTCACACACATCTGCTTTCCAGCCGTCGTATTTGCGGCCGTCTCAGAAGTCGGCCGGTCCTGTAGAACCTCCTAGTATATGACCTGATCCTCCAAAGATAAATAGAGCGCTTCCCACCCATCCAAATGCCTAAAACTCGACACCCAAACCACCCATCGCTCAGGCAGAATAATTATTACCCTTACCACAATCATCACCACAATCTCGCGCTCAGCATCATACACTATCTCAGACAACACAATACTGCCTCGACAAGTGCACTACACGACATCCATCATGCAAATCACCACAGTAGTGTCTATCATCTCGATGCTGTCTGCTGCATCCAGCCTGGCGGTCGAACGAAGGGCAGTCCAGGACGACTCGACCATTTCGCCACGACAGTTCTGCAGTAACGACGGCGACTGCTTTGGCGGCGCCAACTGTTGCAGTGGGTCATGTCAACTCGGTAGCTGCCGCATGGACGGAACTTGCGACGCGAGCAACGACTGCTACGGGGTCTGTGGCAACGATGCAAAGGCCGTCTGCGTGAATGCATATTGCCAGTGCTCTCCGGGGACATTCTGCTGAAAGGTTGCCGGCATTGGGAGGATGGCCCGCCGGAGTGGATTTAAGCAAGGCTCTGAGACGAGGCGCGAGTGATTTAGCCAACGTGTAATGAATGAGAACCATAAAATCATCACAGCCGATACAATAAACCCCGTGGGCGTGTGGTGTCTCCAGATTCAGCTTGCTCAATAAACATAATCTAGAACCTCTGCATTGTGTTTGGTCCACAAGGAATGTGTTTGCAGCCGCTGCCTGGACTTCAGACTACATCCGTTGCGGCCAATTTAAACAATAACTACGCTGCTACCTGACGAATTCAGGCCTGCCGCACTTTTTCATAGCTACGAAAACGGGATAGAAGCAGGGCGCGGCAGTGCACTCCGGGACCGGGTCAGCGCAAGGTGCAGAGTGTCACTTGGTGGGACCTAAATATATTCTCTGTATGCAACTCGCATACCACGGCAGCACTGCTCGGGCAGACTTTAAAAATTTGAGCCCAACCACAATTGAGCAGTTTGAATCGATATGGGCAGACACAGAGAACACCCCTTGACTTCTGGTGGCGAACTCGATGTGTGCTGGAGTGGCGGTCGGCAAATCTCGCCCTACTTGATTGCCGGTGCTCAACCCGCCCACTCGGGGCCCGCCTGCGACGCGGTCAGCTTGAAATCACCATAACGTAGCCCTATTCCATGGAGCCTTCCTGTATAGGCATCGTGCTGCAAGCGACGGGGGATCTAACCCCGAGTTCTGAACAATATCGCGGTACAATATGGCTGTGACCCCGTGATGTAACGTTGAGTACATGGCTGCGACGGGCAAGATGTAACCTGGCGGAGTGGGTACTTATCAAGCGGCTTGCTGCGCGCCTCCAAGTCTTTCAACGATTTGATCCCCAGGTACCCTCGTGATTACTTTCTCGCTGAGCTCGACCAGTCAGTATGAAGCTCGAATTTCTCACCACGTCGGCTCTTGTTGCTCTATTTCAACAAGCGCGGGCCTCGACCCCGCCGAGGTTGCCCACCGCAGCCGGGTCGTTCACATACAACAATAAGTCGTTCTTCCTTCATGGAGAGCCATTCACCATCATTGGGGGGCAGATGGACCCCCAGCGTATTCCCCCGGAGTACTGGAGGGACAGGCTGGCAAAAGCCAATGCTATGGGGTTGAATACCATATTTAGCTATGTGTACTGGAACTTGCTAGAACCTGAGCCTGGCGAGGTATGACGTTTCCGGTGATAGTCATGCCGATTCAGGTCTTGCTTTTAAGATCGCCCAGAAGAGTCTTGCTTGTGGTCGCAGGGCTTCCCTCTTCTCCGTGCAAAACTGGCTATGCGAGATAGTACACTGCCATGACCCTTTGCACGGGGCCTTTCTTGCAGTGCTTTTGATCGCTAACACCTGGTACCGCAGTGGCGCAGCAATGAACCCTCAAATGATATAGCCAGGTATTTCGAAATCGCTCAAGAGGAAGGATTGTCTGTGGTATTGCGCCCTGGGCCTTACATTTGTGGCGAGAGAGACTGGGGTGGCTTTCCGTCGTGGCTGAGCACTATTCCTGGGCTAACTGTGAGGACGTACAACGAGCCGTATCTGAACTACTCGACTAGATATTTGGAGCGTCTTGCTGCCGACCTGCAGCACCTACAGGTGACGAAGGGTGGTCCTTTACTCATGGTGCAGGTGGAGAATGAGGTCAGTGATGTCTGTCAGTTCCCTGCGAGTCTGGTCATGGACATTGCATTTGCAACGCATTGCCCATACGAGTGCTTCCGGGCAAGAATATTACAGAAAATCTCTTCTTCCAGGAACGGATGCTAAAAGGACTGGCTAGTACGGTTCTTACGGGTCGAATCACGAGTACACAGAGGCTCTAAGAGACGTTCTCCTGAAGAACTATGATGTTCCCTTGTATACGTATGTGGCACATAGGGATCGCGCTTCCCGGGGTTTCGACGATGTCCTAAATTGACAGATTCTTCACAGAAACGACGGAGGCGTTGAGTTCACATTGGTCGGAGGGAGTGTTCCTGGCGTAAGTGCCTCCTTCAGCCCTTTGAGACTATACATGTGTGCGTACAATTGCACCCAAGGCCCATACTATCCTTTTCGCTTTTTCTTTTTTTTTAAAAAAAAAATCTTATATTGCGGGCTGTGCTATATTCAGAGTCTGTTCCACTGCATTTCTCTTGCCAATTTGCAGTCTTGTGCTTCATCGGAAAACTCAAAATAATACAGGTACTCGCGGCGATCGATGGTGACCCTTCAAGCGGCTTCGCGGCTCGGGACAAGTACATAACAGACCCATCAAAACTGGGACCGCTCCTCGACGGCGAATACTACACTCTTGCACCTGATATCTGGGGTTCAGAAAACCCACATAACGTTGCAAAGGACGACGACATTACACGATTTGCGAAAGATCTGGACTGGGTACTAGGAGCGAACAACTCCATCAGCTTATACGTGCGTGCTATATCCCTCCTCTACACATCTTCAGTACTTGTGCATCTCATTTAACTCCCGGAAGATGTTCCATGGGGGCACCAACTTCGCTCTGGGAAGCGGCTCTATCTGGAGAAACAAGACTAGTGCCTTCACTACAAGCTACGACTACGGCTCGCCTCTCGACGAGAGTGGGCGGACCACGGATTACTACTTCACACTGAGAGACACGATCAAGAAGTATTCAAATCGCAGCCTTTCTGAGGTCCCAGCCAATGTCCCGGTCCTGAGTATCCCGGAGATCCAGCTGGCCCCCCGAATGCAACTACTGGATACGACAGGCGCAAGCACATCGAGCGACCTCCCAACTACGATGGAGGAGCTCGGCCAGGACTATGGCTTTGTGCTATATGAGCATAAGGTCACACAGGCCATGTCCGGTCTTTTGCAGCCCGGTGATCGCCCCAGGGATCGAGTCATCGTATATGTGAATGAAGCGCGCATCGGTGTCATTGATAGCATCTGTATGTCTAATCGCGCACTGTTTGTGTTGTTTGTCGTAGCTGACAGACCCAAGACCAGTTTCCGATGAATATCACATTGGACGTTAATCCAGGCGACACAGTCTCACTCTTGGTAGAGAACCTCGGGCGAGTGGACTACTGGTCGCTCGAAGCGTACACGTTTGATGGCCTGACTGATCCATACAAGGGCATTGTCGGAAATGTGACAATCGGGAATGTCACACTCAGGGGTTGGACAATGAAATCGTTCCCTTTGGGAGATGTCCCGCCCTTGGCGTTGAACACAAACAACTCGGGACTCGCAGCATCGCCAATTTTCTACTCTGGGGTTTTCAAGGTTCAGAACTACTCCAACCCAGCAGAACTCGACACATTCATTGCAATCCCTAATGGTACAAAGGGCATGGTATGGGTCAATGGCTTCAACCTCGGAAGGTACTGGATTATCGGGCCCCAGCAATCACTTTACCTCCCAGGCACTGTTCTCAAAGCTGGACAGAACAACGATATTGTGGTACTCGAACTTGAGCCGGACCTAGACCGGCCGATGTTTGCAAAAGGCGAAGCAGCTCGCACCTGGGGAAACAATCCTGATCCGGATTACATCTAGGCTGTCTCTTATTAGCTGAGTTGAATTCGGGACGACTGGGGCTGACGCTCTTCGTGAAGCGCCGTAGAACGCTATAAGTAACAGACCGAGCAGTAGATGAGTCAACGTTATTCTGTCTGGGTTCTTGGAGAGCCCCTCCTAGGTTACGACAGCCTCACTTATGGCCTCATCTGGGTCACACTCGCGCCCTGTTGTCGTTACCACTGCTGCGGGGTTGCGGCACATCCTCGACTGTGTGATGCGCTTATACATGAATGATATGGCATTTCCTGGCACTCTTGGGCCAACGAAGCTGTTCCTCCTATGTTGTTAGAGCCTACTTAGATAGTCTATGCGGGTGATTAGCTTTAATTACCTACAACTTTAACCCCTGCCTAATACTTGCGACTGTCCGGGAATACCTGTAACAACAATTTACAGATACTGGCATGCTTTTTTCCGGTTTCAAAAAGTTGCAGATAATACTGAAGCAGTCTTCGGTTCTGAGTATGGCAGTTTGGATGAATACAAAGACGATATTCCTACGATCGAGTCCCTCGGGCTGGATTAAGGAACCTCTTAGAGGTTACTGAACGACTTGGGTAGACCAAGATGAAGCGCTCTCATGGTGTCAGAGGAGAGGGTTGCGAGCCAGTCCCGTGCTCACTTGCAGCCTTGCAGCCTTGCTGCACCAAAGCCTACATCCTATTTTGGTCCGGGACAAGGCAAACTGTGACTCCTCGGAGATGGCTCCACATGGGCATGTTGAAGACTCTGAAATTATAACCTCACAACGTAGAGATCAATCCTGATGAAAAAGGTGCTTTGCTCCATGGAGCAATTGAGCTTTCCTGGAGAGTATATATGTTTTACTTGTACGCTAGCTGTTCCGGGGGATTTGAGAGGCAACTTCGCTCTTTGTGGTACTCTATATTGATGAAGAGATAATATCTTGCGAAACAAGTTTTTGTAGACGGTGTAGCCGCTTGAGCACAACATGCCTCTTGTTATGTAATCCAAAGTCTAGACGTCAGAATATCTGTCACCTTAAGAACTCCCATGGAAGGTGACCTTTTCCTTTACACGTAGGTACATTCATGCAATGGGATCCAAATTGCGCTTGAGCATGCCACTGTGAGGTGTGCCTCTCTCTACTCCCGGGTTGTGTCACCAGATGGCAGATTAACATAGGGTCATCAGAATTGAGCCGGCCACATAATTATTGCGTACTTTCCTCTCCTCATAAGCACCTGGCTGGCACACTGACGACTCGACTGCACTACGCCAGGATCACTCATTCGGTTCACGCTGCATTGTGTGTCGCTCCCAGTCACCGATAGATCCCCGTCCTCTTTTATCTGGTGCATGGTGCAGTGCTGGCCTGCTTGGACTCAGCCACGATCTATCGGGCAGTTGGACATGGCATTCGTGCATGATTGCACTGATGGCGAGACTACTAGATATACCGGACTGCGTCATTCACGCATGTACCGCAGGGTTATGCCGCCTGTATATTTTTTCTCAACTGACTGTTGTATTCCAATATATATACTATTTGTATTCTTTAAGTTCCTCTACTAAGCTGGAACAATAATAAGTGTCCTATAAAGACAAAAAACAATGTATCTTATCAATAATAATAGTAATATTTACTATATAAAGCTTTAAATAGTAATTTTCTATTCTATTTCTACAAACTAGTATTCTGTTAGATATTACTACTTTATATAATTAAGGTCCCGTAGTACATTAATCAACACACTAGGCTGCCTCGCTATAGAAATATAGGAGGCACGGGTTTAACTCCCGCTAGAACCACCAACCACACAATATTTTTAAATATATCGCCATCGGCAATGTGTTCTAGCTTCTGTGCCAGGGCTTGGCGGCATACCATACTGTATATTACTCTTACGGGTTATTTTTAAGTACGCTATATAGTGTTGGATATAAAAATATATTGTTAAAATAAGTATAAACTCTTTTACATATATAATGATCAAGGTTTCCTGGGTCCTCTAAACCGTAGATTGGGGTTTATGTCTAAGATACGTAACAAGGCGGTTGATTAAGCAATGAGGTTTCTAACAATAATCACAAGCTAATGAAAGCTATTTAGGGTAAATACTTAGATTAACTACTAAAAAGCTGTCCATATTATCTAGCTATCTGGTAACAAGTATATCCTTATATGTCCATCTCTTTAGTAAGGCTCGCTAGGAGCACTAGTCGCTTCTAGCGATCTAGTATAGAAGAGCATTTAGAGCGCTAGTCGCTCCTAGCACTCTATAGTGTTAGATCGCTAGGATCAATTATTACTCTAATTAATCTACCTTATCTAATTAGTGATTATGTAACCTGTGTCTTGGTCCCTTGTACCGTTTGTTTGGCTAGTATGCTAGCCTAGTAGGGTTGTTTCTTTATAGAACCAACTGTTAGTTCTATTTCTATTAGGGTTATGATATTATTCCCCTCCTTCTTTACATCTTTGTCTCTAAAGATTTGAGTAAGTTTCTTATCCTATTTCCTTTATGTTTTCTATGCTTCCTTTCTTTGCGTATTTCTATTCCTGCTATATTGTTGTATATTACCTAAGGTCGGGTTGAAAAGACTTAAAAGAAGTCTAATAAATAAGCTGCCCTTGCTAACCTTATTAACTAAAAAGGTATTGTTTTTAAGACTATGCCTTGTTTTTATTATTTTAAGGTAAATCGCGCCTACTGTTTTGCCCCTAAGTCCTTATAGTATAGTAAGTATATTTGTTCTAGGAAGTCTTATAATAGAAATAATATAGCTATTTCCTATAGGTTTCTTTTATTTTCTATTTAGGTTTTCTTACTAACTTCTATAGTAAAATACTTATTATTTAAGTAAAAGTATTTAGAAAAGAAAGAAATTAATGCTAAGAAAGAGTTATTCTTACTTTAGACAAAGCTACAGACCACTATAGGCCGCTTAGCCTATTTATGCTACTAAAAGCATCAAGCCAAGAAGTAATTTTTTAAGTTATTTTATTATAGTATCTAATTATTAGATAAGGAAGACACCGAGTTAGAGTATCATTATTAGGAGAAAGAGGCTTAGGTTACTACTAATATACGGTCCTTTAGAGCTACGGGAATCTCTAATTAGTATTTCTTGGGTTTAGATCTAGATAGTCTAGGGGTCCCTGCTGATTTTCTTGTTAACCTTAAAAGTCTTATAGTACCTATTAGCAATTTGTCAGGTTCTTAAGGAGTTTCTAGGTATTATCTTTATTGTTATAATCCTTTTATTTAACCAGGTATTTAGTGTCGGCATTATATATTCTAGAATTAAGAATCTTTTCTATTTTCCATTCTTTTTTATTATTATCGAGTTTAATCTGTGTTTTAAACTATATATAGGCTGGTGCTAGTTTTAAGAGTAATATATAGAAGACTAGGTATATTTATATTTTTGTTAGTAATAAAAGCCTAAAGTTGATATTTAATAGTTTCTTTTTAATCTTAAATAGTCTAATCTTCTTATAGTCTAGTTTTTCGTTTAGTTATTTAGTTTTAATGTTTTTACAAAATAGGTAGACTTTATCCTCCTCCTCTAAGGTTAGTCTCTTCAACCTTTTTTTATTAGTGTAGGTTATTATTTATTTCTATATAAAGAGTAGTTCTTACCAAAGCTTCTTCTAAAGGTTTCAAATTTTAATCACCTTTTCTATAACTAATTATACTTCTAGCCTAGAGATTAGTTCTATATAGGCTTCTAGTTTATAGCTATAGTTTGTATAAAAGGGTAAGACCTTTATAATACCTATATCTATACTATTATAGGCAAACTATACTATAGGTAATAACTATACCTAGTTGTTTTGTTTATAATTAATATAACTATAAAAATACTATTCTAGAATCTAGTTTAATCTTTTAGTTTACCCATCTATCTAGAGGTAGAAAGCTATAGATAGCTTTAACTTTATACTAAGTTATCTTATAAATAATTACTAAAAGTTAGAGGTAAATACTATTTCTCTATTTAATACTATTTCCTATAGTGTACTATAGTTACTAATAATTATTTATAGAAAGGTATATGCAAGATTGTCTACATTATTTACTTTCTTATATAGTAGAAAATAGAAGTACCTTGTAAATCTATTAATAATAACTAGGATGCTGTCATACTAGGCTCCTGTCATTAGTTTCTTTAAGAGTGGTGTAATGATTAAGGTTTCCTGGGTCTTCTAAACTATGGATTGGGGTTTATGTCCAAGATACATAACAAGGCGGTTGATTAAGCAATAGGGTTTCTAATAATAATCACAAGCTAATAAAAGCTATTCAGGGTAAATACTTAGATTAACTACTAAAAAGCTGTCCATCCTATCTAGCTATCTAGTAATAAGTGTATTCTTATATATCTATCTCTTTAGTAAGGCTTGCTAGGAGTACTAGTTACTCCTGGCGATCTAGTATAGGGGAGCGTTAGGAGCGCTAGTTGTTCTTATTACTCCTTGGTATTGGATTACTAGGATCAATTATTACTCTAATTAATCCATCTTATCTAATTAGTAATCACGTAACCTTTAGCTTAGTCCCTTATGTTGTTTATTTAGCCAGTATACTAGCCTAGTAGGGTTGTTCCTTTGTAGAACTAACCGTTAGTCCTATTTCTATTAGGGTTGTAACATTATTCCCCTCCTTTATACTTCTTTATCCCTAAAGATTTAAGTAAGTTTCTTATCTTGTTTCCTTCATATCCTTATATATCTTTTCTTCTATTTTATCCTATCCTTTCTACTATGTCATTATGCGTTACCTGAGGTTAGGTTAAAAAGACTTATATTAAAAAGTTAGAGGAACAAGCTACCCTTACTAACCTCATTAACTAGAAAGGTGTTATATTTAAAACTATACCCTATTCTCATTGTTTTAAAGTAAATTATACATGTCGTGTTACCCCTGAGTCCTCGTGTTGTAGCGAGTACGTTCGCGCTGGGAAGTTCTGTGATAAAAACAATATAGCTACTTCTTATGGGTTTCTTTTTCCATTTCCTTAGTTTCTTTCTTTTGCTGACTTGTTATAGTAAAATATCTGTTATCTGAACAGGAGCGTCTAGAGAAAGAAGAGATTGATGCCAAGGAGGAGTTATTCCTGCTTTAAATAAAGTTGTAGACTGCTGTAGGTTGCTTAGCCTACTTACGTCGCTAAAAACATTAAGCTAAGGAGCAGTCTTCCAAGTTATTCCGTCGTGGTATCCAGTCGTTGGATAAGGAGGATACTGAGTTAGAGTATCGTCATTAGGAGGAGGAGGCTCGGGTTACTACTAATGTATAGTCTTTTAAAACTACAGGGATTTCTAATTAGCATTCCTTAGGTCTAGATCTAGATGGTCTAGGGGTTCCTGCTGATTTTCTTATTAACCTTGAAAGTCCTATAATACCCGTTAGTAATTTATTAAGTTTTTGAGGGGTTCCTATATGTTGTCTTTATTATTGTAGTTTTTCCATTTAACCAGGTATTTAGTATTAGCGTTATAAGTTTTAGAATTCAAAATTTTCTCGACTTCCTACTCTTTTTTATTATTTTTAAGTTTAATCTATGTTTTAAGTTATATATTAGCTAGTACTAGTTCTAAAAGTAATATATAAAAGACTAGGTATATCTATATCTTAGTTAATAATAAGAATCTAAAGTTAGTATCTAAAAGTTTCTTTTTAATTTTAAATAGTCTAATCTTTTTATAGTCTAGTTTATCATTTAGTTACTTAGTTTTGATATTTTTCTAGAGTAGGTAGACTTTATCCTCCTCCTTTAAGGTTAATCTCTTTAACCTTTTCTTATTAGTATATCTAAAGGTTGGTGGATCAAATGGGAGTCAGGTAGCAGTAGGGTGCACTGAGGTCTTGTTGGGACGCTTGAGAATGGTTTGGACAACTTTGTATTGAATTCGAGTGGGCTTCTGTCAGCCCTCCTCACAGTCCCTCCGACATCGTCTCAACCCTGGGCACGCTGTGGTTGGCTCTGGTGCGCAGATAGGGAGGCTGGAAAATTCGGCCCTCGGACCCACTATCTTTGGCTTTAAATAACCAGCCAACCCTAACCCTGACAGTAACCAAACTAAATACAGATAAACTTTAGAAATCAGGCTATCTAATGAACTAGGTTACATGCTTTTTGGGTAAGAAATAAGGGGAATGCAGAGGTACAAAGTTAGGGTCTTACAATAGCCCAAAAAATCGACTCACGGCCACCAAACTCATCTGCCGGCGCGCACGCCACATAGGCACTTAGCCGAAAAAATGCCAAGTCTAGGGTAACTCCCTACGTGAAGTCTAGGGTAACCCCTTACGTGCAGCGCCCACACAAGCGTTTCCGTTTAACAGTATAGGTTATTATTTATTCTTATATAAAGAGTAGTTCTTACTAAAGTTCCTTCTAAAGATTTCAAATCTTGGTTGCCCTTTCTATAGCTGATTATACTTCTAGCCTGGAGATTGGTTCTCTATAGGCTTCTGGTTTATAGCTATAGTTTATGTAGAAGGGCGATACCTTTATAGTACCTATATCTACACTGTTGTAGGCAAACTATACCATAGGTAGTAGTTATACCTAGTTGTTTTATTTATAGTTAACATAACTATGAAGATACTGTTCTAAAATTTAGTTTAGTCTTTTAGTCTACCCATCTATCTAAGGGTGGAAAGCTATAGATAGCTTTAATTTTATGCCAAGTTGTCTTATGAGTAATTACTAAAAGTTAGAGGTAAACACTATTCCTCTATCTAACACTATTTCCTATAGTATGCTATGGTTACTGATGATTATCTATAGGAAGGTATATACGAGATCATCTGTGTTAAACGGAAACGCTCATTTAGGTGTGGGCGCTGCACGTAGGGAGTTACCCTAGACTTCACGGAAGGAGTTACCCTAGACTTTTTGCTAGTGGCGTGCGCGCTGGCAGATGAGTTTGGTGGCCGTGAGCCGATTTTTTGGGCTGTTTTAAGACCCTAACTTCGAACCTCTGCATTCCCCTTATTTCTTACCCAAAAAGCATGTAACCTAGTTTGTTAGATAGCCTGATTTCTGAAGTTTATCTGTATTTAGTTTGGTTACTGTCAGGGTTAGGGTTGGCTGGCTGTTTGAAGCCAAAGATGGTGGGTCTGAGGGCCGAATTTTCCGGCCCCTCCATTCCTGCACCAGAGCCAACCGCAGCGTGCCCAGGGTTGAGGTCATGTCGGAGGGACTGTGAGGAGGGCTGACAGAAGCCCACTCAAATTTAATGCAAAGTTGTCCAAACCATTCTCAAGCGTCCCAACAAGACCTCAGTGCACCCTACTGCTACCTGACTCCCATTCGATCCACCAACCTTCAGAATCTGCATTGCTTACCTCCTTATATAGCAGGAAGTATAAGTATTTCATAAATCTATTAATAATAACCAGGATGCTATCATACTAGGCTCCTATTATTAGTTTCTTTGAAAGTAGTAGCTTAATGATAAAGTCTAGGCTAATGGATTACTATAGTCCATCAGGTACTAGCAGAGGTTATAGTAGACTATAAGGTTTATGTCTCGTGGTCTTGCTTCTATAACATGTATTACAGTCCTAGATAACTATTTAGACTTCTTTCTTTATTTTTAGAAAGTAGTAGTATTATCTAATTCTTTTAATTATTATTATAATTCCTTAATATCTATATACTAGGGCTTCGTGGATTTGTTTAATGAGTTCCTTCTATAGGTTTATAGGTATGAAGAGTTATTTTCCTTAATATAACATTTCATTATCTTCTACTATTTATCCTTTAGTTTCTAGGGACATACTTTAGTAAGCTACCTTAAGCTTATTTTCCTAGCTAAGGTTAACCTTGGCTTAGAGTATCATTACTAGTTATCAGGGTTCTTGTAGCAAGTCTCTATTAAAGGTAACTTGGAAGATACTCTATATTTTTAGTAGAACCTCCTATAGGTAGTCTAGCTATCTACTAAGTATATCTACTCGTCCGTTCTTAGATCCCTTATAGTAGGTAATCCTAAGGTTAAATTATAATAAGAACTCTACCTATCTAATCTAGTACTTATTAAGTTCTTTAGTCATCGTGAAGTATATAAGGTTCTTGTAGTTAGTATAGACTTAAACCTAGTACTTAGCTCTTATAAGGTAATGCTACCATTCCTCAAATACTTTAATTATCACCATAAGTTCCTTATCATATATAGGGTAATTAAGCTCTAGTCCATTAAGCTTTTTTAAAAAGAATATAATAAGGTATAGTTTACCTTAGTCATCTCATTAACCTAGTTATCCTCCTATCATAAAGTCTAAGGCATTAGTCTCAACTTCGTAAACCTTATTAGGGTCTACTTTAACTAGTATTAGTTCTTCCAGAATCTTCTAGGTTATTGTATTGAAAGTATCTTGTACTTCCTACATCTATTAAAATTCTTCTTCCTTCTTAGTAAGGTCTATAAGAGGCTTTACAAGTCCTCCATAGCCTTTAATAAATTACTTATAGAAGTTAATATATCTAAGGAATCCTCGAACTTTTTTAACATTTATGGGTATAGGCCAGTATTTAATGGCCTTGATCTTAGATACTTATATTATAATCTATCCAGGTTAAATAGTGTATTTAAGGTAGTTGACTTCCTTGGTATAGAACTTGCTTTTCTCTAGCTCGACTAGAAGTTTTATATCCTAGAGTTTTTGTAGTACCTTGTATATATATTCCTTGTGTTCTTTAAGTATTCTAGAGTAGATAAGGATATCATCAAGGTATATAACCACGAAGATATCTAAATATTCTCTAAGAACATGATTAATCATAGCTTAGAACAATACTAGTACGTTAGTTAATCTAAACAGCATAACTAGGTATTTAAAGTATCTGTAGCGTGTTTAGAACGCTGTTTTCCATTCTTTGCCCTTTTTCATTCTAATGAGGTTATAGGCTCCTTTAAGGTCTAGGGTTATAAACCATTAAGCTCCTTATAGTCAGTCTCGTAGTTCCTTGATCAAAGGTAGCGGGTAGTAGTTTTTAATAGTAATATCGTTTAGTTAGTAATAATCTACACAAAGTTATAGCTTCCCGTTCTTCTTTAGTATAAAAAGGATTAGATATCCTGTAGGTAAAGTAGATGGTTAAATGTAACCTTTCTCTAGGTTCTCGTCAAGGTACTCCCTAAGTACCTTAAGTTATATTTTATTAAGTCTGTAGATTTTGGTGAATTTAGGTATCTTCCCTAGTTCTAGGGGTATTTCGTAATCCTAGTTATTGTATTTAGGTAGTCTGGTGTTAAGTATTGCTAAAAATAGCTTAGTATACTTATAGTATTCCTAAGGTATAAACTCCTGAGGATCCTTCTCTACTACCTTAGCCTTTTATAGGTAGGTGATAAATTATTAAAGGATAGGTTTAACTCGTTTTACTAAGCTAATCCTTTAGGCCTTTAGTACTTGTTATAAGGTTTCTGTAGGCGAGGTAACTATAACTATAGGTATTGTTTTATACTATGTATACTAGATCTCTTATATCTATTTTAATGTTTATTAGATTTCCTTAATATGTTCTTGTACTATAAGTATAATTTATTATTTTCTTATATCAATCCACATCAGACTACCCTCTTTATCAGGTTTGTATTATATTTAGCTTGATAGTAAGTCTTTCTTATTAGTCTATGGCGGACTGCCTGGTTTATGCTATTGTTATACTAGCTTGTTTAGGGGCTATTCTAAAGCTTGCCTAGGGACTAAGTCCTTCTCTCTATCTTAAGAGGTAGTTACTAGGCTTATTTAAGTATACATTCAGGTGCTATCCTTAGGAACTAAGCTCTACTCATCCTTGTAATGTATGATTATTCCTTTTACTAAGCTTGTAATAGGCTGAGGCCTGGAGGAATGGCACTCGGTTGCCCTTGGCCGTACACCCCCCCCGGGGGGGGTACCCGGGACACGGCTACCGCCATATTCATGCTATGCCTACAACGGAAGCCTTTGATGACAAAGCAACGTATGGACATCTCTGATCAGGAGGCAACACATGGCACGGAAGCCCTGTATCTTGGTTTTCTTCTATTTTGGTTCTTCAAGTTGAGATACTTGTAGAGTGGCCTAGTTAGTTGCAATATGCTACCTTGAGACCGTTACATTATCTTAACTTCTATAACCATGGTACCTTTTGTTTTGATAGAAGTATGGAAGAACTCCTTTTTCTTTAATTAGGGAGTGCTATTTAGGCCCGCGACTTGCTGCCTAATAGTACTATGGAAAGCCGGTATATACCTCTTGTGGGAGTGTACTGTACACGGTCTAGTAGTAGACAAGTTAGTCTGTAAAGTTGATAGATTTTTCTGGGGAGCTCTTGATTTTGAGGAGAGTCGTCCTGTGATTAGAACGAAAGCCTTGTTACCCTTTTATATACTAAAGGTCTTAGATAGCTGATGAGGAAGCTGTTCCTGTATTTAAAGGTCTTGAGTACTTGAGATAGGAACAGAGTAGTTAGCGGTCTTGTAAATCTATAAAGGTCTTGTAGTCTAGACTGATTAGAAGCCAGGGCGCTATATTGACTCCTTATTACTAGAGATAGCCCTGAAGAGATGTCTACTATGATGGCGTCTAATAATATAACGGGGGATGCCTAGTTAGGGGAACCTTAAGTATAATAGTAGTCCTAGTTAATAGAGATGTTAAAACTCCTAAGTAATTAACTCTTAGAGATCTGATCTAAGTAGTTAAAGGAGAAAGAAGCTAGTTGGTAGAAGATTTGATAACTAGAAGAAGACCTGGCTACCCTTTAATAAGGGCTAGCCCTTATGATGACTCCCTACGACCTAGTCCTATCTCTCTTGACTACTCCTGACTTGATTAGAAGTATAAAGAAAAGAGCTTTGTTTCTCGACCCTCCTAAGTTTGATGGAAACTGAAGTGTCTTTAGGGGGTGGTATATGGAGATGAAGAGCAAGCTGGTAGTTGATGGGCTAGTGATTGGGAGCCCTTTTGATTAGTTTGTGTATATATATACTAGACTGGAGAAGTCTGCCTAGAATATGATTGTGGTATTTGTGGAGAGGGGTGGACTAGAAGGAACGTTTGACCTTGATAGGTACCTGGTATATCTTGCTAACATCTATGGTGACCTGAATAGTAAGGCTAGGGTACTTGATTGCCTTTGTTACCTGTAATAATAAGAGAAGGAGAAGTTTTCTGCTTTTCTCCTATGATTTGAGAAGGAACTCGTAGACTGTGGTGGTATTGAATGGCCTGTATATATGTAGATTAACTAACTTGAGGGAGTATTTAACCTTATGATGAGGGATAGACTTATTAGGCTGATTAGCTTGCTAAGAGATAACTTTGGGGTATATATTTAGATGCTTTAAACTATTAGGTCTATGCTGGATAGTCTAGTATTTGCGAAGAAAGGGAGGATATAGTGAGCCTTACCTTCTTTAGATAGGAGATAAGGATTAAGCTATAGTAGAGAAGTTATAGAAGCTGTTATTGCTAATGATTAGATGGATTAGGAGCTAACTAGGGCTAATAGTACCTCTATTTAGAATAACAAGAAGCTTAAAGGAAAACGAGCTAAGTAGGTTGATAAGAAGGAGCTTGACTGAAGGGTAAAGGAAGGTAGATGCTTTAGATGTGGAAGATCAGGGTATATAGTAGAGAAATGCCCCTTTAAACCTGTATATTGCCCGAGTAACCTGCTAGAGAGGGTTATTAAGACGAAGAAGAGTAAGCCTGGTAAGTAGGTTATAGTAGTAGATAGTGATAAAGAAACTACTATCGTCTTTGATTAGGATGAAGGGAGTTTGGGAAAAGAGTAACCTCTAGTAAAAGTTATTGTTAGGAGTTAGCAGAGGCTAGGGCTAAGTAGTAAGTATTTAAGAAGTAGATGGATGGTAAAGGGATCTATGTTAACTGTGGTATAAATAGTACCTATTATATTAAGGTATTTGTTAATAGTAGTTGTCTATATTATGCTTTAGTTAGTAAATACTTTGCCTAATATTAATACCTACTATATATCTTGATTACCCCTAGGTCCTTAGAATAAGTTAGTTTAACTGTAGAGGATGTTATTATGTATGTGGCTTATGGTGATATCGATATTAATAGCTATAAGTAGTTAAGGGTATTCTTTTATATAATTCTTAATTAGAAAGAAGACCTAATACTTGGTTAACTATAGATGAACGCTGAGTATGTAGTGCTTAACTTGGTAAAGAAGGAAGTGTTGATTAGTTTCTTAGGATTAGTTGTAAAGGAAAGAGATTCTGAGGAGGACCCTTGGTATCTACTTAAGTAGCTTATAGGATTAGTATATTTAGTAATAGTTTGTTAAGAGAGGAAGACGCCCTTTAATTAGATGTAGGGCCCTATTATATTTATTATAAGCCTTGTGGATATTGAGAAAGTACTAAAACTAAAGCCTAAGGGTGACTTATGTAAGAAGCTCTCCCTATAGTATTATAAATTCCTGCCCCTATTTGACTAGAAGGAAGCTAACAAGCTTTTATAATACTAGGAAGGAACTAATTATGCTATTCCTTTAGAAACTATATTTGAAGGAAAAGAAAAACCTGTGCTTTGGGGGCTACTGTATGGAATGTCTTGAGAGGAGTTAATTGTATTATGGAAGACTTTAATAAAATATCTTGATAAGAATTTTATTTGAGCGAGCTGTTTACCTACTTCCTTACTAGTGCTATTTACTAAAAAGCCTGGTAGAGGACTACGATTTTGTATTGATTACTAGGCTTTAAATGAAATTACGAAGAAGGACTGGTACCTCCTGTCCCTGATTAGTGAGACGTTATACTCCTTGTCTAAAGCTTGATGGTTTATAAAGCTAGATATTATTACTGTGTTCTATAAGATCTGGATTAAGGAAGGGGATAAATGGAAGATAGTCTTCTAGACCTAATATAGTCTGTTTAAATAGCTAGTGACGCCTTTTAGGTTGACTGGAGCTCTTATAACCTTTTAATGCTATATTAATTCTCTGTTGTAAGACTACCTTGATGAATTTGTTTCTGCTTATATTAATGATATTTTGATTTATTTAGATGGAAGCTTATCTGATTACTGTGAGAAGGTGAAGAAGGTCTTATCTAGACTCTAGAAGGCTGGCCTATAAGTGGAAATTGATAAGTGTGACTTTGAGGTAAAGAGTATTATGTACCTAGGGTTTATTATGGAAGCTGGAAAAGGGATTTGAGTGGACCTTAGGAAAATTGAGGCTATTAAGTCTTGGGAACCCCCCTGATTAGTTAGAGGAGTACGAGGTTTTATCGGGTTTGCTAACTATTACCACAAATTTGTCCCAAACTTCTTAGATATTGCTTGCTCTCTTATAATGCTTACTAAGAAGGATGTTGTGTTTAATTAGATTGATGAATGTAAACAGGCCTTCTAGAAGTTTAAGGATCTTCTGATTAGTGCCCTAGTACTGGTGTAATGGGATCTAGATAGACGGACGGTGCTTGAGACTAATTCCTCTAGATATACTACCAGAGGAGCCCTCTCCTAATGTGATGATGAAGGAATCCTGTGACTAGTGGTGTTTTATTTAAAGAAGAACCTCCTAGTAGAGTGTAATTACTTGATTTATGATAAGGAATTACTAGTAATTATATGATGTATGGAATAATGGGATGTAGAACTATGGAGCGTCTTCTTGTTTAAGGTCCTTACTAACTATAAGAACCTTAAGTACTTCTGGACTAAACAATAGCTAATAGAATGATAAATCTACTGGTTCTAGATCCTAGCTTGTTATAACTTCTAGTTATGATATTACCCTAGGAAGGAAGTAGTAGTACCTAATGTATTATTATGGTGGGAGCAGGATATACCTTAAGATGTAAGTGATGATAGGTTGGTAGAGAGATACTTCTAGCTATTGAAAGCTGTAACTTGCTATATATGTGTTTTGACTTAGATAGCTTTGATTAGACTAGGAGCTGTTTAGGTTAAGGCTGGATTTGTAGTAGAAGGAGATTGTGATGGTGATTCTGATGAGTAGGTAGATAAGTTAAGTCCCCTATTATCCCTGTTTAAAGATCCTGTATTATAGGAGCTATGGTTTGTGGGATTATAATAGAATAACTGCTATTGGTTGATTAGAAAGGTAGTAATGGATGGAGAGAGGCAGCTTCCTTAGTAGTGGGGGTTGCCTATTTTAATCTCAGAATGCTTGGTAGATAATTAGTCTTGGCTGCTTTGGAGGGAGCGTGTTTGGATCCTGCACTATGAACCTTTTTGTATAAAGATTATCTAGGATACCTATGACTTTTATCTAGCTGGATACCTAGGTAGGGATACTACGAAGGCCCTGGTCAACTGTAATTTTACGTAGCCTAGGTTGAGTCAGGATGTATGATGTTTCCTAAGGAATTGCGATGTTTGTGGAAGGAAAGTAATTTGGTGTGAGAAGAAGAGAGGCCTCTTAAAGCCCTTACCTATACCTGATTGGTACTGGGTAGAGATTTCTATTGACTTTATTATGTACTTGCCTCTAATAAAGTAAAGTAATGTAACTGTTATGATGGTAGTGATAGACTGGCTCTTTAAGGATTGAATCTTTGAGCTAATGACCTTAATAATGGCTAAAGAAGTGGCCTAACGTTTGTTATGGTGTCTGATTAGACACTATGGGATCCCCTAGAGTATTGTGTTAGACCGTGGGCCCTAATTTGTTAGTTTGTTCTGGAAGAAAATCTGTAAGATCCTCTAGATCATAAGGTGCTTATCCTTAGTATACTACCTAGAGATAGACGGGGTAACTGAGTGTGTAAATTAAGTGGTTGAGGACTATGTTAGAATGTATGCTATGTATTGGTAGGAAAACTGGGAAGAGCTAGCCCCTATAGCTATACTTGTTATTAATAACCGGGACTTTATGTTAATGGGTATAAGTCTCTTCTTTGTTAGCTATAGATATTACATAGACGTTCTAGGCCTAATTGGGCTAGAAGAAAAGCTGAGAATTACTGCTTAGTCTCTGCTAGTAGTAGTAGAAGTATTTGTAGGTTGACTTAGAGAAGCTATAGAGTTAGCTTAAGTAGCTATAGCCTTTATATAAGAAAGGTAGGAGTTATATAGTAACCGAGACTGATAACCTGCTGATTAGTTCTGTAAAGGTGATAAGGTTTGGCTCTAACTGAAGAATATTGTTACGACGTGCCCTTTAAAGAAGTTAGATTGGGTTAATGTTAAGTACATAGTCCTAGACGTTATTGGGATATATAATTGCTGGCTGAACACACCTCTAGGGGTCTATAATGTGTTTTATGTTTCCCTCCTCTGCTGCACTATAATGAACCTGTTACTTTTATAGGTGGTTAATGATTTATAACCACCGCTGGTAATCTAGATGGGTGATCCTAATCAGGACAAATATGAGGTAGAGAAGATCCTGGTATATAAAAGGAAAGGTTCCTAGACGAAACTATATATGAAGTGGATGGGCTATGCTTAGCTAACTTAGGAAAGTATATAAGATCTTGACAATACTAAGGTGTTGGATGCCTATAAATTAAAAATTAGATATTAGCTGGGTTTTAATTAGGACGTTAGTACTATAGAAGGGGGGTAATGTAATAGGCTGAGGCCTGAAGGAATAGTACTTGGTTGCCCTCGGCTGCACACCCCCCCTAGGGGGGGTACCTGGGACATGGCTACTGCTATATTCATGCTATGCCTATAACGGAAGCCTCTGATGACAAAGTAACGTACAGACGTCTCTGATTAGAAGGTAACATATAGTACAGAAGCCCTGCATCTTGGTTTTCTTCTGTTTTAGTTCTTCAAGTTGAGATACTCGTAGAGTGGCCTAGCTAGTTACAATATGCTACCTTGAGACCGTTACAAAGCTAACAGGGTTTACCTAGTAAATCTAGCCAGTAGTCTAATCTATCCAAAGGTTGTTCTTTCTTAACTAAGGTATTCCTAGAATTAACTAATAATCTACTATCTTAGTAATATTAAACAAGAGTTACTTAATATAGTCCTAGATCTAGACCTAGAGGTAATTAGTCTCTATATTAATAATACTATTTCTATAAGTAACTTCCATACTATCAACTATATTAAGTCTATAGGGTTCCCTCTTCTTATACTATATAAAGTAATATTTATTCACCATCTTCAGGGAGATAAAGTTCCCCTATACTCTACTATTAATAAGTATATAGCACTAGTAGGCTCTAAGCTCTACCTTGATTTTCAAATATCAATAATCATTATTGGTATTTATCATACACAAGTACCTTGTAAGTATTTCTCCTACTATCTAAGGTTTTATAGATAGCCTATCTAGTTTTTTAGCTATCCATAGTCCTTTCCTAGGACTTTATTAATACTTTTGATGTTTCATTATATAATACTCTATGATTATTACAGATCTTCCATAAGCTATTATATACTTTCTTCCTATATCGTAGGCTTCATAAGGCTAAGAATCTATCCTTATTACTATAGTTAGTACCATTCTTCAACCTTGTCGTCCATATATACTCAACATTCCTTGTTCTTACAGGTATGCCATCTAGTAGGGTTATATAGACATACTAAGAGGGTGTATAGATTAAGTCGAAACATTATATAGCTTACATTATTATATTATTTCTTAAGTTCCCATCCTTTAAAGTCGTCTCTTTTATAAGTTTGTTAGATATCTTGCCCTTAGTACCTTTACAGGAACTAGTCGTAGCTTACCTTCTCCTACATATAGATTCTATATCTATTATAAATACATAAGGCCCAAAAGATGCTAAAATAATAACCATAGCAAGGGAACGTCCTTCCTGCATCTCCATCCTTCTTAGTCTCCTTCCTCAGTTCTCACGTTACTTACTCAAAGAGTTGTCCTATAATTAGTACTTCTATAATGTTAGTCCTGGGGGCCAGTAGGGGTACTCTTCCTAAGTATACCTACGGGTCCTCTTACTATACTCGAGGTATAAGTAGATTTTAGGGAATTTTTCCTGCTAGCTCCTTCCTAGGGTTATATAGAGGTTCCTTCCATCCTCCCATAGCTAGGGTACGTCATCATCCTATACCCTTAGAGAACTAGTTAGCTCCTTCTTTATCACTTAGGTATATAATATAATTATCATTATAGCAGGCTGTCTAGCTAAGTAAGGAGTACTTCTTGGCTTCTTTAGCCTTGTCTAGTTCTATATATACTAGCTATAATAGTTATTATTAGATCATTTCTCCTATTTTTAACTCGCCTTCTTATTTATTATTAGTAAGTAAGTTTTAAAGAGTAATACCAAATAGGATTCTTCCATCTTCCGTTACCTAGTCTAGGTATACTAGGCATAGTTTGTACTATTCAGTCCTATACCAGTAGTATTGCTTAGTAATAGCTTACTATATCTTTAAGCATAGTGGCTTGCTAGTACAGATAATTACGTTAGCCTATCTAGAGCCTTTAAGTATAGGCTTCTAATCTCTATTTTTCTTAGGGCTATAATATTCTTTCACGAAGTATCCTATCTTATTATAGTTATAGTATTTAATATCCTTTTTATCTTTCTATTATATAGTATTAAGCTCTATAAGGCCTAATTACTACCCCCATTAGGTTAGATTATTACGGTTATATCTCTTTCTAGTATTAGGTTTACTTCTCTAGTTATTTTACTAGAATAGTCTGGGATTGATACTACGTTTCTCCTAACGTCTCTCGTAAAGCCTATTATTAAGTTTAATAGCTAGTTTAATATACTATAAGAAGTCGTTAAGTTTATTATACCTAGCTAACTCATCCTTTACATCTTCCTTTAGTCCCTAATAAAACATGAAGATCTTGGTATTGTGGGTAGAATTAACTCGGGTATAGATTCGTCAGAATTCTACTACATAGGCCGAGGCTAGTCCTTTCTATTATAGTTTTAACAATTCCCTTTTAGCTTATTATTCTTTATTAAGGTCCTAGAATAGAGCTTAAAAAGCGTTTTCATAGTTCTCGTATCTACTAAACATCTCCTAAGTCTCCTACTTACATTTCTCAAATTCTTTAGCATTAACAAAATCAGTAAGGTATAGTTTAAACCAAGCAAGCACTCTTCCCTTAAGGAATAAGGCTACATACATAATTTATTTTCCATCTACTTAGCTATCTATATAGTTAAAACACTAGTAGGCCCTAACTTAGATAAGGTAAGGTTACAACTAGCCCGGAGTCCCATCATAAGGGGTCAGGCTATTAAGCTTAACATTTTCCTTAGTTGGAATTAGGGTATTAACAATAATAGCAGCAGCCCGAAGGATAGTGACTTCCTTTTTAAGGTTTTCCATTTCCTCATTTTACTTAGCCTACCCATTCATAAGGGTATAGAGGTAATTAACCTCGCTAACCAACTCCTAGAGTTATTCATTAGTCATCCCACCATTATTATTAGTATTATTATTAGTATTACTATTAATAGCATCGTCTAATTCCTATAAAAGGTTTTACTAGAGGTTATTATTTCCAAATCCAGACATCGTAAAGATATTATATATAATATTACTCAAAGTCCACGTCATAACGTATAAACAAAAGCAGTCAAAATATAATAATCAAGGTTTCCTAAGTCCTCTAAACCATAAATCAAGGTTTATATCCAAAATACATAACAAGGCGGTTAATTAAGCAATAGGGTTTCTAACAATAATCACAAGCTAATGAAAGCTATTCAGGGTAAATACTTAGATTAACTACTAAAAAGCTGTCCATCCTATCTAGCTATCTAGTAATAAGTATATTCTTATATATCCATCTCTTTAGTAAGGCTTACCAGGAGCGCTAGTTGCTCCTAGCAATCCAGTATAGAGGAGCGTCAGGAGTATTAGTCGCTCCTATCACTCCTTGGTATTAGATTACTAGGATCAATTATCACTCTAATTAATCTATCTTATCTAATCAGCAATTACGTAACCTTTAGCTTGGTCCCTTATACTGTTCGTTTGGCTAGTATACTAGCCTAGTAGGGTTATTCCTTTACAGAACTAACCATTAGTCCTATTTCTGTTAGGGTCGTAACAAGTGGTAGTTTAACGATAAAGTCTAGGCTAATTAATTACCATAATCTATCAGGTACTAGTAGAAGTTATAGTAGACCGTAAGGTTTATATCTTACAGTCTTATTTTTATAATATATATTATAGTCCTAGATAATTATTTAAACTTCTTTTTTTATTTTTAAAAAGTAATAGTATCGTCTAATTCTTTTAATTATTACCATAATTCTTTAGTATCTATATACTAAGGCTTTGTAGATTTATTTAATAAGTTTCTTCCATAGGTTTACAGGTATAAAGAATTATCTTCCTTAATATAATATTTTATTATCTTCTACCATTTATCCTTTAGCTTTAGAGGATATGTAAAGGTTAGTGGATCAAATGGGAGTTAGGTAGCAGTAGGGTGCCTAGAGGTCTTAGTGAGACGCTTGAGAATGGTTTGGACAACTTTATATTGAATTTAAGTGGGCTTCTATCAGCCCTCCTTACAGTCCCTCCGACATTGTCTCAACCCTGGGCACACTGTGGTTGGCTCTGGTGCGCAGATAGGGAGGCCGGAAAATTCGGCCCTCGGACCCACTATCTTTGGCTTTAAATAACCAGCCAACCCTAACCCTGACAGTAACCAAACTAAATATAGATAAACTTCAGAAATCAGGCTATCTAATAAACTAGGTTATATGCTTTTTGGGTAAGAAATAAGGGGAATGCAGAGGTACAAAGTTAGGGTCTTACAATAGCCTAAAAAATCGACTCACGGCCACCAAACTCATCTGCCGGCGCGCACGCCATATAGGCACTTAGCCGAAAAAGTACCAAGTCTAGGGTAACTCCCTACATAAAGTCTAGGGTAACCCCTTACGTGCAGCGCCCATACAAGCATTTCCGTTTAACAGGATATATTTTGGTAGGCTACCTTAAGTTTATTTTCCTAGCTAGGGTCAACCTTGGCTTGAAATATCATTACTAGTTATTAAGGCTCTTATAATAAATCTCTATTAGGGGTAACTTAAAAGATACTCTATATTTCTAGTAGAACCTCCTGTAGGTAGTCTAGCTGTCTGCTAAGTGTGTCTGCTTATCTATTCTTAGATCTCTTATAATAGGTAATCCTAAGGTTAAATTATAACAAGAACTCTACTTATCTAATCTAGTACTTATTGAGTTCTTTAGTCATTATAAAGTATATAAGGTTCTTGTAGTTAATATAGACCTATACTTAATATTTGGCTCTAATAAAGTAGTATTACCATTTCTTAAATACTTTAATTATCGCCATAAGTTTCTTATTATATATAGGGTAATTAAGCTCTAGCCTATTAAGCTTTTTCGAGAAGAATGTAATGGAGTATTGTTAAATGGAAACGCTCGTGTAGGCGCTGCACGTAGGGAGTTACCCTAGACTTCACGTAAGGAGTTACCCTAGACTTAGTGCTAGTGGCATGCGCGGCGGCAGATGAGTTTGGTAGCCGTGAGCCGATTTTTTAGGCTGTTTTAAGACCCTAACTTCGTACCTCTGCATTCCCCTTATTTCTTACCCAAAAAGCATGTAACCTAGTTCATTAGATAGCCTGATTTCTGAAGTTTATCTGTATTTAGTTTGGTTACTGTCAGGGTTAGGGTTGGCTGGCTGTTTGAAGCCAAAGATGGTGGGTCTAAGGGCCGAATTTTCCGGCCCCTCCATTCCTACACCAGAGCCAACCGCAGCGTGCCCAGGGTTGAGGTCATGTCGGAGGGACTGTAAGGAGGGCTGACAGAAGCCCACTCAAATTTAATGCAAAGTTGTCCGAACCATTCTCAATCGTCCCAACAAGACCTCAGTACACCCTACTGCTACCTAACTCCCATTCAATCCACCAACCTTCAGAATAATGAAAAAGAATGGGAAATAAAGAAGATTCTTAATTCTAAAATATATAATACCGATACTAAATATTTGGTTAAATAGAAGAACTATAACAATAAAGACAATATCTAGAAACTCTTTAAGAACTTAATAAATTACTAATAGGCATTATAAGACTTTTAAGGTTAATAAGAAAATCAGCAAGAATCCCTAGACTGTTTAAATCTAAACCTAAGAAATACTAATTAGAGATTCTCGCGGCTCTAAAGAACTATATATTAACAGTAACTTAAGCCTCTTCTTTCTGACGATAATGCTTTAATTTAATGTCCTTTTTGTCTAATAATTAGATATTATAACGGAATAACTTAAAAGATTACTCCTTGGCTTAACGCTTTTGGCAGTATAAATAGGCCAAGCGGCCTACAGCGGTCTATAGCTTTGTTTAAAGTAAAAATAACTCTTCTTTAGCATTAATCTTTTCTTTTTCTAAATATTTTTGCTTAGACAGTAAGCATTTTACTATAGAAGTTAGCAAGAAAAACCCAAATAGAAAAAAGAACCTATAAGAAGCAGCTATATTATTTTTATTACAAGACTTTCTAAAATAGATATACTTGCTATATTGCGAGAACTTAGGGGCAAAATAGTAGGCGTGATTTACCTTAAAACAACAAAAACAAGATATAGTCTTAGAAATAACACCTTTTTGGTTAATAAGATTAGTAAGGACGGCTTGTTTATTAGACTTTTTTTAAGTCTTTTTAACCCAACCTTGGGCAATATACAATAATATGGCAGGGACAGGAATATATAAAGAAAGGAAGTATGGGAAAATATAAAGGAAATAGGATAAGAAACTTACTTGAATCTTTAAGGATAAAGATGTAAGAAAGGAGGAGAATAATATTACGACTCTAATAGAAATAGGACTAATAGTTGGTTTTGTAAAGAAATAACCCTACTAGGCCAGCATACCAGCTAAACAAACGGCATAAGGAACTAAGATATAAGTTACGTAATTATTAATTAGATAAGACAGATTAATTAAAGCAACAATTAATTCTAGCGATCTAACACTATGGAGCAATAAGAGCGACCAGCGCTCTAGACACTCCCCTATATTAGATTGCTAGAAGCGACTAGCGCTTCCGGCGAGCCTTATTGAAGAGATAGACATATAAGGATATACTTGTTACTAGATAGCTAGATAGTATAGACAGCTTTTTAGCAGTTAATCTAAATATTTACCCTAAATAGCTTTTATTAGCTTGTAATTATTGTCAGAAACCTTATTGCTTAATTAACCGCCTTATTATGTATCTTGGATATAAACCCCGATCTACGGTTTAGAAGACCTAGGAAACCTTAATTATTATATTAGGCTTATTTTCTTCAGCCTTTTTAGGGTCCTCCTGCTGATTTTCAGGCTTTTTAGGGTCTAAAGGAGGTTTATTACCCCCTGTAGGGGGTTTATTACCCCCTCTAGCAACTTAATAAAATGCTAAAGACAGATTTCTAGTCTCTTCTAGTATATCCGCTATAAGGAACTGTAGATTTAGCCTATCTGTAGGCTGGCCTATAGCTTTTAGCATACAGATAGTTCCTCTAAGCCGCTCTGCCCACTGTGAAAAAGCCCTTTCCAGGGAGCCAAGGTACTGATTTATTAGGTCAGTAGGCTCTATTTGGGCGCCAGCTAGCCGTAGTCTGGAAACTAGGCTATTAAACCTAGCGTTAAATTCCGCTAGATTAGTACCAAAAGTATACTGTAGGGAGTGAAATTCCCTATATAGCGAGTCTCTCTATAGACCCATAGAGTAGGAATACTGGTCTTTTAGAAGCCTATAGGCTTCCAAAGGGCCTAAGATCTAAGTAATAGCAGCTTGTAGGCCTGAAGATAAGCTATCTCTCAAGAGCATTAAGAGAATAGCCTAATTGCTATCGCTTAGACTATCTGCTATAGAAGGGTTGTCTAAAAATTAGCTATACCTTATAGCCCGTAGCATAATAGCTAGTGCTTGCTTCTACTGGTCGAAATTTTCAGGGCCTTTTAGGCGGTAGGTTTCTGGAAAGGTATATACCTTTTTAGAGAGCTCCCTACTAAAATCGGGGCTAAATCCAGTGGATTCTGGCTGCCTTCTAGGGCCCGTAGGCCTAGAATTAGGGCCTGTAGTATAATGATTAAGGTTTCCTAGGTCCTCTAAACTAAAAGATTAGGTCTATGTCCAAGACATGTAATAAGGCAGTTAATTAAGCAATGGGGTTTCTAACAATAATTATAAGCTAATAAAAGCTATTTAGGGTAAATACTTAGATTGACTGCTGAAAAGCTGTCTATACTATCTAGCTATCTGGTAATAAGTGTATCCTTATATATCTATCTCTTTAGTGAGGCTCGCTAGGAGCGCTGGTTGCTTTTGGCGATCCAGTATAGGGGAATGTCGGGAGCGCTAGTCGCTCCTGTTGCTTCTTAGTGTTAGATTGCTGGAATTAATTATTGCTTTAATTAATCCGTCTTATCTAATCAGCAATTACATAACTATTAGCTTGGTCCCTTATGTCGTTTGTTTGGCCGGTATGCTAGCCTAGTAGGGTTGTTTCTTTACAGAACCAACCGTTAGTCTTATTTCTGTCAGGGTCGTAATATTATTCCCCTCCTTTATACTTCTTTGTCCCCAAAGATTTAAGTAAGTTTTCTGTCCTATTTTCTTTATATCTTTTATATATCCTTCCTTCTAATTATTATATTCTTCTTGTTATATTGTTGTGTATTGCCTAAGGTTGGGTTAAAAAAACTTATCTAAAGAAGTTAGAGGAACAAGCTGCCCTTATTGACCTTATTAACCAGAAAGGTATTATATCTAAAACTATACCTTATTCTCGTTGTTTTAAAGCAAATCGCGTATATTGTGTTGCCCCTAAGTCCTCGCATTATAGTAAGTACGTTTGTTTCGGAAAGTCTTGTAATAAAAATAACATGGCTACTTTCTATAGGTTCTTTTTCTTTCCGGTTTAGGTTTTTTGCTAACTTCTATAGTAAAATGCTTACTATTTAAGCAAGAGTGTTTGGAGAAAGAAGAGATTAATGCTAAAGAGGAGTTGTTTTTACTTTAAACAAAGTTGCAGACCGCTATAAGTTGCTTGGCCTGCTTGCATTGCTAAAAACGCCAAGCCAAGGAGCGGTCTTCCGAGTTATTCCGTTATAGTATTTAGTCGCTAGATAAAGAGGACGCTAAGTTAAAGTATCGTCATTAGAAAAAAGAGGCTTGGGTTATTACCGATATACGGTCCTTTAAAGCCGCGGGAATCTCTAATTGGCATTTCTTGGGTTTAGATTTAGACGGTTTGGGGGTTCTTGCTGATTTTCTTATTAATCTTAAAAGTCCTGTAGTATCTATTGGCAATTTGTTAGATTTTTAAGGGGTTCCCAGGTATTGTTTTTATTGTTATAGTCTTTCTATTTAACTAGGTATTTAGTGTCAGCATTGTATATTTGGAAATCTAGAACTTTCTTAACTTTCTATTCTTTTTTGTTATTATTGAGTTTAATCTATATTTCTAGCTGTGTGCTGGTCGGTACTGGTTCTAAGAATAATATGTGGAAAACTGGGTGTATTTGTATCTTAGTTGGTAATAAGAGTCTAAAATTAGTATCCAAAAGTTTCTTTTTGATTTTAAATAGTCTGATCTTTTTATAGTCTAGTTTATCGCTTAGTTGCTTAGTTTTAATATTTTTCCGGAGTAGGTAGACTTTATTTTTTTCCTTTAAGGTTGGTTCCTTTAACCTTTTTCTATTAATATAGGTTGTTATTTATTCTTGCACAAAGAGCAGTTCTTGCCAAAGCTTTTTCTAAAGATTCCGAATCTTGGTAGCCCTTTCTGTAGCCAATTATGCTTCTAGCCCAAAGATTAGTTCTCTATAGGCTTCTGGTTTGTAGCTATAGTTTGCATAAAAGGGTGAGACCTTTGTGGTGCCTGTGTTTATACTGTTATAGGCAAACTGTACTATGGGTAATAATTATATCTAATTATTTTATTTATAGTTAACGTAACTATAAAGATATTGTTCTAGGATTTGGTTTAGTCTTTTGGTCTATTTATCTATTTAAAAGTAGAAGGCTGTAGATAGCTTTGATTTTATGCCGAGTTGTCTCATAAGTGATTGCCAAAAGTTAGAGGTAAACACTGTTTCTCTGTCTGACACTATTTCCTATAGTATGCTATAGTTACTAATAATTGCCTGTAGGAAAGTATATGCAAGATTGTCTGCATTGCTTGCTTTTTTGTATGGCAGGAAATAGGAGTATTTTGTAAATCTGTCGACAATAACCAGGATGCTGTCATACTAGGCACCTATTATTAGTTTCTTTAAAAATAGTAGTGTTAAACGGAAACGCTCATTTAGGTGTGGGCGCTGCACGTAGGGAGTTACCCTAGACTTCACGGAAGGAGTTACCCTAGACTTTTTGCTAGTGGCGTGCGCGCTGACAGATGAGTTTGGTGGCCGTGAGCCGATTTTTTGGGCTATTGTAAGACCCTAACTTCGAACCTCTGCATTCCCCTTATTTCTTACCCAAAAAGCATGTAACCTAGTTTGTTAGATAGCCTGATTTCTGAAGTTTATCTGTATTTAGTTTGGTTACTGTCAGGGTTAGGGTTGGCTGGCTGTTTGAAGCCAAAGATGGTGGGTCTGAGGGCCGAATTTTCCGGCCCCTCCATTCCTGCACCAGAGCCAACCGCAGCGTGCCCAGGGTTGAGGTCATGTCGGAGGGACTGTGAGGAGGGCTGACAGAAGCCCACTCAAATTCAATGCAAAGTTGTCTAAACCATTCTCAAGCGTCCCAACAAGACCTCAGTACACCCTACTGCTACCTGACTCCCATTCGATCCACTAACCTTTAGAAGTAGCTTGATGATAAAGTCTAGGCTAATAGATTACCATGGTCTGTTAGATACTGGCAGAGATTATAGCAGGCCGTAAGGTTTGTGCCTTATAGTTTTACTCTTGTAACATATATTATAGTTCTAGATAACTATTTAGACTTCCTTCTTTATTCCTAAAAAGTAGTAGTATTGTCTAATTCTTTTAATTATTACTGTAATTCTTTGATGTTTATATGCTAGGGCTTTATAGATTTGTTTAATAAATTCCTTTTATAGGTCTATAGGTACAAAGAGTTATTTTCCTTAATATAATATTCTGTTATCTTTTATTATTTATCCCTTGGCTTCTAAGGGTATATTTTAATAGGCCGCCTTAAGCTTTTTTTCCTAGCTGGGGTCGACCTTAGCTCGGAGTATTATTGCTAGTTGTCAAAGCTCTTGCAATAAGTCTCCATTAGGGGTGACTTAGAAGATATTTTATATTTTTAGTAAAACCTCCTGTAGGTAGTCTAGCTATCTACTAAGTACGTCTGTTTATCTATTCTTAGATCCCTTATAATAGGTAATCTTAAGATTAAATTATAACAAAAACTCTACCTATCTAATCTAGCGCTTATTAAGTTTTTTGGTTATTATAAAATATATAAGGTTTTTATAGTTAGTATAGACTTAAACCTAGTGCTTGGCTTCTATAAGGTAATGTTGCCATTCCTTAAATACTTTAATTATTACTATAAGTTCCTTGTCATATATAGGGTAATTAAGTTTTAGGCTATTAAGCTTTTTCGAGAAGAATATAATAAGGTATAGTTTACCTTAGTTGTCTTGTTAATCTAGTTGTCTTCTTATTACAAAGTTTAAGGCATCGGTCTTAACTTTGTAAACTTTATTAGGGTCTACTTTAACCAGTATTAGTTTTTCTAAAATCTTCTGGGTTATTATATTAAAAGTATTTTGTACTTTTTATGTCTATTAAAACTTCTCGTCCTTTTTAGTAAGGTCTATAAGAGGCTTTGCAAGTCTTCTATAATCTTTAATAAATTATCTATAAAAGTTAATATATCTGAAGAATTCTTAAACTTCCTTAATATTTATAGGTATAGGCTAGTATTTAATAGCCTTAATCTTAGATATTTGTATTATAATTTGCCTAGGCCGGATAGTATATTTAAGGTAGTTAACTTTTTTAGTGTAAAACTTGCTCTTCTCTAGTTTAACTAGGAGTTTTGTATCCTAGAGCTTCTATAGTACCTTATATATGTATTTCTTGTATTCTTTAAGCGTTTTAGAGTAAATAAGAATATTATCTAGATATATAACTATAAAGATATCTAAATATTTTCTTAGAACGTAATTAATTATAGCTTAAAATAATGTTAGTACGTTAGTTAATCTAAATAGCATAACTAGGTACTTGAAATATTTATAGCGTATTTAAAACGCTGTTTTTCATTCTTTGTCCTTTTTTATTCTAATAAGGTTATAGGCTTTCTTAAGGTCTAAGGCTGTAAACTATTAAGCTCCTTGTAGTTAGTCTTATAGTTCTTTAATAAAAAGTAGCGGGTAGTGGTTTTTAATAGTAATATTATTTAGTTAACAATAATCTATGTAAAGTCGTAGCTTCTTGTTTTTCTTTGGTATAAAGAGGATTGGATATTCTGTAGGTAAAGTAGATAGTTATATATAATCTTTTTCTAGGTTCTTGTCAAGGTATTCCTTAAGTACCTTAAGTTGTGTTTCGTTAAGCCTGTAGATTTTAGAGAATTTAAGTGTCTTTTTAGGTTTTAGAGATATTTTGTAATTCTAGTTATTATATTTAGGTAGTCTAGTATTAAGTATTGCTAAAAATAGCTTGGTATATTTATAGTATTTCTAAGGTATAAACTTTTGAGGATCTTTCTCTACTGCCTTAGCCTTTTATAGGTAGGTGATAAATTATTAGAGGATAGGCTTGGTTTGCTTTATTAGGCTGATTCTTTAGGCCTTTAGTGCTTATTGTAAGGTTTCTATAGGCGAGGTAACCGTAACTGTAGGCATTGTTTTATATTGTATATACTGGATTTCTTGTATTTGCCTTAACGCTTGTTAGATTTTCTTAATGTATTCTTATACTGTAAGTATAATTTGTTATTTCCTTATATTAGTTTATATTAAACTGCTTTCTTTATTAGGTTTGTATTATATTTGGCTTAATAGTAAATTTTTCTCATTAGTTTACAGCAGACTGCCTAGTTTATACTGTCATTATGCTAGCTTATTTAGAGGCTATTCTAAAGCCTGTCTAGAAACTAAGTTTTTTTCTTTATCTTAAGAGGTAGTTACTAGGCTTATTTAAGTACACATTTAGATACTGTTTTTAGAGACTAAGCTTTACTTATCCTTATAATATATAATTATTCTTTTTACTAAGCTAACAGGGTTTGCCTAGTAAATTTGGCTAGTAGTCTAATCTATTTAAAAGTTTTTTTTTTTTAACCAAGGTATTTCTAGAATTAACTAATAATCTATTATTTTAGTAATATTAAATAAGAGTTACTTAATATAGTCTTAGATCTAGACCTAGAGGTAATTAGTCTCTATGTCGATAATGCCATTTCTATAAGCAACTTTTATACCGTTAACTACATTAAATCTATAGGGTTTCTTTTTCTTGTATTATGTAAGGTGGTATCTATTTACTATCTTTAAAGAAATAAAGTTTTTTTATACTCTACTATTAATAAGTATATAGTACTAGTAAGCTTTAAGCTCTACCCTAATCTTTAAATGTTAATAGTTATTATTAGTGTTTATTACGTATAAGTATTTTATAGGTATTTCTCTTGCTATCTAAGGTTTTATAGATAGCTTATCTAGTTTTTTAGCTATCTATAATCCTTTTCTAAGACTTTATTAATATTCTTAATGTTTTATTATATAATATTCTATAATTATTACAGGTCTTTTATAAGTTATTATATACTTTTATCCTATATCATAGGCTTTATAGGGCTAAAGATTTGTCTTTATTATTATAGTTAATACTATTTTTCAACCTTATCGTCTATATATACTTAATATTCCTCATTCTTATAGATATACTATCTAGTAGGGTTGTATAGGTATACTAGGGGGGTATATAGGTTAAGTTAAAATATTATGTAACCTATATTATTATATTGTTTCTTAAGTTTCCATCCTTTAAAGTCGCCTCTTTTGTAAGTTTGTTGGATGTCCTACCCTTAGTACCTCTAAGGAAACCAGTTATGGCTTGCTTTTTTCTATATATAAATTCTATATCTATTATAGATATATAAGGCCTAAGAGATGCTGGAATAGTAACTATAGCGAGAGAATGTTTTTTCTATATCTTTATTCTTCTTAGTCTCCTTTCTCGATTCTTACATTACTTACTTAAAGAGTCGTCCTATAATTAATACTTCTATAATATTAGTTTTAAGGACCAGTAAGGGTGCTCTTTTTAAGTATACCTGCGGGTTTTCTTACTATATTTAAGATACAAGTAAATCTTAGAGGATTCTTCCTACTAGCTCCTTCTTTAAGTCGCGTAAGAGTTTCTTTTATCCTCCTATAGCTAAGATACGCCGTTGTTTTATATTTTTGGAAAACTAGTTGGCTTCTTTTTTATCACTTAAATATATAGTATAGTTATTATTATAGCAGGCTATCTAGCTAAGTAAGGAGTACTTTTTGGCTTTTTTAGCCTTATCTAATTTTATATATACTAGCTATAATAGTTGTTATTAAATTGTTTCTCTTGTTTTTAACTTGCCTTTTTGTTTATTACTTATAGGTAAGTTTTAAGGAGTAATGCTAAATAGAATTTTTCTATCTTTTACTGCCTGGTCTAGGTATACTAGGTATAGTTTGTGCCATTCTGTTCTATAACGGCAGTATTATTTGGTAAAGGCTTGTTGTATCTTTAAGTGTAGTGGCCTGCTAGTATAGATAATTATATTAGCCTGTCTAGAGCCTTTAGGTATAGGCTTCTAATCTCTGTTTTTCTTAAAGCTGTAGTACTTTTTTATAAAGTGTTTTATTTTATTATAGTTATAGTATTTAATGTTCCTTTTGTCTTTTTGTTATATGGTATCGAGTTTTATAGGGCCTAATTATTGTCTCTATTGGGTTAGGTTATTATGGTTGTATCTCTTTCTGGTATTAGACTTATTTCTTTGGTTACTTTATTGAAATGGTTCGGGATTAATATTGTGTTTTTCCTGGCGTCTCTTATAAAGCCTGTTGTTAAGTTTAATAGTTAGTTTAATATACTGTAGGAAGTCGTTAGGTCTGTTGTACCTAGCTAACTCGTTCTTTATATTTTCCTTTAGTTCCTAGTAGAATATAAAGATCTTGGTGTTATAGGTAGAATTAACTTGGGTGTAGATTTGTCGAAATTCTGCTATATAGGCTGAGGCTGGGTCTTTTTGTTATAGTTTTAATAATTTCCTTTTAGTCTGTTGTTCTTTATTGAGGTCCTAGAATAGGGCTTGGAGAATGTTCTTATAGTTTTTATATCTACTAAACATCTTCTGAGTCTCCTGCTTGTATTTCTTAAATTCTTTGGTATTAATAAAGTTAGTAAGGTATAGTTTAAACCAGGCAAGTGTTCTTCCCTTAAGAAATAAAGCTATATATATAATTTATTTTTTATCTGCTTGGCTATCTATATAGTTAAAATATTGGTAGGCTCTAACTTGGGTAAGGTAAGGTTATAGCTGGCCTGGGGTCTTATTATAAGGGATTAGGCTATTAAGCCTAATATTTTCCTTGGTTAGAATTAGGGTATTAATAATGGTGGCGGTAGCCTGGAGGGTGGTAACTTTCTTCTTAAGGTTTTCTATTTCTTTGTTCTGCTTGGCCTATCTGTTTATAAGGGTATAGAAGCAATTTACCTTGCTAACTAACTTCTAGAGTTGTTTGTTGGTTATCCTGCTGTTATTATTAGTATTATTACTGGTGTTGCTATTAATAGTATTGTTTAATTTCTGTAGAAGGTTTTGCTAAGAGTTATTGTTTCTAAATCCAGACATTATAAAGATATTATATATAATATTGCTTAAAATCCGCGTTATAATGTATAAATAAGAGTAGTTAAAATATAATAATTAAGGTTTCTTAGGTTTTCTAAACCAAAAGATTAGGTCTATATCTAAGATATATAACAAGGTGGTTGATTAAGCAATAGGATTTCTAATAATAATCACAAGCTAATAAAAGCTATTTAGGGTAAATACTTAAATTAACTACTAAAAAGCTGTCTATATTATCTAGCTATCTAGTAATAAGTATATTCTTATATGTCTATCTCTTTAGTAAGGCTTGCTAGAAGCATTAGTTACTCTTAGCGATTTAGTATAGAGGAGTATTAAAAGTACTGGTTGCTTCTGTCGCTCTTTAGTGTTAGATTGCTGGGATTAATTGTCGCTCCAATTAATCTATCTTATCTAATTAGTGATTATGTAACTATTGGCTTGGTTCTTTGTGCCGTTCTATCACGACCCTGATAGAAATAAGACTAACAATTAGTTCTGTAAAGGAACAACCCCACTAGGCCAGCATACCGGCCAAATGAACGGCACAAGGGACCAAGCCAATAGTTATGTAATTACTAATTAGATAAGACGGATTAATTGAAGTAATAATTAATTCCAGCAATTCTATACTAAGGAGCAATAGGAGTAACCAGCATTCCCGACGCTCCCCTATACTAGATTGCCAGGAGCAACTAGTATTCCTAGCAAGCCTCACTAAAGAGATGGACATATAAGGATATACTTATTACCAGATAGCTAGATAGTATAGACAGCTCTTTAGTAGTTAATCTAAGTATTTACCCTAAATAGCTTTTATTAGCTTATAATTATTATCAGAAACTCTATTACTTAATTAACTACCTTGTTATATATTTTAGACATAAACCCTGATCTATAGTTTAAAAGACCTAGAAAACCTTGATTATTATATTTTAACTACTCTTATTTATATATTATAATGCAGACTTTAAGCAATACTATACGCAATATTTTTACAATGTCTAGATTTGGAAATAATAACTTCTAGCAAAACCTTCTATAGGAATTAGACGATACTATTAACAGCAATACCAGTAATAATACTAATAATAACGGCGGGATAACTAACAAACAACTCTAGGAGTTAGTTAGCAAGGTTAATCACCTCTATACCCTTATAGATAGGTAGGCTAAGTAGAATAAAGAAATAAAAAACCTTAAAAAGAAAGTTACTACCCTTTAGGCTGCTGCTGCCATTATTAATACCCTAATTCCGACTAAGGAAAATGTTAGGCTTAACAGCCTGACCCCTTATAATAGGACCCTGGGCTAGTTATAATCTTACCTTACTTAAGTTAAGGCCTACTAGTATTTTAACTATATAGATAGCTAAGTAAATAGAAAATAAATTATGTACGTAGCCTCATTCCTTAAGGGAAGAGTGCTTGCCTAGTTTAAACCATACCTTACTAATTTTATTAATACTGAAGAATTTAAGAAATATAAGTAGGAGATTTAAGAGATGTTTAGTAGGTACGAGAATTATAAAAACACTCTTTGAGCTCTATTCTAAAATCTTAACAAGGAATAATAGGCCGAGAAGAAGTTGTTAAAACTATAACAAAAAGGCCCAGCCTTGGCCTATATAGTAGAATTTTAATAAATCTATGCCTAAGTTAATTCTACCCATAATACTAAGATCTTTATGTTTTACTAAAGACTGAAGGAAGATGTAAAGGACAAGTTAGCTAGGTATAATAGATCTAATGACTTTCTATAGTATGTTAAACTAGCCATTAAACTCGACAATAGGCTCTATAAGAGACGCTAGGAGAAATACGGTATTAATTCTGAACTGTTTTAGTAAAGCAACTAGAAGAATAAGCTTAATATTGGAAAGAGGTATAACTGTAGCAATTTAACCTAATGGGGATAATAATTAGGCCCCATAAAGCTTGATACCGCGCAATAAAGAGACAAGAGAGACATTAAATGTTATAATTACAACAAGATAGAACATTTTACAAAAGAGTGCTATAGCCTTAAGAAAAATAGGGATTAAAAGCCTATACCTAAAGGCTCTAGGCAGGCCAATATAATTACCCATACTCGTAGGCTACTATATTTAAAAATACAGCAAACTATTACCAAATAATACTGCCGGTATAAAATAAAATAGCACAAACTGTGCCTAGTATACTTAGACCAGGCAATAGAAGATAAAAGAATCCTGTTTAGCATTACTCCCTAAAACTTACCTACTAACAACAAACAAGAAGGCAAGTTAAAAATAGGAAAAACAATCTAATAATAACTATTACAGCTAATACACACAGAACTAGATAAGGCTAAAAAAGCCAAGAAACACGCCTTACTCAGCTAGGCAGCCTGCTATAACAACAGCTATACCATATATCTAAGCGACAAAGAAGGAGCCAACTGGTTTCCTAAGGATATAAGATAATGGCATACCCTAGCTGTAGAAAGACAGAAGAAACTCTTATACAACTTAAAGAAGGAGCTAGTAGGAAAAATTCCCTAAGATCTACTTATACCTTAAGTACAATAAGAGAACCTGTAAGTATATTTAGGAAGAGCATCCTTACTGGCCCCTAGAACTAACATTACAGAAGTATTAATTATAGAACGACCCCTTAAATAAGTAACGCAAGAACCAAAAAAAGAGACTAAAAAAAATAGAGATACAAAAAGAACGTTCCCTTACTATAGTTACCATCCTAGCACCTCTTAGGCCTTATATATCTATAATAGATACAGAATCTATATACAGGAGAAAGTAAGTTATAACTAGTTCCCTTAAAGGTACTAAGGGCAGGACATCTAATAGACTTACAAAAGAGACGACTTTAAGGGATGGGAACTTAAGAAACAATATAATAATATAGGCTATATAATGTTTTAACTTAAACCACGTATCTTTTTAGTATATCTATATAACTTTACTAGATAGCATACCTATAAAAATAAAGAATGTTGAGTATATATAGACAACAAGGTTAAAGAGTAGCACTAACTATAGCAATAAGGATAGATTCTTAGCCCTATAAAGCCTATAATATAGGAAGAAAGTATATAATAATTTATAGAAGACCTGTAATAATTACAGAGTATTATATAATAAAATATTAAAAGTATTAACAAAGTCTTAGAAAAGGATTATAGATAGCCAAAAAACTAGACAAGCTGTCTATAAAACCTTAGATAGTAGGAAAAACACCTATAAGGTACTTGTATACAATAAATATTGATAACAACTATTAACATTTAAAGATTAGGGTAGAGCTTAGAGCCTATTAATACTATATACTTATTAACAGTAGAGTATAAGGGAATTTTATCTCCCTAAAGATGGTAAATAGGTACTACCTTATATAGTACAAAAAGAAGAAACCCTATAGACTTAATATAGTTGACGGTATAAAAATTACTTATAGAAACGGCATTATTAATATAGAGACCGATTACCTCTAGGTCTAAATCTAGGACTATATTAAGCAACTTTTATTTAATATTACTAAGACAGCAGATTATTAGTTAATCCTAGAAATACCTTAGTTAAGAAAGAATAACCCTTAGATAGATTGGACTACTAGCTAGATTTATTAGGCAAACCCTGTTAGTTTAGCAAAAAAAATAATTGCATATTATAAGGATGAGTAGAGCTTAGTCTCTGAGAACGGTACCTAAATATATGCTTAAACAAGCCTAGCGACTACCTCTTAAAACAGAGAGAAGGACTTAGTCTTTAGGCAGGCTTTAGAATAGCCTCTAAACAAGCCAATATAATAATAGTATAAACCGGGCGGTTTGCTGTAGACTAACGAGAAAAACTTACTGTTAAACTAAATATAATGTAAACCCAATAAAGAAGGTGGTCTAATGTAGACTAATATAAGGAAACAATAAATTATACTTGTAATATAAGAATATATTAAGGAAATCCAACAAGCATTAAAATAAATACAAGAAATCTAGTATACATAATATAAAATAATACCTATAGTTACGGTTACCTTACCTATAAAGACCTTATAATAAACGCTAAAGGCCTAAAGGATTGGCTTAATAAAGCAAGTTAAGCCTATCTTCTAATAATTTATTGCCTACTCTAAAGGTTAGTGGATCGAATGGGAGTCAGGTAGCAGTAGGGTGCACTGAGGTCTTGTTGGGACGCTTGAGAATGGTTTGGACAACTTTGCATTGAATTCGAGTGGGCTTCTGTCAGCCCTCCTCACAGTCCCTCCGACATCGTCTCAACCCTGGGCACGCTGTGGTTGGCTCTGGTGCGCAGATAGGGAGGCTGGAAAATTCGGCCCTCGGACCCACTATCTTTGGCTTTAAATAACCAGCCAACCCTAACCCTGACAGTAACCAAACTAAATACAGATAAACTTTAGAAATCAGGCTATCTAACAAACTAGGTTACATGCTTTTTGGGTAAGAAATAAGGGGAATACAGAGGTTCGAAGTTAGGGTCTTACAATAGCCCAAAAAATCGACTCACGGCCACCAAACTCATCTGCCGGCGCGCACGCCACATAGGCACTTAGCCGAAAAAGTGCCAAGTCTAGGGTAACTCCCTACGTGAAGTCTAGGGTAACCCCTTACGTGCAGCGCCCACACAAGCGTTTCCGTTTAACACCAAACAATACTACCGTTATAAGACAAAATAGTACAAACTATACTTAGTATACCTAGATTAGGCAATAAAAGATAGAAGAATCTTATTTAATATTACTCTTTAAAACTTATCTACTAATAATAAATAAAAAGGCGAGTTAAAAACAAAAGAAATAATCTAACAACAACTATTATAGCTAGTATATATAAAACTAGACAAGGCTAAAGAAGCCAAGAAATACTCCTTACTTAGCTAGACAGCCTGCTACAATAATAACTACACTATATATCTAAGCGATAAAGAAGAAACCAACTAGTTTCCTAAGGGTATAGGACAACAGTATACCCTAGCTGTAAAAAGACAAAAGAAACTTCTATATAACCTAAAAAAGAAGCTAACAAGAAAAATTCTCTAAGATTTACTTATACCTTAAGTATAGCAAGAAAACCTGCAGGTATACTTAAAAAAAGCATTCCTACTAGCCCCTAAAACTAACATTATAGAAGTACTAATTATAGAATGACCCTTTAAGTAAATAATGTAAGAATTAAGGAAAGAGACTAAGAAAGATAGAGATATGTTAAACGGAAACACTTGTATGGGCGCTGTATGTAAGGGGTTACTCTAGACTTTATGTAGGGAGTTACCCTAGACTTGGTACTTTTTTGGCTAAGTGTCTATGTGGCATGCGTGCCGGCAGATAAGTTTGGTAGCCGTGAGTTGATTTTTTGGGCTATTGTAAGACCCTAACTTTAAACCTCTGCATTCCCCTTATTTTTTATCTAAAAAGTATATAACCTAGTTTATTAAATAGCCTGATTTCTAAAGTTTATCTGTATTTAGTTTGGTTACTATCAGGGTTAGGATTGGCTGGTTATTTAAAGCTAAAGATAGTAGGTCTGAGGGCTAAATTTTCTGGCCTCCCTATCTACACACCACAGCTAACTACAGTATGCCTAGGATTAAGACAATGTCGGAGGGACGGTAAGGAGGGCTGACAGAAGCCTACTTGAATTTAATATAAAGTTATCTAAACCACTCTTAAGCGTCCCAACAAGACCTTAGTATACCCTACTGTTACCTAACTCCTATTTAATCTACTAACCTTTATAAGATATAAAGAAAACATTTTTTTACTATAGTTACTATCTTAGTACCTCTTAGGCCTTATATATCTATAATAGATATAAAATTTATATATAAAAAAAAGCAAGCTATAACTAGTTTCTATAAAAATACTAAAGGCAAGATATCTAATAAACTTATAAAAAAGACAACTTTAAAGGATAGAAACTTAAGAAATAATATAATAATATAGGCTATATAATATTTTAACTTAATCTATATATCCTTTTAATATATCTATATAACCTTACTAGATAGCGTACCTGTAAGAATAAGAAATGTTAAGTATATATAGACAATAAGGTTAAAAAATAACACTAACTATAATAATAAAAATAAATTCTTAATCTTATAAAGCCTATAATATAAGATAAAAGTACATAATAACTTATAGAAGACCTATAATAATTATAAAGTATTATATAATAAAATATTAAAAATATTAATAAAGTTCTAGAAAAAAATTATAGATAGCCAAAAAACTAGACAAGCTGTCTATAAAATTTTAGGCAGCAAGAAAAATACCTATAAAATACTTATATATAATAAATACTAATAATAACTATTAATATTTAAAGATTAAGATAAAGCTTGGAGCCTACTAATACTATATACTTATTAATAGTAGAGTATAAAGGAATTTTATTTCCCTAAAAATAATAAATAAATACTACCTTATATAGTATAAAAAAAAAGAACCCTATAGACTTAATATAGTTAATAGTATAAAAGTTGCTTATAAAAACAATATTATTAACATAAAGACTAATTATCTTTAGGTCTAAATCTAAGACTATATTAAATAACTTTTATTTAACATTATTAAAACGGTAGATTATTAGTTAATCTTAAAAATACTTTAGCTAAAAAAGAATAACCTTTAGATAAATTAGACTACTAGCTAGATTTACTAAATAAATCCTGTTAGTTTAGTAAAAGAAATAATTATATATTATAAAGATAAATAAAGCTTAGTCCCTAAAGACAGTACCTAAATATATACTTAAATAAGCCTAGCAACTATCTCTTAAAATAAAGAAAAGGACTTAGTCTCTAGATAGACTTTAAAATAGCCCCTAAACAAGCCAGTATAATAATAATATAAACTAGGCAGTTTGCTACAAATCGACAAAAAAAGCTTACTATTAAGCTAAATACAATATAAATTTAATAAAGAGGGGGGTTTAATATAGATCGATATAAAGAAACAATAAATTATACTTATAATATAAAAATATATTAAGGAAATCTAATAAGTATTAAGATAGATATAAGAAATCCAATATATATAGTATAAAACGATATCTATAATTATAATTACCTTGCCTATAGAAACCTTATAATAAGTGCTAAAGGCCTAAAAGATTAATTTAGTAAAACAAGTTAAGCCTATTCTCTAATAATTTATTATCTATCTATAGAAAGCCAAGACAATAAAGAAAGATTCTTAAAAATTTATACCCTAGGAATACTATAAATACTTAAAGCTATTTTTAGCAATACTTAATACTAGACTATCTAAATATAATAACTAGGATTACAAAATACCCTTAGAACCTAAAAAGATACCTAAATTCTCTAAAATCTACAGACTTAATAAAATATAATTTAAGATACTTAGAGAATACCTTAACAAAAACCTAGAAAAAAGTTATATCTAACTATCTACTTTATCTATAGGATATCCAATCCTCTTTATACCAAAAAAGAACAAAAAGCTATAACTTTATGTAGATTATTACTAACTAAACGACATTACCATTAAAAACCGCTATCTACTACCTTTAATTAAGAAACTACAAGACTAGCTACAAGGAGCTTAATAATTTACGGCCCTAAACCTTAAAGGAGCCTATAACTTTATCAAAATAAAGAAGGATAAAGAATAGAAAATAGCATTTTAAATACGCTATAGATACTTTAAATACCTAGTTATATTATTTAAATTAATTAATACACCAATATTATTCTAAGCTATAATTAATTATATTCTTAGAGAATATTTAGACATCTTTATAGTTATATACCTAGACAATATCCTCATCTACTCTAGAATACTTAAAGAATATAAGAAACATATATATAAAATACTATAGAAACTCTAGAATATAAAACTCCTAGTTAAACCAGAGAAAAACAAGTTTTATACCAAGAAAGTCAACCATCTTAAATATACTATTTAGCCTAGACAAATTGTAATATAAGTATTTAAGATTAAAGCTATCAAACATTAGCCTATACCTATAAACATTAAGAAAGTTTGAGGATTCTTTAAATATATTAACTTCTATAGGCAATTTATTAAAGATTACAAAAAACTCGCAAAACTTCTTACAGACCTTACCAAGAAAGATAAAAAGTTTTAATAGATACAAAAATTATAAAATACTTTTAATATAATAATCTAGAAGATTCTAAAAAAACTAATACTAGTTAAAATAGACCCTAATAAAATCTATAAAGTTAAGACTAATGCCTTAAACTTTGTAATAAAAGGATAACTAAATTAACAAGATAACCAAAACAAACTATACCTTATTATATTCTTCTTAAAAAAGCTTAATAGGCCAAAACTTAATTACCCTATATATAATAAAGAACTTATAGCAATAATTAAAGTATTTAAGAAATAACAATACTATCTTATTAGAGCTAAATATTAAGTATAGGTCTACACTAACTATAAAAACCTTACATACTTTATAATAACTAAAAAACTTAATAAGCACTAAATTAAATAGATAAAGTTCTTATTATAATTTAACCTTAAAATTACCTACTATAAGAAATCTAAAAACAGATAAATAGATATATTTAGCAGACAGCTAAACTACCTATAAAAGATTTTACTAAAAATATAGAGTATTTTCTAAGTTACCTCTAATAAAGACTTACTACAAAAGCCTTAATAACTAGCAATAATACTCTAAGCTAAAGTTAATTCCAGCTAGAAAAACAAACTTAAGGCAGCCTACTAAAATATATTCCCTAAAGCCAAAAGACAAATAGTAGAAAATAATAAAATATTATATTAAGAAAGATAACTCTTTATACCTATAAACCTATAGAAGAAACTTATTAGATAAATCTACAAAGCCCTAGTATATAGATACTAAGAAATTACGGCAATAATTAAAAGAATTAAATAATACTACTACTTTTTAAAAATAAAGAAAGAAGTCTAAACAATTATCTAGAACTATAATATATATTATAAAAGCAAGACTATAAAATATAAACCTTATAAACTATTATAACCTCTACTAGTACCTAATAGATTATAGTAATTAATTAGCCTAAACTTTATTATTAAACTACTACTTTTAAAAAAACTAATAATAGGTACCTAATATAACAGCATCCTGGTCATAGTCGATAGATTTATAAAATATACCTACTTTCTACTATATAAAAAAGCAAGTAATGTAGATAACCTTACATATACCTTTCTATAAACAATTATTAGTAACTATAGCATACTATAGGAAATAATATTAAATAGAAAAATAGTATTTACCTCTAACTTTTAGTAATTACTTATAAAATAACTTAGTATAAAGTTAAAGCTATCTATAGCTTTCTACCTCTAGATAAATAAGTAAACCAAAAGACTAAACTAGATCCTAAAACAATATTTTTATAATTACATTAACTATAAATAAAATAACTAAGTATAGTTATTACCTATAATATAGTTTGCCTATAATAGTATAAATATAGGTACTATAAAGGTCTCACCCTTCTATATAAACTATAGCTATAAACCGAAAGCCTATAGAAAACCAATCTCTAGGCTGGAAGTATAATTAGCTATAAAAAGGGTAACTAAAATTTAAAACCTATAAAAAAAGCTTTAGTAAAAACTACTCTTTATATAGAAACAAATAACAACCTATACTAATAAGAAAAGGTTAAAGAGACTAACCTTAAAAAAAGAGAATAAAGTCTATCTATTCTGTAAAAACATTAAAACCAAATAATTAAATAAAAAACTAGACTATAAAAAGATTAGACCATTTAAAATTAAAAAGAAACTATTAAATACTAACTTTAGGCTCTCATTACTAACAAAAATACAAATATACCTAATTTTCCATATATTACTCTTAAAACTAATACCAACCCATATATAGCTTAAAATATAAATTAAACTTAATAATAACAAAAAAGAATAGAAAATAAAGAAGATTCTTAATTTTAGAACATATAATGCTGACACTAAATACCTAGTTAAATAGAAGGACTATAATAATAAAGACAATACCTAAAAACCCCTTAAAAACCTAATAAATTGCTAATAAATACTATAAAACTTTTAAAATTAACAAGAAAATTAGTAGAAACCCCTAGACCGTCTAGATCTAAACCCAAAAAATATCAATTAAAAATCCCTGCAGCTCTAAAAGACCGCATATTAGTAGTAACCCAAGCCTCTTTCTTCTAATAATAATGCTCTAACTTAACATCCTCCTCGTCTAATAATTAAATACTATAATAGAATAACTCAAAAAATTGCTCCTTGGCTTGATACTTTTAGCAATATAAATAGGCCAAGCGGCCTACAGTAGTCTATAGCTTTGTCTAAAGTAAAAATAACTCCTTCTTAGTATTAATCTCTTTCTTCTCTAAACACTCTTGCTTAAATAGTAAGTATTTTACTATAAAAGTTAGCAAGAAAAACCTAAATAAAAAAAAAGAACCTACAGGAAGTAGCTACGTTATTTCCATTATAAGACTTTCCAAAACAGATATACTTGCCATACTGTAAGAACTTAAAGGCAAAATAATAGGCATAATTTGTCTTAAAATAATAAAAACAAGGCATAATCTTGGAAACAATATCTTTCTAGTCAATAAGGTCAGTAAGGGCGGCTTGTTTATTAAACTTCTTTTAAGTCTTTTCAACTTAACTTTAGGCAACACGCAATAATATAGTAGAGACAGAAATGTATAAAGAAAGGAAGTATAAGAAAACATAAAGGAAACAGGATAAAAAACTTACTTAAATCTTTAAAGATAAAGATACAAGGAAGGAGGGGAATAATATTATAACCCTGACAGAAATAAAACCAATAATTGGTTCTGCAAAGAAAGAACCCTACTAGACTAGTATACCGGCTAAATAAATAATACAAGGAACCAAGATATAGGTTATGTAATCACTAATTAGATAAGACAAATTAATTAAAGCAATAATTAATCCCAGTAATCCAACACTATAGAGCAATAGGAGCGACTAGTGCTCTAGATACTCTTCTATACTGGATCGCCAGGAGCAACTAGCGCTTTTGGCGAGCCTTACTAAAGAGATAGACATATAAGGACATACTTGTTACCAGATAGCTAAATAGTATAGACAGCTTTTTAGCAGTTAATCTAAGTATTTACCCTAAATAGCTTTTATTAGCTTGTAATTATTGTTAGAAACCTTATTACTCAATCAACCGCCTTGTTACATATCTTGGACATAAACTCCGATCTACAGTTTAGAAGACCCAGGAAACCTTAATTATTACAGCCTACTGCCCTACTATACGATACTGGTTCTACCGTACATATAGTAAATAGCCGCTCTTTATTCACTAATTTAGTGACTACCGGCGATTTTGGGTACCTACAGACAGGTGGGGGTAGAGTTTACCCCTTAGGTAAAGGCGACGCTGTATTTTAGGTAGTTAGCCCTGAAAACCCAGCCAAGACTAAGCGTCTAGTCCTAAAAGAGGCACTATTTGTGCCCTCTATAGATATAAGCATTTTTAGTGGTCTTTGCCACTATAATGCAGGGGGTTATCTTTCTAGAAAAACCCTCTATAGGGCTAATCAGCAACCGATTATATACTTAGACCCTTCTAAAACGGGATTTTTTATCCCTCAGAAGGGGGTATAGGCCTTATAAGCCTATTCTACCCAAGCAAATAGTATATACTATGTCCCCAGTAATAGTACAAAAGCTTTGGAGATAGTGCTGCCTCCTTTTAATAGGGAGGCAGCTAGGGACTATGAAAAAATCCCTACCCCTGAAGAGCCTATTCTTATAGAAGAATTAGGCCCTTCCGGGTCCTCTACAGGCTCTACTGCCTTAGGTTCTAGGCTACAGAAGCCTAACCCTGAGATACAGGATCTTCCGGTACGGGTCCCTCGCACGCCCCCTTCTATAGGTCTTTCGCCCTCTCGGCCAGAAACGCCTGTAGGAAATAGGGGGGGTAGGGCCATAAAGGACCTAGAAGATCTCCTTTTAGAAGGCCTTTCGCCTTCTAGAAAGGCTACCAAACAGCTTATACAGGCTAAACCTTCTAAAGGGTCCCCTAAGCTACTCAAACTAGCTTATCTCTGGCATAAGAGATTAGGGCATATAAGCCTTTGTCTACTGAAGAAGACGGCTAAAATTGCCCAGGGGGTACCTAATTTTGATTCTATCTCAGAAGGGGACTTTCTCTGCTTGCCCTGCGATAGGGCTAAAGCGGTCCGTAGGTTTAACCATAGGCCTATAGACGATCCAGAGGGTATATTAGACTCTTTAGAAGGGGACACCTTTTCTATTAAGCCTATGCCCTATAATAAGTGCCCTATTGGGCTACTAATAGTGGATAGAAAGTCTAGATTTTGGTGGCTTTTCCTGCTAAAAAGCCGAGATGGAGACCCTATTATGGATACCATTAAGGGCTTTTTCAGGTCTTTGAAAGCCCTATTCGGGCGGTATTCTAAGGGTTTTCATTTTAACGGTAGAAAGGAGATAAATGCTAGCCTACAGGCCTGGCTACAGCATAAAGGCATAGAGTTTTCAACTAGTAGCCCCTATATTTACAAGCAAAACGGTCTAATAGAACGCTCTATTAGGGTTATTCTGGACCGTCTGAGGGCTACTATGCTTGCTGCAGGCCTACCGCTATATCTATGGTGTTTTACTATACCTGCTGTTTTAGAGTTAATTAAATCTACTGCTCTTACAAATAGAGACCTTACGGCCTATCAAGAGCTTCACGATGGGCTAGAGCCTTCTAAAACCCATAAACCCCTTCTGAAGAGGTACAGGGTTATAGGGGCTCGCTGTGAGGTCTTCCTACCTGAAAAAAAGCGTCCAAAGGGCTATAAATTAGCCCCTAGGTCTGAAACAGGCTATTTGTTAGCAGTATTAGGGAATAATACATACCAAGTATATATCCCTAAAAGGCATACTGTTTTAAAAACCTCTATTGTCAAAATTTACGAGGATTTAAGCAGTATAGATACTAGTTTGGATACTAGTGGTGGTTTTGGGCCAGAAGGGGTAGTAGAGGGTCTCTCAGACCCTCTAGATAGGGATATAGACCCTACAACCGCTGAAGGGCCTCTCTCAGGCCCTTTAGAACCTACTAGGCCTCTCTCAGGCCCTGTAGTACCTGCCGGGTCTATTTTAGACCCCCCAGAAGAGCCTATTTTAGGCTTGCCTGCACTCTCTGTAGAAGGAGACCCCCCAGAGGGTTCCGGGGAATTAGAGGATATAGGGCCTACTTTAGGCCCTACAAAGTCGTCCCCAGAGGGTTTAGGTCCAACTCTACCTAAAGAAATGGACCTATCATACACTAAACAGATCGTCTACTCTATTTTTAAGAAAACACGCCAAAAAGCATATAGTACAACTAATACTCAAGCCCCCCAGACCTGGAAACAGGTGCTAAAAAGCCCTAATAGGGCTAAATGGCTAAAGGCAATTTATAGCAAATTTAAGCAGATTATTCTGCAAAATACCCTCGAATTTTGGCCAGATAGTAAGCTTCCAGAAGGTCGAAAGCCTATTACTAGTCGACTAGTCCTAAGAGAGAAAAAGGACGAGAATAATCGAGTTTTTAAGTTTAAAGCCCGATTAGTAGTTAGAGGGTTCCAACAGAGAGAAGGAGTGGATTATACAGACACTTTTGCCTCTACCTCTACCCCCCCTACCTGGAGGGTACTACTAACGCTAGCCGCTATTCTAGACTGGGAAATCAAGCAAATCGATTTTATAGGTGCCTTCCTAAACGGTACGCTGAAAGAACAGGTCTTTATGGCACTTCCAGAGGGTTTTAGAGATTTTGCAGCTCAAGCCAGTAGCCTTATTCAGAGGCTATTAGCTAAAGCTGGCTATAACCCCTCTATTCAGCAGATAATTCGGCTAAATAAAGCACTATACGGCCTAAAGCAGGCCCCTAGAGAGTGGCAACAGATAGTTATTAACCTTCTGAAAAGCTTAGGCTTTGAGCCACTACTCTCAGACTCCGCCGTCTTCTACAGCAGGGCGTCAGGCCTATTTATAGTGACCTACGTCAATAATTGCCTAATTATAGGGCCTGGAATCTCGAAAATTCAGGCCTTAAAAAGACAAATATATAAGGCATACGCTATAGAAGATAGGGGCCCTGCAAGCTTTTTTCTAGGGGTTTGAATTATTAGGGACCGCCCTAACCAAACCCTATGGCTCTCTCAGAGCCAGTACATAGAGGAAGCTATTAGAATCTTTAATTTAGAGGGTTCTAGGCCTATTTCAGTTCCTCTCTAGCTAAATTTAGTTAATTTAGGCCCTATCGAAGGGCCTACACTAGACCAAATTCGACATAAGCGTTTTCAGGCTATAGTGGGTACCGCTATGTATTTAGTTACCCAAACTAGGCCTGATATAAGCTTTCCGGTCTAGTGGTTAGCTAGGGCTTTCTAAGCTTCTAAGCTTCAGCACCTATCTGCTGCTTAAAACCTTTTTAGGTACCTGAATAGCTACCGACAACTAGCTATTAGGTATTCTGTAAAGGGCCTAAAAAACCCTCTACAGAGCTCTCTTTTAGAGCCTATAGGTTATTTAGATAGCGACTATGCTGGAGATAAGGCCTTCTTAAAGTTAACTTACGGGTATGTATTTACCCTAGGTGGGGGGCCTATTTCTTGGAAATCGAAGCGAGGAAGTACTATAGCGTTATCTACGCTAGAGGCTGAATTTATAGGGCTTATAGAGGCCACTAGGGAAATCCAGTGGCTTTGTGGGCTCTATACGGAGCTGAATAGGCCTATTCCAAGGCCTACCATCCTCTATGGAGATAATACGGGCGCTATCTCCACTGCTAAGGACCCCTTACACCACCAAAGGACTAAGCATACCCTTCTAAGGTACCACTACCTACGTGCTGAAGTTCAGAAGGGGACCCTCGAGGTTAAATACCTAGAGACCAGTAAAATGGTAGCAGACGGGCTTACAAAAGCCCTTCCAGCACCTAAATTTCAGGTGTTTCTAGGCCAGCTTGGCCTAGTAGAGTTAGTGGAGTAGAAGGGGGCCTATAGGGCCCTCTAGCCACTATTTCTTCAGTAGTAGATAGATTTCTTTCAGAAGGGGTTTTCTGTCTATAGGGGGCTTTTCTTTTCTCTCACATTTCTATTTAGAATAAGGGTTAAATATTATAGGCCTATTTTAGGCCTATATCTTTAACAGAAGGGGTGTTAAACGGAAACGCTTGTGTGGGCGCTGCACGTAAGGGGTTACCCTAGACTTCACGTAGGGAGTTACCCTAGACTTGGCATTTTTTCGGCTAAGTGCCTATGTGGCGTGCGCGCCGGCAGATGAGTTTGGTGGCCGTGAGTCGATTTTTTGGGCTATTGTAAGACCCTAACTTCGAACCTCTGTATTCCCCTTATTTCTTACCCAAAAAGCATGTAACCTAGTTTGTTAGATAGCCTGATTTCTAAAGTTTATCTGTATTTAGTTTGGTTACTGTCAGGGTTAGGGTTGGCTGGTTATTTAAAGCCAAAGATAGTGGGTCCGAGGGCCGAATTTTCCGGCCTCCCTATCTGCGCACCAGAGCCAACCACAGCGTGCCCAGGGTTGAGACGATGTCGGAGGGACTGTGAGGAGGGCTGACAGAAGCCCACTCGAATTCAATACAAAGTTGTCTAAACCACTCTCAAGCGTCCCAACAAGACCTCAGTGCACCTTACTGCTACCTGACCCATTCGATCCACCAACCTTCAGACTTTCTTTATTATTAATTAAAAAAGTATTAATTATTTTATCTTATTAGGTATACCGTTTTTAAATTAAACCAAGATAACCTTTACTTATAAGCAAGATAGTAAGATAAAAGTAAACTTTAAGTTTAGTAGAGTTTAGTTTATTACTATTATTAGATTAAGCTAATAGCTAAATATATCTAAATAACTAAAAAAACTAGATACTGGCCCTAATTTAAAGGGAGAATTTATAATTAATAAAGAAAAAGTCTCTAGCTAGATATATAATTATTTAGAAGAAGGAGATATTTTAATTATTTTACTTACTATATCTAATATTCCTTTTATTATTACTTAACTATATTTTATTATTAAAATAGAATTAATAGCTACTTATACTAAGGAGTTTAATAATAAAAAGAAAAGTATAAATATAGATATTACCAGCCTATATACTAATAGGCCTATTATATTAAAAAACGCCTATTTAAAAAGGAAATAAAAAAGATATATTATTTTATTAATATAATATATAAAATAGTTACTAAGAAAGTAAAACCTATTAATAATTTAAAACTAGATAGATTAATATCTAAAAAAAACTTTTTATTAAAAAGAGGCAAAGATAAAGAAAATACAAACCATATAAATAAAGACGCTACTAATAACTTATAATACATAGATTAAAATATAATTTTTAAACCTACTTTTAGGTTTAAGGCTTACAAATAAATAATAAATAGATATCTTTAAAATAAACTATAATAAACTTATAAAACTAGAAGTAAATATATTTTAATACCTACTTATTAATAAAAAAGCTGTCTTAATTTAAAACTAGTCTTATCTTAAAGAAATTATCTTAAAAGTTACGCTAAAACAGGAAATTAAAACTATCCTTTATAAACTATACTAGTTTTAAAACATTTCTATATCTTATACCTTATATAATAAGATAATTAAAGTACTTAAAAAATATCTTAATAAAAAAGTTTTTAAAGAGTTTAACTTATTCTATAGAAATCAATA